>JAYESD010000012.1:98397272-98997272 GCA_036927565.1 Tuctoria greenei | reverse complement strand
GGCCATTCGTTGTATGGGGGTTGGACATCCTGGGACCCTTTCCTAGAGCCGTCGGAGGATTTCGGCATCTCTACGTCGTCGTAGATAAGTTCACCAAGTGGCCGGAGGCCGCCCCAGTTGTCACCATCAACAAGCAGTCAGCAGTAAAGTTCATTAAGTCGATCGTCTACTGGTTCGGGGTCCCGAACAGAATAATCACTGATAATGGGACCCAGTTCACAAGTGCAGCGTTCCAAGAATACTGCGAGGACCTGGGGATCCAAGTCTGCTATGCATTTGTTGCTCATCCAGAGAGCAATGGGCAGGTCGAGAGAGCCAATGCAGAGATCCTCAAGGGCCTCAAGACTCGCACATTCTCACACCTTGAGAAGCATGGTGCAAATTGGGTGGATGAGCTTCCGTGTGCGTTGTGGGCTAGCCGGACATCAACCAGCCGGGCCACGGGGGAAACACCTTTCTTCTTGGTGTACGGGGCAGAGGTCGTCCTCCCCCAGAAAATACCATGGGCTCTCCCCGTGCCCGGAGGTACGACGAAGCCGCGCAGGACTAGCTCCGGCGTGAAGACCTGGACCTCGTCGACGAGGGACGAGTGCGAGCGGCTCTCCGAAATGCACGGTACAGGCAGGCGCTCCAGTGCTACCATCAGAGGACCATGCGGAGTAGGGAGCTAAAGATAGACGACCTGGTGTTGCGCCGCATACTCTCCCAGGAAGGGTCTAACAAACTCTCCCCCAGCTGGGAGGGTCCCTTCCGGGTAACAGAGGTTTGCCGCTCGGGATGCGTTTGCCTAGCTATGGAGGATGGACAGCGGTTACGCAACCCATGGAACATCGAGCACCTCCATAAGTTCTACCCCTAGACCAGGGTTGGGGCAATGCTATTTCATTGTAAAGGTTACACATTATCTCAGGACAGCACTTAGGATAAGGGGATGGGGCTTCGAGTGCACATTCCGCTTAGCCTGGTGCAGAACCCTAAGTAGGTGCACTCGACTCCATCTAACACCCAGGCCGGGTTATTCCCCTTGTAAAGTCTGCTCCATCCTATGAGAAGCCACAATGAAAGAATGTTGCCCTGCCTGGTATAGGGTTTGTCAATTTAGAAATTATCTTTAATTTTTATGATGTTGTTGTAAGCCCGCCATAGCTCGTGATCTATCATGAGCGCTGTCGTTTTTCCCCTGCTCTAGCAATAGTGGGAGCTTTGCTGACTGGACTGCAGGTGGGGTTGCTTGAGGTACCTGCAATGCGCCTAGGACCTCGGATGTTCCAATGCTCGGGGGCCTGTGTCTCCAGATGGTCTCCCCCGGAAAAGGCTTACGCCGAGCGGGAGGTCCAGGGCCACAGCCTACTTAGTCTGGTCCCGTACCCTAAGCTTGTGCGCTTTGTCTCCCCAACGCTACAGCCGAGTACTGGGGGCCAAATGGACCACCCTTGGGTAGTATGGACGACGAGCCCAAGGTGCAGGAGCACTGAATTACCCAAGCCCCACGAGTCAGTCCAGGATCGTAAGTCAAGCGACACTACAAAAAGAGCAGGGGTAAAGTGACCAGCAGATAGAATTACTTCTCCTTTTTGATCTATGTACAGGTCTTTGACGAAGTTATTCCAGCAACCACCGTCAGAGTACCCGCGAAGACAGTGGGCACCGCCGGACTGGAGCTCCGGCGGCACCCCCAGGGGGCCCGCTGTTGACCTCTCACTGAAGATGGCGGGCACCGCCGGACTGGAGCTCCAGCGGCACCCCCAGGGGGCCCACTGTCGACCTCACGCTGAAGATGGTGGACACCGCCGGACTGGAGCTCCGGCGACACCCCCAGGGGGCCTACTGTCGATGTGCCTGCATACTCAGCTACGGCAATGCAACCTACGCATCCTAGGCTCCCCCTGCACCCGTCCGCCCTAAGTCCTAAGTGTATGACAGGTGTGCCCATAACAACTAGCCACGCGTGTCAGGGGGCCATACTTTGGGGGACGGCAGGTCCTGGAGGTTAAGAAACAACAAGCTGCTGGAAGACATTGCTGGAAATAAAAGCAAGCTGAGTATAAAAGGGCACCACAGACAGATTTTTTATCACACAAATAAAGAGTTTGTCACCACAAGCAGTCACAAGACAAAAACAGGAAGATAAAAACTTAAACAGACGCCTGGGGAGCCCTCAGCCGCTCCGCTGGAACCTTGAGGCGACGAGTGCCACCGCATCCGAAACCTCAGACTTGGCGGCCTCTTCCCTCTCGGCAATGGGCCCCTCAAGGACCGGCTGCAGGGAGATGTCGGGGTACCAGCTCCGGTAGCAGTACAGGATGTGCGTTGCCACCTCCTTCACTAGCATCCGTCCCTCGGCCTCTAGCTGGTTATCGAAGATGGCCCCCAGCGAGCGCATCCTCGAGCTGGTGGAGTCAAGCGCCGGGAACACCTAACTCACCTCCTGCGCCGGCTCCCCCACGCGCGTCGGGCTAAAGCCGAGCGGCACCAGAGCCGAGTCGGCACCGTCGAGGAACTCCCAGACCTTCTGGGCCTCGGCGGAGCGCGCCGCCCGGAGCTCCGCCACCTCCTGTTGGGCCGCCGCCAGTGCCTGGGGGCCGCTGTCCAGGAACCGCTTCTCCTTGGCCGCCAGGGCCCTCTCGCGCTCGCCGACCCCCGCCTCACGGCGGTTCAAGTCACCCTCCTTGAGGGCGACGTTGAACTCGCGGTCCAGGAGGGCCTGGCGCTCAGCGGACCGGGCCTGCTGCGCCTCAGCCACGGCGGCTTCCCGGCGGTCCAGCTCGGCGGCGCGGACTCTCGCCCCTTCCTGCTGGAGGATGAGCCTGCGGCAGGTCGCCTCCACTTCGGTTTGCTTCGCCACCAGCTCCTGCTCCCGTTCGGCTAGAGCAGCCTCCCAGAGGGACAGCAGGTGTTGAAGGTCCTCGCAGGCCTGGAGGCGAGAGCTGGCCTCAGCGTGGATGGCCTCGGCGTCTGCCTTCAGCTTCTGGGTGACGGCGTCCAGCTGGGCGATGATGTCGTGCTCCTGCTCGAGGATCTTCATCTCCTCCTGAACGACCGCCTCCCGCTGGGCCGCTCGGCTCTTCGCCAGTCGGGTCCGGGCCTCCAGGGCCCTCGCCCACTCCTGGAGCTGGTCGTCCTCGTCCTCGAGCCGCCCTTTCTCCCGGGCAAGGGCCGCCTGGGCCTGCCCGAAGCCGGAGTAGGCCACGGCCATAGCCTCAGACAGGGGGAGAGGCTCCACCGTAGCAGCGGGCCCCTGCCTCCCCACTTCCTCAATATCGTCCTCCATTTGGAGGACCACTGGGGAGGCGGGGACCAGGGCCCCCTCCCGGATGGCAGCACCCGGGGCGGTGGTGCCAGCCGACATAGCAGTGTCAGAGGGCGCGGCGGCATCAGCCGACACGGAGTAGCCGGTGGACGCGGTGTCGTTGGCAGGCACGGCGGCGGTCGTCGGTGCGCGCGGCTGGGCTCCGGCAGCCGCAGCGGGGGTCTCAGGCATGGGGGCCCGAGGTACCCCGGCGGCAGCAGCCTGGTGCACCGGAGCAGGGCCCGAGGTAGCAGACGATCCCCGCAAGCCGGCTGGGGCGGCAGACCCCCCAGCAGAAGTGCCCGCGGGTGGTGGAGTAGCTGTGGTGGCGCTGAAATCAAGCAAACTCAGACCATAAGAAAATGACACGGTAGGCGCACAACAGAGAACACCCAAGGTAAAATTTGAAGCAAGCTTACCGGGGGACGCTGAAGTTCCACCGCTTCCCGAAAGGGTTGGTGGGGTTCAGACCCCCCGAACCCGCGGCGGGGGCCCCTGAGTGCGCTGGGAGCCCCTGTGGTGGTGGTGTCGACGGCACCCCCAAGGTCTGGCGCCCCTCCGAATGGAGAGGGAATGCTGGGGTCCCGTCCGCATTGAGGAGCCTCCCCCTCTTGCGCGTGGAGGACTCGAGCGGCAAAGTGGCACCATCGGCGCCCCCTGGTGACAAGCGCGGTAGGGCTCCGGAGTCCTGACGAGGGGCAGAAGAGGCCGGCGGCAGTGACCGGGCGCGCTTCTTAGGGGACGGGTCCGGCACTGGAACCGGCACCTTCCCCTTCCCCTTATCGGCGGGGCGATGGCGCCACCCCATGGATGGTGCTGGGGGCCGCTCGAGGAGTCGTCACTTGAAGAACCGACGTCGCTTAAGGGAGCCTCGCCTCCCTCAGCATCGTCGGTAATGATGACCCCCCGGAACGGGTCCCCTACCTGGCGCGCCAAATGTCGAAGGTCGTAAACGACACTTCCCCCGGACCTGCTTAGAGAGCAGCCCGCGGAGGTTCTTTGGATTCACGAGGGCTAGTCCCCGGAGATCGAACACAGCAGGGAGGTGAACACAGGGGATTTACGTGGTTCGGGCCGTCGGAGCGTAATACCCTACGTCCACGGGAGTGTTTGTGTATTGCCTTGCTTGAGCGTGTATGAGCCTTGGTCTAATTTTTTGTCCCCCATGAAGGTCGTCTGCAGAGCCCTTTTATAGTTCAAGGACTCTGCAGTCACAAGGTGGGTCCCAGTACCCGACAGGTGGTCCTGGGAAGAGCCAAATCATATACAAGATCTAGGATTAATTGCTATCTACTTCCCTTTGTCAGGGATGTCAATGCGCCGTCCCGCCGCGTCGTGCGCCAGGGCTACACATAGTTGGTGATGATGGTCGTGCACGTATTGTCCGTCTTGTCCTTGCGGCCCATTCGTCCGTCTTGCGGCGCGGGTGTGTACCGGCTACTCGAACAAGACAGGACACTGGAGCCTTGACTTTCGCAAGCGCGGCTCAGCTTGCCTGGGGAAGGCGCGCGTACTTAATGCCTGTCTAAGCAGCGCACGCGTTTCTTTACTGCGGCTTCCTACCGCACTGAGTTGGCCGTCCGCCACGTGGTTGTGCTGGAGCCTGTCTCTGCGGGAAGCATAGCACTTGACAGAACAGGCCACGTGGTGCATTCAGAGCCCACCCCTATGGAGGGGTGAGGGCTCGGCCCTGCAGGCCACGTGGTAGCTCCGGTGCCTTTCCCTGCGAGGGTGCGGGCTTGGCCCTGAGACCTCGATTGGCCACGTGGCGGCTCCAGAGCCCGCCTCTGCGGGGAGGCGTGGGTCCGGTCCTACCGGCCATGTGGCAGCTTGGGAGCCTCCCCCGACGGGGAGGTAGGAGCTGGTCCTTCCCTCCTCAATGTGGCAGCCTCGGAGTCGGCCTCTTAGGCAGAGGCGGAGTCCTTAGCGGTTTTCTCCTGTGCGCGGGGGTACCCGGTCTGCAGAGTACCAACAGATGCCATGGTTGACAGGGCATCGACGACGGAGTTGTCGGTGCGCGACACATGGCAGAGATCCAAGGCCTCGAACCCAGCTTCTAGCTTCTTGACATGTATCATATATGCTGCAAGTTGTGGGTCGTTGCAGCAGCACTCACCCCGGGCTTGCTTGATGATCAGCTGGGAGCGTCCCTTGACCAGCATTTGCTGGACACCAAGACCTCGCACAGCTGTGAGCCTGAAGATGAGGGCTTCGTACTCCGCCATGTTGTTGGTGGCCTTGAAGTTGAGGCGCACTGCGTACTTGGACTGCTCCCCTGTTGGCGAGGTGAGCAATACCTCGGCTCCAGTCCCTTGCTTCCTTGAGGATCCGTCGAAGAAGAGTGTCCAGTGAGGTCCGGTAAGTACCGGAGCCCTGGCTCTGGTTCACTGATCTCCCGGCCCCCTGGGTTGCTCAGTGAGGGGTCCATTCGACAACGAAGTCCGCCAGAGCTTGACTCTTGATTGCATGTTGTGGCAAGAAATCAAGCTCGAACTCCGCTAATTCATCCGCCCACTTGGCGATGTTGCCAGTTGCGTTTGGGTTGCGCAGCACTACTCCCAGTGGGAACGAAGTCACCACTGATACTCGGTGTGCTTGAAAATAATGGCAGAGCTTCCTCGATGCGATTAGCACCGCATAGAGCAGCTTGTCCACTTCGAGGTATCCTGTCTTTGCCTCATGCAGGACTTTGCTGATAAAGTAGACTAGGCATTGGATGGTCCGGGACTTTTTCGGGGAATTCGGCTCATCTTCTTCCCTCTGCTCCACGTCCAACGATTCCATGTCTCCTGGGCCTGGTGCTTCCCTTGGGGGCTGGGACCCAAAGGCTTCGGGGCCCCTTAGGGGGACCTGGTCATCCTCTGGGGGCTTGGACCCAGAGGCTCCTTGGTCTCCGGGGCCCCCTTGGGGGACCCGGGTGTCCTCTGGGGGCTGGGACCCAGAGGCTCCATGGACTCTGGGGCCCCCTTGGGGGATCCGGACGTCCTTTGGGGGCTGGGACCTAGAGGCTCCTCGGTCTCTAGGGACCCCTAGGGGGACTCGGACGTCCTCTGGGGGCTGGGACCCAGAGGCTCCTCGGTCTCTGGGGCCCTCTGGGGGGACCCGGACGTCCTCTGGGGGCTGGGAACCAGGGGCTCCTTGGACTCCGAGGCCCCCTTGGGGGACCCAGACGTCCTCTGGGGGCTGGGATCAGAGGCTCCTCTGTCGTTGGGGCCCCCTGTGAGCTCCAAGCCCTGTGGCTCGGAATCAGCTACAGGGGCCCCTTCATTTCTTAGGTGCTGCTGGTGATCGTCCCGCTCTGCAACCAAAATCATGCTTACCACTTCTGTTTTGGCGGTGATGTAGAGGTACAGGGGATCCCTGCGCTCTGGTGCCACCATTATTGGCAGCATCGTCAGCTGCTGCTTTAGCTCGCGGAACACCTTCTCCGCTTCTTCAGTCCAGACGAACGGTCCAGACTGGCGCACGAGCTTGAAGAACGGAAGGGCCCGCTCAGCCAGCCTAGAGATAAACCGGCTGAGCGCTGCCAAATACCCTGCAAGCTTTTGTACATCCTTGATGCGGGCTGGGGGTCGCATCAGTTCCACTGCCTTGATCTTTTCTGGGTTGGCCTCAATCCCTCGGTGTGAGACCAAGAAACCGAGGAGCTTCCCAGCTTTGACTCCGAACACGCATTTGTCGGGATTGAGCTTCGTGCGTGTGGTTCGCAATCTATCAAAGACTAGGGCGAGGTTCCCTAGTAATGATGTATGTGACTCGATTTTTACTACAATATCATCAACCTATACCTCTACTAGGTCCTGAATGAGGTCCTCGAATGTTTTATGCATGGCTCATACAAAGGTGGGGAGGGCATTCTTAAGATCGTAAGGCATGGAGACATAGCAGTAAAGGCCATCTATGGTTATAAATGCGGTATGTTCTTCGTCCTCTCTAGACATTTGGATTTGGTGGAACCCTGAATATGCATCTAGAAAGCATAGTATATCGCAGCTCAAAGTTGAATCTATGATTTGATCAATTCTAGGGAGAGGGAAGGGATCTTTAGGACATGCCTTGTTGAGGTTGGTGTAGTCAATGCACATCTGAAGCTTACCACCAGCTTTGGGGACGACAACTGGATTGGCCAGCCATCTGGGATGGTGGACCTCCCGTATGAAGCCAGCATCAAGGATCTTCTTGATCTCCTCGCGAATGAAGTTATGTCGCTCGATGGACTGCTTACGGGGCCTATGTTGTTGCGGCCGTGCGTTGGGGTAGATCTTCAGACGGTGCTCAATCACTTCCCTGGGGATGCCCAGCATCTACGATGGTTGCCAGGCAAAGACATCAACGTTGGCTTGCAGGAAGGTAGTGAGTGTCGATTCCTGCTCGCTGTCTAGACTCCCCGTGATACGGGTGGTCTGAGCCGCATCAAAGCCAATCTGGATTGTCTTGATGGGTAAGTCGTCGTCGTCAGAGGGCTGCACTCGTGGTGCAGCGGCACGGCTACGAGCGTGTGGGTCTGGCGAAGGCTTACTCGGCTCAGCATCACTCAAGATAGGTGCTGGGACCATTGCCAATGCTCAGAGCTTTTACAAGACCGTCACTGCAGCAGCACGATCTCCGCAAATCTTGAGGACGCCAGAAGGTGTCGGCATCTTGAGGATGAGGTAGCCGTAATGGGCTACTGCCATGAACTGGTACCGGGCTGGCCTGCCGATAATGGCGTGATAGGGGAGGCTAACCTCCGCGACGTCGAATAGGATATTGTCCGTCCTGAAGTTCTCGGGTGTCCTAGGGTCACCTGGAGGTGGATGCAGCCGTACGGGGTAACACTCTCCGGTCCTACCTCTGAGAATGATCTTGTCGGGGCGAGCTTAGACACGGGGATCTTCAACTTGTCAAAGGTCGCGCGGCTGATGAGGTTGAGGCCGGCTCCACCATCTGCTAGGATGTGGTAAAACTTTACGTTGGCGATGGTGAGGGTGACGAGGAGGGGCAGCTGCCCGGCTCCCGCCATGTTCTTGGGGCAGTCGGAGACTTCAAACCTGATCGTCGTCTCCACCCATTTGTGATGCGGTGTCGGGGCATGCGTAGAGGCTGACGAAGTCATTGCTCGGCGCAGGGTCTTGACCGCATTCCTGGAAGCGGGTTCCCAAGATCCTCCACATATGACGTGGAGTGCTTTGCGACGCTCGTTGTAACTGTTGAGGTCGAGGTTCACATCCTGGTGTACCGTTTCCATGGCACGTTCTGGCCTTTGGAACTCCTTCTCCACGTGTTCGTTGACACGATAGTCAACCCTTTGTGGCTTGATTTCGCCGCATCTTTCAAGCTTGATGAACACCATGGTTGGTGAAAGCGCTACTAATTTTTTGAGAGAAAAAGCCCCTACCTGGCGCGCCAAATGTCGAAGGGTCAATGCGACAATTTCCCCAGATTGCTAAGGAGCAGCCCACGGAGGTTCTTGTTAGGCGGGGCTTAGGCCTCAAACTAGTGTTCTAGCAGAAGAGTATGAGACAGTTGTTTTTACGTGGTTCGGGCCGCAAGGAGCGTAACACCCTACTCCACGGTGTATTGTATTGCTTGGTGAGTGTGTATGCGTATTTGTGTGTATCGTGGATTCTGAGTCTAGTCCTTTGTATCGGAGGCGGTCTGAGCCTTTTATAACAAAGACCGGCTGCCTTAGAAGTGGGGGCCTGGGGCCCAACAGGTGGCCCCGGG
This sequence comes from Tuctoria greenei, assembly GCA_036927565.1. Taxonomy (NCBI): domain Eukaryota; kingdom Viridiplantae; phylum Streptophyta; class Magnoliopsida; order Poales; family Poaceae; genus Tuctoria; species Tuctoria greenei. The sequence continues at coordinate 98,988,277 of JAYESD010000012.1, read as the reverse complement.
GCGATCTTATCCTAAAAGATCTATGGCTTCTCACATAAGCTTCTCTAAGCGTGGCAGTGGAGACTCGTCGTTTTCCGCCTTCCTTGTCAGGAGCCCACGCGCCGTTGCTGACGGTGGCAGATGGTGTCCCGTCAGCCTGTCTTGTTGCCGCAACCTACCCACTTGGCCAAGTGGGATAGGTCTGCAGCGCCTGCACTGTGATGTGATTGGTCATAGCGGTCTCTGACCGTTGGCATGCTCCGCATAGTCTGTCGGAGGTGGGTGCGGACCTTCAACGCCCGTCCTGGGTGGAGCGCTCCAGCTTTTAACTCCCGCACCTTACCGTCTGGGGGGTGCTGCGAGACACGTGGCAGCGCCGGTGCAGCTCCTCGCCGGGGAGGCTAGCCCCGGTCCTTCATGGCACGTGGCAGCTCCGGGGCTCCCCACGGCACGTGGCAGCTCCGCTCTCTCCTCAGAGGGAGGGCGCTTGGTGCGGCACTCCAGGCTTCATGGTAGCTCTGGAGCTTCTCTGCCGAGATTGTGCGGGGTCTCCCCTCAACACGTGGCGCCTTGGGAGGTCGTCTCCCCTCAGGGTCTTTATCCCATCCTTCATGCCCCACGTGGCAGCACTGGGGCTGGATCTTGCGGGAGGCTGAGGCCTCGACAACTTCTAGACATGTGGTGCTGCCGGACATGCCCTGGTGTCTTCATCCTGTGTGCGAGGGTACCCGGTCTGCAGGGTACCGACAATAGCATAAGTTATTCATGTTAACATAATCATGTCATAGCTAATTAGACTATAGTGGAGGTTTGTAGTGTTTATGATGATATAATGACAATGGTATAGCATAATCATAAATACTACTACTACCATATACATAGAATCCACAATCAAACAAGAAACGCTTCATCCAAGTATATCAACAATAGAAGACTAAATATAACATCTTTATTAAGAATAAAGTCACAAATACAAAAAGGAATATGAGAGTCATACCTTTCCCAATTAGGAATTGGGAAGAGACTCCTTCTACTCCTCTGCTACCTGAACTATGGACTAGAGACTCTCCCCTCTACAGCCTATACTCCTCTAAACCTATGGAGATTAGTGGATACAACGAATGAATACTAAAGTAGTGTGTGTTGAAATGAGGGGTGAGGCGTCCTGCTTATAGCTTGGAGAAGGGTCGGTTCCCACCACAAGAGAGGTTGGCCGACCTGGTCTCAGCCCCATTGGGGTTGTGCTTCCTCCAGGTATCTGTCGGGTGGGTCCCATTGACTGATATTGGTGCTACACCATTGGATGACCTCAGATACTTCTGTTTGTGGGCCATTTGATCCATGTGGTGCCACATGTTGTCACTTGATTGGCTGGAATGATATTTTATAGGATCCAACCCCTTGTTTCACTTCAATTTCGCATAAAATCCTTGCATGCACTACTTTCTCCAAAGACAAGTGGAAATAGGTTAAATAGAAAGGTGATGTGTGCAAGAAATGATATTTCCTTCACATAATTGAGTTATATTGACGGGTGAAATCAGTATATAACAGCTGTCAACACACACCCACATCCACCATGATAACACACTCGCGGTTGCCACTACAACATGCATCTACACCACCAAGACATTGCACCCACATCCATCACCAGACCACCGTAATCAACTTGCTTGAACACAAGTAGATCGCTAGCAACATGCACCATGCTAGGGCCAAGCATGACACGGGCGCACGTCAACCTCTGGGATCCTCCTAATCTGCTCATCTTTCAGTCGTTGCACAACGGAGGCTAAGGTGCTAACCTCTAACATGCCCAACACAGCTCCCATATACTGATGTCGACACCCACAAGACCCGCCACTTAGATCTATCGTCGGAGGCACCCGTCATGCTCTGTTGCCCAAGCAACCATGAGCACCACCAACCAGGTCCATCATTGCGGCCAGCCACCAACTTCACCATCATCGCTCCAATAGATTGTAAGGTCTCACCACAGACAAATCCTCCAATGACGAGTGACCTACCAGATCAGGCCACCTCCATCCCAGAAATCACCGCTGTCGTCGTCAATCTCACTGAACCACCTCACGTGGGAGAAGAAGCTCCCCGCCATGTCAGGTCGCCTCATCGTCAAGCTCGTACTGTACTCACCTGGCCACAACCACCATCATGATGTGTCATCCACTCCACATTCATGGTCACACCACACCGTAAGCGTCTCCTCCGCACCTCGCCAACAATTCCACCACCACACACCGCACCGGTGCAACATTTGCACCGCACCACACGAACAGTGCCTCCTCTGTGCTCGTCATGGGAGAGCCTCAGAGGATGCTCCTGTGGGGGTACGTGACTTTCCTTCTTCCAAATCCTCCTCCCATACGTACTCCCGCATACGTGACATCTTTTTATTTGACTTAGCACATAAGTGTGGACCCGCAAATAAAACTGAAAACCAATGAGATGATTCCACGTATGCAGGAGTACACATGGGAGGAGGATTTGGGAGGAAGGAAGTTGTGTCCCCTATTAGGGTTTTGCTCCAACCATCTTGTTGCCGACACCTTCAACCTCACCGCTTGCATGTGCAAACATAGTTCCACACAGATTCGCATGGATCTAGCGTCTTCAAGTTGAGCGGATCACGTGATGAAAACACCACATTGCAGATCGGATCACGCGAGTCCTACCACCATCGTCCGCAAGTTGAGCGGTTGTGAGACTGGGAGGGAGCATTGGGGAAATGCCGACGCCGCCCAAGTTACGTCGCCATTGCACGAGACCGCCTCATGTGCCTGCTCACCAAGCTCGGGGGAGATGTGCTAGTAACTGCACTGCACCATGCAGAGCTCCACCCCTACGTCGGCAACTTCGTATGCGCGGAGATCCGCTTGCGCCATGTTGTGACGAGCCCCACTTGTGCTGTATTGAGCTCCACAGCATGGATCCACTCTCGCAGCTCCATGCTTACGCCATGTCGTGCCGATCTCCGCTTGTGGCGCTGGACACGGCGCGAGCGGAGATCGACACGGCATGGCGCAAGCATGGTGCTGTATAGAGCTCCACAACAAGGCTCCGCTCTAGCATATCCATGCTTGCACCATGCCGCGCCGATCTTCACTCGTGCTGTGTCCAGTGCCACCGTGCCGCTCTGCTCCGTGACGAGCCAGCTCGCGTTGACCTAGTAGCAGCCGCGATTTGATCCCGTGCTCCCAGGTGCAGATCCATCGTAGGCAACTCATGCTTGTCTGCTCAGACCACACCGTTGACACTTTCATCGCCAACATTGACTCCTTGAAACGACACTGTCGGTACCCCGGTACCCTCGCACACAGGCTGAAAATGCCTAAGTACGTTCAGTGGCGCCATGTGTCAAGAAGGTGCCGGACCCCGACCTTTCTCAAGAGCCGGATCCGGCACTGCCACGTGGACCACAAAGATGGGACCCAGATCCTCCGGTGGGATGGGCTCCCAAGATACCACGTGTTCGGGTGGGACCTCATCCTACTATAGGGGTGAGCTCCAGCGCAACCACGTGGCTCGAATCACCAGGGCGGACGCCTCCTGCAGAGAAGGGCTCAAGAGCTGCCACGTACCCCTACGGGCTCCGGAGCTGCCACATGCTCCGAAGGGATCTGGAGCTGTCATGTGCATCGAAGGACTTTGGAGCTCACACATGTCACAAAGAACCAAGCCTAGCCTCCCCTGGCGGAGGCCAACCCCGGAGCTGCCACGTGCCCCGAAGGGCTCCGAAGCTGACACATGTCATGAAGAACCAAGCCTGGCCTCCCCTGGCGGAGGCGAGCCCCAAAGCTGTCACGTGACCCGCAACTCACCCTGGGTGGTGGGGTGCAGGAGTTAAGGGATGGTGCGCCCCGTCTAAATCAAGCATTGAAGACAGGTACCCACCTCCGACGGGTAACGTGGAGCACGCTAACGGTCAGAGACCGCTACACCCAATCACATCACATTGAAGACACTACAGGCCTACCCTGCTCTGCCAAGTTGGTAGCTTGCGGCAACCAGACAGACGAACGGGACATCCCCTGACATAATCAGCGACTACGCGTGGGCCACTGGCAATTGAGGCAGCAAGACGGCGAGTCTTCATGCCACGGTCAGAGGAAGCTTATACGTGAAGCCATAGATCTTTAGGATAAGATCGCCACGGGACCACCTGTCGGGCCCTGAACCCCACTTGTAAGCCCTCCAACCTTGTCTATAAAAGGACCGGACCGCTACCGTTACAAAGGATCCCCAATCTACGCATTCACAAACACACACCAGCAATACAACCTCACCGTGGAGTAGGGTGTTACACTCTTGAGGCCCGAACCACGTAAAAACTACAGTCTCACTATCTCATACGCGCGCTCACTCGATAGAGGATTAAGCCCTGCTGATCAAAGAACCTCCGCGGGGTGCTCCTTAGCATATATGGGGGAAGTGTCGCATTAACACTTCAAAATTTGGCATGACAGGAAGGGCTTTTTCCCTTATTAAAGTGGTTGTGCTTTCATCGCAATGGTAAGCATCAAGCTTGCGAGCAACGGCAAGATCAAGCTGCAAAAGGTCGACCACCAGGTCGACGAAGACGTGTACATGGAGTTCCAAAAGCCTTAACGGGTCATTGAAATGGTCCACCAGGCTGAGAACCTTGCCCTCAACAATGATCACGAGCGTTGCAAAGCACTCCACGTCATCTGTGGGGATCTTGGGAACCCGCGTCCCGGAACATGGTCAAGACCCTGCACCGAGCGGTAGCGTCGCTGGATCCTACTGACGCCTCGGCGCCGCATCACAGATGGATGGAAACACCGATCAGCTTCGATGCCTCCGACTGCCCTGAGAACATGGCGGGAGCCGGGCTACTGCCCCTCCTCGTCGCCCCCACCATTGCCAACATCAAGTTCTACCACGTCCTCATATATGGCGGGGCTAGCCTCAACCTCATCAGTTGTGCGGCCTTCGACAAGCTGAAGATCCCTATGTCCAAGCTCACCCTGTCGAGATCATTTTCAGAATAGGGCCAGGGAAGATTATCTCGTACGGCAACATCGAGTGGTGGAACTTCATCCGCGAAGAGATCAAGAAGCTGCTCGATGCTGGCTTCATTCGGGAAGTCCATCATTCCAGGTGGCTGGCCAATCCCGTCATCGTCCCCAAAGCTGGCGGGAAGCTTCGGATGTGCATCGACTACACCAACCTTAATAAGGCATGTCCTATAGATCCCTTCCCTCTCCCTAGGATAGATCAATCGTAGATTTAACCTCGACATGCAATTTGCTCTGCTTTTTAGACGCTTACTCTGGGTTCTACCAAATCCCCATGTCTAGAGAGCATGAAGAACATACCGCAATTATAACCATAGATGGCCTCGACTGCTATGTCTCCATGCCTTACAGTCTTAAGAATGCCCTCCCTACTTTTGTACGTGTCATGCATAAAACATTTGGGGGCCTCATTTGGGACCTGGTAGAGGTGTACGTCGACGATATCATTGTCAAAATCAAACACATACATCATTGTTAGACAACCTCACCCTAGTCTTCGATAGATTGCAGACCACACGTACGAAGCTTAACCATGACAAGTGCGCGTTTGGAGTCAAAGTCGCGAAGCTCCTTAGTTTCTTGGTCTCACACTAAGGAATCGAGGCAAACTCGGAGAAGATCAAGGTGGTGGAGCTGATGCGGCCTCCAGCCCGTGTTAAGGACGTACATATGCTTGCAGGTTGCTTGGTAGCGCTCAACCGATTTATCTCTAGACTGGCTGAACGAGCTCTCCCGTTCTTCAAACTGTTGCGCCAGTCTGGACCGTTCGTCTCGATAGAGGAGGAAGAAAACGTGTTCCGCGAGCTGAAGCGACAACTCACGTCATTGCCCATCATGGCGACCCTGGAGCCTAGGGAGCCTTGTACCTCTACATCACCGCCATGATAGAAGTAGTGAGCATGGTCTTGGTGGCTGAGCGACCTGGTACCCAGCAACCTCAAGAGACAGACGGGGCCCCTGCTGCTGATTCTGAGCCCCAGGGCTTGGAGACCGCAGGGGTCCCCACGACCAATATGCCTCCGGGTCCCAGCCCCCGGAGGGTAGCCGGGTCCCCCTAGGGGGCCCCGGAGATCAAGAAGCCTCTGGGTCCCAACCTCCAGAGCACGTGTCGGGTTTAGGAAACATGGAGTCTCTGGGCCCGGAGAAGATGAAAGAAGATGCATAAGGCTCCTCGAGGAGGGTCCGGACTATCCAGCGCCCGGTCTACTTCATCAGCGAAGTCCTACATGAAGCAAAAACAAGGTACCTTGAAGTGCACAAGTTACTGTATGCGGTCCTAATTGCGTCGGGGAAGCTCCACCATTACTTTAAGTCACATAGAGTTTCAGTGGTGACCTCGTTCCCATTGGGGGCGGCGCTCCGCAGTCCTAGCGCGACTGGCAACATCGCTAAATGGGCGGCAGAACTGGCAGAGTTCGAGCTCGACTTCTTGTTGCGGCATGTAATTAAGAGTCAAGCACTAGCAGATTTCATTGTTGGGTGTGACCAACCGCTAGGCCCGAAGTGCCTAATCAAGAAGGCAAGCCCAACACCTCGGAACTAGCAACCTCGATGGCCCTGCAAGCGTGGGGCCCATCGAGGTTCTTGTGCATCACCGGGGACCTCGGATTACCCAGCGCCCAAGATCCAGAAGCTCAGGAGAGTCCCGATGTATGGATCATGGAGATTCGGGACTACCTGAAAGACAACATCCTTCCGGAGGAACACGTATCCACTAGATCGTAAGGATGGTGAAATGCTACACGCTGGTAAAAGGAGACCTCTATCGGCGTGGCGCTAATGGCGTCCTATTGTGGTGCATAACTCGAGAGGAGGGTTGTGACTTGCTCGCAGAGATCCACGAAGGAGAGTGTGAGAATCAGGTCGGTAAAGCCTTCCAACATGGCTTCTACTAGCCAATAGCACTCCAAGACGCCGTCAAGCTAGTGAAAAGGTGCAAGGCATGCCAATTCCGCGCCAAGCAGATTCACACCCCTGCGCAAACACTACAGATGATCCCACCCTCCTGGTCATTCGCGGTCTGGGGGTTGGATATCCTGAGACCCTTACCCAGGGCAGTCGGAGGGTACCAGTTCCTCTACGTTGCTGTAGACAAGTGCACCAAGTGGCTGGAGGTAGCCCCAGTGATCAACATCAACAAGGAGTCTGCAGTCAAGTTCATAAAGTCGATCGTCTGCAGGTTCGAGGTCCTGAACAGGATCATCACCAACAACATGACCCAGTTCACCAGTGCAGCGTTCCAAGACTAACACAAAGACCTCAGCGTTCAAGTTTGTTATGCGTCCATAGCTCACCCAAAGAGCAACGGTCAAGTTGAAAGGGCCAACGCTGAAATCCTCAGGGGCCTCAAGACACAGACATATGACTGCTTGGATAAACATGGTGCCAAGTGGGTTGACGAATTCCCATGTGTGTTGTGGGCCAGCCAAACAATGCCCAGCCTGGCCACGGGAGAAACACCTTTCTTGCTGGTGTATGGGGCCAAGGTCGTCCTCTCTCCAGAGATCACAGTAGCCTCCCTCCGAGTCCAGTCATTCAACGAAGCCGCACAGGACCAGCTCCGATGTAAAGATGTCGACCTCTTCGACGAATCAGGGTGCCATGCCACCATCTGAAATGTGTGGTACCAGCAGGCGCTCCGACGCTACCTGGAGCGATTCGTGCGGAGTAGAGAGCTCCAGACGGGCGATCTGGTGCTACGGTGAATACTTTCTCAAGAAGGGGCACACAAACTCTCCCCCAGCAGGGAGGCCCCTTCTGAGTGACACAAGTATCCTGCCCCGGATGCGTCCGCCTAGCCACAGAAGAAGGAGAGCCCCTCCCCAACCCTTGGAACATAGAGCACCTCCATAAGTTCTATCCCTAAGCATAATAGTAGGACAGTGTAGGGTGTCATGGTGCCAAGGAACGACACTTAGGACAACCAAGCTCTTGGGGGGGGGACAGGTCCAGAGTGTTCAACCGTTTAGCTTGGCATTGTACCATAAGCATGAACAGTCTGCCTCCCTTGCCAACTGGAGTGGGTCGTTGCCTTATTGTAAAGCAAGTCTCCTCCTATGAATGCCAATTTGAAAGAATCACTATCTTACCTTGTGCTTTCTCTTATGTTCACTTAATTATCTTTTAATTTTGTGATCAATCAAGCTAGTCTCATTTGTCGTATATTATCTTCATATACCTGGTGAATTTTTTCTCTATATATCACCCCTAGTGGAGTTATGCAATCCTGCTAAAGGCAGACTTGTTTGAGGTACGTGCAAGGTGTTTTGGGATCTCGCGACTGCCCTCTTACTTGGGGCCCTGTGGTGCCAAATGGTCCCCCACGAAAGGCCTACGCCGAGCTGGAGGTCCAGAGCGTGCAACCTACTTAGTCTGGTCCTGTACCCTAAGCATGCACGCTTTGCATCCCAGTGCTACAGCTAAGTACTAAGGGCCAGAAAGCTCACACCCTGAGTAATGCGGGAGCCGGATTCCGAGCGCTAACGCACTGAATTACCCAAACCCCATGTACCAGTCTAGGACTCTAAGACATGGCAAAACTAAAGAGTAGGGAAAGATCATCGACGAACAAAAATTATGCCCCCCTGTTGTGTGTGCAGGACATACAAAACAGGTTGATTCAGGCACATCCAGCAGCAGCATCAGCAGCATCTAGCTTCGGCACCTCCCGGAGGGCCTGCCGTCGACGACTCTACGATGATGGTGGGGACGCTAGAGCAGCCAGCTCTGGCACCATCCAGGGGGCGCTGTCAACGTCCCAGCATGTCGAATACAACAACAACCGCTGATTCATGAGTACACTCACTCGTCCCGCTCTCGTTGCTAATAGGGTTCTCTTGTGGTACCTATACACCAGGGGCCTGTCGTCGATGTACTACACATCGGTGGTGGACGACGCCGGAGCATCCAGCTCCCGCACCTCCGAGGGGGCCAGCCATCAACAATGCTGCGATGATGGTGGGCGACGCCGGAGCAGCCACCTCTGCCACCACCCATGGGGCCTCCCGTCGATGTCTCTGCGGTGATGGTGGGCGACGCCAGAGCAACCAGCCCCGGCACCACCCAAGGGGTCTGCCGTTGACGTCTCTACGATGATGGTGTGTGATGCCAGAGCAGCCAGCTCTGGTACCTCCTAGGGGGCCTGTCGTCGACGACTTTGCGATGATGGTGGGTGATGCCAGAGCAGCCAGCTCCGACACCACCCAGGGGGCCCGTCGTCGACGTCCCAGCACGTCGAAGACAGCAACAAGCGCTAATTTGTGAGCACACTCTCCCGTTCCGCTCTCATTGCTAATAGGGTTCTTTTGTGGTACCTGTACACCAGGGGTCTGCCGTCGATGTACTACACATCGGTGGTGGACGACGTCAGAGCATTGGAATTGCATCTAGGCATCCTTTGTGGGTTTGGTTGATTAATGACAAACGAATGAGATCCTAACAAAACTTTTGAGATGAGCGTGGGTTTTAAAGAGATTAGAAGGAAATCACAAAAAGAAAGGAGAATGAGGATCCAAAAAGAAAAGAGCTCAAGACTTGAAAAGAATATGTTATTGTGTAAGGAGTGTGTTGGAGAAACACGCCCAAGAGCTCAAGTGAAAGAGATTACACTCACCGCAAAAAAAAAATCAGCATGTGTGGACTAGTCCGATATCAACCAGACTAGTCTGATATCTCTCTGACTAGAAATAGACAAGTCCCCCCAGTGCGGACTAGTCTGCAACTCTTTACATTGCACAACACCGAACAAGTCCGATATCAACCGGACTAGTCCAATAATCCTCTTGACTAAAATCGGACAAGTCCTACAAGTGCAGACTTGTCCTTAGCCCTACAATTTTTTGCAACACCGGACAAGTCCAATATCCACTGGACTAGTCTGAAAACTCTCTGACTAAAATCGGACAACTCCCTCCAAATGTGGACTTGTTCTCAGCTCTACACAGCGTTCACCACACTGGACAAGTCTGATATCAACTAGACTAGTCCAAAAAGTTTTTGTGCCCAGATCGGACTAGTCCGCACCTTAACAGACTAGTTCGGTATCCATCAACACTTAGGGTTTTCTCGCACACGCACACCAGACTCGTCATGTGTCCACCACGGACTAGTCTGGACTTTGCAAACCTTAACGGTAACATTTGGAAACCTTAATATAAATAGAGGTGTACGGCCATACAACACAATCTCTCGACTTCCTGTGCCGTCACACCTCCCAAGATCCCAAAAATACATCTCTCCACTCATTCTAAACCTAAAAGGATCAAATATTTGAGGATTAGGGATTGGACAAAGGAGAGAACTTGTTCTACACGATCTTGAGCTCTTGAATTTGATCTCTCGCACACTCTCTTTGTTCATTGTACATATTTTGAGTGTGTTTGGTGGTGTTCATTGCTGTAATTCTTGGGGATCCCTCAACTTGTGAGAAGGCACCTTGAACAAGTTATTTACCCCTGTGTGATTAGTGACTAAGAATTGGACTTTGTCGCGATTCAACGAGGGAAGGGTTAGTGAAGACTCGGTCCTCCGTGGACTCCTCAACGGGGACGTAGATTCCTCTGTGGAATTGAACCTCGGGATAAAATCTTGTCTTGCGTGTTCTTGTTTTATCATTCATCATATTCTAGGGTTTGTATAGTCTTGTGTAACTCACATTGAAATATTGGAATTAAAGTTGATCATTGCAATATAGTGTTTCATTGTCATAATACATTCAAATTGTCAGTTGCTTTCCGCTGCATAGGCTACTAGAAGTGAAATTAACGATCAATCTTGATCTTTCTAGTCCACGTATACCGGACTAGTCCGCACCATACCAGACTAGTCCGACCTCCCTGCATTTGATCTATTTGTTAAGTGTTTCAGGGATCGACAAAGATTCAAAAAGCCTATTCACCTCCCTTTAGGCTACATTCAATTGGTATCAGAGTCAGGTTCTACAAAAGAGACTCACCGCTCGAAGATACGATGTCGGACATCAAAGATGTACACAAGAGCTTTAACAACGAAAAGGGTGATGATGAAAAGAACCAAAAGCTGGAGAAAATCCTCAATACCATTCAAGACAGTGAGGACGATGATGAGGAGATGCTTGAACTCAAAGCTCTTCTACGGAAGAAGGCACTCTCTCCAAAAGGGAAGAAGAAGACCCAAGATGAGAAGACAAAGGGGAGTAGTCACACAGACTACTCCCGATATCCTTTTAACTATGAGCGTCTAAATTCTAATAATAGTCATTACTTATCAATTCCTTTAGGCAAAGCCCCTTACTTTGACGGAAATGACTATTCAATGTGGAGACAAAACATGAAAATGCACCTAATATCTCTTAACCCAAGTCTTTGGCATATAGTGTGCACAGGGATAGATATTCCAGATGATGATGAAGAGCTAACTGCAAGTCAAGAACAAGCCATTCATCGAAATGCTCAAGCTGCAGCTGTAATTACATCATCATTGAGCCGAGACGAGTTCACAAAGGTGGATGGACTCGAGATTTCCAAGGAAATCTGGGATACTCTCAAAACTGCACATGAAGGTGATCATCATGTACGCGAAGCCATAATTGAGATGATTGAAGGTGAATTGGGAAGATTTGCCATAGAAGAAGATGAATCACCTCAAGATATGTACAATTGACTGAAGGCTCTCATCAACAAAGTCCGAGCATACGGTAGCAAGAAGTGGACAGATCATGAAGTTGTAAAACTGATTCTTAGGGCATTCATGCCTCAGAACTTGACGCTTTGATCTATGATTAGAGAAAGTCCAGTGTATCAAAAAATGACCCCGGACGAACTTCTTGGCAAGATCATCAACTTCGAAATGATGGAGAAGGAAGCCAAACATGTCAAGAAACTTGCCGATCTTACCTCGACAAAGAAGAAAGGGGTTGGTCTAAAAGCAACCTGCAAGCCGACATCAAAAGAAGCACGAGAAGCTCATGAAGAAGATGATGGTGATGATGAAAGCAGTGATGTCGATGAAGAAGACATGATCTTGTTCATGAAAAAGTTTAAGAAAATGATGAGAAGAAGAAAGGGTGGCAGCTCAAATGAAGGAAGACATAGGGACAAACCAAGACCCAAGATGAGACGTGCATGCTATAATTGTGGAGAGTATAGTCATTTCATAGTGGATTTTCCACATGAAGATAATAAGAGGAAGAGTCAAGACAACAAGCCTCAACAAAAGAAAGTATTCAAGAAGAAGAAGCAATATGGCCAAGCACATCTAGGGAAGGAGTGGGACTCCAATGATGAGTCCTCATCTGAAGAAGAAGAAGAGGAGATGGCCACTATAGCCATTAAAAGCCTTCTAAGAAATCCACTCTTTTTCCAACCATGGGCGCATGCAAGGACACCGACCACACATGTCTAATGGCCAAGGAAGGAAAAAGAAAGGTCATAACTAAATCTTCCTCCTCACATTCCTTCACTAGTGATATTGATAATTCTAGTGATGATGAAGATATGCTTAGTGGTTTAGATAAAAAGATTGCTGCTAAGATGAAATTTCTAATGGATAAGCTTGTTGATAAGGAGGAGCTAGTCGATCACCAAGAAGGTATGATCATTCTCCAAAAGGAGGAATATCTTAAGATTGAAAAGCTCCTTGAGCTTGAAAAGGAGCGAAGTAAATCACTGGAACTTGAGTTAGCTTCAAGCAAGGAAACTTGTTTGAAGTTAAAAGACTCAAATGTGTCTATCAAGGATGAACTTGCTAACTTAACCAAAGTTAACAAGATCCTTGAGACACAAGTTGAATCACTCAAGCAAAGTGGCTCTTCATCCTCTTCAAGCTCACCTTCTCAGCATATAAAATCAGAAACTGTCATTACATGTATATGTGCTAAAAATAACACCAACTTGAAAGAAAAGCCCAACTTGACAAAAGACAAGCATCCCTCCCAAAGTGGCATATTTGACAAGGAGAAGGTCAAGTATGCACGTAGTGCATACTCGTTCACAAGACCTCCTAATGTTAAATACGGCATTGGGTACTCTTATTGTGAAAGGCAACGCTAGAAGCCATAAGAATAACAAGGATCGCATTGCTTTTGTCAAGGAAAACTCTTCCCAAGTTGGAAAACATGATGACCTTGATAAATTGAACATTGTAAACTCATATGGACAACAAATCTTGTTTAGAACCTTTGATGCTTCATATGTACTTATGAAATATGGTTATGGTAAAGCTTATGCTAAGTATGTTGGGCCACGCCATGAGAACACCAAGTCTCATGTGTGGGTGCCCAAATCACTTGTGACTAACCTCAAAGGACCCAAACAAGATTGGGTACCTAAAACCAAAGCATAATTTCTTTTTGCAGGCTTATTCATCCGATGGAGCAAAATGAGTGCTAGATAGTAGATGCACAAATCACATGATCGGAGAAAGAAAAATGTTTGTGGAATATGAACAAAATGAAGACTCAAGCGAAGCCATCTATTTTGGTGATAATAGTCAAGGAAGGGTGCTAGGTACCGGTAAAATTGCAATTTCATCACATCATACACTTTCTCATGTTTTACATGTTGACTCCTTAGATTATAACCTCTTGTCCATATCTCAATTATGTGACAAAGGTTATAATTGTATATTCACTAATGAGGGTGTGACCGTCTCTAGAAGGTGTGATAACTCTATTGCATTCAAGGGTGTGTTAAAGGGAAAACTTTATCTAGTTGACTTCAACAAAGATAAAGCCGAACTTGACACATGATTGATTGCAAAAACCAACATGGGTTGGCTGTGGCATAGACGACTAACACATGTTGGTATGAGGAATCTACAAAAACTTCTAAAAGGTGATCACATATGTGGTTTCAAGGATATTGTTTTTGAGAAAAACAGGTCTTGTAGCGCGTGCCAAGCCGGGAAGCAAGTAGGAGCACCCCATCCCGCGAAGAACGTCATGACTACAACAAGACCGCTCGAGCTCCTTCACATGGACCTATTTAGTCCAATTGCTTACATACGCATCGGCGGTAGCAAATTATCAAGGGGGAGCTTCCATACAAGATCAACCTCAAGGAGATCAAGATAATCAAAACAACAATGAGGACAACTATCCATGGGAAGATGAAGAAGATGATGACCATGAGGATTCAAGACCACAAGTGCCACATCCAAGCGTACACCAGAGCATCCAAAGAGATCACCCCGTCCACAACATAATTGGTGGCATCCAAAAGAGAGTGATAACTCGATCTCGCATAGCCAATTTTTGTGAACACTATTCTTTTGTATCTTCTTTGGAACCATACAGGGTTGAAGATGCATTGAGAGATCCTGACTGGGTGATGGCGATGCAAGAAGAATTGAACAACTTCAAGAGGAAGATGTATGGGAACTTATTGAAAGACCCAAGTCCAACGTCGTTGAAACTAAATGGGCCTTCCGCAACAAGCAAGACGAACATGGAGTGGTAACAAGGAACAAGGCACGACTTGTGGCCAAAGGTTATTCACAAGTCGAAGGTTTGGATTTCGACAAGACTTTTGCTCCCATAGCTAGGCTTGAATCAATACGTATGTTACTTGCATATGCTACTCACCATGATTTTAAGATATATCAAATGGACATAAAAAGAGTCTTCCTCAATGGACCGATCAGGAGGAGGTGTACGTGGAGCAACCGCCCAGATTTGAAGATCAAGAGTAGCCCGACCATGTGTAAAAATTGTGTAAGGCTCTCTACGGCCTAAAACAAGCTCCTAGAGCTTGGTATGAGTGACTTAGAGATTTTCTAGTTGAAAATAGCTTCAAAATTGGTAAAGCTGATTACACTTTGTTTACCAAGCACTTTGATGATGATCTATTCATTTGTCAAATTTATGTTGATGATATCATATTTGGTTCAACTAACAAATCTTTTTGTCAAGAATTTAGTAAAATCATGACAGATAGATTCGAGATGTCCATGATGGGAGAGTTGAGATACTTTTTGGGATTCCAAGTGAAACAACTAAAGAAGGAACGTTCATAAGACAAACAAAGTACACCCAAGACATTCTCAAGAAATTTGGCATGGACAAATCGAAGCCCATAAAGACTCCCATGGCGACAAATAGACACTTAGACCTCAATGAATAAGGACCTAACGTGGATCAAAAGGTATACCATTCCATGATTGGCTCTCTACTTTATTTATGTGCATCTAGGCCAGATATCATGTTGAGTGTATGTTTGTGTGCAAGGTTTCAAGCCAATCCTAAGAAATGTCATTTGACAGCCGTAAAAAGAATCTTGAGATATTTAGTTCATACACCCAACCTAGGCCTTTGGTATCCTAAAGGTTCAAAATTAAACTCATTGGATACTCCGATGCAGATTATGCCAGATGCAAGGTAGACAGAAAAAGCACCTCCAATACTTGCCAATTTTTAGGCAAGTCCTTAGTTTCTTGGTCTCCAAGAAACAAAACTCTATTGCCCTGTCCACAGCCGAAGTGGAGTATGTTGCAGCCGGGAGCTATTGTGCATAACTCCTTTGGATGCGACAAACTCTAAAGGACTATGGTTACAATATGAATGTATTCCGCTCCTTTGTGATAATGAGAGTTCCATTAAAATTGCACATAACCTTGTTGAGCACTCTAGAACCAAATATATTGATATCTGGCATCATTTTTTGAGAGACCATTCAATGAAAGGAGACATAGCCATTTCCCATGTCAAGACTGATAAACAACTAGCCGATATCTTCACCAAGTCACTTGATGAAAAACGGTTTTGTGAGCTCCGAAATGAACTAAATATCCTCGATGCTCAGAACGTGGCTTGAAAACTTGCATATATGTATGCCATTTTCAAAATCAAGTTGATTGTGTTGAAA
The DNA here is from genome assembly GCA_036927565.1 of Tuctoria greenei. Classification (NCBI taxonomy): domain Eukaryota; kingdom Viridiplantae; phylum Streptophyta; class Magnoliopsida; order Poales; family Poaceae; genus Tuctoria; species Tuctoria greenei. The sequence continues at coordinate 98,972,403 of JAYESD010000012.1, read as the reverse complement.
AATCGTCCTTCTCTATTTTCTCTGAAAAACTATGTTAATTATTTGATCTTGATGAATTATGGTCATAGCTTGATTTTTTATGTTTACTGATCATATTCATCAAGAATATTTGTGTGTTTTTGTCTCCTATTTCTTTTTAGGCACCCTCGGATATATACGAAAGGTCTATATAATTTTCTGTCCAGGTGACCACGGACTAGTCTGCACATTGCAGACTAGTCCGCGGAGTGTCCGCTAGTCCGGACTTGTCCGATCTGACCACGTACTAGTCCAGTATTTCGACTCCATAACCCCTTAGGACCGGCGCAGACCTATCCTTCTGCTTCCTCACAACTTCCCTCACGTTCTCTCTCCTCACTCAAGTGCTCCCAAGGCGATTTTGCAAGTTCTCCATCAAATCCGCTCAAGCCTCCGTGGGAATCAATCTCCACTGCAAGAGGATCGAAGACCCCAGACTAATCTGCTCCAACAACACTCCAAACCCCCTTGAATCGAAGGATTTGGTAAATTTTCTCACCAAACCCTAACCCTTCAATTTTCTTTGATGTTGCTCAAATAACCTGACTCCTCTTGTCAATACATGCTTCCCTATTTGTATTCCATCTACACTACTTCACCTTTGCATTGAGAAACTCCACGATTTTATTTACCTAGGGTTTGAGCAGTCGCATACCAGACTAGTCCGTTATCGGTGCGGACAAGTCTGGTGGTTACTAATTAAAACCTTAGCATACCTCGACTCAATGCCATCTCTTGCCACCAATTCTTATCTTTGTCATATATCTTCTCTTTGTTAGGACAATGTGGAACTCAAACGAGCATCTCTCTGACTTTGAGACTGAATTGGATCGAGAGACATTGCCTCATGCTACGACGGATCGCAACAAGAAAAAGCAAGATCGGGCTGTTGATTCTTCGCCCACTCCACCTCGGGTGCAGCGAAAGGTTTTGGCTAAGAAACCAACCTCCAAGGGCAAGGATGTGGTTGGATCCAGCTCGACGACTCCTCGCCAAGCTAAGGGCAAAGGCAAAGGAATTGCCTCCGGGCCGATTGGCCCCCTGAAAATGCTCCTCCATGACAGAGAGACAGAAATCCCTTAGAAGATAAGTTCCATGGAAAGGGCAACGATATCGCTTGGAAGTACAGGAAGGTGGATGCCTACAATAGTGGGAAGGTGGCTGCTGATCTAAGGTTTTGGAGTGATTTCCACTTGGATTACTACAGCAGCGTCTACCTCACTATGAAGACTTCAGTGGTGCGCAATCAGTGGATAGATTGGGGCTACATTGAGAGGAAGAGTTGTGATGCTTTTGATGAGCTTGTGGCTGTAGTGGAGAGGCATGGTCTAAAAGGATCTGTTATCCTTTAGATACAACTGGAATGATGAAGTGATAGCCTAGTTCTACTCCACCTGCTACTTTTCCCAAATGGGTGAAGAAAGAGAAACTTGGATGACTCATCGATCAATATACTCTATCACCTATGCTGATTTTGCAAACTTGTTACTTCTTGAGGATAACGGAGACCATGAGATAGTGATTCACAATGACAGGTATCTGGAGAAGGACAAGATGGATTTCCTCTATGACACTCACCTCCGCTACAATCCCCCATCAACCAAGAACATGAAGCCATTATTCATTGTCCTCAATAGAGTGCTTCGGAAGACGATTGCTCCTAAAGGATGGGGACGCAGGCAGCGTTCAAGGTTACTTGAGGACCTTGATGAAGGTGATAAGCAAAAGAGGAGGTTCGATGTGTTTAACTACATTTGGAATGACATGGTGAACATTTCTTGCACTCCGAACCACTCTTGTGGCTATGCACCATACCTGATATTCATGATTGAAAAGGTCACAAGAATTAAGTTTGTAAAGGATGTGGAGCATACTGCCCTAAGGCCTCAGAAGCCGCCTCAAGCTACTCTCCCAGCTGCTTCCTCTCCTAACTCAAGTGAGGAACACACAAGCAGAGCCCAAGAAGAAACAAGGGTTTCCCGTAGCACTAGGGCCCCTCCATCTCGCAAAGGGTCTGCTAGTGGGATAATGAAATATTTGGGTGCTATCTTTGTCTCTTGCCGCAAATTAGAGGTGAAGATACACAATATGAACAAGGCAAGAAAGGAGGAGATGTGATACATGAAAGAGAATGTAAAAGCCATTTGCCGAAAATGGGAGATTGAGCCTGTTGGGTCTCCAGTTATTTCAGAGGACTCTGCATCAGATTTCTCACAACTTCCATCTCCCACCAACTCCGAGCTTGCTTACTTTGGCCTTAGGGGCATGACAAGTGGTTCCTCTCCTCCTCAGCATGATGAAGAAGATGACAAAAGGACCGACAACGCGAAGTGAGTTGGCAACAACGAGTAGATCCCTCTTCTCTTTCTTTTTGGTGACTTGATGCCAAAGGGGGAGAGATTGAGGGGGAGTCCTAGGTCGTAGGTCAGGTTGAGAGATTAGGTCCTATTTTGAGAAACTCTGTCATGCATTTGGTCTTGTAAAATTTATATTATGTTCTCGTTATGCTTTTGGACATGTATTATGAATGCTTTACTATGATCTATGCTTTATGCCTTAAAGTTGCTATGTGTACTTGTTAATCTTGATGATGCTATGTTTATGCTCTCTACCTCATTCACATCAATACTATTGTTTACACACACACAGTTTTCACACCTCACCATAAAGAGTGCAAATATGAGTACTACTTGTACATTTACTATTTCTCTCAAATTCATATGTGCACACTCTATGAAAATCTGAATTTTTCATCATATTTGTGTAATCTCAATTGATTGTCATCAATCACCAAAAAGGGGGAGATTGAAAGTGCATTTAGGCATCCCTTGTGGGTTTTGGTTGATTAATGACAAAAAATTGAGATCCTAACAAAATTGTTGAGATGAGCGCAAGTTTTAAAGAGATTAGAAGGAAATCACAAAAAGAAAGGAGAATGAGGATCCAAAAGGAAAAGAGCTCAAGACTTGAAAAGAATATGTTTATTGTGTAAGGAGTGTGTTGGAGAAACACACCCCAAGAGCTCAAGTGAAATAGATTACACTCACTGCACAAAAATCAGCTTGTGCGAACTAGTCCGATATCAACCGGACTAGTTCGATATCTCACTGATTAAAAAAGGACAAGTCCCCACAGTGCAAACTAGTCTGCAGCTTTTTACATTTGCACAACACCGGACAAGTCCGATATCAATCGGACTAGTCCGATAATCCTCTGACTAAAATCGGACAAGTCCTCCAAGTGCAGACTTGTCCTTAGCCCTACAATTTTTCACAACACCGGACAAGTCCGATATCCACCGGACTAGTCCGAAAACTCTCTGACTAAAATCGGACAAGTCCCTCCAAATGCGGACTTGTCCTCAGTTCTACACAGTGTTCACCACACCGGACAAGTCCGATATCAACCGGACTAGTCCGAAAAGTTTCTATGCCCAGATCATACTAGTCCGCACCTTAACGGACTAGTCCGATATCCATCAACACTTAGGGTTTTCTCGCACAGGCACACCGGGCTAGTCCGGTGTCCACCATGGACTAGTCCGGACTTCGCAAACCCTAACGGTAACATTTTGAAACCCTAATATAATTTGAGGTGTACGACCATACAACACAATCTCTCGACTTCCTGAGCCGTCACACCTCCCAAGAGCCCAAAAATACATCTCTCCACTCATTCTAAACCTAAAATCATCAAATATTTGAGGATTAGGGATTGTACAAAGGAGAGAACTTGTTCTACACGATCTTGAGCTCTTAGGTTTGATCTCTCGCATACTCTCATTGTTCATTGTACATCTTTTGAGTGTGTTTGGTGGTGTTCATTGCTGTAATTATTGGGAGCCTTCAACTTGTGAGAAGGCCCCTTGAACAAGTTATTTACCCCTGTGTGATTAGTGATTAAGAATCGACCTCCGTGGCGATTCAACGAGGGAAGGGTTAGTGAAGATCCAGTCCTCCGTGGACTCCTAAACGGGGACGTAGATTCCTCTGTGGAATTGAACCTCGGGATAAAATCTTGTCTTGCATGTTCTTGTTTTATCGTTCATCATATTCTAGGGTTTGCATAGTCTTGTGTAACTCACATTGAAATATTAATTAAAGTTGATCATTGCAATATAGTGTTTCATTGTTAGAATACATTCAAATTGTCAGTTGCTTTCCGCTGCATAGGCTACTGGAAGTGAAATTAACGATCAATCTTGATCTTTCTAGTCCACATATACCTCCGCACCATACCGGACTAGTTCGACCTCCCTGCATTTGATCTATTTGTTAAGAGTTTCAGGGATCGACAAAGATTCAAAAAGCCTATTCACCCCCTCTAGGCTATATTCAAGCATCTAGCTCCGACACCTCTAAGGGGGCCTGCCGTCGACGACGCTGCGACGATGGTGGGTGACGCTGGAGCAGCCAGCTCCGGCACCACCAAAGGGGCCTGCCGTCGACGTCTCTGGGACGATGGTGGGCGACGCTGGAGCAGCCAGCTCCGGCGCCACTCAAGGGGCCTGTCGTCGACTTCTCTGCGACGATGGTGGGCGACGCAAGAGCAGCCAGCTCCAGCACCTCCCAGGGGGCCTGCCCTGGATGTCTCTATGACGATGGTGGGCGACTTTGGAGCAGCCAGCTCCGACACCATCCAAGGGGCCTACCATCAACGCCTCTGCGATGATGGAGGGCGACGCCGGAGCAGCCATCTTCGACACCACCCAAGGGGCCTTCCATTGACAACACTGCGACGATGGTGGGCGACGCTGGAGCAGCCAGCTTCGGCACCACCCAAGGGGTCTGCCGTCGATGTCTCTACGACAATGGTGGGTGACGCTGGAGCAGCTAGCTTCGGCACCACTCAAGGGGTCTGCCGTCGACGTCTCTATGACTACGGTAGGTGACACTGGAGCAGCCAGCTCCGGCACCACCTAAGGGGCCTGCCGTCGATGACTCTACGACGATGGTGGGCAACACCAGAGCAGTCAGCTCCGACACCACCCAGGGGGCCCGTCGTCGACGACTCAAACAAAGCTTGGCACCAAAGGCCCCATTGAAGCCATCCACTCAAACTCCCCTGCTCCGCTGGGGGGGGGGGGGGGTCGTCGAAGACATCCTACAATCAAGTGGTAGGTGTGCCCAACCACCCGGCCACACCTACCAGGGGGCCTCCAAGGGGGTTCCATAGGTAGGACGTCAACTGAAGACAAGATTGGCCATGTCAAATGTGTGATCGTTGGTTCCTCAAAAACTAACGAACTCGACAAAATTCCCCAAACCCTTACGCAACTAAGGAATTGGAGCGACCGATTGAAAAGCACAAGACAAACCAACAAGAAAAACATAAATTCAAATTCATTAATAGTTATTTGTACAAAGGGGCTATCCTCCGTTACAAGGTGCTCCGCCTGGGGGCCGCCGATATCAACTCCGTTGGAACGAAGAAGCCACCTGCTTGGCAAGGTCTTAGACTTCGTCCCTCGCCTCCTCCTCTCGCTCATCAAAGGGGCCTTTCTCTACCGACTCCAGCGGGATCTGCGGGTACCAGCTCCAGAAGCACACCAAGACATGGGAGGCCACTTGCTCCGCTAGCTCCCTTCCTTCGACCTCCTGTTGCCTCGCAAGGACAGTGTTCACTGACCCAACGTCGAGCAGAGGGAGTCGAAGCTGGGAGCAGCTCGACCACCCCATGAGACGGCTCCCCGCGTGGCATGGGATCAAGTCCGAGGGGTTCCAACACCGCCCCGGCACGGGCCAAGAAGTCCCGGATTTTTTGAGCATCGACCACGCGGGAGGCCTGGAGGCCTTCCGCCTCTCTCCGCGCAACTTCGTCCCGGTCGGCGAGCTCCCAAGCATGACGCTCTAAGTCGTCCTCCTAGTGTTTGATGGCGAGCTCCGAGTCCTACACGGCTCGACACCTCTCCTCCAGCATGCCAAGGCTCTGGGAGACCTCTTCCTCCTTCACCGCCAAGTCCCGTTTCGCATCAGCAACAATAACCTTGCAGCGGACCAACTTCAGCCGCTTATCCTCGCACAGCTTCAGGTGGGCCACGGCGACAGCATGGGCATTCAGGGCCTTCGCCTCAAACTCCTTATTCTTGGTGTAGACCAACTTCACCAGGCGCCGCTCCTTAGCAAGATGATCCCACTCTGGGAGGTGCGGGAGCTACCAAGCCCACCTCTGGAAGCACCAAGGGAACTATACTAGCCGACGACGCCCTGAAAAGCAAAAACCAACTCCATTAGAGCGAAGAAACAATGAAAAAATAGCGGAGGAAGAAATTGCGCCTTATCGACGGGTCGGGCTGCTCCAGAGACCCTGGCCTCCCAACTCGCACGACGGTATGAGGCCCCCTGGGCCCGACGATAAGGCTGGTGCCACAGCCTCTGACACTGCTATTGGACGACTCGTGTCGGCGCGACCATCAGCGCAGACTCCTCCGCGCCTCCCCCAGAACCAGAGCCGCTGTTGGAATCAGAGACCAAGTCGACGACAAAGGCTTCGGCCCCTCCAGCTCCCTCATGATGGGAGATTGGGGTACCGTCCCCCCGAGATAGCTTCTGCCTCTTCGGCACAGAGGTGGCGGGACCCAAGGCCAGGGTACGAAAATGCTTTCCCAGCGCTGGAGCTGGCGCTGGCTGGTTGCCCTCTGCCCCGTCAGAGGTTGTTGAGAGCCCTACCTCCGCCCTTCCCAAAGGACGTGAGGAAGACCCACACCTTGGTTGCGTTGCAGCATGGCACCGCTCTAAGACCGCCGAATCCCCAGTCGTCTCTTCATGGTGCAGACGGACAACGCCGAACACGTTGACCTTGGGCATCAAGCTCCGCAATTCGGCCCTCAAGTCAATGGTCATGAAGAGCGGCTGGCAGTCGTCCGGTATGGAGATATGCTCATCATCAACAATGTTGCAGGTCACCACCTTCAACATCTCCTCCAGCATGTTGGGGGTTGGGTCGCCCAGATCCAGTCGACACTGGACGTACATGCCAGTGTAGACCCAAGCCCCGTACAGGCGCTTCTGAAGGGGGCGATGCGGCGACGAAAGAAGTCTGCCAACACCATCAGAGAGGTCAAGTCCTTGTCAGCCAAAAACTGAATCTTGTTCAGTATCGGCTTGTACTCTCCTTCATCAACCCCTGGAATGCTTCTGAGGTGGTGGGATCGAAGGCTGGACCTTCAAACAGCATCTTCAGCAAAGCATGGACCTCGATCCGCACGATCGCCCAATCTTCCCTCCAGCTGCTCCACTTGCCCCCTTTGAGCGAAGCAATGTAGGTCCGGGAGGTCTTGTCCCGATGCCGGAAGTAGTAGGCCCCCACTTGGCTCGTCGCACTATTTACGGTGGTCTTCATCACGAAGAAGAACCGAAATAGCTCCACCGTTAGCGGGCAGCCCACGAACGCCTCACAAAGGTGGACGAACACAGCGACCACAACGATGGAGTTCAGCGACAGGTGATGAAGCTGCAGCCCATACTCCTCCAGCACTGCAAGGAAGAACCTCGACAATGGGAGTCCAAGTCCCGTAGAGACGGAGGCGACAAAGAGAACAATCTCATCTTCGCGCAGGTCTCAAAGATTGGAAGATCCGCAGCGGATCATCCATCCTTGCTCTACCACCACCCAGCCGAGCAGTCGCCTCATCGGCACCACATCGTCAGCCGACTGGAACGAGAGGTGGTAGCGGAGAGGCCATCGGAGCAAGCAAGAATGAGAGCTTCGCCTGAGTGCTGAAGGCTCGGGCGCTCAAGAAAGAAGGCAAAAGCTCAGGCACTGGGATGTGAGTAAGGAAGGTACTGTTCCCTCTAACAAAGGTTTCCTTTTTGATCACCCTTGCAACGCCCGCACAACTCAACCCACAACGTCAATGACAGTGGGGGCTAGGCGGTTCCCGTAAAGGCGGAGCAAACGTAAGTGCTATAGCTACGTTGGGAACCACCACGGTTAAAGGCGCAGGAGAAGACAGAGATACTACAATAAGCAAAGATCTCGTCGCCATAGTCCCTCAACCAAGAGTGGACGCGTGGCCACGTTGGCAGAAGCGCCCACCGCTTCAACTGACCAAGACAAAATTCAAAGGGCAGTGCGGCAAAACATGGTAAGGGCTCCACCCTCGGGCTCATCACCTCCCCCCAAGGTGGACCCAGGGGCCACTGTCGGTACCCACGCACACAGGCTGAAAGTGCATAAGTATGTTCAGTGGCGCCACGTGTCCAGAAGGTTCCGGACCCTGACCTTCTTCAAGTGTGGGATCCTCCACTACCACATGGACCACAAATATGGGACCCGACTCCTCCGGTGGGACGGGGTCCCAAGATACCACATGTTTGGGCGGGACCTCATCCGAGTATCGGGGTGAGCTCCGACGCAACCATGTGGCTTCTGCATAGAAGGGCTCCAGAGCTGCCACGTACCCCAAGGGCACCAGAGCTACCACGTGCCCCGAAGAGATCTGAAGCTTCCATGTGCATCGAAGGGCTTTGGAGCTGACACATGTCACGAAGAACCAAGCCTGACCTCCCTCGCGGAGACCAGCCCCGGAGCTGCCACATGCCCCGAGGGGCTCCAGAGTTGACACATGTCACGAAGAACCAAGCCTGGCCTCTCCCAGCGGAGGCCAGCCCCAAAGCTGCCACGTGTTCCGCAACTCACCCTGGACGGTGGGGTGCATGAGTTAAGGGATGGTGCGCCCCGTCTAAATCAAGCATTAAAGACAGGCACCCACCTCCGTCGGGTAACTCGGAGCACGCCAACGGTCAGAGACCGCTGCGCCCAATCACATCACAGTGGAGACACCACAGGCCTACCCCGCTCTGCCAAGTGGGTAGCTTGTGGCGACCAGACACACGGACTGGACATCCCCTGACACCATCAACGACTACGCGTTGGCCACTGGCGACTGAGGTGGCAAGACAGTGAGTCTTCACGCCACGGTTAGAGGAAGCTTATACGTGGAGCCATAGATCTCTAGGATAATATCGCCCCAAGGCCACCTGTCGGCCCCGTACCCCACTTGTAAGGCACTTGGCCTTGTCTATAAAAGGATCGAACCGCCACCGTTACAAAATATCTCCAATCTACGCATTCACAGACACACACCAACAATACAACCTCACTGTGGAGTAGGGTGTTACGCTCTTACCGCCCGAACCACGTAAAAACCACAGTCTCACAATTTCATACGCATGCTCACTCGATAGAGGATTAAGCCCTGCCGATCAAAGAACCTCTGCGAGCTGATCCTTAGCAGATCCAGGGGAAGTGTCGCATTAACACTTCGACAGACACCCTGCCACCACTTTCGAATAGCACAGTCGCACGATGCCCCACCAACGGTGATGGATGAATTTTGAGGCGATGACGTTAGGGTTTAGTTATCGCCCGTGTCGCCTGTGGGAGCGACGCGGGGCACTTTGCCAAATCACCTATGTGGCATCTGCTTAGGAGATATATTTCAAACATTACGATAAGTAAAAAGTTACGGAACAATCCCATGTTCCCACATGCGACGCGGGGGCACTTTGCCAAATCACCTAGGTGCCCTATGCTTAGGAGATATATTTCAAGCATTACTATAAGTAAAAAGATACAAAACAATTCCATGTTCCCACAGGCGATAAAACAATTCCATGTTCCCACAGGCGATGCGGAGGTACTTTGCCAAATCACCCAGTTGGCCTTTGCTTAGGAGATATATTTCAAACATTACAATAAGTAAAAAGTTACGAAACAATCCCATGTTCCCGTGCCTGGCCCGTACAACCATTGTTGTATTTTTTATTTGGAATTATTAAGTTTGTAGTCCTAGTTGTAAGTTTAATTGTTATTTTACCTTTAAAAAATAGGGTTTATGACGATTGAATAATTTAACAAAATTAAATAATCAATAGCATAATACAGAAAAGAGTAAACTGCCATTCTTTGTGCGCTTTTATGCCACCGATGTTTTTTTGGAAGATAAAAGATGTTAGAGATTGTTATTAAATGAAAATTACTGATTTTTCAGAGATTTCGAATTCAAATCTTTGAATGAAAATTTAAAAATCAAACAAATTTGAATGAAATTCAAATAGATTCAAACAAATATGAAAGATTGTAACATACTTTTCAAAATTTGAAATGTGAATCCAAAATTTGGATATCAAATTCATAATCCAAAATATCGAATTCAAATTCACACTTCAATTTCAAATTCAAAAATTCAAATAAAAAAGAAAATGTCGAAGATTCCGAATAGTTCAAATTTAATTAGAATTAATAAAATGTAACGTAATTCAAACTAATTTATAAATTCAAATTCCAAATTCAACAAAATATCCAAAATCTCAAATAAAAATTATCCAAATAAATAATGAGGAAATTTAAAAAATTGAACGAATTCAAACAAATGTGAATGATATTAACAAGATGGAATTGTTTTACATGTTTATCATAAAAATATTATTAATAAAATATTATGCACACGAGAAGGGTATTACTGTCTTATTTCTCATATTTAACAACGTTAATGTATGAATGGAGTAGGGTATATTTTGATTTCTTTTAAAAAAGTAAGGATAAAATTGCAAACTCTAATTTTGAATGGTAAAATTACAATTATACTTACAACTAGAGATATAAAAATAATTTCTTTTTATTTTATTTTATCTCATATCCCTATTTTGTAAATGTTTTAAAATAACTTATATATATATATTTAAAAGAGGCAATGACTGTTGTGCAATCTAGACTCCAATGCAAGCGTGCAATCCGCAAATCTCAGCCATTTGACAAATATCTAAGAGTGACTGACGTTTTACACATAAATCATTTCACCTGTCTGTGTAAAGTGAAGGATCTATGTGTAAAATAGTAACCATCCTTAGATGTCAATCCAATAGCTGAGATTTGTGGATTGCACACTTACACGTAAGTTGAGATTGCACAACAGTCGTTGGCTTTAAAAGAATGGATATAGTTGGACGTAGGATTACTGGTCAAGCAGCTTGAACCGCAACCCCATGGCGCATACCGCCGCCGCCGTCACGCCACTGCGTCGCGCGTTCATCCTCTTCCTCAAGCCAACACGCATTCTATCCTCCCTCGTGCCACCATCGCCTGCCCCTCGCCACCCGCGCGCCCTCCGGCCCGCCGGCCCCTTCCCCCCCAATGCTGACGACCCAAATGCCGGAGACGGCGCCGCCGTGTCGTTGAAGAAGAGTCGTAACGAGCTGAAGCAGGAGGCACGCCGCTCGGTGCAGTGGGGTATGGAACTCGCCAAGTTCTCCCCACACCAGATCAAGCGCATCCTGAGGTGCGCACACCCCGGTCCCGCGATCCGCATTTTCGTGACGAGACATATCTAGTTGGTGATCTTTGTTTTGCAGAGCTGCGTCGCTGGAGCGCGAAGTTTTCGACGCTCTCATGCTTGTGAAGGTCTGTACATCCGTTGTTCGTATTGGAGCTCTAGTCGATCACGAATTCTTGACCATTCTATGTACTTCTTGGTTTGCAGAGATTTGGACGGGATGTCCGGGAAGGAAAGAGGAGGCAGTACAATTACATTGGTCTGTTCATTTCTATGCTAGTATGCTATATTTGCAACCATCCTTTTTCATGTTGTTCATCGCTGCATTACTCTGAAGTATGGCTGATTTTAGGGATCCCTTCTAGAATTTTGTAACGTCTTCTGGCAATGTGGTTGTTCCAGTATTCGTATCAACCTGTGGACACATGCCTACACTAAGATGTCACTACAAGATGCAAATTTTAGATGGTAATAATATGGCACAGCTTACCACTTTTAGTTACAAAAATTCCAACAGTTAACTAATATCCAGTTCGTCAACTGAAGTGCTGCACAATTCAAGTCTTGTGTAGAGCTTCATTTTTTTTCATTCCGTTTAATGTTGATTCCTTGAAATCGGTGAATAGTTTCTAAAGTAATTTGAAGCTCATATGTTGATTGCCATTCCTAAGCCAACAGTACAGGTAGAACTTCTGAAAAGGGCGAAGCCAGCGCATGAGCTCGCCGAGGCGTGATGAATATTTTGGGAGTGGCAGTACATATACATCTTTTGATAAATATGATGATTGATACACCGGTGGCTCACTTTCACATTTTAGCAATGTAAGCTGAATTGAAAATCAACCAATAAGATAGCTATTTCATATTTTTTTGAGGAAATTACAGTAGGGAAAGCCCCTACCATGATATTAATTATATAAGAAAATCAAATACACTATTTAAAAGGCGTCGCCTAGGCGTCCAGGTGCTCCCGCCTGGATGCCATGGTCGGTCACCTAAGCGGGCGCCTTGGCGTCTGAGCGCCTGGCGATCACCTAGGCGTCCATACACCCTTTTAAAACACTAATCAAAGAGTCAGAATGGCCAAAGGACGACCAACAAGCTGTACAAAGGGTCCACTAGGGGGGCACATGCTGGATAGAAGGAAGAAAATAGAAGGGGAGCCTTGGCGCAACGGTAAAGTTGTCACCTTGTGACCACGAGGTCATGAGTTCAAGTCCTGGAAGCAGCCTCTTATAGAAATGCAAGGAAAGGCTGCATACAAAAGACATAAATGGGTCGGACCCTTCTCCGGACCCTGCGCAAGTGGGAGCTACATGCACCGGGCTGTCCTTTCGATATTTGTTGCTAAATAAAGATAATAGATATAATTGTTAGAGGATAAGATCTATTAGGAAATAAGATAAGATTTGTCAGGGGCGCCTTGCTATCTATAAAAGGCAATCGTAGTTGTATTAGGGATCTGATCAAAGAAATAGTCTCCTTGGTGGGCGACTGCTTTGTTCATCCTGGCTGGAACTTCATCCAACGTAGAAGACTCCAACAGCTAGCCGCTCAACAAGGTTCCCTACCTTGTGCGTTCACTTTCCCAATCCCCTCTGCTACCCCATTCCCCTTACACACGAACACACATAGAAGGAGAAAAACCCAACACTTTGGTATCAGATTCCATCGAAGCAGCGATGACTGTCCAGCTCTGAGGTCAACAACATTTAAAAAAGCGGTGGAGAAAATTAAGTGGAGGAGCTCCGCCTAGCGCCTAGGCGTTTGTAGGCGTTTCGCAAAAAGCGGAGCTAAATTCATATAATATATTATATATATGTACATTTTGGAAGCAGCGGAAGACACATGAGGCTAAAATCCCGCGTCAATACAGAACTTATAGATCAACTAATAAAACAGTTCTAAACAAATCAGGGCAACTGCAGTACTGCACTAATAAATGTGCAACTCAGTAATGAACACAGAGCCTATTATCCATTCCAGAACTCAGAGCCCCCATACTTGTAAACCTAGAAAACGCTTGCCTCTTTTGCAAAACATAAAGAAGATTCCCCCGTACTTGTAAAAAGGAAAATTTCAAGAGCAGATCGCTAGAATTTGAATGACATCCAACATTCAACTTAGAACTCGGAGCAATACATTACTTGGAACAAATCAATCGATCCCACAGGCAGAGGATGGCAATGGATGGAAGGGGACGAACGACAGCCGGCGAGATCGATCCGCCAGGAAGCGGCCGGGATCGGGAAAGGGCGGCAAGATCTGCCAGGATGCATCGAGGAAGAAGATATGCTACTAGGATGCGGCGACGAAGGAGCGCTTGCCTGTTCGGCAATGGTCATGTGCAGGAACCGGCGGCCAGCAGGGGGAAGAAACTAGGTTTTCTGTTCGCCTGTTGTTTTACGTGGGCCAGAAAAGTGGCCCATCTCAATTAAGCGGCGCCCAACCTGATTAAGCTGCGCTTTTGCTTATACACCGTCGCTCAGCATAAAGCGAGGCGGGCGGGTACCGCGCAGCGCCTAGGCGGCCGATTTTTTAAACACTGGAGGTCAATCCTGATGGCCTTATGCACTCCACCAAGCTAGACTAAATCTTGGCACAACTCACCATGATAAACTTTTTCCTAGGATCCCACGATCGACGTCTTGTGCGCCTGGATAAGACCCCAGAAATTGTAGGTTCAACACCCTTGATATCACCTTCTCCGCATTAGAATGTAGGGGGTGCTAGCGACCATGGTCGTGGTGAGGGTGACGACAATGGAGTACCTTGGGTGCAACCGCTATGATGACCAAGGTCCTCGTCACCACAAGATCACTTTTCCCAAATATGATGGGGAAACTGATTTGCTGTCGTGGCTCAACAAGTGCGTGATTTGCTGTCGTGGCTCAACAAGTGCGACACATATCTTCAGGGTATGTGGATAATGGCTGAGGAGAAGGTATGGCTTGCATCCCTGCACTTGGAAGGTGTTGTTGCAGAGTGGTACTTCGCTTTGTAGAGGAACTACAACATCGTCTCGTGGTCGCGGTTCACAAAGTTTGTGAACATAAGCTTTAGTGCTCCTTGCACGCTAATAATCTAGCTCCGCCTCACCGAGACCGTGGAGTACCAACTCCATTTTTCTGGCGCTGTTTCGTTGTTGTGAGGACTTGACGACACGACAACAAGTCAGCATTGTCGAAGTGTGTAAACGACACTTCCTCCTGTTATGAATATTGGATCTTCAGATCTTGTATTATTGAGGAGGCCGGAGACCTCTATAAATAGATGTACAGGATGACAAATATGCAAAGAAGTCCCTAATATATCATCTAATATAATATGACTATAATACCTCTAACACCCCCCTCAAACTCAAGGTGCATCAAGAACATTGAGTTTGAAGAGATAAAAATCATGCTAAGAGCCACAAAGATGATCCAAAAGGTAGTGTCGCTGAGTAAACGTTGAAGTAGATGAATCAGCAAAACAGGAGCCGCCAAAACTGGCACGCGCAGCGGAAGACGAAGCCAGTCAAGCTCCCAAACATGCTGCAAATCACGCGGACGAGGATCAGTACCAACCAGAGATCGTCCATGAGCACTCCCAGAGTCGTAAACCATACATATATAGACGCATATGAGGAACCCAATCACGACTATTAGTGCAATTGAAAAGCACACTGCATAGCTGGAATTCCGACCGAAGCAGAAAGTCATCATGACGAAGATGACCAAAACGGCAAGATGCAAACATATGCGACGGCAGGCGACGACGAGAGCGCAACAAAAGCGGCGCAAACAACATTTTTCTTGAGGCGCAAGCGGAGCTCCCGAATCAACGATGGACCAAGACGACACAGGCAGCCAAAAGAAAGCGCCCTAAAGACGTCAATCACATCTTAAATTCGAAGAGGAGCCATCCGCTGCCATTTTTTTTTGAATAACTGCTGGCTGAAGTCAAGCTGACGTCACATGTCACGCTGATGTCAAGATGACATCACAATGACGTCAGCATCAGAGACACACGTGAGCAACACCAGGCCAAATGAAGCACCGACCAGGGATCGATCTACCACCAAGTCGAATGTTTCTGGATCAATCCACGTGAGCAGCACCAGGCCGATGAGGTAGAAGGCGATGGACGCCAGTATGATCCCGTACTTACCCCAATAGCTGTCGGCGAGGATGGCGCCGATGGATGACACGGGACGGCTCAGATCGAACGATGCAAGCCAAAGCCCCACACGCAGGACTGCGCCAGGCACCGACGAGGTCCGCAGATCCAGATTTGGAAAAAAAGGATGCCGTCGACGAGAAAAACGCGGACAGAAAGCGCCGCCGTCGGCGGCCCCTCTCGCGGAACTCCTCGACGGCCCGCCGCGACGGCGTCGGATACAGGCTGGCGGAGCGCACCGGAGCTGGATGAGTCGAGGAGGCGGAGGTCGAGAGGCTCCTTGTTGGTCGCGCGAGCGCGCCGCGCCGCACGGAACCGGAGGAGAGATGAAGCTTCCGCGCTCCGCCGTCGCCAGCCTCACCGCCCCCGCTGCCGCCACCAACGGACGAGGTGGACAGGAGCGGCGACTCGAGGAGGAGCACAAGGAGCGCGTAGACGACCAGCACGACCGCCAGCACCATGAAGCGCCCTGCGAGCACAGAACGACGCAACAGCGCCGTTCTGCGCGTCCGCGTGGAAGGCCAGCGCCAGGGCTTCGCCTGCATGAGGAGGTTCGGGTCGACGTTCCCCACGAACCGGAACAGGTAGCCACAGTTGAGGTGCACGCCCCCACCACGGCGGCACTGGATCTTGTTGCAGCACGGCCAGGGGACTTGGTGAAAGCAGATCGGATGAAGTACAGGACACCACGCTTCACATATGGCCGCCGGATACGATACGCCTTAGACGACGATGCCCGCAGGGAGCTAGACCCGCACGGCGGTAGGACGCCCAGACGCCGCTCGCCAGCGCGTTACAGCTCGCGCGCGTCCGCCGGCTCCGCGCCGTAAGATCCCTCGCAACTTCGATCTCGATCTCGACCCACAACGTTGATGCCGTTGAGCTGCTGCAGCGTGGGGATGAGGAAGGCAGCGCTGCGTGTGTGGTGGTTCGTGTAGTCTCCTCCGCCGCCGTTTGTGCGGCGCCGCGGCCGAGAACGGCGGCGGCGGAGTCGATCAAGGAAGAAGCGCGCGATTCAAAGCGCTAGTATGGTAGGGAAAACGAAACCCTAGCTCTGTATACAATGTTATGAATATTGGATCTTCAGATCTTGTATTATTGAGGTGGCCGGAGGCCTCTATAAATAGATGTACAGGATGACAAATATGCAAAGAAGTCCCTAATACATCATCTAATATAATATGACTATAATACCTCTAACACCCCCGACACTACTAAATCGTAGTCCGCGGAGGTTTGTATTCGAATGAGGCGTGTAAGATCAAGAACAAGATGATGACACAAGAGTTTTTACGTGGTTCGGGCCGCCTGAGCGTAATACCCTACTCCACGGGGTGGTTGTTTGATTGAGTATGTGTGTATCAGGCTAGTGTCAGTGGTTGCCTGTATGCGTGTTTGCTTAGTTGTCCTCTACCGTGCGACACAACCCTTTTATATGCTAAGGGCTGGCCGTTACAGTATTTGCCTGGCCTGACAGGTGGCTCCTGCTGTAATAATCCACCTATACATGATCTACATGCATAATTGTGATTAACACACATTTATGGCGGCGTTATCAATCTTGATGGTCCTCTGATCGTGCGTCATTAATGCTAAATTAATGACACGTTAATCAAGTCTTGCAACGGCCGTTTTAATAGCCTCTTGAATGTCCGTGCCGTTGGAGATTTTGTAGTCTTCCCATTGGAGGCTTAGGTCCGGAGGTCCAACACGTGGTAGCTATGGAGCTTTCCTCTATGGAGAGGCAGGTCCGAAGCCTCTTGACACGTGGCAGTACCGGAGCTTCCTTTTACTGGGGGTTAGGTCCGGGGTTGCTAGACACGTGGCTGGACCGGAGCTTCCCTGTGAAGGGAGGTAGGTCCGGTCCCGCAGGACATGTGGTAGCACCGGAGCTACCCAAACGAGGGAGGCAGGCCCAGTGCTGTCAGACGTGTGTTGCCTTCGGAAGTCTTCAACTCGGACATATGAACTCCTTGGTTTTAAGTGCGGTATCAGGGGATACCTGGTATCCGAGGTACCGACAGTGGTCCTCGGGCCCGCCTGTGAGAGAAACCTTCTGGGTGAAGTTATATTACCAGAGGTGGGGCCATCTTCAATTCCCGCGCTTCAGCTTCAAAATCTTTTTCTGGGCAGTTGAGACAATGGCAAAGAGTTGCTATCGCCACGTGGCCCTTTTTGACACGGTGCGTGGGATGCTGGCGTGCGGATCTCACGAAATTGAAGGTCGCAGTTCCCAATACGAAATTTGTATCGGTTCCCAGCGTAATCTTTGTAGCCCTGTCAGGCGGTCGCCCTCGGGCTTCCAACTTCTCATTATGACAACCGTTCGCCTGGTGTAACTTTTTGAGCAAAGTGGACCCGGGCCCCCTTGTCATTGACGAGGTCATCTACGATTCGGGTTCGGAGGTAGTTTCCATCCAAGCGTTGCAGAGACTTACTAAAGGAGGAAGTCTACAGAGGGAGAGAACTCTTTACGCCTTCATCTGACATTGCGCCTAGAGCTCTCTGCCCTTGCAATCATTCTTCCGCCTCTGCTCCACTTTGCGGTGATGGAGTTGGGACTTCCTCGGAGCCGGGTCAAGAAGGATGAAGACTTGTCGAGAGTTCGCACCTACATGGGGTGATCGAGTGACTTTTTCAACAACAGGATCCGCACCAGAAAGTTCCCCTTCAAGAAGGAGAACCCGACAAGATCGTTTACTTCCTGTCGTATGCCATGGTGGGACTCATCCCACCATTTTCAAGCTTCCTTCTAATGCTGCTGGACTTCTACGATCTGCAGCTTCATCACTTCGGCCCCCACTCCTTGCTAGTGGCAACCTTCATCCACTTTTGCGAGATGTGGGTGGGTGTGCCGCCCTACATCGAGCTCTTCCGGACCTTCTTCACGGTCCACGCAACTGGGAAGAGAACGCATACCTGAGCTTCTACTACTTCGTGGAGCGCAAGAACTCGCCGCTCAAGTACTTTGAAGACATTCCCTTCCGGGAAGTGGGACAGTTGGAAGAAGGATTGGATGGTGATCACGGTGGACCACCACGACATGCTGGAGGTACCCGAGAGTCTCCCCAACATCGACACCGATGTCTGGGAAGTGGCTCCGACGTTGTCAGAAGAGTACAACCCGATCCTGACAAGGATCCGGGAGTGCGTCGAGGGAGGGGTGACTCCTCTGATGGTCATCGCCAACTTCTTAACAAACCAATGGGCTCCGCGCAGACGAGGGAGTGGCCCGCGTGGGCATTCGGTGGAGAGCACGATCACAACCGGATCGAGACTGGCTTCGGGTCCAATCTGAATGAAGGAGCTTTAAAGCTCCATCTCCAGAAGTTGCAACACAAAGTCATCCGCCCCGATGATCTGACTCCTCCGGCGGATTTCTTGCCCTTAAACATGGTGCCAGAGGTCAGAAGGGAGCTGCGAAAGAAGATGCCAACTCTTGATGACTTGGGCCTCGTGGACAAGCGTCGAAGCGCTCCTCCGACCGGGATTGCTATCCCCGGAGCTCCTTGCTCCCACGAAAGCTCCAGACCTGCGTCGGTCAGTGGTAAAGGCAAAGGTCTCGCTGCTTCCCCTTCGAAGAAGTCTACCTCCGACTAAGGCAAGGAGAAGGCTCCCGTCAAAGTTCCGAGTCGCAAGCAGAAGCTAACGAGGAGCGATGGGAGCAGAGTAAAGGAAGCTCCGACAGAAGTGACCCCTCAACCTCGGCTTAGGTCCGTGGTGATTGTGCCTCCAACTCCGGCTGATTCTTCGGCTCCAGCGTCCGGAGAGGGCGCTGGCTCCGGCAAGTCAACTCCGGCCCCGGTGCCAACTGGTGGCTCTAGGTCCGGGGTGCAATCCTCGACGTGGGAGGTCCCAGAGGTGGCAACGCCTGTGGCTGCCTCAACTCCGGGTTCGAGTCCTGGAGCATCCGCCACGCCGGCGACGGCGGGCTCTAGCTCCTAGCGCCTGAAGAAGAGGATTCATGCCGATTGGAGCGGCAACACTCCAAGGTAAGGATCGGCTCTTTAACTTTTGTTTTGATTTTGTTCTTTGCTATGTCTTGAATTCTCAATTTTCTGTTTCCACACTGTCAAGAACAAGCACAACAACTTCGATGCCTACTGCGGCTCTGGAGGCTGCATCGGTTGAAGCTCCCGCATAGGCCCCTGCCTCTCCCCGAGTGGAGGTGGCAGATGACATGACAGCTCCGGCGCCGGCTGTCGTGGAGACAAGTCCAGTGCTGGTAACTGAAGCTCCTGTGGTAGCACCAGACCACGTGGAGGAAGAATTTGTTGAAGCTTCGACGGTTCTGGAGCCTGCTGTAGAAGCTCCGACAATGGTGCCGGAAGTAGTTGAAGCTCTGGCCAATGCTTCAGTGTCAGCTCCGGATGCGGCAACTCCAGAGGTGTTTATGTCTGAGCCGGAGCAACCTGAAGATCTGGCTGCGGGTCCTTCACATCCTGAGCCAACGATTGAAGATCCGGCTGAGGGACCCTCTTCATCAGCCCCGGAGGTTGAAGCTCCTGTGGCAGAATCTTCTTCCGCTGCAGTGGATATTGATGAGCTCCCGGAGATTGGCTCTGGCGATGTGGAGCTGCTGGATAACATGCTCGCACCGTGGGATCCAATAGTGATTTTTGAAGACCCCCTAGAGCACCTGAGGCACGTCAGGCGAGCCCAGAGCCAATCTCCTTGGCGTTGTCTATCGACAACGCTTGCTCAAGTCTCCGCCAGGTCCAACTCGCCTTCGACCACGAAAGCAAGACCCTCGAAGAAGAGCGCAACATCTTAAGGCATCGGCGCAACAGACTTCACGTCGAGACGAAGCTGACGCAGTCTAGGCTGGTTGACCAGAAGGAGTGGGTGGCCAAGGAAAAGGCCCGGCTGGTGCTGTTGGACCGCGCGCCGAATGAAAGAGAGGCCATGATTAAGGCCCTCGATGACAAGACCCGTGAAATATTCGAGCATGTCAAGGAGAACAACGAGGCATCTGATAACCGCTCGGACAGCCTCGACGAGTTAAACGAGGTACTACTCAAGCGCCGGGAAGCCCTCGATCAAAAGGAGGATAGGCTCCTGGAGAAAGAGGAAGACTGCGTGAAGAGGGAGGAGGAGCTCGCCCAGAGGCTGTCGCTGGGAGAGCAGAGTTTGGCTGATCGCGTCAAACAGTTTGAACAATGGTGCATTCAAGAGAAGGAGAGGATTTGGCAGGTGGGAGAAGAAGTCTCCAGAAGAGAGCCTGATATCTCCACCAGGGAGGATAAGGTGAAGGCCAAGGAGAAGGATTTGGTAGAGCAGAGGAACCGTATCTACCTCCGGGAGAAAGAGCTCAACGACCAAGAAAAGCGGATGGCCGAAAGTATTCAGCAGCACGCTAAGGAAGTCGAGCGCTTCTCCAAGGAAGGTTCCGCGGAACTTTCGTCTGTCAGGAAATCACTGGAGGAACTAAAAGGCTTGAGAGCAGCTGAGTCCCAGCAAGTCCGGGACTTTTTAGGGCATGCCAAGGAAACTCTGGTGCCGTTTGGTTTCAGCTTGGTACGTCCGGCTGACCCAGAGCCAGAGATGGAGAAGGCGCTGGTGGCATTGACCTCCGCCGGCAAGAAGCTTGACGCCGTGGGGGACGTAGTCGTTGACGAACTGGAGACCGAAGGAAGGACCCTGACCAAGAACGTTGCCGAATATGTTCTGGCATGTTTCAAAAGCCAAGACCCCTAGATTTCTTTAGCTCTGGTGTTCGAAGGATCCGTTGCCGAGGAGGAACAAGCCGCCAGGGCCAGCGCTCGAGATGCTGCCCAAACAATTGCCTCTTCTTCAATAGGAACTCCAATAGTTAGGACTTTCCTTTTTTGCCTTCAACTTGTAATCCTCATTTTGAATGAACGAAATCTGAAATCCCTCCAAATTCCATCTTTTGTGTGTCTTCAATGCATTGCCTTTATATTGTTGGCCCCTTGGTAGATGTCTTCAATGAATTGAATGTTTCTACCATGAGGATTTAGACAACGTCTTGAGAACTCGATAGCTCCGAATTCGTAGCTAGTACGTTAGCTCCGCGTCCCGAGTCTTGCTTCCGACATCTCCAAGGACCCTTTGTTGTGTCGACGGCGGGCCCTCTGGGAGTTGTCGGAGCTTGTTAGGTCCGACGACGCTCACTATCAACGTTTAGAACGTCGACGGCGGGTCCCCTGGGGGTTGTCGGAGCTTGGTAGGTCCGACGGCACCCACTATCCACGCTTAGAACGTCGACGGCAGGTCCCCTGGGGGTTGTTAGAGCTAGTGCTCTGGCAGCATCCACCATGACCGAGCGAATTGCCATCGAATACTTATTTTTCCTTCATATAAAAGACAAGAAAAACAGTAAATTCGTCCTCTCGTCTACAACTTATTTGCGTCTTATTGTCCTTCCTTGAATTTTAGATCCTGGAGAATTTATCATGACGACATAAGTGTATTAATTAAATCTCTTTAGGTCCGAATGCCTTGCGCACCCACCCTACTGGGACCTGCTAGGATATAGCTAGAGTGACGTACTTAGGGTGCCTGACCAGTCTAAGTCGATAGCACATTCCAGACCTTTCATTGGCTTTGGTTTTTAGACGAGTAGACCATGCGACAATGCTAAGACCCAAAAGATGATTACTAATACAACTTATACATCACACAAATACCTTGGACTAAATTTCAAGCTGATTGCACAAATTTGTTATAAACAAGAAGGTAAAATAATAAAAGTACGGGGCTTGTACAATTAAAATGCACGAAGAGTCTGTCCGTATAAAATGTTTCTCATTAAAGTCCGGATTACAGGGGAAGACAAGTGCACACTCACAGTACAATGACCAAGTTAAGTGTGCTATTCGTCTTGATCTATCCCAAGGAGGGTAAAGACACACCTAAAGTACTGGACCAAGTTAAGTGTGCTAAGACCCTTCCCCGCTCTGTCCATGGACTACGAGACATACAATTTATACAACAGACTGACCTCCGTGCAGCTAAGTGTAAAACTTACGGAGGTGCTCGATGTTCCACGAATTGGGAAGCGGGGTCCCATCCTATGTAGCTAAGCGAACGCATCCAGGGCGGGATACTTTGATAACTCGGAAGGGACCTTCTGAACTTGGGGATATTTTGTTCATCCCTTCACGAGTCAGTATTCTCCGCAGCACCAGATCGTCTTCTTCTAACTGCCGGTTGCGCACGAATCTTTGTTGATAGTGCCGAAGCACCTGGCGGTATCGTGTGTTCTGAACAGCCGCTTGGCACCTTGCCTCGTCTACGAGGTCCAGGTGTTCACGCCGGAGCTTGTCCTGCGTGGCTTCGTCGAAGGTCCGGACATGAAGAGATCCCATTGTGATCTCCGTAGCTTCTAGACTTCAAGTAGATAAGCAGCAAGTTGAGGATTATTGCAACTGCATTCACCTTTTACTTGCTTGATGATGAGTTGCGAATCACCCTTCACCATTAACTGCCTAATGCCATATGATAGCGCCACCTTGAGTCCGTAGATGAGAGCTTCATACTCTGCCATGTTGTTGGTTGCCTTGAAGTCAAGGTGTACCATGTACTTGACCTTCTCCCCGGTCGGAGCGAGAAGAATGATTCCAACTCCGGCTCTCTACTTTTGCACGGAGCTGTCGAAGTAGATAGTCCAGTGAGGCTCAGTGAAGACCGAGACCTTAGGTTCCGACTTGTGCTCACTGAGACCCTCTGGAGTTGATGAAGGAGTCCACTCCGCCACGAAGTCAGCCAGTGCCTGACTCTTGATAGCATGTCGAGACAAGAATTCGAGATCGAATTCTGCCAGCTCCGCAACCCACTTGGCAATATTTCCAGTAGAGTTTGGATTATGCAATATAGCACACAGTGAGAAGGAGGTTACCACTGATATCTTGTGGGCTTGGAAGTAATGACGTAGCTTTCTTGAGGCAATAAGAACTGCATACAACAGCTTATGCACCTCAATGTAATGAGTCTTGGCGTCGTGAAGTACTTCACTGATGAAGTACACTGGTCGCTGGACGGTCCGGACCCTCCCGGAAGAGCCCAGAGCTTCTTCTCCATCAATCCGGACCCTCCCGGAGGGGTCCAGACCTTGTTCTTCATCAGCCCGAACCTCTCCAGAGGGGTTCGGACCTTGTTCTTGTATTGCAGGAACTCCCTCGATTGAGAGAGGTTGATCCTCAGGCCTCTTGCCTTTAGGATCCGTGCTTGGGGTTGGGACCCAAACTCGCCTTCAGGTAGCTCCGGACCCTTCCAGAGGGGTCTAGGCTCCTGAGCTGAAGATAGCTCCGGTCTCTCCGTGATGAGGACCATGCTGACAATCTCTGTAGTTGCTGAAATGTAAAGCATAAGAGGCTCACCAGGTTTCGGAGCTACCAAAATTGGTAGTGTGGTGAGGAGCTGCTTGAGCTCTCGGAACACATTCTCTGCTTCTTTGGACTAGTGGAATGGTCCAGACTTCCTCAATAGTTTGAAAAAGGAAAGAGCCCGCTCTGCCAGTCTTGAGATGAACCGGCAGAGCACAGCTAGACACCCAGTTAGCTTCCGGACAACGTCCTTGACACGGGCTGGGGGCCACATCTCTTCAATGGCCTTGATTTTGGCCGTATTTGCCTCAATTCCTCGGTGTGTCACCAAGAAATCGAGGAGCTTTTCGGAGTTAACCCCGAAGACACACTTATCCAGGTTGAGCTTCGTACGTGTCAAGCGCAACTTATCGAAGACGGCTTGCAGATTGTCAAGGAGTGACTCCTTGTTTTTCACCTTGACGACGATGTCATCGACATAGACCTCCACCAAGTCTCTGATGAGCTCTCCAAATGTTTTGTGCATGGCTGACACAAAAGTTGAAGCAGCGTTTTTGAGACCAAAAGGCATGGTAGTGTAACAATATAATCTATCTACTGTAATGAAGGCAGTATGAATGAAGGCAATATGCTCTTTGTTAGTAGCTGAATTTTTACTCTCATTGAAGAGAGGATGACACTAGAGAGTTGTGGCAATTTTTCTTGTCTATTCCTCACACAATGTCATGCTAACTCAAGGGGTTGAGGCTACATATTTATAGCAACCAAGGGCAGCCAACCAGCCAAGCATATGCCTTCTTGCTAATCCAAGATGCTAATATGCTAAAGCTGTCCTAAACTGTCCTAGATGCTGTCCTCTACTTAGGGCCACAAAGACCAAAGGACTAGAGTATAACAAAGACCAAAGACCAAGCACTAAGGTACAACAGACTAAGGACAAGGGTACAAGGGATTAGGGGACCAAAGACCAAAGGACCAAAGACAAAAGGACTACGAGAAAGGACTACAAGACGTATTCCATCATCCTCCCCCTAATTCTTGTTCGTCGTCTAATGGGAGGGTTGGACCATCCCGATCTTGGAGCAAAGTTCAATGAACTTGAGCCTCCTAAGGGGCTTGGTGAGCAGGTCCGCAAGCTGGTCACTGGTGTTGATGTAGTTCGCCTTGATGCTCCCTTCCTCCAAGCAGCCTCGGATGAAGTGGTACCTCACCCGGATGTGCTTGCTCCTATCATGGAAAACGGGGTTCTTTGCTGGGGCCAGAACGGACACGTTGTCCACCCTGAGTTCCACCACTCCAGTGTCTCTGGCGAGGAGATCACCAAGCAGTCGACTAAGCCAGAGCGCCTAAGTCGAAGCGGTGGAGGCTGCTATGTACTCGGCCTCGCAACTAGACATGGCCACCACCTGCTGCTTGACCGACTGCCAGCTAACGAGACACTTGCCGAAGAAGAAGAGAATCCCGCTCGTGCTCTTGCTGGTGTCGCTGTCGCCGGCAAGGTCGCTATACCCGACAAGGTGTGCTTCTCCAGGACACCTCGGGTAGTGGAGGCCATGATCGAGAGTCCCCACAACATAGCGGATGATCCTCTTCACAGCCCGCTGGTGCTCTGTCGTCGATCGCTGCAGGAACCGACTAACGTAGCCGACGGAGAATGCCAAGTCCGGCCGTGTGTGGGCAAGGTAGCGAAGGCTCCTCACAAGACGCCGGTACTATGTAGCGTCCACATGCTCCGCCTTGCTGTCGCGGTTCAGCTTCAACCTCTCCTCCATCAGAGTGAGGGCTGGGTTGCAGTTGTGAGCCCAACTAGCTCAACAATGCGCCTGGCGTAGGCGGTCTGTCGAAGCGTGATCCCGAGGTCGACCTGGTGCACCTCAGTCCCTAGGTAGAAGGAGAGGGATCCCAGGTCACTCATCTGGAAGGTGGCTTTCATCTCTTCCTTGAACGCTGCCACCTCCGCATCCTTGGTGCCGGTGATCACCAAGTCGTCGACGTAGACACCCACCAGTAGGGTGTTTCCTCCATGACCTCGCCGGTAGATGGCCGCCTCGTGCGGGCATTGCCCGAAGCCCATCCTCTTGATCGTGGAATCCAACTTGACATTCCACGCCCGTGGTGCCTGCCGCAAGCCATAGAGGGCCTTGCGCAGGCGCAACACCTTGCCCTCCTTGCCAGGGAGCGCAAACCTCGGTGGCTGGTGTACATAGACCTCCTCCTTCAAGTCGCTGTTGAGAAACGCCGACTTGACGTCCATGTCCTGGACACTCCAACCTTCTTGGGCAGCTAGCGCAAGGAGTCGCACGGATTCCATCCGTGCCACGGGGGCAAAGGCATCGTCGAAGTCGATCCCCTCCTGCTGCACGAAGCCGCGTGCCACCAAGTGAGCCTTGTGCTTGACGATGGCGCCGACTTCATCCCTCTTCAGCTTGAACACCCACTTAAGGGTGATCGCACGGTGACCGCGAGGGAGGTTAGCAAGCTCCCAAGTGCGGTTTGTCTCAACCGCGTCCATCTCCGACTGCATCGCGGCACACCATGTTGCGTGTTTCTCGGCCTCCGCAAAAGACCGAGGCTCGCCGTCGTCGCACGCAAGGTGCAACTGCGCCTCCGGATCTTAGATCATCCAGATTGTGAGGGGCCAGTCCTTGCACTGGCTGGTCGCCGAGAATGTTCTCCATCTTGCGATACCACAACTGCTAGCCGTCGTAGCACCCGTCGAGGCGCTCTTCGTCGTGGGAAAGCGGAGGGACAAACTCCACTGGGTCGTGCTCGTCACGAGCTGGCGACAGAGTGGACGTGCCTGGAGGGGTGGCCGTCGGTGCTGGAGTGCGTGGGGTCGCTGGCTAAGGTGGAGGTGGACGCTCGGGGCTGGGGTAGACACGCTCGGTGGAGAAGAGCTGCCTACTCCCCCAGCTCCCTTGAAGTGGACGTAGTCGACGATGAAGTCGTCGTTCGTCGAGGTCAAACCGTCGTCCACCGCCTTGTCCCATGCCCATCCCCGCCCTTCGTTGAACACAACGTCGCGCGTCGTGCGCTGTGTCCCTGGGTTGAGAATGCGGTAGGCCTTCGAGCCCTCCGCGTAGTCGATGAACACCCCGGGGGTGCTCCTGTCGTCGAGCTTGTCGATCTGCCAAGCTCCTTGGCGAACGCGAGGCAGCCGAAGACCCGTAGGTGAGAGACCGCCGACTTGCGCCCATACCAAGCCTCGTACGGCGTCCTGTCGTGGAGGGCCTTGGTGGGCGAACGGTTGAGGATGTAGACGGCGGTCACCACCGCCTCTTCCCAAAAGACATCCGACATTCCCCTCTTTTGAGGAGGGCCCGAGTCATCCCCACAACCGTCTGGTTGCGCCGCTCGACGACGCCGTTCTACTACGGGTTGTAGGGCGCGGAGTAGTGGCGCTGAACACCCTCATCCGCGCAATACGACGCGAATTCAATAGCCGTGAATTCGCCGCCGTTGTCGGTGCGCAGCACGCGCAACTTGCGGCCGCACTCCGCCTCCGCAGTGGCCTGCGCACGCCTGATGGCGATCGCATCCTCTCCCTTGCTGCCAAGGACCACCACCCACATGTAGCGGGAGAGGTCGTCGACGAGCAGCAGGAAGTAGCGTCGTCCTCCTGGTGTAGCCGGTGTCACCGGGCCACACAAGTCCCCGTGAACAAGCTCGAGCCGCTCGTTGGCTCAAAAGCTCGACTGCTAGGGAAAAGGAAACCGCCTCTGCTTTGTCACCACGCAGACGTCGCAGAGCTGCTCCACGTGGTTAAGGCATGGCATGCCTCACACCATCTCCTTGGCACTGAGCTGCTTTAGGGCCTCGAAGTGAAGATGCCCAAAGCGCTCGTGCCACTACCATGCTTCGTCCTCCCGACGAGTGGCAAGACAGACAGGCTGTGCTACCTACACGTGAAGGACATAGAGTCGATTGGTGCCACTAGTTACCTTGGCAAGAAGGCGACAATGGCGATCCCAAATCCCGATGACTCCGTCCTTGATCTCCACGCGCGAACCGCTCTCATCCAACTGTCGCAAGCTGATGATGGAGTTTCTCAACGCGGGGATGTAGTAGACTCCGACGAGCATCTTGTGCTCCCCGGACTCGGCGGTGAGGATGACTGAGCCGACACCCTTGATCTCCACGCTGGAGGCGTCACCAAACTTGACGGAGCCTCGGACATTGGGATCAAGCTCCGCGAAGAACTCCCGTCGACTGGTCATGTGATGGGTGGCGTCAGTGTCGAGGCACCACCCGCCAGTCTTGTCGTTGCTGGAGCCATCGCCGAGGAAAGCATGTGCTCTCGGCTCATCAAGATGAAAGATAGCCGCTGCGGTCGATGCCAATAGAGGTGGCTTGATGCTTCCGTGTGCCATGAGCAAAGCTGGCTCCTCCTCCACCTGTGCGACGTGGGCCTCCTCCTCCACTTGTGCGACGTGGGCCTGGCCACGTCGTGGCTGTCGACACTCCATGGCCCAATGACAAAGCTTGCCACAGTTGTGGCAGGTGTCGTCTCGTGCCGGCTTGTGGTTGCCGGCGGCACCGCCCTGGGCGCCTCTGCGGGCACGTCCTTGTGCCCCGGCCTGGGCACCTCTGCGCCCCTTGCGCGACTTGCCGCGCTTGCGGCCGCCTGTCGAGGAAGAGGGCTCCCCCTTATTCCGGTCACCCTAGCCAGCCTCCCACTGCTTGTGAGTGAGATGAAGCTTCCCGCCAATGGTGATAGGCCCCGAGAGAGGTTGTGGTTCGTCGCTGTCGACGACCTTGAGGCGACCTATTGCCTCTTTGATCGACATCGTGGAGAGGTCCAGCAGAGACTCGATCGATCGAGCGATCTGCTTGTACTTCTCAGGGATGCAACGAAAGAGCTTCTCGACAGTTCTCTCCTCGTCGCAGGTGTCATCGCCGAACTGCACCAACTTCTGCAACAAAGTGTTGAGACGGAGAGCAAAGTCATCAACGTCCTCACCTGGCTTAAAGGCCAGATTCTCCCACTCCTTGCGAAGCGCCTGCAGTGTGGTCTTGCGGGCGCGGTCGCTGCCGATGCGTGCCACAGCGATGACGTCCCAAGGCTCCTTAGCAGTCCGCTTCTTGGTAAGCGAGAACTGCATCTCAGGCGGGATTGCAGCAATGAGGGCATCCAACGCCCGTCGATCCTCATAGTAGTCGACGTCGCCGTAACGAACTGCTTCCCACACGTGTCGCACCTGGAGCCGTACCCTCATCACCTCGGCCCACTCGACGTAGTTGGTCTTGATGAGGGTAGGCCACCCACCGCCGGGACCGACATCCCTAACAATGGCGTGGACCCCGTGGTGTCCATGGTACCTGTCCGGGGAGGGAGAACCGCGCCGCCTGTGATGGCCGCGTTCTCCGTCGACCCAGTCGCCGCCGTCGGGAGCTCCACCGGCGCGTCCGCGCCCTTCTGGGTTGCGGCTGTCGCGCCCATGGGGGCGCGCGGCTGCTCGCTGCACCTCTCGTGCTTGCACCGCCTCCCTCGCCGGCCTGAGCTCATCGTCGACTCCGCCGTCGACAGAGCCGCTGGAGCTACTGACGCGCAGAGCCTTCAGCTCGGCTGCCGCTGCACGCGCTACAGCCGCCGTCGCCGCTGCTTCCACTTCCGCCCTTGCTGCTGCCAGTTTCGCCGCCGCCAACCTTGCCGCCAGTGCCGCCGTCGCCGCAGTCTCTACCGCCGCTCGCTCGTGCTCCTCCGCCGCGGCGACCTCCGTCTGCCGCGCGCTCGAGGCGACCGAGCGCTGAGACTGTCCGTCGGACATCGCGCACTAGTGTGGGGCTGGTGTGTAGGGAAGATAAGCTGTTGCTCGTCTGTGCAAGAGAGTTGCTTGTCTGTGCAAGAGAGGCTGAAACTGGAACAGTCGGTGTTCCTGCTGCCGGTTGCGGACAGAGAGAGGCGCGGGAAGGAGATGAGCAGGAGATGTTTAGGCTGCAGGATAGAACAACTCTGATACCAAGTGTTAGTAGCTGAATTTTTACTCCCATTGAAGAGAGGATGACACTAGAGAGTTGAGGCAATTTTTCTTGTCTAATCCTCACATAATGCCATGCCAACCCAAGAGGTTGAGGCTACATACTTATAGCAGCCAAGGATAGCCAACCAGCGAAGCATATGCCTTCTTGCTAGTCCAAGATGCCAAGATGCTAAAGCTGTCCTAGACGCTGTCCTCTACTTAGGGCCACAAAGACCAAAAGACTAGAGTACAAGAAAGACCAAAGACCAAGGACTAAGGTACAACAAACTAAGGACAAGGGTACAGGGGACCGGGACCAAAGACCAAAGGACCAAAGGACTACAAGACTTATTCCATCACTATTCATCTTCCCTATACATTTGTATCTGATGATATCCAGAATACGCATCTAGGAAACACAGTAACTCACACCTGAAGGTAGAATTCACTATCTGATCTATTCTAGGAAGTGGAAATGGGTCTTTTGGGCATGCTTTATTCAAGGTGGTGTAGTCGATGCACATCCGAAGCTTCCCGCCGGCCTTTGGTTCAACGACTGGGTTTGCCAGCCACCGTGGATGGTGAACCTCCCGGATAAAGCCAGCGTTGAGCAGCTTCTTGATTTCTTGTCTGATGAAGTTATGTCGTTCGACGGATTGCTTCTGGGGCTTCTGATGTGCAGGCCGTGCATCGGGGTATATCTTCAGGCTGTGCTCAATCACCTCTCTAGGGATCCCAGACATTTGTGACACTTGCTATGCAAACACGTCCACATTCGCCTTGAGCAAAGTGACGAGCGCGAGTTCCTATTTGTCGTCCAGACCTCCTGATATTCGAGTGGTTTGGGCAGCATCGGAACCAATTTGGACGACTTTGACGGGAATGTCGGTGTCGCCGCTTGGTTGCACGCGAGGTGCAGAAGTTGAGCCACGCTGACGTGAGCTCGAAGGTTGGTGAGCTGGTCGCTCCTTGCCGAATTCTTCTTCCTGCGCTGTTGCAAGCACATGAAGTTCCTCCAGCGCAGTGACTCCATCAGTGCGATCCCCACAGATCCCGATGACACCTGAGGGAGTAGGCATCTTCAACACCAAGTAGCTGTAATGAGCTACGGCCATGAACCTATACAGGGCTGGCCTGCCTAGGATGGCGTTGAAGGGAAGGCTGATGTGTGCCACATCAAAGACTAGCTTCTCAGACCTATAGTTATCCCTGGTCCCGAAGGTCACCGGGAGTATAATTGATCCGAGAGGAGTGATAGCTCCCGGACCTACTTCGGAGAAAGGACGTGAGGCCCTAAGGTTCGATAAGCTGAGTTGGAGCTTCGTGAAAGCCGCGGAGCTGAGGAGGTTGAGTGCCGCACCTCCATCCACCAGGACGTGGTAGAGCTGGATGTTGTTGATGGTAGGAGAAACCATCAAGGGTAACTGACCAGCTCTAGTCATGTTCTTCGAGCAATCCGAAGCATCGAAGGTGATTGCAGTGTCCATCCACTTCTGATGAGGTTCTGCCTTGGCGGTGGGAGCTACGGCAACCGTCGAAGTGTTAATGCGACACTTCCCCTGGATCTGCTAAGGATCAGCCCGCGGAGGTTCTTGTTCGGCGGGGCTTAGGCCTCAATCAAGTGTGCGAGCGCGTGAGAGAGTATGACACGGTGGCTTTTACGTGGTTCGGGCCGCAAGGAGCGTAACACCCTACTCCACGGTGGATGGTATTGCTAGTATGTGTGTATGCGTGTGTGTGATGTTGGATGTTCGAGGTTGGGTCCCCTAGTCCGAGCAGACCAGAGAAGATGTCTAAGTCGGTGGCTGCCCGGTCCTTTTATAGTCCAAGGCCGGACGGCTTACAAGTGGGGCCCGGGGCCCGACAGGTGGCCCCGGGGTGATCTTATCCTGTACAAGATCTAAGGCTTCTTGCGTACGCTGCCTCTGACTGCACTTTGAAGACTTGCTGTCTTGCCGCGTCGGTCGCCAGTGGTAGGACGTAGTCGTTGATGATGGCAGGGAACATCACATCCGTCTTGTCGCCGTAAGCTACCCACTTGGCGGTGTGGGGTAGGCCTGCGGCGCCTTCACTGCAATGTGATTGGGCGTAGCGTTACCTGACAGGGGCGTGCGCTGCACCGTGCGCTGCACCGTGCGCTGCACCGTGCGCCTGGGGAAGGCGCGTGCCTTCAATGCGCGACTGTACAGGACGCGTCTCCCTTTACTCTTTGGGGTCCACGACATTGCAGGTCGTGGGACACACTCTAGCTCAGGAGCCCTCCTCGGTGGGAGCAAGGGTCTGAAGCCGGAGGATGCGTAGCAGCTCCGGAGCCCTCCTCAGTGGGAGCAAGGGCCCGAAGCCGTATGACGCGTGGCAGCTCCGGAACCCTCCTCGACGGGTAGGACAGTTCCGGAGCTTCTTCTTGTATGCGGGGGTACCCGGTCTTGGGTATCGACAGTGGCCCCAGGGCCTACCTCGGGAGAGATGACGATCCCGTAGGTAGGGCCTTTATCTTGTCTTGTAAAATGACGCCAGCGGGCCCCCTCGAGGAGCGCCGGAGCTCGGAGAAGTTACACTAGCGGCCCCCTTGGGGGCGCTGGAGCTTGGAGAAGTGACGCCAGCGGCCCCCTTGGGGGCGCCGGAGCTCGGAGAAGTGACGCCGGCGGCCCCCTTGGGGGCACTGGAGCTCGGAGAAGTGACGCCAGCGGCCCCCTTGGGGGCGCCGAAGCTCGGAGAAGAGACGCCGACGGCCCTCTTGGGGGGCGCCGGAGCTCGAAGAAGTGACGCCGGCGGCCCCCTTGGGAGGCGTCGGAGCTCGCAGAAGTGACGCCGGCGGCCCCCTTGGGGGCACCAGAGCTCGGAGAAGTAACGCCAGCGGCCCCATAGGGGGCGCTGGAGCTCGGAGAAGTGACGCCGACGGCCCCCTTGGAAAGCGACGAAGCTCGAAGAAGCGTCGACAACGCCTACCACGGACGTGTAGAACATCAGCGGCGGGCTCCCTGTATGTTCTACACACACGGTAGACAAAAAGTAATTTCACTCGTCGGTCACTACTTCCCTGCTCTTTAGTTTCGTTATGGCTTACGGTCCTAAACTAAGATACGGGGCATGGGTAATTCGGTGCGACAACATTCAGGGTATGGTCGCTGCCTTGCTCAGGGCATGAGCCGTTTGACCCCCTTTACTCAGCTGTTAGCACTGGGAGGCAAGGTGTGCATGCTTAGGGTATAGAACCAGGCTAAGCAAGATGCACACCCTGGACCTCCAGCTCGGCGTTAGCCTTTCAGGAGTTATAACCATTCAACACCATGGACCCCGACTAAGAAAACGATCATCGGAACCCAAACACATTGCAGGTACCTCATGCGGATCCGCCTTTAGTAGGATAGCACAACTCCAACTAGGATGAGACAGTAAAAATGTAACCGGGCATATGACAGACGATATGCGAAAGTAAGCAAAAAATTAAAGCATAATATAAATAATTTTGCTCGTTGGTTACTCCCTTCCTGCTTTCAGTCTTGTTATGTCTTACGGTCCCGAGCCGGGCTTATGTTGCGTGGGTAATTCAGTGCGACGGTGTCCGGGTTTTGGTTATCGTCCTGCTCAGGAGTGTGTGCCGTTCGGCCCCCTATATTTAGCCATTAGTGCTAAAAAGGCAAAGTGTAGGGTGCAGGACCAGGCTAAACAGGCTGTACACTATGGACCTCCCACGGACGTTAGCTTTTTAGGGGAGTGACCATTCGGCGCCACGGGCTCCCGAGCAGAAAATTAACCAAAGAACTCAAATACATTACAGGAACCTCAAGCAGACCCGCTAGCAGCAGGATTGCATAACTCCACTCGCGCGAGACAGGGAGAGTGTGCCCGAGCATATGACAGAGAATATGCGAGAACGAGCATGATTTGATGATCATAAAATTAATGCGTAATTAAATGAACATAAACAGAGCATAGGGCAAGACAGTGGTTCTTCTAACTTGGTAATCATAGGAGGAGGCATGCTTTACAAGAAGGCAATGACCCGCTCCAGATGACAAGGGAGGAAAAATGTACAGTCTTAGGGTATGGAATCATGCTAAGTAGGCTAAACACTCTGGACCGGACCCACTGGAGCTTAGTTGCTTCGAGCGCTGCTCTTAGACACTATGACATCCTTTTCATAGAAAAAAACACTATCCTACCACTACGCCCAGGGTGAAGCTTTACCGAAGTTGCGCTGGGGAGGCAAAGTGTACACGCTTAGGGTGCAGGACCAGCCTAAGCAGGCTGCATACACTGAACCTCTCACCATGCCAAAAGTAAAACTTACAGCGGATATTTGGGTCGAACTTACCATGACGCATTGGTGACGTCGTTGTCGCCATGGTGGCGGGAAACCGCTTGACGTCCTGCCCATGAGACCCCTTAGAGGCCCCCTGGTAGGTGTGGCCAACTGGTTGGGCACGCCTACCACTTAGTTGCAGGATGTTGTCGGCGGGCCTCCGGCGGAGCGCGGGAGCATGGATAGTTGACGCTGGCAGGCCCCCTAGTGAGCGCCAGACTTGAATTGAGATGTGTGGTCATCGTCGGAGAAGTCTCCGTCGGCGATGGCAACGAGGTAGCCACCGAACCGAGGCGGCGTCCACCCTCAATGTGCGGAACGTCGACGGCGGGGCCCCTAGGAGGTTCCAGAGCTGGATGCTCCGGCGGCGCCCAGCATCAACGCTTAGAAACGTCGATGGCGGGCCCCTTGGGAAGTGCCAGAGTTGGATGCTTCGACGTCGCCCATCATCAACGAGAAGAACGTCGACGGCGGGCCCTGTGGATGGTGCCGGAGCTGGCTGCTCCAGCGTCGCCCACCATCGCTGTAGAAACGCCAACAACAGGTCCCCTGGGTGGTGCCAGAGCTGGCTGTTCCGCCGTCGCTTATCGTCGCTGTAGAAACGTCGACGGCAAGCCCCCTGGGTGGTGTCGTAGCTAGCTGCTCCGACGTCGCCCATCGTCAGTGTAGAAACGTCGACGGCAGGCCCCCTGGGTGGTGCCGGAGCTGGCTGCTCCGGTGTCGTCAATCGTCGCTGTAGAAACGTCGATGGCAGGCCCCTTAGGTGGTGCCAGAGCTGGCTGCTCCGGCGTCGCCCAACGTCGCAGTAGAAACGTTGACGGCAGGCCCCCTGGGTGGTGTCGTAGCTGGCTGCTCCGACATCGCCCATCGTCGGTGTAGAAAACATCGACGGCAGGCCCCCTGGGTGGTGTCGGAGTTGGCTACTCCAGCGTCGCCCATCGTCGCTGTAGAAACGTCGACGGCAGGCCTCTTAGGTGGTGCCGGAGCTGGCTGCTCCGACGTCGCCCATCGTCGCTATTAAACGTCGACGGCAGACCCCTTGGGTGGTGCCGGAGCTGGCTGCTCCGACGTCGCCCATCGTCGGTGTAAAACGTCGACGGCAGACCCCTTGGGTGGTGCCGGAGCTGGCTGCTCTGACGTCGCCCATCGTCGGTGTAGAAACGTCGACGGCAAGCCCCCTGGGTGGTGCCGTAGCTAACCGCTCCAGCGTCGCTATAGAAACCTGGACGGCAAACCCCTTGGGTGGTGCCGGAGCTGGCTGCTCCGACGTCACCCATCGTCGGTGTAGAAACGTCGACGGCAGACCCGTTGGGTGGTGCCGGAGCTGGCTGCTCTGACGTCGCCCGTCGTTCGGTGTAGAAACGTCGACGGCAAGCCCCCTGGGTGGCGCCGGAGCTGGCCACTCTGGCGGCGCCCATCGTCGGTGTAGAAACGTCGATGGCAGACCCCTTGGTTGGTGTCGGAGCTGGATGCTCCGGCGGCGCCCACCCTCAACGCTAAGAAACGTCGACGGCAGGCCTCCTGGAGGTGCCGAAGCTGGGTGCTTCGGCGGCGATGGAGGCGCAACTTTCTGATGGAAAAGCCCCCTACCTGGCGCGCCAAATGTCGAAGTGTTAATGCGACACTTCCTCCGGATCTGCTAAGGAGCAGCCCGCGGAGGTTCTTTGTTCGGCGGGGCCTAGGTCTCAATCAAGTGTTCTAGCGGATGACAGAGTATGACACGGTTGTTTTTACGTGGTTCAGGCCGTCTGGAGCGTAACACCCTACTCCACGGTGGATGGTATTGCTAGTATGTGTGTATGCGTTAGTGTGATGTTGGATGTTCGATGTTGGGTCCCCTAGTCCGAGCGGACCAGAGATGTCTAAGTCGGTGGCTGCCCGATCCTTTTATAGCCCAAGGCCGGACGACTTACAAGTGGGGCCCGGGGCTCGACAGGCGGCCCCGGGGTGATCTTATCCTGTACAAGATCTAAGGCTTCTTGCGTACGCTGCCTCTGACCGCACTTTGAAGACTTGCTGTCTTGCTGCGTCGGTCGCCAGTGGCAGGACGTAGTCGATGATGATGGCAGGGAACGCCACATCCGTCTTGTCGCCGTAAGCTGCTCACTTGGCGGTGTGGGGTAGGCCTGCGACGCCTTCACTGCGATGTGATTGGGCGTAGCGGTACCTGACAGGGGCGTGCGCTGCACCGTGCGCCTAGGGAAGGCGCGTGCCTTCAATGCGCGACTGTACAGGACGCGCCGCCCTTTACTCTTTGGGGTCCACGACTCATTGCAGGTCGTGGGACACACTCTAGCACCGAAACCCTTCTCGGTGGGTGCAAGAGTTCGAAGCCGGAGGACGCGTGGCAGCTCGAGAGCCTTTCTCGGTGGGAGCAAGGGCCTGGAGCCGTATGACGCGTGGCAGCTCCGGAACCCTCCTAGGCGGGGAGGACGGGTCCAGAGATTCTTCTTGTTTGCGGGGGTACTCGGTCTTGAGGGTACTGACAGCATCCATCTCCCGACGCATCGCCTTGAGGATACGCCGGGAGGTAATATCCCATGAGCCTCCATATATCATATGGAGAGTCTTCCAACGTTCATTGTCGGAGATGTCCGAGTCGTCGTCCACAGTGTTGTAGACGCCCTTCAGGGACTTCTTGGCATCCTGGAAGCCAAGCTCCTGTTCTGGCGGATCTTGTCCGACCTTTTGTTTCCCCTCCCGTTAGCGGTATGGGGCTTCTTCTTGGCGTTCAATAAGCCGCTGGACCTCATGACAGTCTTCGAGGTTATGGGTGTTCGTCTTGTGGATCAGACACCACATCTTCTCACCGTCACCTTCCCGTGCTCGGTCCAGCCGCCACCCATCCATCCAGCCGCCGCCTCTGTCCCGGGCTCGCCTTGACGCACCTGTCGCTCTAGGCGTCTGCCTGAGCACGACGCCTAGGCGCCACGGCGACGCCTCGCTGTCCCAGGCGGGTGCCATGCCCGGTCCAGGCAAGTGAGCACCTATGGCGTCTGCGGAGGACCGACTGGACGACTAATAGGCGACGCCTCAAAAACACTGATGGGGACATCATCGGGGCCGAGGGCCTTTACTCCTTTCATCCTTTTTAAGGCATCTCTAACCTCAGACTCTTGTATCCTCCGCACGAATCGTTTGTTGGTGTCATCAAATGAGTTATCCAACTCGAACCTAATGCTCTCATTCCCGTCATTGAATAGTCCATTGAAGTAGTCCCACCATCTGTTCCTAATCTCTTCATCCTTCAATAGAATTTGATCCGGCGCATCCTTAATGCATTTGACTTGGTTGAGATCCCTCACCTTCCCCTGGCGAAGTTTCGCCATCTTGTATATATCATTTTCGCCTTCTTTTGTCCCTAGCCTCGCATATAGCGCATCATAGGCCTGCCCCCTTGCTTTACTCACAACACGCCTTGCATTTTTCTTAGCCTCTTTATACTTATTATATATATATATATATATATATATATATATATGGGAACAACTGCTGTGCAATCTGCTGTTTCGTGCAAGCGTGCAATCTCCAAATCTGAACCGTTACCTACCAATCTAAAGGTAGTGCATTCAGGGTTCTTTTTGCATATTGTCAGCAGCACCAAGTGGGAGGATTTAAGTGCTAAAAGTGCAGCACCCTTGGATAGATAAAGAACGGTTCAGATTTGGAGATTGCACGCTTGCACAAAACAGCAGATTGCACAGCAGTTGTTCCCTATATATATAGCAGTATGAAGAACAACTGACCAGTATGGACAGCACATATATTTCATCCATGGAAAATGCAGAAAAACTGACCAGTATGAAGAAGAAGAATAGGAGAAGCGAAAACTGTTTGGAGATTATTTCTGCAAAATTACTAGTATGAACAGCAGCTTTCAAATGCAAATAAAATCAGAACCTTCAAGATATAAAAAGCAATATATTTTTGGTATCTGAAACACACCTTCCACTACCCCAAGTCCCCAACACCTTCTGCAGTTGTGCACTTCTGCTACCTGAAAAAATGTAAGAGCACCAGTATCTGTAACTTCAGATTCTGGAACAACTTTGCAAAATAATATAAGAATCACAACAGTACTTAGTATAAGAATACTGACTCCTGAATTCTGATACCTGATTGCTTGCCTCCCCCACCCTTTTTCTGCACATCTGTTTTGCAGTTTTGCTGAACAAATAACAAGATTGACAGGTTGTGCAGAATTCAGAATCAGAAAATACAGATATCATACGCAAAACAGTCGAAAATGCATATAGCTCATTAGCTCGGCAATAGTGCTACTGCAGTACCTGAAAAATAAGCTGTAGGAAACAGAAAAAAACTGCTAAGGCTGTGCTCCACTTCATCACCACTTCGACATTCCAGATTCAGATGAATGAATGTATGAATCAGAAAAAAACCGGTGTTAGCTTCAGATTTCAGAAAAATAGTGCTATTAGCACCAGAATTTCAGATTGAACATTCCATACCTGATTATCTTGTCTCTCATTCAGCTGGAACTTTCTGTCATATATCACTGTTTTTCTGCACAAAAAAGAAGATTTACAGCAGAAATACAATAAAAAGAGTAGGACAACAATGGCTGGATCCAGCACTTAAGCAAAAAATACTTCAGTACTTCTACTTCAGTTAAGCGACAAGCGAACGAAAAAAACAGGAAATCAACACGATT
Organism: Tuctoria greenei; assembly: GCA_036927565.1. Classification (NCBI taxonomy): domain Eukaryota; kingdom Viridiplantae; phylum Streptophyta; class Magnoliopsida; order Poales; family Poaceae; genus Tuctoria; species Tuctoria greenei. Next base: position 98,933,723 of record JAYESD010000012.1, on the reverse strand, counting down.
TAGTTCCGCAAGACTACAACAGCCAACAAGGCAAAAATAAAAAACAGGTGGAACTCCATTTCAATCCAGCAGTTTATCATCAAGTTGGAAGCTCCCTTCTCCAGCTGGATCTGCAGGTGGTGGTGGTGGTGCGGGTTGTCCATCTCTTTCATTGTCCATTTCTTCATCAAAATCATTTTCTTCAACACCATGTGGTTCTGAAATTGTATTTGGCTGGGTCCTTGCACGCTTTCTTATGTATGTCATGGCAATGGAAGAACCACTAACAGCAGCCCTAGGTAGATTGCTGCCCCTTAGATGCTCAGGTTCACCTATAGCTTCATCAACAGCTCTCCAAAACTCATTTTCATCTGCTGCGCCTGCATTATTTGCTTTACTATTTTCATCAACCCACTCATTCTCCCATTGAAACTCTTCGAGCAGCAAGGGGTTGCTTTTCTTCCCCGTTGAACCGAGCTCTTTGAAGGTTTGAAATCTATTTGCCATCTTCTGTTTGTAGCTAACATATACCAATTTATTCGATCTTTTATGCTATAAGCGGTTCCTTTTCCTAGTATGACCTACATAAGACAAGAAGAACCCAGTCACAAACGTGTATTATGGACAACAAGTCAACAAGAAATATTAAGAAAAGATGCACATACATGAATAAATGTACTCCAATTGCGCTCACAACCCGATGCTGAACAACAAAGGCTCACAATTCTTTTTTCTAGACATTGGAGCTCAAATGCAAGTCCACCATATGCTCCCCATCAAAGAACTGCATTTCAGAACAAATCATTCAAAGAACAATTCATAAGAGAACAATTTATTTAAAGTATGTTGAAAAACTTGTTAGGATTTTTTTGTCTCTATCCCTTATTGCTAATGCCTTTGAGAAGCACTCTCCTTCACACCTCTCATAATCATCGGCTTGCTTACTTATCTTGCTATATTCCTCTTCATCAATCACCATCTTCCATAGGACATCATTGAACATGGACCTAACCCTTGAATCATTCCTTCTATCCTTTTCCCTTAAAGGGGGGAACTTTGCTAGATTCAAGAACAAAGCTGCCCAATATAACTTTTGCTCCATTTGATTATCCCACCTCTTCTCATAGCAACTCATGACCTCTTCAAGTAATTATGACTTTGCACTTAAAGAGTCTTTGATGTTGGTCTTTGCAACATCCATGGTCGCTATGATCTCAGGCATGGCTGGTGTCTCATCCCCATCTGCTATCCTAAAAGCAACAAGTAAAGGTTGTGAGACCCGTAGACAATATTCCAACTTTGTCCAAAATGCAATGGAGAGAACAATGCTCTCAACTTGTTGCCCTTCTCTACTAGCAGATAAGTTGTTTTGATGCCATTCTTCACTCATAAAGAGACTTCTTAGGCTTTGCTTGTACCTTTGCATGCTTGCCAATGTGAGAAACAAAGTATCAAAACGAATCACATTGGGCCTCACAAGATCTCCATCTAGTTTATCCCTCATAATGTCAAGCAATTTCCCATGCTTGTAGACGAATCGAGTCACCTTCTTTGCGTGGTTGATGCAACTATTGATCTTCTTTATTTTTCCAATGCCCTCCAACATCAAATCCAAACAATAGGCTGCACAAGATGTCCAAAACAGAGTTGAACCCTATCCATTAGGATTCTACCTGCTGCCTTGAAATTGGATCCATTGTTTGTGACTACCTACACCACATATTCCCTCCCAACCTTGTAAATTTGCTTCTCCGACAGGTCGACTAACATGCTTTCACTTTGTATCTCACTTGAAGCAGGAAAAAGGTCCCTGCTGGGCTGTTGGCAAGGAAATTAATAATATGGTGTTGGTTAATCCATCTAACCCATTGGACATAAGAGTGCAGCCATACTCTTTCCAAGCTTCTTCATCTTCTTACTCAGTTCAATTGTCCTATCAACAACCCTATCAAGCAGAGCCATATTGTCCAATGGACTCAAGCATTATGTGCCAACTTCTTGTTCACAACATTGAATGGTATGCCATTCTCAAGTAAGAAATCTTCCACATGATCATCAACAACCATTTTAGACTCCTTATCTTTATTTGCGAGGTGCTCAGGGGTAGGTCGAGTCATCTTGGACTTGAACCTTTCTGCAACCACTTGTTCAGGTGACTTGCAAAGCAAAGAGCTCACCGGCCTTGAGTGTTTTTGTGTTTATGGTTTCACAGAAACCATGAAACCACTAATAGAAGCATGAACAATCTTCTTGATTTGTTTCCGTGTCCCAGAACTTGGTGCCAGTTGCGCTACTTCTTCTTCATGTGCTTGTTCTTGCTGCCCCTCCCTTCCTCTTCCTCTTCATGGTCTACTTGAATCTTTCACTTTGAATTCTTCTTCAAATAATCTGCCATCTCATTTCTTACCACTTGAGGTGCTTTAGGACACTTCTCCACATCTCCAAACCCTCTAGCCAAGTGTTTTGAACCTTTTGATACCTGCTGGGACAACCCTAAGGCAGAAGATGCACTTGACCATCTCCTTCTTGGTAGGATCCAGCCAAACCCGAACTTCCATCCAGGATCCGAAGATCTAGCCTTCCTTTTTGGATCCTGCCATTTCCTGGGGAAGTGCATTTATTGTCTTCTTTGCAATGGAAGAACCAGCTTCAGCAGAAGAAGCTAATGCAACCGATTCCGCTGTGGCATTGGCCGGGCCACCAGATTGGGCTCCTTGCCCTTTAGGTTCAGGCATGATCACTTGCACCATATCACACCGCTGTCGCCTCACGTGTACACATGTACAGTAGTATATGTATCGAAGTCATCAACAACAACAACCACCAAGCCTTTGTCCCAAACAAGTTGGGGTCGGCTAGAAATGAAACCCAACAATTTTGAAGAAAAGTAATAGAAAATAAGATGAAACTAAAATAATAATAATAATAAAATAATAATAAATACAAATAAAATAAGATTCTACATTTTATTTATTTTAGAAATGGGTTAATAAGAAATAAGATAAGAGTAAAAAATACGAATAAACTAAGATTCTGGCACATGAATTGCTAATTTCCATGTAGTCCTATCATGAGCCAAATCTCTTGGTATGTCCCACTCCTTTAAGTCTCGTTTCACCGCCTCCTGCCTTGTCAACCTTGGTCAACCTCTATCCCTCCTAAAATTTTCTCTACTCTTTATAATCCCACTGTTAACCGGTGCTTCTGGAGGTCTCCGTTGGATATGCCCAAACCACCGCAGACGATGTATAACAGTATATGTACATCAAGCCTACAAGCAGTATATGTGACAAGCATGAACAACAGAGCTGTATATGTGACAAGCATGAACAACAGAGCAGTATATGTATATGTAACAAGCATGAGAGCAGAGCAGTATATGTATATGTAACAAGCATGAACCCTACAAGCAGTATGAATTATGAAAGCAGTATATGTAACATCACTATTCACTATGACACTATTACTACCACAATATATGTTACAAGTTACAGCTCACAAGTATATAGACTATATGTAACATGCAATCAAGCATCGAGCCTACACTCCAACAGGTCATGCACAAGTATAAAAATTGAAAAAAGAAGAAAAAAGGGGAGGGAGGGATGAAATCATACCATCCTCCGAAGAACTCATGTTGGGCTTTGCCTCCTACACGGTGCACACTAAGAAAGAGGATGGGGAGGGGCACCACATGAACTAGGAACGCTCTGAGCCACTGACGAAGAGGAGGGGGAGGGGTGGCCCATGCTGGGAAAGAGGAGGGGGAGGGGCGACGCGTGCACTGCGGGCGGAGAGGAGCGGCGGATCTGGGAGCAACCGACTGAGGAGGGAGGACCGAGAGCGGTGGTCGTGAGTCGGGCACTCGATAGAGTCACGAAGAAGAAAATAGAGGGCTGAGTCGGGCGTAACCTAATGGGCCACTAGTTCAACAAGGGCGAAATTGCCCCATCCTACACACTGATCGTCCGATCGACTGAGAGCCCTAGTCGTCCGACTTGTCGCCCTGATCAGACTAGCTTAGTGATCACGCTAGTCGAGTCGTAGAGCCTAATCGGGGTCAACTGAGCGATCTGTCCAACTAATCGCGATTACTCAGACGACTAATGAACATTGGGCAATGCGATTGAAGAAGAATCCGACGTGAGGCAGTGTGCGAACTTCGGCACGGAGCTCTAGGGCACACCAGTTGTTGGAGGGCGTTGCGCGCCCGAAGATTGAACGAATTGGGAGCAGGACGGCGGTGATTCGTGGCTGGAAGACCATCATGGCGAGACTCGCTCGCGCGAGGAGAAATGCAGATCCGTGCGATGGACCTGTAGGAGCTGTTGGATCCGAGCAAGCGCGTCGGTGCTCGTCCGTGCGGCGTTGCTCGGCGGAGGCCTCGTGCTCGCAGCAGCGATGACGGGTGGAAGACGAAGTCACTGAGCTAGGTTGTCCAACCGTGTTTGTGCTGTTCGTGGGAAGAGAACAGAGGCCACGACTATGGATTGGTGGGCATGCAAGCAAGTTGGGCCTGACGTGGAGTCTTGTGTGGTCACATGATGGAGGAACAAGGTTGGGCCAAAGGATGGACTCGTGTGGGCCTGTTCCTAGTCGAAAGGAATAGACCAGCGAAAGAGGTCCAATAGTTGAGTAAGAGGCTGAGGGGGTCCAACAAGAGGAAAGAAGATTTGAGTTTGAGGGCGGGGCCTGGTGGCTGTGTTGGTATCACTCAAGTACAAGGGAGGTGTGCTCGTGGACGTGATAGGTGGTTCATAACAACAAAAGTGGATGTGAGCATCTCACGAAAGAGTGCTCGGGATGGATATGTCCATGTTAGGAGTTGTAATTGTGTCCACCCTAGGGTTAAAACTTGGGATGTAGTTGTGTCCATCCCGGGGGTGTAGTTGTGTCCACCATAGGGTTGAAATCCAAAACTGTGAGTTCGGGATGATGTGTTCGTCACAGGGGATGATGTGTTCGGAACAGGGGATGATGTGACCGGAATGAAGATCTGCCCATTCCAAGGTCGAGTGTAGGATAAAAATGAGCCCATCCTGGGGTTGAAAATATGCCCAACCCAAATTTGTGTACGGGTGAAGTTGTGCCCATCCCGGAGATGTAGAAGCGACCATCCTAAAGTTGTGCAAGGTGAAGATTTGACCACCCCGCGGGTGTAGATGTGCCCACCCAAATGTATCCAAAAGTGTGTGAGTGTGTTCTAGAGAACAAGTTTAAGGGGGTGATTGTTGAAGTTAATCTCGTTTCTAGAACTTTCTAGAAGATAATGGTGTAGGAGAGTCCAAATTAGGTAAGAGTTAGAGTTTGAGTACAAGTGTTTAGAGAGAGTCCTAAAGATATTTGAGGCTATTTTCAGATTTGTAGGGGGCTATATAATAAGCCAGTACCCCAGCAGATCAAGGAAATTAGAAAACGAATTATGTGTCCGGATTTCGAACATTCATAACCTTTGGTTGCTTGGCAAAGTTCTTGGCGAAAGCGCCACGTTCTTGTTTAGTGGCGGCTATCGTGAGAGTCTCAAGATCTTGTACGGCGACGGCCATGGCCGTTGCGGCGATCCGCTACGTGGTTCTTGATATCAATTGCCAAGACATATCGCTATTTAAATAATGTTCGTAAGCATTATGATTATTGTTGGTACAATCGCGATTTTGAGACAAGTGTATCTACTTGTGAATTCAAATTATAGGGTTGGATTAGTGGCTCATGTTATTGGTTATAATGTTTGGTTTTTCTTAATTGTTTGAATAAGGCATTTAGTACATTATGACGAGTAGCGTTCTCAAGTTATTAGCCAGCAAATCATTTAATGAAAGACCTTGAGGTTTCCAAATTTATTGATTGTTATATAGCTGAGCTATTGTATAAGTGATTCTAAATTTACGATGTATGAATGTTTCACAAAATTTCAGAAACCTTGTCATGTAGTAGTAATGTAATTTACCTAGCATGTGTGTTGGTCCATAGAGACAAAATAAATAAACAAGTCAACTTTTAAAGAAGGAAAACATTTAAAGTATCAATCTCATATTTTGTCATAGATTAGTTATATACTTTATATTAATATGTGATCGATTTATACCCAGGAAGCCTTCTGCGCAGTGCACATCCCGAATTGATGGATACTCTAATACAGGCGTCCAAGGATGGCGATGATAGTACATTACAAGCTTTATTGTGTGAAGACACATTGTTGGTGGAGGAGGACATATCTGAGGAAGAAGAGGTAGCCTATAAGGTTAATGTAACTAAATTTTGTTGCTAGCAATAACTGAGCTAACTATTCAAATTTCAATAGGATGATGAAGAGAGTACGAAAGTTGCAGACAGATGGTTTGAGGGCCTCCTTCGCAAAGACATTTCAGTTACTAATGAAGTTTATGCGATACATAATGTTGAATTTGATCGTCAGGTATTTTTTCCGCATACATATCATTTTTTCCCAAGCAATTTGACCAGAACGTTTGTTATCACTGTTTAGAAAGTACTTAGACAAGAAAGATATTAACCATTGACAATGAGGACCTCTTTAATGAGTTATGGACAAATGGGGTCCCAGTGTAATTGTTAGAATTCTAGTTGCACCCGTATATCTGGGTTTGGTTCTTTGTGGGAGCAAATTTTCAGGTTGGCGTAAAAAATGTCACACAAGATGGATTGACGTGTGTGTGTGTGTGTGGGGGGGGGGGGGGGGGGTCCTCATGTAGCGGCTGGTGTGGGCTCAAGGCTCGGGTAAATATCTCACCCATGGGGGGTAAACTCTCGCGCTACCAGGGGTGGCAGCTGGTTCCACCGGAAGCTATGGTCAATCACGAGTGGTATTCTGCTTGAGCTGTTCTTAATGTCAATATCAACCCTGGAGGTTGCTTTTCCAGGCTCTCATTGAGCTCTTCTTAATGTTAGTACTGTAAGGTTTGTGGGACGGTCTTTCCCCACCGTCTCAGTTGTTTCCTTAATGAGTTACTGGCTATAGCTTAATGGTCTACCACCCATCTTTCTTTCACATAATTTCTTATGCTCTTGAAAAAGCATGCTTGAAAGTCCTAGTTGTTCCTACTTCCTAGCATTGTTTTTTCTTTGGCCTGTATCGGTCCATCCTTTCCTCTTTACTGAGACAAGAAATACTGCATAGTTTCTTCAAATCTCAAACAACAGGGGTTTAAGGAGGGAGATTCTGTTTATGTTCCACACTTCTCCTAGGACTTGTGTTATAGGCTTAATTCCCCCAGTTATATTAGTCTGTCCTACAAAACAGTGATAGCTGGAATGCACCTTACCTGAATTTTGTTGGCCCAGAACACTTCAAAACAGACGTATGAGTGAGATTTATGCCTCACTATTATTTTCTCTTTTGCGCACTAGGTGTTCTCTCTCTCCCTCTCTCTATTTCTCTTTTTTTCCTCTCTAATGTGGGCTGAACAGTGGGAATGAGAGCTGAACAGTGGGTAGAAAAATATGTAGCTGAGCAGCCGTCTTCTCTTCTCTAATCAAGGCTGAATACAGTGGGTCTGTTGGAAATGCAGCTGAGCTGCTTTGGGGAGGAGCACCTCCCCTTCTTTTCACAGCCAAAATAGGCGGTGCTACCGTACCGCTACAGTAAGTTGGTGCTGTAGTAACCACCTCTGCTACAGTATTTCAGAACACGTTTGATTAATATTTCGCCCCCTCAAATGGGTCTCTTCTTTCACCTTGTTCTTCCCAAGCTTGGAGCACATTTCTTTGAACCTGACCCTAGTGCTTTAGTGAGGATGTCAGCAAGTTGATTGCTGGTCTCCACATATCCAAGGACGATCTGACCCTGATCAACAGTCCCGGATGAAATGGAGACACACATCAATGTGGTTGTTGCGCTCATGAAGCATCAGGTTCATGCATTAGACGATGGTTGACTTGTTGTCCACCAGCAGTCTTGGCGCCTTCACCTCCTCTCTGTCAATTCCTGAAGAAGCCGATGAAGCCATATCTTTTGACAGGCAGCAGTGGCAGCAACAATATACTCCGCCTCACAGGTTGAGAGAGCCACCACCCTCTGCTTCTGCGACTGCCAGGTGATCGGACTCTGGCCAAGGCAAAAGTGAACCTCAGTGGTGCTCTTCCGGTCATCAACATCGCCAGCCATGTCGTTGTCACTGAACACTGTCAACTTCAGCTCCTTCTCCGTCTCTTTGTTGTAGATCAACCCATGATTGTCCGTGAGACGAAGAGTAGAATGCACTTCACAGCAAGGAGGTGATCTCCATGTGGATCCTCCATGAAACGGGTCACATAGTCCACTGCAAAGGTTGTGTCCGGTTGAGTGTGGACAAGGTAGCGTAGACCGCCGCCGATGCTGCGAAAGCTCGTTGCGTCTACCACCTGCTTCGTGCTCCCTTGGGACAGTTTCAGGCGCTCCCCATTAGAGTTGTAGCTAGATTGCAGTCTTTTAGCCCAGCCTTTTTCACAAGCTTCAGTGCATAGGCCTCTTGTGAGATTTTGATCTTGTGCTCCTCCTGCTCTACCTCAATGTCTAGGTAGTAGCTGATAAGGCCTAGATCACTCACTTTGAATGAGGATGCCATCTCACGCTTAAAAGCTTCAATGTCCTTCCTACCTGCCCCAGTGATGATCAAATCATCCATATAAACCCCAAATTCAGAGGGATAGGGCTGAACGTCGAGTGTAGAGGGCATTTTCGCTTGCACACTTGGTGAAGCCCAAACTCTTCAGACTTTCATCTAGCTTCGTGTACTAGGCCTCTGGTGCTTGTCTAAGCCCATACAACGCCTTGTACACCTTGAGAACCTTGCCTTCCTGACCTTTTGCTGTGAAACGTGGTGGAGGGGACCTCCCCGGCTGCGCCTAGGGCTGCGCAGGGGAGAGGAGAGGAAGAGAGAGGCTTGACTGTTGTTGCGCAACACGTACCGCGGTGGAGGAGGGGAGATGTCACGGCGGCTAGGGTTAGGGTTCGTAGCCACGGTGACCCAAGGAGAAGAACAACCCAATAGGGGAATTCTTATTTTCAGCTTTACATGAGGGAGGGGGACTGCTTATATAGGGGGACGATCCCCTGCGCCCCCCCTGTTCAGATCGGTTGGGGACACCCCTCCAACCGATTAGGACTCTATCTCCTTATTTAATCTAATACTTTCTATTTAAACTCAATCTAATCTCTAATTCCTTTATTCTTTAAATTTTCCTTAATCTAATAGACCTTCTAGAAAATCTTCAATCTCCCTGGTGCAGCTGGGCTGCTGCAACAACAGGGCTGTGGACCCTATGTGGGCCCCAGTCCACAACATTTCCCCCCTCCCTAACATCAGCTCGTCCTCGAGCTGAGCTTTCAGGAGGGTGTGGTAGGTGTCCAAGGCGTGTCATCTTGCAGTGTCGTCGTTGGTCCTGAGGTGGATGCTCTCCATAGCGAGGAAAATGGTCAGGTCCTCTATGATACCCACGCCAAATTTCAAGCTTGCTGAAGGTCTTGTTGCAAGGTTGATCGAGAAGCTCATTGACCACCGTAGGCATGAACTTGTTCTTGACAGTTTTTGAGTGGAGCTCGTCGTAGTCGATGTAGGAGTGCCATGTACCGTCGACCTTTTTTAGTAACATTACTGGAGAGTAGAATGAGGATGTGTAAGGCAGTGGGTCACTCATCATGTCTTGCGCCGTGATATTGGAGGGGTCTTGTAGGCCCTCCCATCAGATCTTCTTTTCGTAGCGCTGCAACTCCATAGTGAGGTCGTTGAAATTCCAACTGATTGTCCCAAGCAATTGCAACCACTGGACTCCCAACACAAGGTCGAAGCCCTCCAAGGGAAGGGTGTAGCAGCTAATGTTAAAGGCCTCTCCTGCAATGGACAAGGGAACATGGGGACAAATTCCTTTACAGAAGATTGTGTCACCATTCACAACCTTGACACCCACACTTGGTCGCGGTTGTACCATCAGGTTGAGCTCATGGGCAAGGGGCTCCTTGATGAAGTTGTGGGTTGAGCTGGTGTCGACCAATGCGGTCAACAGCTTGCCGCGGACGTAGACCTGGAGCTTCATCGTGTTGTTGAGGTCGATGCCGGTCGGGGCGTGAAGGGAGATGCCCATGTCGGCAACGACCGCGTCAATGTCGTCGTCGTTGTCGAGCTCCAGGAGGAAGATTCCCTTGTTGGCGCACTTATGGTCCGGCGTGTACCGCTCCGAGCTGTGATAGCATCGCCGCTCGCTCGTTTAGCTGCCATCTCATCAGCCGTGAGATGCTTGAAGCGCGGTCGGGAGGATGCCGACACCGAAGATGTCGGAGCAGGTGTAGCAGAACCACCACTAGAAGTTGTGGTGGTGGCGTGTGACACGGGGGAAGGGCGCGCTGAGCGTTGAGAGGCGGCACCCTTCAGTGCCCCGCTGTCTGTTGATGCCGCAAACTGTCGTTCGAAGGCCCTGGCCAGACTCATAGCCGTCTGCAGGTTTGTAGGGCACTGCAGTTCCACACTAGTACGAATTGGGTCGCCTAGGCCAGCCGTGAAAAGATTGATCTGATGTCGTTGACTGAGATCTTGGCTACGGTTGAGAAGGACCAGGAACTGACGTTGGTACTCCTCAACCGTACCGGTGCGACATATATCATTAATCTCAGCTAGGTCATTAGAGCGGAGCGGGGGTCCGAAGCGCATGTTGACGAAGTCCGCGAACTGCTCCCAGGACACGATGCCGCACTCACGTTCCATCGCGATGAACCAGTCAGCCGCGGAACCCTCCAGGTGGAGAGACGCGAGCCACACCTTTTCTTCAAGCATCGTTCGTGTCCCGCGGAAGTATGCTTCGCACTTGTTGAGCCATGTCAGATGATCAATTTCCCTGTCGTATTTGGGAAAACTGATCTTGTGACGGCGCAACCCGCCGTCATCAGAAGCAGCGCGCCCCTGGTTGCGCCGGAAGACGTGGTCGTTGTCGCCACCAACGTCGCGGGGGCCATTGCTGCCTCGTGGTGTGTGCTGCAGATCCTCCTGCTCGGAGTTCTCCGTCTCCGGGGTCTTCTTGATGCGTGTAAGGCGCACGTCATGGCGATCCAAACGCTTGTTGATGGAGTCGATATGTCCCATCATGTGGCTCATCATCTTGCCCAGGTCTTGGAGAGTAAAGGTCCCAAAATCGTCTGTAGGGCCGGACATGGTCGCTGCCCCGGTGTCTCTGGATACCAATTGCTATGAAACGTGGTGGAGGGGACCTCCCCGGCTGCGCCTAGGGCTGCGCAGGGGAGAGGAGAGGAAGAGAGAGGCTTGACTGTTGTTGCGCAACACGTACTGCGGTGGAGGAGGGGAGATGTCACGGCGGATAAGGTTAGGGTTCGTAGCCACGGTGACCCAAGGAGAAGAACAACCCAATAGGGGAATTCTTATTTTCAGCTTTACTTGAGGGAGGGGGGCTGCTTATATAGGGGGAGGATCCCCTGCGCGCCCCCTGTTCAGATCGGTTGGGGACACCCCCAACCGATCAGGACTTTATCTCCTTATTTAATCTAATACTTTCTATTTAAACTCAACCTAATCTCTAATTCTTTTATTCTTTAAATTTTCCTTAATCTAATAGACCTTCTAGAAAATCTTCAATCTCCCTGGTGCAGCTGGGCTGCTGCAACAGCAGGGCTGTGGACCCTATGTGGGCCCTGTGGGCCCCAGTCCACAACACCTTTCTTGATATAACGCTGGATATACACCTCTTCCTCGAGCTTCCTATTAAGGAAGGCTGACTTGACGTCCATGTGATGAACTTGCCAGCCCCTTGCCACTACCAAAGCTAGAAGGAGTTGCACGGATTCCATCCGCGCGACCAGAACAAAGACTTTCCTGAAGTCAATCCCTTCTTCCTTCTTCCTGGACATAGCCATTAGCTACTTATCTTACTTTATGCTTGACAAGCTCCCCTTCAACATCTCTCTTCACTTTGAACACCCATTTCAGCCCAATTGGTCGACACTTAGCTGTGGGAACACCCATTTCATCTCCTCCATTGCTACTTTGTACCTTGGGTCCAGCTCAACTTCAGCAAATGAGCTAGGCTCCTCTACAGAGATCATCAGGAGCTCCTCCTTAATATCTCTGATAGCCCTGCCAGGAATTGGTCCACCGCCCACCAAATTCCTGACTGCTCTGAACCTCAGTGGCTCCCCCTGATGTGCAACATCAAGATATGGTGTTATGACAGACGGGGGAGACACAAACCCACCAGAAACTTGGTTTGCTGAGAAGGTTATAGCAGGAGTGTTCCGCATTCCCCCTGAAGCCATTGACCTTGGGTTCGCTTGTTCACCAGTGGCATTTGGTGACCATGTCGAACTTCGGACGTCTCATTCGGTTTGAAACCTTTGCTGGACTCCCCCTCCAACTTGACTGCAGTGGGGTTCTTCTCATACTCGAAGAAGAAAGAACCGCTCGACACCTTCGTTCTCTCTTTATCTACCACTCCTTCTGTCCACCTCCATTTCTCTGACTCGGCGAACAAGACGTCCCTTGATATGTGCACCCGATCTCCATCCGGGTCGTAGAGCCGGTATGCCTTGCTCCCAGGCTCGTAGCTGAGGAAAACCATCTTCTTGCTTCGGTCTTCGAGCTTCGTCAGTTGTGTGCGTGTTGTTCTCACGTGTGCCACACAACTAAATTTCTTGAGAAAAGAGAGGTTTGGTTTGCACCCATACAAGACCTCAAATGGAGTCTTGGCGAGGACACTCCTTGTTGCCGCACGGTTCAAGATGAACACCGTAGGCGTCAATGCTTCCCCCAGAATTCAGACGGCATGCCTTTGACTTTGAGCATGCACCTGGCCATCCCCTCCACTATTTGATTTCTTCTTTCCACCACACCGTTCTGTTGTGGTGTGTAGGGAGTGGTGAGATGCCGCTCGACACCCTTCTCGGCACAATATTTGCCGAACTCAGTTGAGATGAACTCTCCACCTCTATCAGTTCTGAGCACCTTGAGCCTTCTCCCGGTTTCATTCTCTACTAGGCTCTGGAACTCCTTGATCGCTTGAGGGGCTTCTTCCTTGCAAGCCAACGGCCGTATCCACATGTACTGACTATGGTCATCGACAAGCAGAAGAAAATACTTCTTTCCTTCATGTGTTGCAGGTGTGATTGGTCCCAAATATCTCCATAGACCAAATCAAGCAAACCTTACGCTCGATAGCCCACCATTTGCGTGAAAGCTTTTCTTCTATGCTATGTGATCAATTGGAGTTGGACCATGAGCCATATCTTGGTTATCGTGTCAAAGCTTATGTGGTCGGGGCGTTGCTGTGGACTGGGGCCCACAGGGCGCACATAGGGTCCACAACCCTGCTGTTGCAGTAGCCAACTGCACCAGAGAGATTGGAGATTTTCTAGAAGGTCTATTAGATTAAGGAAAGTTTAAAGAATAAAGGAATTAGAGATTAAGTTGAGTTTAAATAGAAATAAATAAGGAGATAGAGTCTTGAACGGTTGGGGGGGGGGGGGGGGGGTGTCTCCAACCGATCCGAACAGGGGGCGCGCAGGGGGGGTCCTCCCCCTATATAAGCAACCCCCTCCCTCATGTAAGCTCCATCCAGGAAATAAGAATTGCCCCATTAGGGTTGTTCTTCTCCTTGGGTCACCATGGCTACAAACCCTAACCCTAGCCGTTGTGACTTCTCCCCTCCACCACGATATCCCCTGCATTCCAACAGTCAAGCCTCCCTTCTCCTCCCCTCCCCGCTGCGCACTCCCAGGCGCACCAGGAGGTGTGCCCCCGATCCAAGTTCACATCATTTGGTATCAGGGACCACACAGCGGATCACTTCCATGGCCACCGCTGTACAAGATCCTAGGGCCTTCACCCTTCAAAACCTTGGTGTCATGATGATCCGCATGATGACACAGCTGGACATCACGAATCGCATCCTCGACAATCATGAGGAGCGACTTACGCGGCTGGAGATGGGAAGATCAGATCTGATCCCCATGCCCGCGGTGACATTTGACGATCTACTTCCACGGGTGACTACGACGGTTGCCGCAACCCGTCGAGATCCACCGGGATTCGTCGATCTCCGTCGGAATCCACGCCCCACCGCGCCGATCAGTGTTGTCCAGGCGTCGCCTAGGCGGCGCCTAGGCATCCAGTCGGTCCAAGCCGGACGCCATGACTCATCGCCTCGCCTGGAGCTGTCCAGGCGCCCGACTAGGACGCCTTGGCGTCTCCTGGCGTCCGGACGCGGCGTCCAGGCGTCTTCCGGCCTCGCCTGATGGCTCTGTTGTGCAGTGGCGAGGTGCGGCGGCGCTGTAAGGATCGAAACGCCCAAGAGGGGGAGGGTGAATTGAGCTTTCTTTCAAAATTTAAGGCAATTAAAAACTAACAACCTAAAGTCCAATTCCCTATGCGATTAAACTATGCAATCAATGTAAATTAAAGTTGCGGAATGAAGACTGCATAAGTGTAAAAGGGAGAGGGATGCAAACGCTCAAGGGACACGGAGTTTATCCCGTGGTTCGGTAAGATCACAAGGATCTTCCTACATCCACGTTGTGGCACCCACCGAGGGGTTTTGCCACTCCCAAATCACCGAGACAAGGGGGTCTTCACTATTCTTCTCCGTTCGCCAACCTTGGCAAGGTGGAGCTCAAGCTTTGTACACTTTGGAATCCTCCGGGCTTCCACAATCCTCTTGGCAAGCTCCGGAAGTCACACACACCAAGGGACACTCCCTTATTGCTATCACTACACTAGAGACTCCAATCACCAAGAGTGGAGGCACCCAAGCACTATCTCTAGCTAGTTCTAGCCTATCTCTTGGTGTACAAATGATGATCAAATGATGTGAAAGTGGTAGCTCTATTGCTTGAATGCTCTAGGATGTGTAGAGTATGTCTGGGCTTCAAGTCTTATCGATTTGACAGGTTGAAGGGGTATAAATAGCCAGCCTCCACGAGATAGCCGTTGGAAAAGTAGGCTGACATCACTTCTCTGCGAACACCGGATGATCCGATGTCTCCCCTTCAGTTAACATCGGTCAAAGCCAAATTAGCTGATGTCACTGTGTCAGATATGATCGTTGTTAGACCGATGTTGATCTGTCTTCTCATCGGATGATCCGGTGGCTCTTCCTCCAGAATTTTGCTTGATCTTGAAGCTTACTGGAGTGATCGACCGATGTGTGTAAGTCTGCACATCGGATGATCCGGTGCTTCACTTGGTCCAATGGTGTCGCAATCTGTGATGATGGACCGATGTCACTGAGCCACTCACATCGGATGATCCGGTGAGTTCTTTACTCTGAGGTCTTCTTCTTCTGTTGACACAACTCGACCGATGCAGTCAACTCAAAAACCATCGGATGATCCGGTGTGTTCAACTTGTTGACTTCGAGTTGTTTTGAGTTGTTCTTTTGGAATTTGAACTTGTGACCTCTTTGACACTTGTTTGAAATGTTGTTTTGATTGTCTTAAAGCATTGAGTGATGTCAAGTTAGAGCTTTCACTTCTTGTCTTCATATGATTTGATTTGATGTCACTCGTTGATTTTATATGGGTCTCCAATGTAATTTTGATTTCATTTGATTGAGTGTTATTGGGACCTTGCATTCACAAATTTATTAGTAATATCGAATGGTTGTCATTAATCACCGAAACCGTACCTCATGGGGCCTAGATGCTTTCAATCTCCCCCTTTTTGGTGATTGATGACAACACAATAATTTAAAGCGCAATAATAATGAATTTTATGATACAATACTCAAGTAGATATGCAATGAATACAAGATAAGACACATTAAGCTTGTAAAAAGCAAATGAAATTTATGGTGCGAAAAGCTCAATCGATTAAAACCATAAGAAAATGAGACAAGCGGAAGAATGCTTAATTAAAATTACAAAAGAGTACTCAAGGACGAATACAAAGGACAAAACACACACTCCCACACACTCCCCCTGAGACTACTACTACCACTCCCCCTGACTCTTCTACCTCTTCTCCCCCTTTGGCATCAAGACACCAAAAAGGGATCAGAAAGCCTACAGACCCTGAGAGCTGGGTGCGAAGACGAACTGGTCACCGTCGCAGTCGTCGGAGCTGGAGTCGCCGGTCGTAGGAGCTGCCGGAGCGGAGGGAGCTGGAGGGTCCGCTGCCGGTGCTGGAGGAGAGGAAGCAGGTACTGGAGGTGCCGGTGGAGCTGGAGGAAGTGGAGCGCTCACCACGGACGCCGGCGTTTGCTGGAACAGAGTCGTTGCCGGCAGTGGTGAGTGAATTGGTGCGCTGGGTGCCAGAAGTGGTGACATACTGATCGAAGGGATAGGAGTAGTAGGCACCTGAGCAACACCTAGAGCCAGTCCCAGTCCAGGCTGCTGTGGAGGAAGGGCGATCCCGGTTTGAGTGTAAAGGTTGGTGATCAACCCTAGGATCCCCATCATGGCCTGCTGGGTTTGCTGCTGCTGGTCGAGGGTACGGCGGTGCATCTGATCGACCAAGTTGGTGAACCGGTCCGTATCCTCTCGCCTCTGACGGGCGATCTCCAGCTGGAGCTCCTGCTGCTGCCGCTGCAGCTGTGCCAGGTGAGCAGCCTGCTCTGCCCTGGCCTGCTCAGCAGCGAGCCTGTCCTGGCGCTGCTGCTCGATCATCTGCTGGAGAAGAGACGACAGCTCTGACGGCTGTGACACCTGCGCCTCGGACACAGGAGGTGGTGTCGGTGGCGGAGCAGCTGATCCTCCTGCCTCGGCGTCGTGCTGCCTCGGTGAGGGTGGAGGAGGAGGGAAGTACTCCTCGACACTCTCGTCTGTGTCGCTCTCGGACCAGACGTGCTGCAAGTCTCCACCTTGAGCTTCTGCATCAGCCAGACGCTCATCTTCCTTCTCGAGGTCAGACCAATCCTCCTCAGTCAAGCGGGCCCTGACCTGGCGCTCAACTGGACGGCCAAGGCGGCGGTCTCCAGGAGCAGGGGCACGGTAATGTCCGAACCGTGTCACACTCTCGTCAGCAAGCCTGGCTTGTGCTGCATCCCCCTCAGGCACCATCATAGAGCATATGTAACTGATCCAGTGCCCGTAGACCATCTGCCTCATCATGCCAACCCCATCTGTGATCACGTCTTCCATCTCGCACAGGAGGATGTCCACAATGTCGAAATCCATCCCGTTCATTATGTAGAACAGGAGGGTCTGCTGCAGACTAGTGAACCCTTCCAAGTATCCTGACCTCGGCAGGAGCGTGCGGCGCAAAGCGAGGTGCACAATGCGCGCAGCTGGGGTCAGAAAAGCGGGAACTCTCGGCTGGTCCGGAGAGAACGTGGAGCCAAACAGGGACCGGATCTCGTCAAGCTGTGGTGCTACCCCTCCAGTAAGTGGCCTCCTTGGTGGATCTGCCTGCCCATATACTTTCTCGTGCACGCAGGTGTCGTGCAGGTCCAAACCAAGAAGCTGCCCCAAAGTCTGTCTCGAGAGGTGGTAACGCTGTCCCATAAACATGAAGTCGATTGACCTCCTGCCCTCAGAGATGTACAGGGTTGCATAGAAGACACAGACCCAATCTTCCACATATGCACTTCTCTCATAAGCAAGCAGCTGTACCAAACCTCTGTACCTCTCAAAGTAAGAACAGACCTCTGTCTCCGCTGCCACTGCAAGCTGCCCCCAGTCCAGGTAGTTGTGCTGAAAAAGCTTGTGCCCCCGACGTCTGTAGGTCTCGTAGAGAGACGCCTGGGTGACAGTCCAGAAGCGACTGTCCACAAGAGCCTCACGGGGCTGAGGGTACCACTCCTCAAGCAGCACGCTCCATCGAAGCTTGCGTAGCTGCTTGGCCTTCATCTTCCGGTAGTCCATGAGACGGACTCCCTCACCGACACGGACGGCCGTGTCCATCTCGTAGATGGCCCTCTCGGCCTCCCTGTCCTCACGACGGTTGGTAGCCGTCGGTCTCGGACGGGGAGGAGCCTCGGTGTGACCCCCACGCGTCCGGGCTGAGCGCCGGCGGACGAGAGGCTCAACCGGCTCCTCTTCGGCGTCGGAGTCGTCGATCACGGGAGACTGCCTCGGACGGGCCTCGCGAATCCTCAGGGAACCCCCTCGGCCACGCTCACGCTCCTCGGCGGCGCGAGCGGCCATAAGGGCCTTCTTCTCATCCTTCGACAGTTTGCGCTTCTTTGCGGCGGGCTCCGCGATCGCCTTTCCCTTTCCTTTGCGGCCGCGACCCATCTAAGCAACGGAGAGCTAGGGTTAGCGACGAAGAAAGAAAGGACGATGAAAACAACGATGGACGTCGCACGGCACGAAGCAAACCTAGGCGACGGAGAGCAAACGGTGACCGGGTGCGAAGTTGAAGCGACGGCGACGAGGAGAGGCGGCGGCGAGGTCGATGGTGGTGGAGAGGTCGAAGATGGAGGCGGCACACCGACGGCGCTGCAATTTGAGGCGGCAGGCGGCGAAGGACGGCGGCGGCGGCGTCCGGCGGCGGTGGCGCGTGAGGTGGTGGAGCAGCGTGTGAGCGGCGGCGAGTGGTGAGGAGAGGCGGCGGCGGCGCTAGGGGCGGCGGCGGCGCTAGGCGGCGGCGCTGCGAGCCGGTGGACGGCGGCAGCGGCGGAGATGGCGGCGGTGGCGGCGGCTGGGTGACGACGGCGCACGGGAGGGCACGGGTGGCGCTAGGGGAGGCGGCGGCGCTAGGCGGCGACGGCGCTAGGCGGCGGCGCTGCGAGCAGTGGCGGCCGGGGACAACGGCGGTGGCGCTTAGGGCGGCGACGGCGGTGGTCGGCGGACGGAAGGAGAGGCGGCGGTGCGCGGGCGAGAGGGAAGGTCGGGGAGAGAGAAAACGGCGGCGGCGCGCGGGTTTAAATAGTGGGACCCAAACCCTAGTCGAAAATTTAACACCGGATGGACCGATGCTAGCTGAAGTTAACATCGGTCGAATGCCACAGAAAGGATATTCAAGAATAGCAGTTGACACCGGATGGACCGACGTCTAGGGTTTTGATCATCGGTCGAATAGCACAGTAAGGGTGTTCAAAAGAGTGAAGTTGACACCGGATGGTCCGACGTTAGAGGAAGTAAACATCGGTTGAATTGACCACAACTCCAGAAGAGTGAACATTGGATGGACCGATGTTTTTCGGAATGAACGCGTCGGATCATTTGAAATTCAGACAGAATTGGGTTTTGAAGATTGAACACCTATTGGACCGATGAGGGATTGACATAGGCATCGGATAATCCGATGACAACAGAACGAAAACATCCCATATATGTCCTTTGACCAAACAAACAATCGAAGAGAAACACATGTCTTAGGACTTTTTGGGCAACCCCTTACCCCTCAAGAAGCTAATATGCCAATAGCTTGGCTAGGCCTTAATGCAAATGGAACACCGAGAAAAATGGAGGAAAAAGTCCGAATAAAATGTAAGGCCCATGCTTTGTGAGGTAGAGTATGAAGACTTCTATCTCTTTGAAGCATGTTCCTCTAGGCATTAACGTACCTAACATTTTGTTCTTTCCACCTTATATGAGTTGAGATATTGTATCTCAAACAAGTCTCCTCCAATCAACACTTGACAACCTCGCTCGTCGAGCTGCCAAAGGTTGATAATGTTGCTCTTCAATTTGGGGTGTACAACACATCCATCAGAGCATGGTGTTCCCCGACACGGAGTTTTGAACAGGACAGTACCGTGCCCCTAAATCCTTGTTGGACTGTATTGTGTGAGTATATTGGGCTAGGCCCATGTAACTAGCCCATGGAGGCTCTATATGTACCCTAGACTGTCAATCAATGAAACCCTAATCCCATTATCCTCTAATTTAGTATCAGACTACCTCTTTCCCCTCTCTCTCTCCCACCGATGAATAGGTCGCCGCCGCCTCTGGCCGTCGGCGCGCCGCCACCGCTGCCGGCTGGCCCCCGCCACCTTCCCCCTCTCTTTTGGGCTTTCCCCACGCCGTCGCCGCTGCCCCTGGCGCGCCCCGGCCCGCGGATCTGCCGCCGCCGCCACTGCCGGGCCCGGATCTGGCGCCGCCGCCCCTAGCGTCTGCCGCCGTCCCTGGCTCGTCCCCCACCCGCAGCTCTGGCCTGGCACCGCTGCCCGCCGCCGCCGCCGGTCCAGTGCTGCCGCTCGCCGGCCTGGAGCCCCCCTCTGCTGCCGCCAACGGCCCAGCGCCGTTCGCCGCCGCCGCCACCAGCCCAGTGTCGGCCACCGCCGCTGGCCTGCCGTCGACCACCCCTGTCGCGGCCTGGTCTGCTCCGGTGACCTGGATTGCCGCACCATCGTCCTAGGCCGCTCCGCCACCGCCTTGGGCCGCTCCTGCCGGGACTGTTCCTCCCCCATGGGCCCCACTGCCGGCGATGCCATCACATCCACCGTGGTGGTCCCCACCAGCCGTAGGTGCCCCTGGATCAGACGCACCACCACCACTTGGGACTGTTCCGCGCAGCTCTTCCGCGTCATCGACCGTACTCTTCACTGATGTCGCCACTCTGACAAATCGTCGGGGTACGTCTGGACAGCCTTCCGCAGCCGCGTCCAGTGTTGCTGCTGTTCTGGCGGCCTCGCGTGAGCGTGAGCGGACTCTTGCTCTTGCCTTGGAGCAGGAGCGAGCGTCCATGGCGGCTCTCACTCACCAGCTCGAGGATGCCATATTAATGACACACGACCAGTGTACCGTTAATAGTGGTAACACTGCCATGAATGCACGTTACCACACTATTAATTGTACTTAATTCTCTTTAGACAGTGTATTAGGTCATTAAGCACGCCAGGGTCACATGTCGGGCTAGACCAGCATTGTAACGGTCAGTCCTTGAACTATAAAAGGGCTGCACCGCACGAGTATGAGGCGAATCTAAAGTTGTTTCGGGTCCAGGCTATTGCGACCTGATCCTAGCGAACTCACTTGCTGAATACAATTACGCAAACCCCGTGGAGTAGGGTGTTACGCTCAGGCGGCCCGAACCACGTAAATCTCTGAGGTCACCATCTTGATTTTGGTCTCTGCGTGCCCCAACCACAAAAGAACCTTCACGGGCTGCGTCTCAGCGGGTCTGGGGGAAGTGTCGTATTCCACACTTCGACATTTTAGCGCGCCAGGTAGGGGGGCGTCATCATCCTGAGATCACAAGATGGTAAATTTAGCTGCTGGATCATCCAACAGCAATCATGCCGAACAACCTGTTGGAGGCAACCCCTCCAACGTTCAGCAGCCAGCAGGTGCCAACGCTCCAGCAGGCACTATAGCACCATCAGTTCCGGCAAACAATGTCGGTCAACGAGATGGGGTATCTGTGTCGGTCACCGCATCGGCAAACAACAACCCCGAGCATGCGCTTATTGCTGCGCGAGCTCTTCTGCAACATCCACCACCTCCAGGTGCACTCCAGGGTGCGATGGAGCAGTGGAGGGCTGATGTTGACCATCTGGTCGCAGCTACGGCTGCAGGCATCAGCAACCAAGGTCCTCCTCCTTCGGGACGAGCACCTTCACAACGACGGACCCTGTCCGGCCGGCTTGGTCCACAAGCCTCTCAACAAAGGAGGCGTGCTGCCTCCCAGTAGGTGACCTCGTTGCCCCCCGGGGCGCGACGCACCCATACTATCACCAGGATTCCGACTCATGACTTGTGGTCGAAACTGGATCGCCATTACCGGCAACAGGACGGTCGAGTCCACATCGAGCGTGCTCGCGAAAGGCGAGAGGCTCGGGACAACCCTGCTCCTCATGGAGTAGGAGGAGGTTGTTCTGCCCTGGCCATGCACTTACGTATGGTCAGATGGCCACAGAAGTTCCGGCCTCACTTGCCGGAAAAATTTGACGGGACAGTCAACCCCGCCGAATTTCTTCAAATTTACTCAACCGCCATATTGGCAGCGGAAGGTGACGAGGTTGTAATGGCCAATTACTTCCCGGTGGCTTTAACTGGGACTGCAAGGTCCTGGTTTATGAGTCTTCCACCCGACTCCATTAATAGTTTGGCGAAACTATGCCAGCAATTCACTGCTAACTTCGGGAGTTCCTACACCCGACCCGGCACTGAGTTGGACTTGTTTGCTGTAAAGCAAACGTCAGGGGAATAGCTACGGTCCTTTATCCAGCGATTCTCTCAGGCACGAAATACCATTCCTTCTATCTCGAGCTCTTCTGTTATCGTTGCATTCAGACAGGGTGTTCAAGATAAGAAGATGCTAGAGAAGTTGGCTATCAAAGAAGTTACTAGCGTCACGGAACTCTTCAGCTTAGCCGACAAATGCGCTAGAGCTGCGGAGGGCCGTGAAATGCACTCCAAGCCAGCTCCAAAGGCTAATCAGAAGTCCTCCAAAACTTAAGCCGCTACCTCCGGTAGTGGTAAGAAGAAGAAGAAGAAGCCTGTCGACACCCAGACCAAGATATCTGCCCTCTCCGATGCTGCTCCTGTGAAGGGCGTCACTCGCTACCGCAATCTAGTCGGCGCCTTGCGGTACCTCACCTTCACCAAGCCTGACATCTCTTGCGTAGTTCAACAGGTCTGCCTCTACATGCACGATCCTCGGGAGCCACACATGATGGCGGTCAAGCGCATCCCACGCTACATTCAGGGGACTCTTGACCATGGCCTGCCCCTTCAGCGTTCCACGACGTTGGACCTTCGGGTCTACACCAACGCCGATTGATGGGTGTCCTGACACACACCGCTCCACCTCGGGGTGTGCTGTGTTCCTTGGTGACAACCTGGTCTCCTGGTCCTCAAAGCGCCGGCTCACCGTCTCAAGATCTAGTGCAGAGGCAAAGTATCGCGCCGTTGCCAATGGCGTTGCCGAGGCATGCTGGCTCCGCCAGCTACTGCAGGAGCTCCACAGCTCTCTCGCCAGCAGCACCTTGGTCTACTGCGATAACGTCAGTGCCGTCTACCTCTCCGCCAACCCGGTTCAGCATCAGCGGACCAAACATGTGGAGATAGATCTACACTTCGTCTGCGACCAGGTGGCCATTGGAGAAGTACGCATCCTTCATGTGCCGTTCTAGTTCGCCGATATCTTCACCAAAGGCCTACCATCTTCCATCTTCAACGACTTTAGATCCAGTCTCAAAACATTCGTGGTGGCTAAAGTTGGGTCTGCCGTGGGGTGGGGTGGGGGGGGGTGTTAGAATATTTTGTCATTATTTTCATTATAGAACATTATTGCTGTCATAGAGGCCTCATTGATCCCATGATCAAGGGCCATTAGTGCTGTCATTAGAGGCTAATTGATCGTGTGATCAAGGGCCATTAGTGCTGTCATTAGAGGAGGCGCCTTGCGGTACAAGGTTGTTGTCCTATATATATGTACCCCCTCCTACCATTTGAATCATTCCACTCTTCAGTAATACACTTTCTATCAGAGGATGTTGCCACCGCTGTTGCATGGTCCTCGACCGCCTTCACCCGTCC
Organism: Tuctoria greenei; assembly: GCA_036927565.1. Classification (NCBI taxonomy): domain Eukaryota; kingdom Viridiplantae; phylum Streptophyta; class Magnoliopsida; order Poales; family Poaceae; genus Tuctoria; species Tuctoria greenei. The sequence continues at coordinate 98,910,388 of JAYESD010000012.1, read as the reverse complement.
CGTGACGTCCTCAATGGAGAGCATCGATAGATCCAACAAGATCTCAAGAGACAATGTGACCATTCAAATTTTGATAGGATGACACGCAAGTACTTCTTTATTACTTGAATTTCATCGATCAGCTCCCCGAGGCTCGCCAATTCAGCAAACATTGAGCTCAACCGCAGTGCGAAGTCCTCCACCGATTCACCATTGTGGAATTTGATGTACTCATAATCTTTCCGCAGCTGCTGCCTAGGCCTTGCGGGCACGGTCAGACCCAATTCCGGGTGATTGGAGTTTGCCCCATGCTTCCTTGGCAGTGCACATTGTGGAGAGGGTGGTAATGAGGTCGGGTGTGACAGCATCAAGGGTCACATCTAGCGCCAGGTGGTCTTTGACGTCATTGTCGGTCCCTGACTTGATGACGGTTCACAACCCACGCGCCTGGAGCATCACCTTCATCATCAGCGCCCACTCCATGTAATTTCTGCGTGTGAGCATCGGGAAAGCGGAGGCACCACCGATCTTGCATACAGTCTTGTTCACAACGACATTGCCCAGGGGCATGGTGTCCTGAGCTCCTGTTGCGCCCGTCATGGCTCTAGCTCCTGATCGGAGACACGGAGATCCTGCGACAGTGTCCACGAGCTTGGGATGACAATCACGAGTAGGTGATGCCACATGTTTAGTGACGGTGAGTGATCCGGCTCTGATACTAGTTGTTGGCCTAGAACACCTCAAAACAGGTGTATGAGTGAGGTTTATGCCTCACTATTATTTTCTCTTAAACACTAGGTGTTTTCTCTCCCTGCCCTTCTCTATTTCTTTCGTTTCCTCTCTAATGTGGGCTGAACAGTGGGAATGAGAGCTGAACAGTGGGTATAAAAATATGCTGCTGAGCTGCCCTCTTCTTTCTCTAATCAAGGATGAATACAATAGGTCTGCTGGAAATGCAGCTAAGCTGCTTTCGGGAGGAGCACCTCCCCTTCTTTATAGCCAGAATAGGTGGTGCTACAGTAAGGTGGTTGTTACAGTAGCTGCGCCTGCTACAGTATTCCAGAACACATTTGGCTAACAAATTTATTATGAAGCTAAGGAAGCTATCGTGTTGAGAATATAAGGCCGTTTTTAAAATCCATGAAAAAGGAAACGATGTGGACATGTGGTGGGATCAATGTTCAAAAAGGCGCTAGGCGGGCGGTGACCCTCCGCCTAGAGCCTAGGTGTTACGCATTGTAGCAATGATGAATTTCAAAAATACAGAAGTATATGTATATTTTTAATTTACCGAGCTGATTTTCCCGGCCCACCTCTACCATCCTCTCCACCATACATTTTGCCCCACGCCCCACTCCGTGCAGAGAAATACAGAAGTATATGTATATTTTTGCTGTACCGGGCTGATTTTCCCGACCCACTTCTGCCCTCCTGTCCACCTTACCCTTTGGCAACCCCCCCCCCCCCCCCCCCCCCCCCCCACCACCCCCATGCCCCGTGGCAGCCTAGGTGAGGCAGATGCTCAAAACACCTTTTGGAACGCTTGGTGGGAAATTAGTTAGGTGGTTGTGAATGCCATTTAATAGAGGCATCTGTGGAAAAAATTCCTTTAATTTAGAACCTTCTTGATTATGCATATGAAACTATGAAGTTGTATGTTGGATTTCTATCCAATATTCACTCTCTTCCTCACACCATAGAACAACACTGAATTGCAGCAGCAAAATCACACACAACTGCACTGCAGCGGAACAACAGTACAACAACAAAATGTTGCTCCAAAACGATCTCTCCTTAACATGCATTGGAGTGTATAGTACAAGATGGCAGCCAGAACTGCAGTGCAGTCGCACAACAGTACAGCAACAAAATGTTGCTCCAAATTGATATCTCCTTATCATGCATTGGAGTGCTATTTGTGTACAAGATGCCAGCCAAACTGAAGCTACAAGTTTATCCAAACTTGACTTGCAAGGTGTGCATTAACTAAAGTTGAAAACATCTATCTAGCTCTATCTATCCAGCCTGGATCCTTATTTATCTAGCTGGATCCTAAAATATCTTAGCAAATGGTCCTTATCTATCTAGCTGGAATTGAATTCTTGCCCACCATTTGACCCACTTAACAATGCCATAACAAAAATGAAGATATTTTTTTTAATAAATAAACATAAACAAAAGTAGGATCAAGGATTAATCCTATTATCCCTCTAATCCTTGTCCTTGTCCTCCACCTTGATCATTCCAATCTTGCCTATCAGATCATGGAATTCAACTCCCCTTAGTACCTTCGTGTGGATGTCAGCGAGTTGGTCCTTGCTGGTGACGAACTCCGGAGCAATACTCCCATCTTCCACACTTTTGCGGAGAAAGTGATATGGAAAGTTGATGTGCTTTCTTCTTTTGTGGGAGATCAAGTATTTCTCAGCTCCAAAGCGAACATACTGTTCATTCTTATCTCCACGCCTCCTAGTGTTGTCTCCCATCAGGTCGCCAGGCAAACATGCAACCCAGATGGCATGTGTCGCAGCAGCAACGTAATCTACTTCACAAGAAAATAGGGCTACGATGCGTTGCTTCATTGTTTGCTAGCTTATTTGGTTGCAATCGAGGAAGAAGAGAGCACCTAAAGTGCTCTTTCGAGTGTCAATGACACTAGCGTGATCGCTATTCGTGTACCTGATCAATTTGGTCTCACCCGCCCCACGCATGTAGGTTAGACTATAGCTGATAGTGCCGGCGATGTAGTGTAGCAGCCACTTCATTACTCCCTAGTGCTCAGTTGTGGGGTGCTCCATGAAGAGATTGAGGTAGATGACAATAAGATATCTGATCTAGTGCGAACGAGGTAGCAGAGGCTCCCGATAAGTCGTGGATATGCTATTGCGTCCACCTCTTCTTGTTGTCCCGACTTAGTCTCAACCGAACTTGCATCAGCGTTGCTACGGGATTGCACCCTTGCATCCCAGTTGCTTCAAGTATTTGCTTGGTATAGATGTCTTGGCTTAGGCTAATCTCCCCGTCGTGTTGTTGTACCTCAATCTCCAAGTAGGAGAGATACCCAAGATCACTCATGAGGAATTGAGGCTTCATCTCGGCCTTGAAGCGATTGATGTCACTAGGGTTTGACCTGTGATGATCAAGTCCTCGACGTAAACGCTGACTAGCAGTCGCTCTTCGCTGCAGCCGCGTCCGTAGATAGTGTGTTCCATTTTCGTGTTCGATTTGCTTGAAGCCGAGCTTCTGTAGCGCGACATCCAATCGCGAATTCCATGCTCGCGGAGCTTGGCGCAAGCCATAGAGGGCCTTGTCCAATTGTAGGACCTTCCCTTCTTCCCCAGACAACGAATCCTGGTGGTTGCTTGACATGGACTTCCTCTTCAAGCACGCCGTTGAGAAATGTGGACTTCACATCAATGTGATGGACAACCTTGATATGCGGTAAGTGCAAGAAGTAGTTGCACAGACTCCAGTCTGGCAACGGCGTCGAAAACTTCATTGAAGTGAATCCTCTGTTGTACGTAGCCTTTCGCGATGAATCGTGCTTTGTGCTTGATCAATGCACCGGCTTCATTTTTCTTCAGGTTGAACACCCATTGTAGACCAATCAGTCGATGCCCTCTTGGCAAGTCTGTGAGCTTCGACGTCTTGTTTCGCTCGATGGACTACATTTCCTCCCTCATGGCAGCCTGCCATGCTTTATCTCCCCCTATCTCAGCAAACGAGACCGACTCGCCTTCACTCACAAGGAAAGAGCCGGAGTTGAGGTCATGTTCATTCACCCCAGAACCAACGCATCTCCGATGATTATATCAATGTCGCAATAGCAGAGTGGCTTGCTAGTGTGCTACGCATCCACCCGTTCTTTGTTGTTGAGCAACGATGGCGATGCTGGTAGAGGGTCAGAACTCAAAGTCGATTGCCCAATGGAGAGAGATGGAATTAACTTCCAAGTCAACAAGGTCGGTGGCGACCTCCAATCCGACGACGTCGAGAGTGACTTCCATGTTGACCAGGTTGGGGTGGCCTCCTAGTCGACTGATTCGGGAGTGACTTCAATGTTGACGAGGTCGGTGACCTACTAGTCGACTGAGTCGGGGGTGACTTCCACGTTGACAAGGTCGGGGGTGACCTCCTAGTCGACGTGGTCGGGGCGACCTCCCAATCGACAGTCAGGGAAGACCGAGGAGACTCGACTCCCAGCTGTTGAAATCGGCGTCGCCATAGTGAAGTACTCGACGACGAAGTCACCACCTGGCGAGTTCGAGTCATCAACCTCCCACTTCCAGCTTACCACTTTGTCGAAGACAACATCGCGTGTGATGTGCACAGAACCTGTTGTCAGGTAAGGCACTGTAGCCCCTGACTCGCCCATTGTAACCAAAGAAGACCATCGACTTATTGCGATCGTCAAGCTTCTTTAGCTGTGGGCATGTATCCTTGCCGGAGACCACACACCCGAACGTGCATAAGTGCTTCTTAACCGGTTTCTTCCCATGCCACGCCTCGAATGGCATCTTACCATCCAAACTCTTCGTGGGAGAGGATTGAGCAGGTATACCGCTGTAGTGACCGCCTCTCCCAATACCTCGTCGGGAGCTTCCTCTATTTCGAGCTACGGTCTGGTTTCTCCTCTCGATGATCACATTTTGCTTCCAGCTGTAGGGGATAGATAGTAAATTGCCTCTGGACTCGGTGATCAGCACAATGGCATTGAAACCCACTCAAAGAGAATTTCCGACCATTATCTGGCTGAATCATTCACAATTTCCTCCCGCTTTCTGCTTCTGCCACAACTTGGATCTTCTAGATCGATGCGGGTACATCTCCTTTCCTGGTTAGCAGGACGACCTACATCTGCCGAGTGGCCTCGTCGATGAGTAGGAGCGCTGTCCACCTGGGGTCTCAGGTGAGATTGGACTGTAGACATCTCCGAGGATGAGTTCCAATGGGGATCAACACGGTAGCTTGATTTCTTTGGGAAAGGGAAGCCGCCTTTGCTTTGTGGTGATGCAAACGTCACACAGCTGGTCGACGTGATCCATATTTGGCATCCCTTTCACTATTTCCTACATGAACATTTATCTCAGAGCGTCGAAGGAGATGTGCCCAAATTTGTCATGCCACCTCCAAGCATCGACATCATGTTGGGGGTGCAACGCATACATTATATTTGTGCTTCGCCAAACCTTCGTAAGGAACCATTGTTGTCGATCCCAAATTTGAAGTTTTCCTGCTTCGATATGGGTCTTAGCTCCATTCTCATCAAGTTGGCTCAGGTTGACTATGTTATTCTGGAGGTTCGGAATGAAGAACACTCCATTGAGGAGCTTGTGCGCGTCACCTCTTCCGTTGAAGATGACAAACCCACTGTCAGGTGACCCTAGTTGACACCCTGGTGCGGCCACCTGGGCAAGTCTGAATAGGACTCTAGGAGTCCCAGTGGCGCATACCAGGGTGGAGTACAGTCCGATCAGGACTCTAGCTGAAGGTTTCGTTTAGCATCTAGTATTGGATCCGGTCTGTTAGAGGTGATGTTACAGATAGAGACATAATAGAATAATACTATTTGTAGATATAGGACTCTGTAAAGGGCCCCTTATAAAAGGAACAGCCCAGCGCAAGTTGTATCAATCCTATTGATTAGTAAGAGACAAAGTTCACCGTCTAAGGAATAAACAATTCCAGCTGATAGGCTTCACGGCAGCATCTGTCCAGGGGACATGCAGCAAATCGCCTGAACCTGTCCTGCACCCAGATCTCTCTAGAACTCGCCGAGTTCAATCCTGCATAGGCTCCTCCTCTCCACTAATCATCTCGGCAGCATCTCTGTTCTGTTCTGATCATCCAGAACAGGAAGAGGTTCGGTTCCTCTCTGCTCTAACACCCAAACTTATCTGCACGTTCCTGTTCAGCACCCGGCTCCCTGTTCAGTTCATCCAGAACAGTACAGACGCCTAGAACAGAAGTCAGAGGTGATTTGGGGTTCGGATTTCCAACAATCGTGGCATCAGAACCGGATTTGACCTTGGGTTGAATTCAGCAACATGTCGACGGATCCGAAGACCCCTCCAAGCAGCGGCAGCGTCACCGGCGCCAAGATCATTACGACAACCCATCCGATGGTTTGTGAGGTGAACACGGGAACCGGGTTCGCAATACTCACCAAGACCAACTACGCGGAGTGGGCTGTCATGATGAAGATCAAGCTGCGGGCGCGACTGCTTTGGGAGGCGGTGGAGAAAGGCAATGCAACCGAGCAAGAGGACATGATGGCGCTGGACATCCTCGTCAGCGTTGTCCCGCCGAAGATGATCACGATGATCGGGGAGAAGAAGAAGACGGCGAAGGAGGCATGGGAAACAATCGCCCTCATGCGGGTCGGGGCCGACCGCGTGAAGAAGACGACGACGCAGCAACTCTGGCGTGAGTTCGATGCCGCCACCTTCAAGCATGGCGAGGGGATCGAGGACTTCTCCCTCCGGCTGAGCGGCATGGTGTCGCGCCTTGCCTCGCTCGGGGAGCCGCTGGAGGAGTCGGTGGTCGTGCAGAAGCTCTTGCGAAGTGTTCCAGAACGTTTCCAACAGATTGTGGTGGCGATTGCGACTTTGCTCGACGTTTCGACCCTCACATTGTCGGATGTGATGGGACGGTTGAGGGCTGCCGAAAACACCTTCGACACGACACAAAAGCGAAGTGGAGGAGTTCATGACGGCCAGTTGTACCTCACTCGGGAGGAGTGGGAGAAGCAGGTAGAGGAGGAGCGGGCTGTCGAGTCTTCAAAGAAGGGCGGCCGCAAGGGCGCGTCAAAGAAGAACAAGAAGGGTTCCGGAAAGGACATTCCGCGAGACCAGTGCAGGAAGTGCGGGAAGAAGGGCCATTGGGCCAAGGAGTGTCGATAGAAGTCGAAGCAGGAGGAGCCACAATAGCAGGCTCACATGACGGAGGCAGAAGAGGAGGGCGCTTTGTTCATGACAAGGGCGACCTCAATATAGGTGGAGCCTATACAGGAGCGTCCTATGTGTCCACTTGAGATAGTGGAGGGACATGTCTTCGCGCATCACGACAACGACGACGACGACATGTGGTACCTCGACACAGGGGCGACCAACCACATGACGGGTTCGCACGCCGTCTTCTCGGAGCTCGATGAGAACGTTGCCAGAACAATCAAGTTCGGCGACAACTCGATCGTGCAGATCCAGGGAAAGGGTACGGTCATCTTCGCCGCCAAGACATGTGAGCACAGGAGGCTCACCGGCGTCTACTACATCCCCCGCCTCACCACCAACGTCATCAGCGTCAGCAGGCTGGATGAGGATGGCTACAACATCACAGTACATGGAGGAGTGATGCAGATACGGGACGAGGAGAATCGTCTCCTCATACGAGTACAACGCGACGACAGCAAGCTGTACTCCGTCAGGCTCAACATCACGCGATCGGTCTGCCTGACCACGCAAAGCGGTGATGTTGTGCGGCGCATGGAGGGCGCGCTCGACCTCGTCCACGACGACATCAGTGGGCAAATTACTCCGACGACTCCAGGTGGAAACAAGATGTTCTTAGTAGATGATAGGAGCCGCTACATGTGGCTCTATCTTCTCGCAAGCAAGGAACAGGCGGCCGACTTGATTCAGCAATTCTGAGCTACTGCTGAATTAGAGTCCGGCGGAGGCTGAAGCTACTCCGTACTGATCGCGGGGAGTTCACCTCACAGGAGTTTGGCGAGTACTGCGATCAGCACGGCGTATTGCACTAGCTCACAAGCCCCTACACGTTGCAACATAGTGGGGTTGTGGAGCGATGCTACCAGGCGGTGGTCGACATGGCACGAAGCTTGTTGAAGGCTAAGGGGCTACCCGGGATGTTTTGGGGTGAAGCAGTCATGACGGCTGTTCACATCCTAAATCGATCCCCAACATATAGTCCTAACGGAAAAACGCCTTACGAAGATTGGCACGAACAACGACCAGCCATCCACTACCTCAAAACCTTCGGGTGCGTGGGGTACATGAATAAGACGCCAATGGTGTTCCTTGTATATGCTGCGGGTACAGAAGCGTACCGGATGTACAATCCGGTGGATCAGCGCGTCCACATCACGCGTGACATGGTGTTCGATGAGGCGGCCAAGTGGGATTGGGACGAAGAAGCAGCAAGAGAAGACTACAACACGTTCTACGTCAACTCCACGGGTCTAGCAGCTGCTGGACCATCTGTTCCAGGTGCTGGAACTGCTGTTCCAAGCACCAGAACAGTCCTGCAGGGGCCAGGAGGCCATGCACGGGGCGCCAGAGTTGCTGGAGGACGGGCTGCAACAGCTGGGAGGAGCGTCGAAGGTACTTGGAGTCCAGAACAGCACCCAACAGGGGCAGAACAGGGCGCTGGGGCCCTGTACGTGCTGCTGTCCCTACGGAGGGGCACGAGATTGAAGACTGGAGCTCCCACAATACTTCTGAGCATCCTCCAAGATTCATCCAGTTGGTCATGCCGCCGACGAACATTGACAGCTACGTCAACGCCTCCAAGGACAAGTATGCACATGTCACCTCTCCAGAACACGATTTACGAAATCTGGAGGAGGGTGAGCTCAAGTTCATCACTACGAAGGAGCCTAAATCTTTCGTGGAGGTCAAGTCCAGTGAAGAGGAAGGGGCGTGGCACGGTGAGGTGATGAAGCACAAGGAGCGGTTGGTGGCAAAGGGCAAAGGCTATCAACAAGGTGGAGACGGACATCTTGACCAACCAAGTTGGAAGATAGAAGTTCGTCGGGATGGAAAGGACTGGGATCCTGGACGTGCGCCAGCGTCGGGGTCAGGAGGAGAATGTCAGGTGACCCTAGCTGGCACCCTGGTGCAGCCACCTGGGCAAGTCTGAATAGGACTCTAGGAGTCCCAGTGGCGCATACCAGGGTGGAGTACAGTCCGATCAGGACTCTAGCTGAAGGTTTCGTTTAGCATCTAGTATTGGATCCGGTCTGTTAGAGGTGATGTTACAGATAGAGACATAATAGAATAATACTATTTGTAGACATAGGACTCTGTAAAGGGCCCCTTATAAAAGGAACAGCCCAGCGCAGGTTGTATCAATCCTATTGATTAGTAAGAGACAAAGTCCACCGTCTAAGGAATAAACAATTCCAGCTGATAGGCTTCACGGCAGCATCTGTCCAGGGGGCATGCAGCAAATCGCCTGAACCTGTCCTGCTCTCTCTAGAACTCGCTGAGTTCAATCCTGCATAGGCTCCTATTCTCCACTAATCATCTCGGCAGCATCTCTGTTCTGTTCTGATCATCCAGAACAGGAAGAGGTCCGGTTCCTCTCTGCTCTAACACCCAAACTTCTCTACACGTTCCTGTTCAGCACCCGGCTCCCTGTACAGTTCATCCAGAACAGTACAGACGCCTAGAACAGAACTCAGAGGTGATTTGGGGTTCGGATTTCCAACACCCACATCCCTTGATACCCACCACCAAGCTATCTCCAAACATGATAGTGTCGACGACTGATTTATCGAGGCTGGAGAGGACATCCTCCCGGCCTGTCATATAGTTGGTGGCTCTTGTGTCGAGATACCACCCTTAAAGGTGGTCAGAGTTGTCTGTTGCTCCAAGAAAGGCTCGCTCGTGTGGCTCATCGAGGTGCTTACCTGCTGGTGCCACCGAGAAAGCACACACCCGCGTCATGAGTACTGTCGACTCATCCTCCTCTAAAGCTTGAGTGAAATGTGCTACTGCCCTTTTGGGTTTCCAGCTATTCCCTGCCCAGTGCCCGAAATGACCGCAGTTGTGGCACTTATCTCAATCCTTGATGTTGGTCTCTTCTCTTTTCGGGGTCCAAGGCCCCTGTTTCCTCCGTGGTCCGAGCGGGCGACGCTTCACACTGTTGCCAGATGAGGGGTTCCTTGACCCACCTTCGTGTTGCTTCTTCTTCCCCTGAGCTAACCATTGTTCCTGGGTGAAGTAAAGCTTCCCAACGGTGAGGATCGGGTCCTCTGTACCAGTCGGAGTTGATGTCTGCTCCCGTTCGTCAACTGTTTTGATTCGACCCGCTACTTCCTCGATTGAGAGCTGGGCTGTGTCCAACAATGTTTCAGTGGAGAGTGCAAGTTGAGTATACCTTGGCTGATTCTTTGATGCGATCGTCCTGACGACTCACGTCACCGAACTTGACTGCAGCCCAAAGGTCCCTTGCCTCTAGCTTCACCTTCATGAGAAGGCTTCAATCTTCATAGTTGCTCCACATGAACTGAGGGTACAATGATCCCCCGACCTCCCTCACCATGCTCGGGACTACCACCTCTGTGAATGGGAAGGTGCGCGTCGGCGGTACTGCATCGCCTGCTGTGCATTCTGCTCAGGTGGAGAAGAGGAGATAGCCTAGAACTCTAACCTCGCTCCAGATATTAAATGTTAGATCTCTCTCCAATATTGGCTCTCTCCCTTACACCATAGAACTGCATGGAAGTGCAACATCAAAAACACATACAGAACTGCAGTGCAGTAGCACAGCAGTGAACAACAACAAAATGGTGCTCCATACTGATCTCTCCTTATTCATGCATTGGAGTGCTATTTATAGTACAAGATGCTAGCCAAACTTGAGCTGCAAAGACTGCATTAACTAGAGCTGAAAATATCTAGCTCTTACCTATTCAGCCTGAACTTATCTATCTAGCTGGATCCTAAAATATCTTAGCAAGTGGACCTTATCTATCCAAGCTGGAATTGAATTCCTACCCACCACTTGACCCACTTAGCAATGCAAATAATAGCATTGAAGATATTTATGTAATAAATAAACATAAACAAAAGTAGGATCAAGGATTAATGTTGAAGATAATCCAGGTTACGTACAAACGGCTAGCTAGTATACAAGATTTGCATGTGTGAAATGTTCTTAGTCATCACGTGTGGAGGTTTAGAGTCTTAGTAGGTTATAAGTTGCCGTCCTAGTCGGTTAAGAGTTGAAGTTCTAGCGGAGCTGTGTTTCATAGTCGAAGTGTGTTTCAAGTCTATGTAGAATTACTTATGTACCTATATCTATGCAATGGAGTAGAGGAGCTGTTGGAATTGAACAGCGCCAGAATAACAATACATTATACTATGAGTGACTGCTATTTGCCTAGTATGGTTACAAGCTTGAATCTGATGTCCATGCACCATGGGTGCATCATGTTAGGGCCCAAGAAACATTGATTTTTTTTCTGATCCCCTTTGGGTTATGCAATGGTCACAGTCTATCCTATATGGAAAGCATGGTCACTAGAATTGGCTATCTTAAAACTGATGCATCACATTGCAGTCTAAAACAAGTTGTGAATCTTATCAAGCGCTATAACATGTTACGTTGTGCTGTGGCAAATGAGATAGATTTATGCTTTCGATCCGTTTTATTCTTATTGCCAGCACTTTTTGTATGTAAAAGGTGAACACTTCCAAGTGCTAAAATTTAACGCATCTGACATGTAAGGTCTGTTCGTACTTCAACTTTTAAAAACAAATCAGGAGAAATACTAATTTAAGCATCTATGATGTGCCTGCACCACCTAAATTTTGCATGTTAGAGTAACTAATTGAACTGCATTTATTACGACTCTTTGTGTGGTGTCCTTCAGCTGCACTAATGTTTCGACAACAGGAACTGCGGAAGCTTGTGAGGAGAGTCCACATGGTTCAAGAAAGCATGCAAAATAAAGATGGTCTGGAAGAATCTAAAACAGAGCTTTTGAGAGCAAAGAAACCCCTTTTGAGGTTCCTTCGCTCCCTTGCTAAGTTGGCATATGTTGAATAGGTGAGCCACATATAGGGATATACCCTTTTCTGTTCTTGCGTGCTTATAAATACATTGTAAAAATGACTTCTATATTGTTGCAAAAATAAACTACAAAATTACAAGTTTTTTAGGACGGAATGAGTATGTCTGCCAATATACAAACAACCTTTTGTTAACCTGTGTACTTATCTTTATCTCCATATTCCAGTATTCTGTGTTACAACAGTACTGAAGTTGAGGAGTGCCGTGGTGCGCATAATGCAGCAATAGTTATTGGACGTGGACAAATCTGGTGATTAAGGGCATGTTTGGCATGGCTCTGCTCTTCAGAGGAGCAACTCTGCTCTCAGATGCTGAGGTGGAGCAACTCTACTGTGGTTGTGGAGCTACCTCTAGAGATGTTTGGCTGAAAAATTGTCCGCAGCTCTGAAAACAAGAGACTTTAGAAAGTAATATCTATTTTACCTTCAACATTTTATTGGGCCTGGACCAGGAATTGGGCCGAATTGTACCATCATTTTTTTTGCTGCTACACAGCTTATTGTTGCAGTTGTGTGCTTTTGGTTGTAGTTCTTTTTTTCTTGCTTTTTTATTCTGTACAGGACGAATTGGCTGGAAGGAACAGGGTCATATCGTTTTTGTTTCAATTTTTTATGTTTCAATGTTATTGGGTTACAGCAGTGACACGTACAGTCATGTACTCATGTATTCGACACATAACAAATCAACAATTTGTACAAATTAGACACCATACAGATGGAATTAAATTGATAGCTTGATGAATTGGAAGAACCGAATTTGGCATCCCACTACACGGTGCTAGATCAGCACAGATAAAGCAAGGAACCCTCACTTTTCCAAACAAAAAATAAGCATAACTATATATATTTATGTATTATAAAATGTGAAAATTATCACATGAATATTAAAACTAATTCCACGCAAGAGAAAGAGATATCGCCACATTATTATGAAATGCATCCATTATGACAAAACTTGTTTCCGAGGTAGAATCATCGGAGGCACGTGCCGGCACTGTATATTTGTCATATCTATGTGGAACTATAGGCACGAAGTCTGGATCCCGATCATAATTATCAAAGTCCACATCACCGCTTGAATGCTCTCGGATGAAATTGTGAAGAACCATAGTAGCAGCTACAATCTTTTTTTGTGTCAGCATTGAATATTTGGGCATCTTGTACAAGATTTGTCATTTCATCTTTCATAATCCAAACGATCTCTCAATAACATTTCGAATAGATGAGTGTACACGATTGAACTTTTCTTTTGGAGTAATTGGTTCCATACCTCTATGCCATTCTGGTAAGTGATAGCGTTCCCCTTTGTATGGAGCTAGATATCCCGGTCGGTTAGGATAGCCCGCATCTACAACATAGTACTTACCTACACTTGTACGATTAGACAAATCAAAATCAATCACAAATGTGAAAATACAAATTTAATGATAAATATTTAATTGTTAGGTAATTTACCTTGTGGAGGATGCGGGAAGAAATCATGAGATTCCCTAAAAGCATGATATAACACACTCGTGTCATGGTACGAACTCGGTTGACCAGCAGCCACATAAGTGAAACGCATATCAAAATCACAAATAGCAAGCATATTTTGGGTTGCAATGCATGTCTTTCCAATGTACATCACTTGTTCTTCAGGTGAAAGACATACACGAATATGAGTGTCATCAAGTGCACCAATGCAATCTTTGAAGTGTGGATATGCTCTTCTATCATTTCGAATCCTCTTGTGAACAATACAAAATTTAGGATCTGTTGGTCTCAAATAATGTTCAGACACTCTAATCAAAGCATCGAGAACCTCATGAAATTTTCTGCTTATTGTCTCACCAGAGTGTTTGAACCTATTCTGTCCCTTTCTATTGGACTCGCAACCAGCACAAATGAATAGAAAAATTGCAAGCATCTCATAAGTGTTCATATGCTTTGATGATTGTAATCCATACCTCTTAACCAATGTATCATGAAGATCAAGAAAATTTCTTTATTCATTCGAAGCATTCTGTGACATTCTCCAGGAGTATCCATTATCTCCCGTAACCATCCCATTCCTGGTTGAATTGACATTCGTGTGGTGCCTTACTTAAATACAAATCAAAATATATTTTCCCAAATTTCACAGCAATCATCAATGTTTCAAAGACATGATCATCATCATCATCATCATCACTAGAACTGTCACTCTCAACCATCTGTGGAAACAACAAAAAAATCAACAGACAAAGCTTATTACTTCTTGAAAAATAAATGGCAGAAAAATAAATGCCTCACAAGCTGAACAAATGAATAAAAAATCTAACACGGTTATATGTATTCATAGAAAATAAGTGAATAAAACAATTGTCTCACAAGGTGATATAAATGACAAAAGAATACAAGTGTCTTACAAGCTGAAAGAAAAAAGACAAAAAAACATAAGTGTCTCACAAGCTGAGATAAATGACACAAGAATACAAGTGTCTCACAAGCTGAAGAAAAGACAAAAAAATAAGTGCCTCACAAGCTGAGAAACATATTTATAATCCTACTAATTCCCATACTTGTCGTTGTATTTTCTAGTAAGCCATTTGAACCTAAGCTCAATAGTAGGCAAGATCATGACATCTCTCTCCATTCCTTTTTCAAAAATAATTCCATTGCAATGTAATATTCATTGGTTTCATAGGTGGCACCACAAGCTAGCACATGCTCCATCACTTTATCAATAGAAAATTTCCCATCTTTCTTGGCAGCATACACGCTCGCCGAAGTTGCCACGCTTGACATTGCCTCTTGAATAAGTTGTGACGTTCCTGTCTTGGGAAATTTTTCGCTGTCTCTTGCCATTTGCATTGCTAGGGGGTGGAAGTTCAACTTCATGAGTTTCACATCCAGGAACATCAATACTTTCACATCCATTTGCTTCATGTTGTGTCTCATTATTGATTTCTTCCTCTTCTGTTATGGGTTGCTCAACTGTGACTGTAACATTGGCCATATGAGGAGACCAATGATCCATACCAATGCTAGTGATGTCTCCAAAACACTTTTGCAGCTGCTCTTCATTTTGAAGACCCATTTTTCTAAATTTTTCCACATCTTGGAATATCCTGAAATATAAAATATATAAGCTCATTAATACAAAGAATGGTATTACGCAACAAATAAGGGAAGAAGTGAAAGACCACTTACCGCGCGAGCCTTCTTCCACCACTCATCATTCATAACAATGGTGCCCTTTATAGGACATCAACCGGTGCCGGTTTGCCTCAACATTAGTTTTCTCCATGCCTTAAATTCTTCCTTCAGCTTATCCCATTTGTTTTTTTATTTGTTGTTTGGTTGTCGCAATACCAAGTCTATCTTTTAATCCTTTCTCAACCTTAGCATAACCGACCGGGTTCAAATAGGTATTAGGACGATTCTCTCTTGCGACTTGCTCGACAAACAAGTGACATAGAACACGGGTTGCCTCAACATTCCAATCAATTTCAACCATCTAGAAAAACTCGAATATGATGATGAACACGCTATACGGTAGGGAATTAGGAAGAATAGAAATAATACCTTGTTTGTTACTCCAAACTTGTGTCTGGTACAAGTTTACAAGTAGTTTCTTCAAAACTGTAATTGCAACAAAGCTGAACATAAATTGCAACTCATCATGCATATTTTAAAAAAGTGCAACATTAATCTGAACCTAAAAATTGGTTTCTGGTATAGGTTCAAGCGATTGAACTCATCATCCATATACTACAAATTGCAAGAAAGCCAGGACTCATCCACTTATTGAGCAATAACGAACACAACATCACATGAAAAGCAAGATCGATTGAGCAATCAGCCAGGACCATCAACTAATTGAGCACTAACGAACACAACATCACATGAACAAGCAAGATTGATTAGGCAAGATTGAGCCAAATTGATCACATAGCACAGAGGTGAGGGACATACGCTGACAGGGGAGGACGTTGGAGGAATCTTGGCTGCGGGACTATGACCGTGATGCGGATCGAAGCTGTAGATGAGGCAATTGCCGTGCGAGTGGCCGACGGGCGCACGGCTGTGCGCGACGACGCTTGCACGGAAGGAGCGGCACGACCGCAGGACGAGGTCCGTCGAGCGACGCCTAGGGTTCACGACGACGATCGTGGCCGACGCTGCAGAATGGAGATCCCCAGGGCGGTGCGCGAACGGGTTGCACGGCGGCAGAACGGAGAGCCCGAGGAGGCGCGCGGTTGGCGGCGTGAGGGGCTGAGGGCACGGCGGCGACGCTGGTGCCTTCCCCCGATCTGTTTTCGACGGGATGACTTCGGGGACAACAGAACGAGACGTTTTCTTTGTAACCGGTGGCAATTGCATGTAATTAACGCAAAACTCCACGACTAGGTACATTTTTGTTGGTTCCAAAGCAGAGAAAGGGGTACTCCATAAAAATGAACTAGAGCTCCACAAACTCTATGGAGTTGGGCCCCTCTACGGAGCTTAGGAGTTGGGGTGTTTGGATCATTTTTTCCAGCTCCCTTCTAGAGTTTGGCTCTAGAGCCTTGCCAAACACCCCTTAAAGGGATCTGACAGCTTGCCCTGCTCTGTTCCATTCGTGGATAAACCATACCCAGTGTCTGTGTGACACGAGTCCATCCGGAAATGAGAGACACTAGTCATTTCATCGGATGATCGGGAGTTTTAAAAAGAGATCAATGCTATTTTCTTTACATTTGTTCATTTTCCATCATTAGGCATTTTCTTGGTGCTCGAGACATCTACATGGAAATGTATAAATTCATCCATAATCATTAAGCAAGATAGTCTTCCCTACCTTAGCTATAACAACTTGCTAAATTGTTGAGTCATGTAAAATGGTTGCTTATTGGTTTGCCCAATGGTCCAGTATTTTTTTTAAGTGGAATGCATTCCTATGTGGTTCTATCGTATCATAAATGTGGGCGATTAAGGTATAATCATTGTACATGTGTAATTGTGTGAGCGATTCATTAAAATAGCATGATTTGATTTAATAGGGGTTATTTATTAATTAGGTTGCCAAATGTTGGAAGATTAAGTGAAAAATACAGTGATAGTAGTATTAAAGATTGTGTTCTTGATGAGTTGTTTGCACCTGTATGATTACTTGTTAGTAGCTCTCGATCGAACACTATCTTTTTTTAATGAAACGCAAGAGGAGAAACCCCTCCTGCGTATTAATAAATAAAAGTATGGTTGAGATAGCAAGATAAAAAGACCACCACGACCATTACACGATCTTAAGTAACCTTACACGACCATATCAACCCAAAGCTGACAAACGCAACAACACATAGTTATTGAATGACCTATACTACACCAGAATAAATCTGGTTGGAGAACATCATGCGACCTAATGGAACACCACATGGCCTGTGTTACCACAAAATTGGTAATCCTTGGCGACCATGACTGCAGAGAAGAATTTTTTTTATTATTATACCTTTTAAAAAAGAATTTAATATAAATAACACACGAAATGACAAATTGACAAAAATGACCCAGAGTCGTACGTGCCTCATACGAAATTCAAATTCCGTATGAGACTCATACGAAATGCGCATTTCGTCTGTGCCACGTTAGTTGGTGCATGCCACGGTGGAGAAAATGCTAGCGACGGTGGAACAAATATGCCTCATACGAGGTGCACAGTACCATCGTATGAGGTATGTACAAAATTCGTCTGTGCCCAATTTTGGAACTGCGTGTGATGAATTTTACACTTAAGTTTATCAAGATTTATAGACCAATTTGCTAGAAATTTTCAAAGTATAAAATAGAGCATACATTGTGAAGTTTTGAATTCAATGAAGTTCATATATGTTTAGTATGTAGAAACAAGAGTAATTGAATGTGTTATTAGGCAATACAATCACATTTCTGCACGTTTGTAAAATGTATTCAATCTTGGTTTTTTGTTTAGAAACACTTGGAGTTAGAATTGGTAGAAACGTTCATAAAAGTTATTGTAATATAAGTTTTGTTGAGTATCAAAAATAAGTTATCAATATATTTTATGGGAGTTTAATGGGAGTTACAAATTTTTAAAAATATATATCGATAATAATTGCATAGTTTCGAAAATTATAGAATTAATTGTACTAAAATTTAAAAGCTCAGCGGCGGTTACATCAAATGAAATTATATAGTTCCGAAAATATATGCATTTTGTTTGCCACTCTACTACTATGGTATATGAGGCAAAATATACGTACACATATTTTTGGAAGAAAACATAAAATAGGTAATACAAATGGCGTGTGTACGACGCACTTAAGACGCGTCGATCTAATCCTAACACGCCTTAGTTGAATTGAACGCCGAGCATAGTTTACCCAAGTTGCTACTGAGTGCAATGAGGGTATTTTACCTTACGCAAAGCATCCGGACCTGTGCCCTCGCTCAGCCTCGCATGCCTGTGCTGCGACGCGCTCCTCCTCTGCAGCTTTGTGATCACACTCTGCGAACCATTGTCGAATTTCTTCTTGCCTCTTGCGACGATGCTCCTCCTGATCAGCTCTATTCCTCCTCTCTTGCTCTATTCTTTCATCCCACTATATTTCTTCTTTGAACTTCCAATATGCAAGTCGAGCCATTTTCTTAACCTCCTCGGCGTCTTCTGCCGATTGTTCCTGGTTGATATAGTTCCTGAAGTCGCAAAGAGGTGGTGGTGACTGCACAAGTTTTTGTACAAAAGGTTAGATTGTATAGCATTCATAAAAACAGAAATAATATTGCATATTACCTGTTTTCTACCACTGGAAAGAAACGGGCACGCCCTGTGAGGAGAATCGTACTCGTAGTTGTCGTACATCTAAAGTCGGCAACCATACGAGTCACCAATTTCTTTGTTTGTGGGTGGTGAGAAATGCTCGTCCATGGTACTAAGGTATATGGAATGATTGTAATGAGTGTGTGTGCTGAAGCTGGTAGCAAACTGAGTGTTATATAGACGACCGGATGATGGTATATGGACTTAGTGTAGGAGAAATTTCATCCCTGAGATGGATAAGTGTGAATGACATTTCACATGGTCTAACATGGAGCAGTGCAATTTCATTCTTCTCTTGTACGAGATTTGCCTGACATGGAGCAGTGCAATGTCATGAATTTCGTGTACGAGATTCGCTTGACATAGAGCAGTGTAATGTTGTTAATTTCATGTACGAGATTCGCCTAACAAGGAGCAGTGCAATGTCGTAAATTTTGTGTCCGATATTCGCCTGACATGAACATGTTGATGTCGTGGATAAGTTTCACATGGGTTCTGTCGTATTTTATGTAGATAAGATTCGTCTCACAAGTCAGAAAGTAGTATGGCGAGTCACAAATGAGGTAGAAGACAAACTAATTTTAACATACTTTTCATTCGGTACATACTTGTGATATATGAGAAACATACTTCTGATACATGTGAAACATACTTCTGATACATGCGAAACATATTTCGCTACTTCGTTACTACTTGTGATTCGGACAGTTGCAAGACATGTTATTGCAAACGCCGTTTTCATCCTCATCATTCCTCTGACTTTAACCAGGATAAAGTTCCATTTGTTGAAGTTCCATTTCAGCTAGTTCACCCACCAAATCTTGATTGAGACGTTGTACATGTTTAATATACTCTCGAGTAGCCTTAATAGGTGGTGGATCAACCCATAGTGTATATCCACAGTTTTTATCATCATAGTAAGCCTAAAACCAAAAGTATTATCAGTAAAACTGCATATATGAAAGATGTTTGAAAATAATATTTAGTACTTACTCCACCAACAAGACAACTAAAGAAACGATGACCGCTCTCATCTCCTTCATCCATCATTTGGACAAATCAATCTAGATCACAACTACACTTAGGTCACTCCTATTTGCTGCCATCGTATGGTCGTTGTGGATTAAACGGGCCAAAATCACTCTTAGTAAAAAGCGAGAACTCATCTAATGGTGGTTCATACCAAGTTGGACCTCTCATCAAGTAATTTTCAGGCACTGCTCTAAATTTTCCACCTCCTCGCCTACCACGACTTGTATTGGCCATTGTTTCACCTCCACGCCTACCTCGACCTCTACTCGTCATTGTTGGAGTGAAGAACACAAGGACGCACGAGTAGTCGTATTTATATAAGGCGATGAGTGCAATGTCATTCTTTTCTTGTACGAGATTCACCTGACATGTATCTGTCGATGTCGTGAATAAGATTCGTCTCACACGATAAAGTGCAATGTTGTTCTTTTCTTGTATGAGATTCGCCTAACATATATCTGTTGATGTCATGGATAAGATTCGCCTGACATGACAAAGTGCATTATCGTTTATATAAAAAAAGGAGAGAAGTCTGAAAAAGATAGTGCATAAACAGAACATAACAAAGGTCTTCTACAGCATAACACACACATACATGGGTACACGTAACACACACACACATCATCCCAATGAAGAATGCACTGCTGAACAACTCTCTCACGGTTAGGACCACGACAATTCTTGTCCCTACGGAGAATTTCAAACCTATGCTCTGCAGTCCCCATAGCTCACACACGATGAAATACGGCCTTTTGGATCTTCTTCTCCATGAACTTGCACATGTACGGTGAATAAGCCAAATTGACATCATTCCTTACTGAAATAGCAGTTGCGTAGCGCTCACGAAAGTACTTGCATGTCCCTTATAAAATGCCCTCGACAGTAGCAACCAAAGGTAATCCTCTTAAACTGCGTATCACCTAGTTGTATATATGTATTGAGTACCACTACATTAGCATGTGTAAAATACAGAAGACTAAATAAAATTAATATAAGTAATGTGAAAGAAGGACCTCACCTCAGCTGAATTAGTTGTCATGATGTACCTAGCACCATTAGTGTCGTATAACAAAGACCACTTCTCTTTCAGTTCGCGCCGAATCCAACTAGAGAAGTTTTAGCTTGATGAGCCCACAACTAGAACATATATTTCATTAGGATTGTCCCTGCTTGAAGACGCCTTTGCTCGTGTTGTAGTCAATTCTTCTAGACGTTGCCATAGAGCAATAAATTTTCTCTCTTGATTTTGACTACACAACATCTTGAACAAATTCATAAGTTGTTTGTTCTTGAACTGACTGAAAAAGTTAGCACCTAAATGCCTCATGCAATATCTTGATTGAATGTTTGTTCGATAAGGTTCTTGTCCACGCTCGGAGGAACCATGTTTCAAATCAGATATTGCTTTAAGCAATCCAGCATGACGATCGTGTATCAGACAAACATCAGGACATTCTTTCACTACAACCGTCTTTACCCAACTAAGAAACCAATACCAACAATCAGTGTTCTCGCTTTCGACAAAAGCAAAAGCGACTCGCGACACCTGTTGGTCCCCATCAACTGCAATAGATGTTAGAATTTGACCTTTGTACTTTCTAGTTAAAAAAGTATCATCAATGCAGAGGATAGGCCTGCAATGTTTTAATTCAGCAATACATTGACCTACTGTAAAGAATGCATGATGGAGAAACAACTTTCCAGACATATTTCTGTTTGGCACATCCATAATGTCATAATAAGTTCCAACATTACTCTCCTGGATGGTCTGCAATAACTTTGGAAGATTTTCATAAGAAGCTTCAAATGAACCAAATATTTGCTCAATCACCTTTTGTTTGGTCTTCCACGCTTCAGAGTAACTTATGGTGTACTTGAACTCCTCCAAAATAGTGCTTATTATTGATTTCGGTTCAAACCGAATGTTATCGACAATTCGGGCGTACATGTGATTTGTAATAAACTGTGATGTAAGAGCACTATTGCACTTCTCCAATTCATTCAACTCACATGTGTGATCAATCATTTTTGATACTCTCCATAGCTTCATCCACTTCTCCTCGAAACCATGAACCCGAAAAGGACAACTTGAAAACACACATTTCACATCATAATATTTTGTACTTGACTTGTAAAGTGTAAATGATCTCTGCACAGACAGAGACCAATATTTCATTGCATCCTTCAAACTATCTTTGTCTTTAAAAATATCTCCTTCTGTCAACGGGTTCTCATGGTATCCCGATAAGCCACAATACTTTTCTGTAGCTGATAAATTACTCGGGATCGAATTGTTCCGCTCTGCAGGAACAGTAGTATCATTCTCATCTTCAGAAGAGTCAACTTATGGAACATTTTCATGTTCCATATATTCCATCCTTATTTGTTCAACTATGTTCTCGATGTGCTCTCCTTCATCTGCCACACCACGTGGTTGTATATGTATTGAGTTCTCTCCAGCTTCTTCCATTCCTACATAGTTTTCCATACTATTGTCTTCATCTGCTTTCGCTGCATTCTCTACTTATTTCATTTCCACTTGCGCAAGAAGCGCTAGAGGCCAACCCCGCTCCACAACCGTATCTACAAATTTCCTCCAATTATGTGTTCCCTTAATACAATCAAATCCCAGTAAAATCCATCTCTTGCGCGATTAATCATTCCTTTCAATTTCAACTGATTTTATTGTGCATCAAGGTTAAATGTTTTCATCAACCAGTTCTGGACACCACTAAATGTCCTCTCATTTGCTCTTGTTATCCCTCTATCACACGACGTAAACCCAGACAAATCAACCCTATTAGAACCATAAACAATTGTGTGTTCTTCATAAAATATCTGAAACACTAACTTCTCTGACATTCCTATTGGAATTTATAAAAACAAAGTTATCACATGCTATTACTACCAAAATTAAACTAATCGCATGTTAATAATACCTATTAACATAGTCTTATTATTATCTAAAATTATCATAGCACCATTACCTAAAATAACTATCACATAGCACCATTAACATTACCTAAAATAACTACTACATAAAATAACAACCACTAGAATAACTATTACATAGCACAAATAATATTATGTAAAATAACTATTTCATAAAATAACTATCACATAACACAAATAACATTACTTCAAAATAACTATCACATAACATCATTAACAAGTCAAAAACTAACCAATCATATTCTAACTAGCACTACAATATGTATTTAATCGCTAGAAGACTAAATAGGGGTAGAAGATACCTTCAAAGAAGAAGGACCGACGGTGGTGCGGCGAGCGGCGGTGGTGCAGGGAGCGGAGGCGGCCGAGCGGAGTGGAGCGCCAGGAAAATGAGGCTGCACGGTGATTTAACGAGGATGAAAGTTGTCCGTGACACATACGAAGGTGCGGGTGGGCCCCAAAGCTCAGGGAATTTCGTATGAGACACACTCAAAATGCATATTTGAATTTCATATGTGCCACATACGACATTCGCTCGGCCTCGGGAACCTGTCCACTGCCTTGGGAACCTTTGGCCAGCGTGGCATGCCACGTAGGATTTCATATGTGCCTCATACGATATACATGGCCTACATGTCATTTCGTGGAGCGTGAAGAGGTGGCGACGACAGAAGTCAAAGATGCCGCCAAACATATCGCCGCACAATTCACGATAGATTGAGGTCGGCGGCCTCTAGGCGGGGACGTTTTTGTATCCGGGACTCGCCCCTTTGTAAATATTCTTCAATGAATTATAATTCGTGTTTGGCTTCTTGGCTTGTCTTGTGCTTCTCAAACTGTCGCTCCATGTCCTTAGCTGCGTAAGTGTTGACAGCTCTTATACACCAATTTCACCCGTCAATATAACTCAATTATGTGAAGGAATTGTCATTTCTTGCACACATCACCTTTCTATTTAATCTATTTCCACTTGTCCTTGGAGAAAGTAGTGCATGCAGGGACTATATGCAAAAATGAAGTAAAACAAGGGGACGTCTCGTATAAAATATCATTCCAGCCAATCAGGCAATGCCACGTGGCACCACATGGATCAAATGGCCCTCAAACAGAAGTATTCGAGGCCATCCAACAGTGTAACACCAATATCAGTCAGTGGGACCCACCTGTAAGTCACCTGGAGGAAGCACACTGCAAAAGGGGCCAAGATCAGGTCGGTCGACCCCCCTAGTCGGCCAACTAGGTCCTGGCTCCTTTCTCGGTCAAACTCCACGTGGTGGCTCCTCCCGGCTAGAAGAGGTCAGGGGAGACTGATTCGTGCGCTTTTGGTGGAGGGAACTGACCCTTCTCCAAGCTATAAATAGGACCCCTCACTTCAACACACACCACTTGATTATTCATCTATTGTATTCACTACTCCATAGGTTTAGAGGAGTATAGGTTGTAGAGAGGAGAGTCTCTAGTCCATAGTCCAAGTAGGAGAGGAGTATGAGTCTCTTCCCGATTTCCAATTCGGAAAGGTGTGTCTCCTATATTCCTATTTGTATTTGTGACTTTATTCATAATAAAGATGATATCTTTAGTCTACTATTGTTCATATACTTGGATAAAGCATTTCTTGTTTGATTGTGGATTCAATGTATGTGGTAGGAATAGTATTTATGATTGTGCTATACCATTCTCATTAAATTATTATAAACACTATAAACCTCCACTATAGTCTAATTAGCTATGCTATGACTATGTTAATATGAATCACTTATGCTATGAATTAACATTGGTTCAACGATGATTTAGTTCATTGCCTTAGGATGGGTTGTGCCTAGGATCTTAAGGTAATTACTTAATATGCTTAGCATGGTGCTAGGATAGAGAGTAGCGTTGAATGTATCGTAGGCCCACGGATTGAAGAGGTAGACAGTAGGTGGTGACAGCCCTATCCGTCTTTTATAATCCTCCACGTTCGGCTATGCCACAGGCTCTTAGCGGGAGTCGCCTAGTGTTGCTAGGGGTAAACCCATGCCCGATGTGTTAATCCACTTAGCATGAGAATTCATAATTAACATAATAATTAGTAACTAACTTAGGTTATGTATATGTACATTACAAGCATAGTAGGAATTTCTACCTAATTCTTAGCCTAATCCCTCTTTACCCCATTTATCCCCTTAGGATCGAATGCTCTTGTTTGTATCACACTATCTCAACTTATCATTAAACCCATCCTTGCTAGAACCCTACCTAGGCCAACCTAACTTTTCCACTTGATGATTGTCTTACATCCACCTAGCCTTCCTTTGAGAAAATATAAATGACATCTTTTGGGAATACTCTTTAAAGGGTAAATGCTAAATCAATAGTTTTCGTGCGCTTGCATACGTTCACTTGAGAATTAAAACCTACCAACAAGCATGTCTGGCACCACTGCTAGAGATGAATTGTTAGTAGTTCGTAGGAAATATCAACAAGCATTTCTGGCGCCGTTGTTAGGGAAGGCAACCGAAGTATTGCATGATTGAGTTAATAGGATGACCCTTCTTTGTTTTCGCATTTTATGTGAAAACAGGTTAGTATATGTTTGGTTTCCGCTTGCTGGAAAACTTTGTTGAAGATCCCGAATCCCTTTTGAGAGATCGACCTTGTGTCGTGACTCCTCATAAGATTCGAGCGACAAGCAAGTCAGCACAACCGCACCAACAACCGAAACACCAATGGCTCAGAAGACCCTTCGTGAGTTTTCAGCTCCCTCTGCTAACAATGTGCCTGTTGGATCCACTGTTAACACGGGAGATGTGAACATCGAAATCAAGACTGGCCTAATCACTATGGTGCAAGTCAACCAATTTTGTGGGAAGGCTAACGAGGATGCAAGTGCTCAGTTGCAACAGTTCCTTGAGATCTGCATCACTTTTAAGATAAAGGACGTATCTTCTGATGTTGTCTGTCTTAGGCTGTTCCTATTCTCTCTTCTTGGGAGAGCGAAACAGTGGTTCTATGCAAACCGAAGTGCTATAGACACTTGGGAGAAATGTTCTACGACATTCCTTGCCAAGTTTTTCCCGTTGGGCAAGACCAATGCCCTACGTAGAAGAATTT
Source organism: Tuctoria greenei (assembly GCA_036927565.1). Lineage (NCBI taxonomy): Eukaryota > Viridiplantae > Streptophyta > Magnoliopsida > Poales > Poaceae > Tuctoria > Tuctoria greenei. The sequence goes on along the minus strand of JAYESD010000012.1, from coordinate 98,884,735 downwards.
CCAGCTTCCAGCAAGATGCTAAGGATTCTATTCCCGAGGCTTGGGAAAGGCTGTAGGAGTATATCCTAGCATGTCCCCACCATGGGATAGATGACTGGCTCATAATCCAAAACTTCTACAACGGGTTGATCCCTTCTGCTCGTGATCATGTTGATGCTGCTGCTGTAGGTGCCTTCTTCTCATTGACGGTGCTTAAAGCCAAAGATTTGATTGAGAAGATGGTGTCAAACATGGGTTGGAGCGACGAGCGTCTCCATACCCGCCAGCGAGGCATGCACACCTTGAAGGAGGTGGACATGATCATTGCTAAATTGGACCTCCTAATGAAGAAGATTGATGTACAAGGTAATGGTGAAGTATGCGGAAACGCCTATGTCTTAGACTCTCACATCACTTGTGAAGTATGTGGCGACACGAGCCATTTGGGCAATGACTGCCCAGAAACCCGTGAGGATGCCCTATACATAGCCAACAATGGAAACAACAATGGCTATCGTCCAGGAGGTCAAGGGTGGGCCCAACCACGCCCATTCTTTCAAGGAGGGTACAACAACATTGGCAACAATGGAAATCAACCCAACTTGAGAGAACTTGCCATTGATCAGCTGAAGATCAATGAGGCTATATCCAAGAAGCTGTCAGCCAATGACAATACCCTAGAAAACATTAATGCCAAGATCGAAGGACTATCCTCAGCCTTAAAGAATCAATTGAGTTTTAACAAGATGTTGGAGACTCAGTTGGCTCAACTAGCAGCTGCTGTTCCTCCTTTGGAGAATGGCAAGATGCCAGGACAGCCCAAACCTCCCGTGGAAAATGTCAACATGATTTCTCTACAAGGAAGCAACTGGCTAAAGGGCCCCGGATATCCTACAATCTCATGCTTAATTGGGGCACACCACTTTGACAAGGCCCTTTGTGACCTTGGAGCAAGTGTGAGTGTGACGCCGAAGGTGGTTTTCGACCAGCTGAACTTCACAAAGCTTACTCCAATACCAATGCAGCTCCAACTAGCTGATTCTTCAGTCCTGTATCCAGCGGGTATTGCCGAAGATGTCCCGGTGAACATCCAGAACTGCTTCATACGCGTGGATTTTGTGGTGCTCAACATGGAGGTCGACAAGGATACGCTGCTCATTCTTGGGGGCCCGTTCCTAAGCACCGCAAAGGCTCGCATAGATGTGGGAGCTGGAGAAATCCACTTCCATATCAATGGCAAGGAGGAGAAGTTTAACTTTCGCCCAAAATTGGAGCAATGCTCCATGATCTGTATCAAGTATGGGCCGAATGTTAAGCACATTCAAGAGGTCGAAATCACACCTCCAAAGGTGGACCCGCTCATTGCATTTATGAGGAATTTGATCTATGCAGAAAACCTGTCTTATCGTCCATGCCGACACCCCAAGAAGACGGGGAAGTCTGGGCCTCCTCAAAGGCCAAGTCCACCAAGCCGCCAAAGAAGGTATGGAGGAAGAAGCAAGACAAGCCGTCCGAACCCATCCCTCCAGGCCCGGATGTCAAGAAATGAAGAAGGAGGAATGCCCATCTCATTGGACGGTGGTGAGACCTAGCCAATAGGTTAAATTGGTAGTTATTCTTTTCTTTGTTTTTCTTTTCTCCTTATTTGGATTTCCCCATTTAGTTTGATTCTCGCACTGCATATTTGATTTTCGTAGCAAGTTGAAATCTTATATTCTCAACTATCGATTTTATTTCTTTATTTTATTACAAAAAGAAAATTGTTGGGTTTCGAAAAAGGAATTTTTATTTGGAAATAATTTTCTGAGCTACAAAAGTGGTATTTCACCAACATGCTGATTCCATAGCCATTGGGGAGCCTCCCGCCAAAGGGGGGGGCACCTGTCAGGTCGGTCGACCCCCCTGCTCGGCCGACTAGGGGAAGGAGCCAGTTTGGCTCACTCTCCTCCAATGGCTACATTTGGTTCTCTAGTGACCGTTGGGGTTTGCACACTATAAATGGTGGTAGTGATGAGCTCTTCTCTTCACACTCCACCTCATTTCATACATCCCCAAAGTCACTATTGCTCTTCATTGAAGCACTCTTGCTCAAAACCCAACTCAGAAAGATTTGCTTTTGTTTTCTTTGCAATTTTCTCTCAAGTTCTTCAATGGAAAATTCGTCGGGGTTTTGTTTTCACTAACATCACCTCTTTCGAGTTTTTGCCTTGTTGTGTTCTTGCTTGTTGTGGACATGAAAGGAATGAAAAGGTTGTTTGGAAAGAGGAAGGAGGTTGCAAGCTCAAGCCATGTCGGAGACTCAAGTGCACACCCCTCTTCCGTTGCTATACCAAGTTCACGGGGGAGGAGTGTAGGAGAGGACACTCCCATGGGTGAGAGGAGCAACCCTCACCAACTGCTTCACGACGATGACCTTGATATCCAAAGTGAAGTTGAAGATCAAGCACGCAAGCTCCTCCAAGATCGTGAGTTTTCCCATAGGAAAGCTTATGGTCCGGATTTGATCTCTAAAATAGGTATCGATTCCGAATACTTTTCAATTTGGTGTGCATTAGGATGGGAAAATTTTGCTTACATAGAGGAGAAAGGTTCACGTCTTCTCTCCATACAATTCCTTTGCACACTCAAAATAGGATTTGATGGTATTACTTTTAGATTATTTCAAAAAGAATACAACATCCTATGGAAAGAATTAAGTGAAATTCTAGGCTTCCATAAACGTTGTTTGCTAGATTTAGACATTTTTCCTAAGTTTAACAAACAAAGTTTTTGGCAAGATTTAACTAGTGACGTTAGATGTAGTGCACCTAGGAATAGCCACTTGCACAACCCTACTTTACGCTTCATGCATAGATGGGTGACTATGACTATGTTCCCTAGAGGAGATGTAAGAATAGTGTGTGATGATGAGCTGAAAATTTTATTTGCCATGACTAAAAAGATAAAAGTTGCTCCAGTTATTGCCATGATGACACAATGGTTAGATTACATTCCAAGGTTAGGGCCAATTGAATGTACTTCATTGATTACTCATATTGCTACTAGGGTAGGAGCACTAGAATATTCTTCATTTGAGTATATTGAACATGAAAGAGAATTAACTGATGAAGAATATTTAGTGCAAGGACATACCCTTAAGCATGATCAAGATGGCTCTTTGAAAGCATCTAGGCCCCCATGAGGTACGGTTTCGGTGATTAATGACAATCATTGGATTTTACTAATGAATTTGTGAATGCAAGGTCCCCATAATCACTCAATCAAATGAAATCTATATGTCATTGGAGACCCATATACAATCACTTTATGAGATCAAATCAATGATATGAAGACAAGAAGTGAAAGCTCTTATGTCAAAATCATTCAACCACAATTGATGACACTTAATGCTTGACAACTATCAGAAGTACATTTCCAACAAGAGTCTAAGAGGTCAATCGAGCAAGACACAAAAGAATCACTTAGAAATAACTCGAAGCAAACAAAATCAACTCACCGGATCAACCGATGATTTCTGGGAACAACACATCGGTCGAGTTGGTTCAGTAGAAGAAAGAAGACCTCAGAACAAAGCACTCACCGGATCATCCGATGTTAAGGGCTCAACTACATCGGTCCATCAGCACAATTTGCAATATTCTTGGACCAAGTGTAGCACCGGATCATCCGATGTACAGAAGTATACACATCGGTCAATCACTCCAGTAAGCATCAAGTTTGAGTCAATTCTGGAGGAAGAGCCACCGGATCATCCGATGAGAAGACAAGTGCAACATCGGTCTAACAACGGTCATATCTGACACAATGACGTCAGCTAAAGTAAACTTGACCGATGATAACTAAAGGGGAGACATCGGATCATCCGATGTTCGTAGAAAAGTTCTGTCAGCCTACTTTTCCAACAGCTATTTCGTGGAGGCTGGCTATAAATACCCCCTAAACCTGTCATTTCGATAAGTCTTGATCAGAAAACATTCTCAACACATCCACAAGCGTTCAAGACCAAGAGCCATCACTTCTACATCATTTTGACCACATATACACCAAGAGATAGGCTAGAGCTAGCTAGAGAGATGTAAGGATCGAATGCCCAAGAGGGGGGTGAATTGGGCTTCTTTAAAAATCTAAGCAATAAAACTTGATTCCTAAAAACCCAATTCCCTACGCAAACTATCTATGCATTCAAGTAAATAGAAACTTTGCGGAATGTAAAATGCATAAACGTAAGGGAAAGGAGGAGGATGCAAACTCCCGAGGAGACACGAGGATTTATCCCGTGGTTCGGCAAGATCGTCAAGATCTTCCTACATCCACGTTGTGGCACCCACCAAAGGGTTTTGCCACACCCAAGTCACCGAGACGAGGGATCTTCACTACTCCTCTCCGTTTGCCAACCTTGGCAAGGTGGAGCTCAAGCCTTGTACAACTTCGACCCTCTGGGCTTCCACAAACGCCTTGGCAAGCTCCAGAAGTCTCCTCACAGTTACAAACACCAAGGGAACCCCCTTGAGGCTCTCTCACTATCCTAGAGAGTCCACTCACCCAGAATGGAGGCACACAATCTCTCTCTCTAGCTAGTTCTAGCCTAATTCTTGGTGTATAGGTGATCAAAATGATGTGAAAGTGATTGCTCTTGGTCTTGAACGCTTGTGGATGTGTTGATAGTATCTGGTGATCAAGACTTGGCGAAATGACAGGATTAGGGGGTATGTATAGCCAGCCTCCCCGAAATAGCCGTTGGAAAAGTAGGCTGACAGAACTTTACTGTGAACACCGGATGATCCGATGTCTCCCCTTTAGTTATCATCAGTCAAGTTTGCTTTAGCTGACATCATTGTGTCAGATATGACCGTTGTTGGACCGATGTTGCTCCTGTCTTCTCATCGGATGATCCGGTGGCTCTTTCTCCAGAATTGACTCAGACTTGATGCTTACTGGAGTGATTGACCGATGTGTATATTTCGTACATCGGATGATCCGGTGCTACACTTGGTCCAATGATATTGCAAACTGTACTGATGGACCGATGTAGATGAGCCATTCACATCGGATGATCCGGTGAGTGCTTTGTTCTGAGGTCTTCTTCTTCAGCTGAACCAACTCGACCGATGTGTATATTTCTGGAACCATCGATTGATCCGGTGAGTTGATTTTGTTTGTTTCGAGTTGTTTCTAAGTGATTTTGTATCTTGCTCGATTGACCTCTTTAATATTTGTTGCAAAGGCATTTCTGATGATCTTCAAGCATTGAATGTCGTCAATTTAAAGTTGAATGATTTTGACATAAGAGCTTTCACTTCTTGTCTTCATATAATTGATTTGATCTCATAATTGATTGTATATGGGTCTCCAATGACATATTGATTTCATTTGATTGAGTGATTATGGGGACCTTGCATTCACAAATTCATTAGTAAAGTCTAATGGTTGTCATTAATCACCGAAACATACCTCGTGGGGGCCTAAATGCTTTCAATCTCCCCATTTTTGGTGATTGATGACAACACAACAATTAAAGCGCAATAGTAATGAATTTGATAGAATGAAACTTAAACGGATATGTAATGAATTTGATAGAATGAAACTTAAGCGCAACAATTAAGGAGGCTCTCCTCCCCCTGACTCCTCTAACTCTTCTCCCCCTTTGGCATCAAGACACCAAAAAGGGATCCGAGTGCCTAAGGACCCTGAGTACTAGGCGCGATGACGAACTGGTCACCGTCGCTGTCGTCGGAGCTGCTCTTTGGAGTAGTGGAAGGAGCTGTCGGAGCTGTAGGAGCCACCGTCGGTGCCTGCTGGGTAGGTGCTGCTGGAACAGGGGCACTGGCGACGGATGCCGGCGTCTGCTGGAACAGTGTCGTGGCCGGCATCGGAGAGTGAATCGATGGGCCCGAAACCAGTAGTGGAGACATGCTGATGGAGGGGATCGGCGTAGTCGGCACCGAAGCTGCAGCTGGAGCCAGGACTAGTGGTGGTGGAGCAACTCCTGGCAGCTGCAACGGGAGGGCAATCCCGGTCTGGGTGTAGAGGTTGGTGATCAACCCCAGGATGCCCATCATCGCCTGCTGCGTCCGCTGCTGCTGGTCGAGGGTGCGCTGGTGCATCTGGTCTATGAGCCCAGTCAGCCGGTCAGTGTCCTCACGCCTCTCACGGGCGATCTAGCACTGCATCTACTGCTGCTGCTGCTGCTGGAGCTCCAGAAGTCGTGCAGCCTGCTCCGCTCGGGCCTGCTCAGCTGCAAGCCGGTCCAGGCGCTGCTGCTCAACCATCTGCTGCAGGAGCGAAGTGAGCTCTGACGTCTGAGTGACCTGTGCCTCAGTGACGGGAGGTGGAGTAGTTGGTGGCACTATAGAGCCTCTAGCCTCCGCGTCGTGCTGCCTGGGTGAGGGTGGAGGTGGAAAGTACTCCTCGACACCGTCGTCGGTGTCGCTCTCAGACCAGATGTGCTGCAAGTTCTCACCCTGTGCCTCTGCCTCAGCTAGCCTCTCATCCTCCTTCTCCAGGTCCGACCAGTCCTCCTCAGATAGGCGTGCACGGACCTGACGCTCGACTGGACGGTCAAGACGGCGGTCTCCAGGAGCTGGGGCACGATAGTGACCGAACCGTGTGACACTCTCGTCAGTGAGATGGTCATGCACAGCGAACTCCTCAGGGACCATCATGGAGAGCAGGTAGCTGATCCAGTGTCCATACATGAGCTGCCTCATCATCCCCACTCCATCTGTGATCACGTCCTCCATCTCGCATATGAGGACGTCCACTATGTCGAACTCCATCCCGTTCATGATGTAGAACAGGAGAGTCTGCTGTAGGCTAGTGAACCCTTCCAAGTAACCTGACCTCGGCAAGAGCGTGCGGTGCAAGGCAAGGTGCACTGTGCGCGCAGCTGGAGTCAGCAATGCCGGTACCCTCGGCTGGTCAGGAGAGAAAGTAGGACCAAACAAAGAGCGGATCTCCTCCAGAGCTGGTGCCACTCCTCCAGTGAGCGGCCTCCTCGGCGGGTCTGGCTGACCATATACTCTCTCATGCACGCAAGTGTCGTGCAGGTCCACGCCTAGCAGCTGTGCCAGTGTCTGCCTCGTCAAGTGGTAGTGCTGTCCCATGAACATGAAATCAATCGATCTTCTGCCCTCAGAGACGTAGAGGGTGGCGTAGAACACGCGTACCCAATCCTCCACGTAAGCACTCCTCTCATAGGACATCAGCTGCACTAAACCTCTGTACCTCTCAAAGTATGGGCGAATCTCCGCCTCGGCTGCCAGGGCAAGCTGATGCCAATCCAGAAAGTTATGCTAGAATAGCTTGTGGTCACGGCGTATGTAAGTCTCGTAGAGCGACGCCTGTGTCACGGTCCAGAAACGACTATCCACCAGGGCCTCTCTGGGCTGCGGGTACCACTCCTCAAGCAGCACACTCCACCTGAGTCTGCGGAGCTGCTTGGCCTCCATCTTCCGGTAGTCAGTCAACCAGACTCCTTCAACGACATGGATAGTGGTGTCCATCTCGTAGATGGCTCTCTGGGCCTCCCTGTCCTCACGATGATCGGCAACCGTCAGTCTCAGACGTGGTGCTGCCGGGGGATGTCCCCCACGGGTCGGGGCTGAGTGCCAGTGGACAAGTGGCTCTTCCGGCTCTTCTTCGACCTCGAAGTCATCGATCACAGGAGGCTGCCACGTACGAGCCTCACGGATCCTCAGTGATCCCCCTCGGCCATGCTCATGCTCCTCGGTGGCGCGAGCGGCCATCAACGCCTTCTTCTCCTCCTTCGACAATTTTTGCTTCTTCGCGGCCGGCTCCGCGATGGCCTTGCCCTTGTTCTTCTTGTCGTGAGCCATTGCGATCGTGCGCATGAACAGAGTCGGCGACGTCGAACCCACGGAACGGCGACGCGGAGATTGACGCGGCCGGAAACCCTAGCGATGACGAAATGGCGACCGTTGAGGGTGGTGGTGGTGTGGCTGGGCGGCGGTGGTGCACGAGTGGTGGTTGGCGGCGCAGGAGCAGCGGCGGCGCTTGGCAATGGAGGCGGCGGCCTTGGGCGGCGGCGACTGCAGTGGAGGCGAGTGGCGGCAGCGGCGATGGTGCTGTGGTGGTGTGGCGAACGGAGGCGGCGGGCGGCGACGGGCGGCAGCGGCTGGAGGGCGGCAGCAACGTTCGGCGGCGGCGGTGGTGCAAGGGCGAGTGAGGTCGGCGGCGGAGGTGTGCAGCAGCGTCGGGATCAGGAGAGAGAAGGGAAAAGGCGAACGGCCGTTTAAATAGTGGGTCCCAAACCCTAGCCGACTTTTTAACACTGGATGGACCGATGTTGAACGATAGATGCATCGGTCGAATGCCACAGTAAGGGTTTTCAGAAAAGTGCCATTGACACCGGATGAACCGACGTTGAAGGATGGGAGCATCGGTCGAATGGCACAATAAGGGTATTCAAAAATGGAATGTTGACACTGGATGGTCCGACGTGGGATGAAGTAGCATCGGTGGAATTTGGCACGGCTCCAGAATTGTGAACACTGGATGGACCGATGTTTTTCAGAATGAACTCGTCGGATGATTTGAGGTACTGACTGAACTGGCCCTTGGCTTTTGAATATCAACTAATTCGATGATGGTCTGACCTAAGCATCGGATAGTCCGATGACTACTAAACAACAACATCCCACATATGTCCTTTGACCAAACAAACAATCAATGAGAAACACATGTCTTAGGACTTTTTGGGCAACCCCTTACCCCTCAAAGATGCTAATTTGCCAATAACTTGGCTAATCCTTAAGGCAAATAGAACACCGAAGAAAAATAGGAAGGAAGTTATCCAAATAAAATGTAAGGCCCATGCTTTGTGAGCTAGAGTATGAAGACTTCTATCTCTTTAAAGCATGTTCCTCTAGGCATTAACGCACCTAACATTTTGTTCTTTCCACCTTATATGAGTTGAGATATTGCATTTCAAACAAGTCTCTTTCTCATGAGGTGGGTTCCCCTTTGTGACAATCTACCGTATGCAATGCCAAACATTTTATAATGCAAGAAATTATAAGTCTATATGGCAGGCATCATGCAAGACATAAAATAAATCTATCTTGCCAAATTTGAACCTTTCAAAGGCTTCTTCAGGGAGAGCCACTCTCCAAACCTTGGGAAAACCTAAAAGAACCTCCATCCCAAGCTAACCCTTGCTCACCCCTATCCTTTGAGAGTTAGGCAAGACCTATATGAAGTGCATTCTTACATGACGTTCGTTGCATTTAGCACATTTAATTTACTTCTTAGCCTAGAAAAAGTTTTCTCATCAAGTGGTTTAGTGAATATATCCGCCAATTGTTCTTCGGACCTAACACCTCTCAAAGAGATGTCTCCCTTAGCTTCATGGTCCCTCAAGAAATGATGGCGAATATCAATGTGCTTAGTGCGGGAGTGTTGAACGGGGTTTTTAGCTATCTTAACCGCACTTTCATTATCACAAAGGAGAGGCACACAACCAAGTTTAATACCAAAGTCCAAAAGGGTTTGTTTCATATAAAGAATTTTGGCACAACATGCACCGGCCGCTATATATTCTGCTTCTGCCGTGGACAAGGCGACGAAATTTTGCTTCTTGCTAGACCAAGATACTAGGGAACGCCCAAGAAAGTGGCACCCACCGGAGGTACTCTTGCGATCCACACGACATCCGGCAAAGTCCGAATCCGAGTATCCCAAGAGGTGGAATTTTGCACCTTTAGGGTACCACAAGCCCACACTAGGAGTATGCTTAAGATACCTAAGTATCCTAAAGACTGCCTTCCTATGCGACTCTTTAGGTGCCGCTTGAAAGCGAGCACACAAGCATACACTAAACATGATATCGGGCCTAGATGCGGTAAGGTAAAGCAATGAACCAATCATAGAACGGTAGTTAGATTGATCAATAGGTTTACCGTCCTTATCCGCATAGAGATGACAATTTGTTGCCATTGGAGTGCTTCTTGAGCTACAATCTCCCATCTCAAATTTCTTCAAGAGGTCCTTGGTGTACTTCTCTTGATAGACAAAGGTCCCCTCTTGAAGTTGCTTGATTTGAAATCCAAGGAAGAAGTTGAGCTCTCCAATCATTGACATCTCGAATTCCCTAGACATCATTTTGCCAAACTCATGGCTAAGAGCTTCGTTAGTTGAACCAAAAATGATATCATCAACATAAATTTGACAAATGAACAAATCTCCGTTGATGTCCTTGGTGAAGAGTGTAGTGTCCACCCTCCCGATCTTGAATCCTTGCATGATGAGGAAATCCCGTAGTCGTTCGTACCACGCCCTAGGTGCTTGCTTGAGCCCGTAGAGCGCCTTGTGCAACCTATACACATGATTAGGATTCCTCGGATCTTCAAACCTGGGAGGTTGTTCAACATAAATAAGCTCGTTAATGTAACCATTAAGAAAGGCACTTTTCACATCCATTTGATAAAGTCTAATATTGTGATGTGAAGCAAAAGCAAGGAGTATACGGATGGCTTCTAGCCGGGCGACTGGGGCAAATGTCTCCCCAAAGTCTAGTCCTTCAACTTGCGAGAACCCTTTGGCCGCAAGTCTTGCCTTGTTACGGACCACAACGCCATTCTCGTCTTGTTTGTTGCGGTACACCCACTTTGTTCTGATGACGTTCTTGTCCTTGGGTCGCTCCTCCAACACCCAAACTTCATTGTGGATGAAGTTGTTGAGTTCTTCTTGCATGGCCATCACCCAATTTGGGTCTTGGAGTGCTTCCTCAATAGGAGTGGGTTCTACACATGAAACAAACGAGTAGTGCTCACAAAATGAAGCGAAATGGCGAGAATGTGTACTTACACCCCTTGACGGACTTCCAATGATTTGGTCCATCGGATGCACCTTGGAGATGCGTCCATGCCTCATAAGTGGTTGTGAAGCACTTGGCGAAGGTGATGCGTGTTGCTCCTCTTTTGGTTGGACTTGATCATGGACTTCTTCTTCTTGATGTTGTTGTGCTTGTGAATCTTGAGTCGGCAATGGATCATCCTTCTCCTCTTCGTCAACTTGAGGTGCCATGGAGGTGTTGATGTTGGGACTTGAAGCTCCCCCTTGATCATGGCTCTCCTCAACTTCCAGCTTGATGTCTCCAATGGTCATGTTCTTCATGGCTTCTCATAGAGGCTCATCATCTATTTCATCATGACCAAAACTCTCCTCTTGGAAGCGATTAGTCTCATCAAACTCAACATCACAACTTTCCTCAACTAAACCGGAGGTTTGGTTGAATACTCGATATGCTTTTGAATTTGATGCATAACCAAGGAATATACCAACATCACATCTTCTTTCAAACTTACCGAGTCTTTTCTTGCGGTAGATGTAGCACTTGCGTCCAAAGACTCAAAAGTAGGATATGTTGGGCTTTCTCCCAATGAGAAGCTCGTACGGGGTCTTTTGAAGTAGTCGATGTAGGTAGACCCTATTTGCGGCATGGCACGCCGTGTTGATTGCTTCAGCCCAAAACTTCTCTGACGTGTCGTAGTCATCAAGCATTGCTCTCGCAAGAGTGATGAGTGTCTTGTTCTTCCTCCCAACGACACCATTTTGTTGAGGGGTGTATGTGGCCGAAAACTTATGCTTCACGCCTTAACGGTCACACCACTCCCCAATGTTGTAGTTCTTGAATTCGGTGTCGTTGTCACTCTGAACCTTGATGATGGGAAGTTGAAATTCCCTTTGAGCGCGGTTGGCGAAGGTCTTGAACACTTCCGGAGTTTCACTCTTGTCACCTAGAAATAGAGTCCAAGCATAGCGAGAGTAGTCATCAACTATAACTAGACAATAGAGGTTACCGCCAAGGCTTTGATATGTGGACGGTCCGAAGAGGTCCATGTGGAGTAGCTCAAGTGGCTTGGAGGTTGACACCATTGTCTTCATTGGGTGGTGTGAAGCAACTTGCTTCCCGGCTTGACAAGCGCTACAAAGCTTGTTCTTCTCAAATGTGACATCCTTCACGCCGGTCACCATCCCAAGCTTGAATGACTTCTTGAGTTTGCTCATCCCTATATGTGCTATGCGTCGGTGCCATAGCCAACCCAAGCTTGTCTTAGTGAAAAGACAAGTGGTCAAGCTAGCATTCTTGTTGGAGAAGTCTACTAGGTAGAGATGTCCATGCCGAAATCCTTTGAAGACTATGTCTTGGCTTGTTTCACTACTCACAACAACATCATTTTTGCTAAATGTGCATGTTAGTCCAAGATCACATAGTTGTGCAATAGAAAGTAAATTAAAGCTAAGTGACTTAACGTACAAAACATTAGAAATGGATAAATCATTTGAAATAGCAATTTTACCTAACCCAATTACCTTTCCCTTAGAGTTATCACCAAACGTGACTTGTTCATGATTACTGGGGTTTTCTATGGTGGTGAACATACCATCATTGCCGTTCATATGTTGAGTGCACCCGCTATCGAGTACCCAATGCTTTCCTCCGGCTTTGTAGTTCACCTACACACATGAATTCAATTTTTGACTTTAGGCACCCAAGCCAACTTAGGTCCTTGTATGTGTGATACAAGTGTCTTTGGGACCCAAAGTTGCTTGGGGAGCTTCCCCTTCATGCCCTTCATATCTTTGCCAATGAACCTTGCCTTCACCTTGCCATGTACTTTACTCAAGAGATAATAATGATCATTGAAAGTAGATTTGTAGTTAGTAGGCAATTTTGGAGAAGGTCGGTTAGGAAGAGGACACTCCCTTGTGTGGTGACCGGTGACCTCACAATGTTGGCAATAAGAACCAACTTCCTTGATGAAGCTTGTTCTTAGCTCCAGTGAGGGCACCTTTCCTTTGTTAGGCACCGGGAAGGATCCAAGTCCTCTCTTGTTGAAGGCCTTTGCTTGTTGGAAGAGTATTTCCTTGTGTTTGACTTCCCCTTTTGAAACTCTAGCCACACTAGTGCGGAGACTCTCAATTTCTTCCAACAAGTCCTTCTCCCTAGCATTTGCTTTCAAAGGCAAAGACTTGTTCAAGGCATTAGTGACATGAGAAGTAATGGATATCCTATCATTAAGAGTTTGCTTCTTTTTATTTTTCAATTCTTGATCAAGCATGTCATGAGCAAGGTTAAGTGTTTGATGTTCTTGTACTAACTTGTTGTGCTCTTCCAAGAGTGTTTGGTGTGCTAAGTTAAGCTCATGATTATCTAACTTGATTTTAGCCTTTTCTTCCTCAATTTGCTTGACATGAGATTTGAGCGTGTCATGCTCTTTGAGTATGCTTTCATACTTGTCAAGCAAATCGAGGTTAGCACTCTCAAGTCTAGCACGAGTTTCTTCAAGAGTTTTAACCTTACTCTTTTCCCTCTTAATGATAGCATGATATTCATTTATCAAAGAAGTTAAATCATCGGGGGAAAGCTTATTATCACTAGAGTCGTCACATACCTTGGTGTTACCTTTTGCCATGAGGCACATGGGCGGTGGATGAAGAGGTGAGTAATCATTGTTGGCAATGGCGAGGCCAGCCAAACTTTCTTCTTCCACTTCACTCTCTTCATCACTTGTTTCCTCGTCGGTGACCCATTCATTTGCCCCACACAGGAACACCTTTTGTGGGCCATTTCTCTTCTTTGGGAAGAGTCTTGCCTTCTTGCCCTTGTCATGTTTCTTCTTCCCAAAGGATCTTGGCTTGGGTTTGGCCTCTTCTTCATCTTCTTCACTTTCTTCAAGCTTGCGATGCTTGCTCTTGTGGTTCTCTCTTCGTTGGTCCGGTCTTGGACAATCATAGGAGATGTGGCCTTGATCACCACAATTGTAGCAAGTCTTGTGATCATCTCTCCTTGGTAGAAATGCTCTCTTCTCGGGATCAAATGTGTATCCCTTCTTAGTAATCTTGGAGTTCAAGCGTGAGAACTTCCTCATCATCAATGCAAGCTCATCATCATCATCCTCACTTGATGCTTGCTCTTCTTCACTTGAGCTAGGCTCAACCACCTTCTTCTTCTTGAAGCTTGTTTTCTTGGTGGAGGCCTTTAGAGCAATTGTCTATGAAGATGATTGCTCCATCATCCCAAGTACACTCATCTCATGAGCGTGTATTTCTCCAATGAGCTCCGAAACTTCAATGTGGTCAAGTGACTCTTTTTGGAGCATGGAGTTGATGATGTTGTACTTTGGCTTGGGAAGGAGCATGAGGATCTTGCGGTTGATGAGTCCCTTGCCAAGAGAAGCAATGTCAAGAGCATTTATTTCTTCAATATACACATTTAAGCGAGAGAACATCTCATTGACATTTTCATGAGGTAGCATCTTAAATTCATCATATTTTGCTTTAAGCATGTGATATTTAAGTTCCTTGACTCTAGAAGAACCCTCATGAATCTCTATTAAGCAAGCCCAAATTTCACAAGCTTTTTCCTTGCTAGCAATCCTAGAAAACACATCTTGACTAATACATTAATAGATTGCATTCCTAGCTTTAGCATCCTATTTAATTTGATCACCAACATAGTTGTGTTCTCCAAACCCCGCGTGGGTCGCTTCCCATACTTCGGGCGCAATAGCCTCTAGATAAGCGTACATGCGTGCTTTCCAATAGGCAAAGTTCTTGCCCTCGAAGATAGGAACCGAACCCCTAACCTTGGCCATTTTAGCTCTCTAGCGGTGAAGCTAGAATGATCCTATGAGCAACCAAGCTCTGATATCAATTGTAAGGATCGAATGCCCAAGAGGGGGGGGGGTGAATTGGGCTTCTTTAAAAATCTAAGCAATAAAACTTGATTCCTAAAACCCAATTCTTTACGCAAACTATCTATGCATTCAAGTAAATAGGAACTTTGCGGAATGTAAAATGCATAAACGTAAGGGAAAGGAGGAGGATGCAAACTCCCGAGGAGACACGAGGATTTATCCCGTGGTTCGGCAAGATCGTCAAGATCTTCCTACTTCCACGTTGTGGCACCCACCAAAGGGTTTTGCCACACCCAAGTCACCGAGACGAGGGATCTTCACTATTCCTCTCCGTTTGCCAACCTTGGCAAGGTGGAGCCCAAGCCTTGTACAACTTCGACCCTCCGGGCTTCCACAAACGCCTTGGCAAGCTCCGGAAGTCTCCTCACAGTTACAAACACCAAGGGCACTCCCTTGAGGCTCTCTCACTATCCTAGAGAGTCCACTCACCCAGAGTGGAGGCACACAAGCTCTCTCTCTAGCTAGTTCTAGCCTAATTCTTGGTGTATAGGTGATCGAAATGATGTGAAAGTGATTGATCTTGGTCTTGAACGCTTGTGGATGTGTTGATAAATACCCCCTAATCCTGTATATTTATAGCCAGCCTACTTTCACAAGATTAGGGGGTATTTATCAACACATCCACAAGCGTTCAAGACCAAGATCAATCACTTTCACATCATTTTGATCACCTATACACCAAGAATTAGGCTAGAACTAGCTAGAGAGAGAGCTTGTGTGCCTCCATTCTGGGTGAGTGGACTCTCTAGGATAGTGAGAGAGCCTCAAGGGAGTGCCCTTGGTGTTTGTAACTGTGAGGAGACTTCTGGAGCTTGTTAAGGCGTTTGTGGAAGCTCGGAGGGTCGAAGTTGTACAAGGCTTGAGCTCCACCTTGCCAAGGTTGGCAAACGGAGAGGAATAGTGAAGATCCCTCGTCTCGGTGACTTGGGTGTGGCAAAACCCTTTGGTGGGTGCCACAACGTGGAAGTAGGAAGATCTTGACGATCTTGCCGAACCACGGGATAAATCCTCGTGTCTCCTCAGGAGTTTGCATGCTCCTCCTTTCCCTTACGTTTATGCATTTTACATTCTGCAAAGTTCCTATTTACCTGAATGCATAGATAGTTTGCGTAGGGAATTGGGTTTTAGGAATCAAGTTTTATTGCTTAGATTTTTAAAGAAGCCCAATTCACCCCCCCTCTTGGGCATTCGATCCTTACAATTGGTATCAGAGCTTGGTTGCTCATAGGATCATTCTAGCTTCACCGCTAGAGAGCTAAAATGGCCAAGGTTGGGGGTTCGGTTTCTATCTTCGAGGGCAAGAACTTTGCCTATTGGAAAGCACGCATGCACGCTTATCTAGAGGCTATTGCGCCCGAAGTATGGGAAGTGACCCACGCGGGGTTTGGAGAACACAACTATGTTGGTGATCAAATTAAATGGGATGCTAAAGCTAGGAATGCAATCTATTAATATATTAGTCAAGATGTGTTTTCTAGGATTGCTAGCAAGGAAAAAGCTTGTGAAATTTGGGCTTGCTTAATAGAGATTCATGAGGGTTCTTCTAGAGTCAAGGAACTTAAATATCACATGCTTAAAGCAAAATATGATGAATTTAAGATGCTACCTCATGAAAATGTCAATGAGATGTTCTCTCGCTTAAATGTGTTTATTGAAGAAATAAATGCTCTTGACATTGCTTCTCTTGGCAAGGGACTCATCAACCGCAAGATCCTCATGCTCTTTCCCAAGCCAAAGTACAACATCATCAACTCCATGCTCCAAAAAGAGTCACTTGACCACATTGAAGTTTCAGAGCTCATTGGAGAAATACACGCTCATGAGATGAGTGTACTTGGGATGATGGAGCAATCATCTTCAAAGACAATTGCTCTAAAGGCCTCCACCAAGAAAACAAGCCTCAAGAAGAAGAAGGTGGTTGATCCTAGCTCAAGTGAAGAGGAGCAAGCATCAAGTGAAGATGAAGATGATGAGCTTGCATTGATGATGAGAAAGTTCTCACGCTTGAACTCCAAGATTACCAAGAAGGGATACACCTTTGATCCCAAGAAGAAAGCGTTTCTACCAAGGAGAGATGATCACAAGACTTGCTACAATTGTGGTGATCAAGGCCACATCTCCTATGATTGTCCAAAACCGGACAAAAAAAGAGAGAACTACAAGAGCAAGCATCGCAAGCTTGAAGAGAGTGATGATGATGAAGAAGAGGCCAAACCCAAACCAAGAGCCTTTGGGAAGAAGAAACATGACAAGAGCAAGAAGGCAAGACTCTTCCCAAAGAAGAGAAATGGCCCACAAAAGGTGTTCATGTATGAGGCAAATGAATGGGTCACCTACGAAGAAACAAGTGATGAAGAGAGTGAAGTGGAAGAAGAAAGTTGGGCCGGCCTCGCCATTGCCAACAATGATGACTCAGCTCTTCATCCACCGCCCATGTGCCTTATGGCGAAAGGTAACACCAAGGTATGTGACGACTCTAGTGATGATGAGCTTTCCTCCGATGATTTAACTTATTTGATAAATGAATATCATGCTATCATTAAGAGGGAAAAGAGTAAGGTTAAAGCTCTTGAAGAAACTCGTGCTAGACTTGAGAGTGCTAACCTCGATTTGCTTGACAAGTATGAAAGCATACTCAAAGAGCATGACACGCTCAAATCCCATGTCAAGCAAATTGAGGAAGATAAGGCTAAAATCAAGTTAGATAATCATGAGCTTAACTTAGCACACCAAACACTCTTGGAAGAGCACAACAAGTTAGTACAAGAACATCAAACACTTAACCTTGCTCATGACGTGCTTGATCAAGAGTTGAAAAATATAAAGAAGCAAACTCTTAATGATAGGATATCCATTACTTCTCGTGTTACTAATGCCTTGAACAAGTCTTTGTCTTTGAAAGCAAATGCTAGGGAGAAGGACTTGTTGGAAGAAATTGAGAGTCTCCGCACTAGTGTGGCTAGACTTTCAAAAGGGGAAGTCAAACACAAGGAAATCCTCTTCTAACAAGCAAAGGCTTTCAACAAGAGAGGACTTGGATCCTTCCCGGTGCCTAACAAAGGAAAGGTGCCCTCACCGGAGCTTAGAACAAGCGTCATCAAGGAAGTTGGTTCTTATTGCCAACATTGTGAGGTCACCGGTCACCACACAAGTGAGTGTCCTCTTCCTAACCGACCTTCTCCAAAGTTGCCTATTAATTACAAATCTACTTTCAATGATCGTTATTATCTCTTAAGTAAAGTAGATGGCAAGGTGAAGGCTAGGTTCATTGGCAAGGACATGAAGGGCATGAAGGGGAAGCTCCCCAAGCAACTTTGGGTCCCAAAGACACTTGTATCACACATACAAGGACATAAGTTGGCTTGGGTGCCTAAAGTTAAAAATTGAATTCATGTGTGTAGGTGAACTACAAAGCCGGAGGAAAGCATTGGGTACTCGATAGCAGTTGCACCCAACATATGACCGGCAATGATGGTATGTTCACCACCATAGAAAATCCCGGCAATCATGAACAAGTCACCTTTGGTGATAACTCTAAGGGAAAGGTAATTGGGTTAGGTAAAATTGCTATTTCAAATGATTTATCCATTTCCAATGTTTTGTATGTCAAGTCGCTTAGCTTTAATTTACTTTCCATTGCACAACTATGTGATCTTGGACTAACATGCACATTTAGCAAAAATGATGTTGTTGTGAGTAGTGAAACAAGCCAAGACATAGTCTTCAAAGGATTTCGGCATGGACATCTCTACCTAGTAGATTTCTCTAACAAGAATGCTAGCTTGACCACTTGTCTTTTCACTAAGACAAGCTTGGGTTGGCTATGGCACCGACGCATAGCGCATATAGGGATGAGCAAACTCAAGAAGTCATTCAAGCTTGGGATGGTGACCGGCGTGAAGGATGTCACATTTGAGAAGAACAAGCTTTGTAGCGCTTGTCAAGCCGGGAAGCAAGTTGCTTCACACCACCCAATGAAGACAATGGTGTCAACCTCCAAGCCACTTGAGCTACTCCACATGGACCTCTTCGCACCGTCCACATATCAAAGCCTTGGCGGTAACCTCTATTGTCTTGTTATAGTTGATGAATACTCTCGCTATGCTTGGACTTTATTTCTAGGTGACAAGAGTGAAACTCCGGAAGTGTTCAAGACCTTCGCCAACCACGCTCAAAGGGAATTTCAACTTCCCATCATCAAGGTCTGGAGTGACAACGGCACCGAATTCAAAAACTGCAACATTGGGGAGTGGTGTGACCGTGAAGGCGTGAAACATGAGTTTTCGGCCACATACACCCCTCAACAAAACGGTGTCGTTGAAAGGAAGAATAGGACACTCATCACTCTTGCGAGAGCAATGCTTGATGACTACGACACGTCGAAGAATTTTTGGGCCGAAGCAATCAACACGGCGTGCCATGCTGCAAATAGGATCTATCTACATCGACTACTTCAAAAGACCCCGTACGAGCTTCTCATTGGGAGAAAGCCCAACATCTCCTACTTTTGAGTCTTTGGATGCAAGTGCTACATCTACCGCAAGAAAAGGCTCGGTAAGTTTGAAAGAAGATGTGATGTTGGTATATTTCTTGGTTATGCATCAAACTCAAAAGCATATCGAGTATTCAACCAAACCTCCGGTTTAGTTGAGGAAAGTTATGATGTTGAGTTTGATGAATCTAATGGCTCCCAAGAGGAGAGTTTTGGTCATGATGAAATAGATGATGAGCCTCTACGAGAAGCCATGAAGAACATGACCATTGGAGACATCAAGCCTGAAGTTGAGGAGAGCCATGATCAAGGGGGAGCTTCAAGTTCCAACAACAACACCTCCATGGCGCCTCAAGTTGACGAAGAATAGAAGGATGATCCATTGCCGACTCAAGACTCACAAGCTCAACAACATCAAGAAGAAGAAGAAGTCCATGATCAAGTCCAACCACAAGAGGAGCAACACGCATCACCTTCGCCAAGTGCTTCACAACCACTTATGAGGCATGGACGCATCTCCAAGGCGCATCCGATGGACCAAATCATTGGAAGTCCATCAAGGGGTGTAAGTACACGTTCTCTCCATTTCGCTTCATTTTGTGAGCACTACTCGTTTGTTTCATGTGTAGAACCCACTCATATTGAGGAAGCACTCCAAGACCCGAATTGGGTGATGGCCATGTAAGAAGAACTCAACAACTTCATCCGCAATGAAGTTTGGGTGTTGGAGGAGCGACCCAAGGACAAGAACGTCATCGGAACAAAGTGGGTGTACCTCAACAAACAAGACGAGAATGGCGTTGTGGTCTGCAACAAGGCAAGACTTGTGGCCAAGGGGTTCTCGCAAGTTGAAGGACTAGACTTTGGGGAGATATTTGCCCCGGTCTCCCGGCTAGAAGCCATCCGTATACTCCTTGCTTTTGCTTCACATCATAATATTAGACTTTATCAAATGGATGTGAAAAGTGCCTTTCTTAATGGTTACATTAACAAGCTTGTCTATGTTGAACAACCTCCTGGGTTTGAAGATCCGAGGAATCCTAATCATGTGTATAGGTTGCACAAGGCGCTCTACGGGCTCAAGCAAGCACCTAGGGCGTGGTATGAACGACTACGGGATTTCCTTATCATGCAAGGATTCAAGATCGGGAGGGTGGACACTACGCTCTTCACCAAAGACATCAACGGAGATTTGTTTATTTGTCAAATTTATGTTGATGATATTATTTTTGGTTCAACTAACCAAGCTCTTAGCCATGAGTTTGGCAAAATGATGTCTAGGGAATTCGAGATGTCAATGATTGGAGAGCTCAACTTCTTCCTTGGATTTCAAATCAAGCAACATTAAGAGGGGACCTTCGTCTATCAAGAGAAGTACACCAAGGACCTCTTGAAGAAATTTGAGATGGGAGATTGTTACTCAAGAAGCACTCCAATGGCAACAAATTGTCATCTCGACGCGGATAAGGACGGTAAACCTATTGATCAATCTAACTACCGTTCTATAATTGGTTCATTGCTTTATCTTACCGCATCTAGGCCCGATATCATGTTTAGTGTATGCTTGTGTGCTCGCTTTCAAGCGGCACCTAAAGAATCGCATAGGAAGGCGGTCTTTAGGATACTTAGGTATCTTAAGCATACCCCTAGTATGGGCTTGTGGTACCCTAAAGGTGCAAAATTCCACCTCTTGGGATACTCGGATTCGGATTTCGCCGGATGCCGCGTGGATCGCAAGAGTACCTCCTGTGGGTGCCACTTGCTTGGGCGTTCCCTAGTATCTTGGTCAAGCAAGAAGCAACATTTCGTCGCCTTATCCACGGCGAAGCAGAATATATTGCGACCAGTGCATGTTGTGCCCAAATTCTTTATATGAAGCAAACCCTTTTGGACTTTGGTATTAAACTTGGTTGTGTGCCTCTCCTTTGTGACAATGAAAGTGCGGTTAAGATAGCTAAAAACCCCGTTCAACACTCCCGCACTAAGCACATTGATATTCGCCATCATTTCTTGAGGGACCATGAAGCTAAGGGAGACATCTCATTGCGAGGTGTTAGGTCCGAAGAACAATTGGCGGATATCTTCACTAAACCACTAGATGAGAAAACTTTTTCTAGGCTAAGAAGTGAGTTAAATGTGCTAGATGCAACGAACGTCATGTAAGAATGCATCTCATATAGGTCTTGCCTAACTCTCAAAGGATAGGTGTGAGCAAGGGTTAGCTTGGGATGGAGGTTCTTTTGGGTTTCCCCAAGATTTGGAGAGTGGCTCTCCCTGAAGAAGCCTTTGAAAGGTTCAAATTTGGCAAGATAGATTTATTTTATGCCTTGCATGATGCCTGCCATATAGACTTGTAATTTCTTGCACTATAAAATTGCTTGGCATTGCATACGGTAGATTGTCACAAAGGGGAACCCACCTCATGAGAAGAGACTTGTTTGAAATACAATATCTCAACTCATATAAGGTGGAAAGAACAAAATGTTAGGTGCGTTAATGCCTAGAGGAACATGCTTTAAAGAGATAGAAGTCTTCATACTCTACCTCACAAAGCATGGGCCTTACATTTTATTTGGATAATTTGCTCCTATTTTTCTCGGTGTTCCATTTGCTTTAAGGCCTAGCCAAGTTATTGGCATATTAGTATCTTTGAGGGGTAAGGGGTTGCCCAAAAAGTCCTAAGACATGTGTTTCTCATTGATTGTTTGTTTGGTCAAAGGACATATATGGGTTGTTGCTGTTTTATAGTCATCAGATTATCCGATGCTTAGGTCAGACCATCATCGGATCAGTTAGTGTTCAAAAGCCAAGAGTCAGACCAGTCAGCAACACAAATCAACCGACACGTTCATTTGGAGAAACATTGGTTCATCCGGTGTTCACAATTCTGGAACTGTAATGTATTCCACCGATGACATTCCCTTCCACGTCGGTCCATCCGATGTCAACGGTACTTTTTTTGAATATCCTTACTGTGACATTCGACCGATGCTATCTCTTTGCACATCGGTCCATCCGATGTCAACAGCACCTTTTTGAATACCCTTACTGTGCCATTCGATCGATGCCTCTAACGTTCAACTTCGATCCATCCGGTGTTAAATGTTCGGCTAGGGTTTGGGACCCACTATTTAAACGGCCGTTCACTTTCTTCTTTTTCTCTCTCCCAATCCCGACGCCACCACTCACCTTCCATCGTCACCGCCTCTCTAGCCCTACGCCACCGCCGCCCTCCGGCAGCCGTCGCCGTCCTCCGGCCGCCGCCGCCGCAGCACCACTGCAGCCGCCGCCGCCACACCACCTCAGCCGCCACCGCACCACAGCCGCTGATGCCACTCGCCTCCACCGCAACCACCGCCGCCGCTCCACCAAAGCGCCGCCCACCACCGCCCGTGCACCACCACCGCCCACGCCCCACGCACAGCCTCACCTCCGTGGTGCCTCCCTCTACTGCTGCCGACGCTAGGGTTTCTCGACCTCGTCAATCTCCACGTCGCCGTTCCGTGCGTTCAACGTCGACGACTTCGTTCACGCGCCCAATCACAATGGCTCGTGACAAGAAGAGCAAGGGCAAGGCCATTGCGGAGCCGGCCGCGAAAAAGCAGAAGCTCTCGAAGGAGGAGAAGAAGGCGTTGATGGCCGCTCGCGCCGCCGAGGAGCGAGAGCGTGGCCGAGGAGGATCTTTGAGGATCCGCGAGGCTCGTCCGAGGCAGCCTCCTGTGATCGATGAGTCCGAGGCCGAAGAAGAGTCAAAAGAGCCACTCGCCTGCCGGCGCTCAGCCCAGACCCGTGGGGGTCCTCCCGCGGCAGCACCTCGTCCGAGACCAACAGCTGCCGATCGTCGTGAGGACAGGGAGGCCCAGAGAGCCATCTACAAGATGGACACCACCGTCCGTGTTGGTGAAGGTCTCCGATTGATGGATTACCGGAAGATGAGGGCCAAGCAACTCCGAAGACTCAGATGGAGTGTGTTGCTTGAGGAGTGGTACCCGCAGCCCAGAGAGGCTCTTGTGGACAGTCGTTTATGGACTGTGACACAGGCGTCACTCTACGAGACCTACAGACGCCGCGGCCACAAGCTATTCAAGCACAACTTTATAGATTGGCATCAGCTTGCCCTAGCAGCAGAGACAGAGATTCGCCCCTACTTTGAGAGGTACAGAGGGCTGGTCCAGCTGATGTCCTATGAGAGGAGTGCTTATGTGGAGGATTGGGTACGGGTGTTCTACGCTACCCTATACGTCTCTGAGGGCCGCAGGTCGATTGACTTCATGTTCATGGGCCAGCACTATCACTTGACGAGGCAGACACTGGCACAGCTGCTGGGAGTGGACCTGCACGACACTTGTGTGCATGAGAGGGTGTATGGTCAAGCAGACCCACCGAGGAGGCCGCTCACTGGAGGAGTTGCACCAGCTCTGGAGGAGATCCGCTCTTTGTTTAGCCCGACCTTCTCTCCAGACCAGCCGAGGGTACCGGCTCTGTTGACTCCAGCTGCGCGCACAGTGCACCTTGCCTTGCGCCGCACGCTCTTGCCGAGGTCAGGTTACTTAGAGGGGTTCACCAGCCTGCAGCAGACCCTCCTGTTCTACATCATGAACGGGATGGAGTTTAATATAGTGGACATCCTCATATGCGAGATGGAGGATGTGATCACTGATGGAGTGGGCATGATGAGGCAGCTCGTGTATGCACACTGGATTAGCTACCTGCTCTACATGATGGTCCCTGAGGAGTCCGCCGTGCATGACCATCTCACTGACGAGAGTGTCACACGGTTCGGTCACTACCGTGCCCCAGCTCCTGGAGACCGCCGCCTTGGCCGTCCAGTCGAGCATCAGGTCAGGGCTCGTCTATCCGAGGAGGACTGGTCGGATTTGGAGAAGGAGGATGAGAGGTTGGCTGAGGCAGAGACACAGGGTGAGGACCTGCAACACATATGGTCCGAGAGCGACACGGATGACAGTGTCGAGGAGTACTTCCCACCTCCTCCCTCACCCAGGCAGCACGACGCGGAGGCTGGAGGCTCTACAGTGCCACCCCCTACTCCACCTCCCGTCTCAGAGGCACAGGTTTCTCAGCCGTCCGAGCTCACATCCCTCCTACAGCAGATGGTTGAGCAGCAGTGCTTGGACTGGCTTGCAGCTGAGCAGGCCCGAGCGGAGCAGACCACATGCCTTCTGGAGCTCCAGCAGCAGCAACAGGAGATGCAGTGCCAGATCGCCCGTGAGAGGCAAGAGGACACTGACCGCTGACTGGGCTCATAGACCAGATACACCAGCACTCCCTCAACCAGCAACAGCAGACGCAGCAGGCGATGATGGGCATCCTGGGGTTGATCACCAACCTCTACACCCAGACCGGGATTGCCCTCCCGTCGTAGCTGCCAGGAGTTGCTCCACCTCCACCCGTCCTTGCTCCAGCTGCCGCTCCGGTGCCGACTACGCCGATTCCTTCGATCAGCATGTCTCCATTGCTGGCTTCGGGCGCGCCGATTCACTCTCCACTGCCGGTCACGACACTGTTCCAGCAGACGCCGGCATCCGTCGCCAGTGCCCCTGTTCCATCAGCTCCTACCCAGCAGGAACCGATGACGGCTCCTACGGCTCCTACGGCTCCGACAGCTCCGTCCACTACTCCAGGCAGCAGCTCCGACGACAGCGACAGTGACCAGTTCGTCATCGCGCCTAGTACTCAGGGTCCTTAGGCACTCGGATCCCTTTTTGGTGTCTTGATGCCAAAGGGGGAGAAGAGTTGGAGGAGTCAGGGGGAGGATAGCTCAGTCTCAAGGGGAGTGTCCTAGCCTTAGGGGGAGTTTACCTATATCATCTTTTGTAATTCAATGTTTTTGCTACTCATTTGGTGTTTATTGAGTACTCTTAAGTTATTAATCGATTGAGCTTATTTGGTGCCTATCTTATGATCACTTATTCACTTGAGTTATTCTTTGATTGAGCTTTCAAATTTTAAGTGTAATAATCTTGTATTCATTGCATATCCTCTTAAGCTTCGTACTATCAAATTCATTACTATTGTGCTTTAAATTGTTGTGTTGTCATCAATCACCAAAAAGGGGGAGATTGAAAGCATCTAGGCCCCCATGAGGTACGGTTTCGGTGATTAATGACAACCATTGGATTTTACTAATGAACTTGTGAATGCAAGGTCCCCATAATCACTCAATCAAATGAAATCTATATGTCATTGGAGACCCATATACAATCACTTTATGAGATCAAATCAATGATATGAAGACAAGAAGTGAAAGCTCTTATGTCAAAGTCATTCAACCACAATTGATGACACTTAATGCTTGACAACCATCAGAAGTACATTTCCAACAAGAGTCTAAGAGGTCAATCGAGCAAGACACAAAAGAATCACTTAGAAACAACTCGAAACAAACAAAATCAACTCACCGGATCAACCGATGATTTCTGGGAACAACACATCGGTCGAGTTGGTTCAGCAGAAGAAGAAGACCTCAGAACAAAGCACTCACCGGATCATCCGATGTTAAGGGCTCAACTACATCAGTCCATCAGCACAGTTTGCAATATTCTTGGACCAAGTGTAGCACCGGATCATCCAATGTACAGAAGTATACACATCGGTCAATCACTCCAGTAAGCATCAAGTTTGAGTCAATTCTAGAGGAAGAGCCACCGGATCATCCGATGAGAAGACAAGTGCAACATCGGTCTAACAACGGTCATATCTGACACAATGACGTCAGCTAAAGTAAACTTGACCAATGATAACTAAAGGGGAGACATCGGATCATCCGATGTTCGCAGAAAAGTTCTGTCAGCCTACTTTTCCAACGGCTATTTCGTGGAGGCTGGCTATAAATACCCCCTAAACCTGTCATTTCGATAAGTCTTGATCAGAAAACATTCTCAAAACATCCACAAGCGTTCAAGACCAAGAGACATCACTTCTACATCATTTCGACCACATATACACCAAGAGATAGGCTAGAGCTAGCTAGAGAGAGAGCTTGTGTGCCTCCATTCTGGGTGAGTGAAATCTCTAGGATAGTGAGAGCCTCAAGGGAGTGCCCCTTGGTGTTTGTAACCGTGAGAGACTTCCGGAGCTTGCCAAGGTGTTTGTGGAAGCCCGAAGGGTCGAAGTTGTACAAGGCTTGAGCTCCACCTTGCCAAGGTTGGCAAACAGAGAAGAATAGTGGAGATCCCTCGTCTCGGTGACTTGGGTGTGGCTAAACCCTTTGGTGGGTGCCACAACGTGGATGTAGGAAGATCTTGACGATCTTGCCGAACCACGGGAGAAATCCTCGTGTCTCCTCGGGAGTTTGCATCCTCTTTCCCTCCCTTACGTTTATGCATTTTATATTCTGCGAAGTTGCTATTTACCTCAATGCATAGATAGTTTGCGTAGGGAATTGGGCTTTTAGGAATTAAGTTTTATTGTTTAGATTTTTGAAAAGAAGCCCAATTCACCCCCCCTCTTGGGCATTCGATCCTTACACTCTTTGATATTTTATTATCCCGACTTTGTCAATGAAATTTGATTACCTAACCCAGATTATCATTTGTACAAATGCCGGAGGCTAACCATTGACCTACTTCCCATCGAGGAAGCCGGAAGAAGTAAGTCTCTGGTAGGGTAACTAGAAGCCAAACAAGGAGAGCGGCCATGCCCTCGACAACCTTCACGGTCCATGAATACGAAGAGGAAGAGAACCCAATGGGTGATGCACCCGGACGGACTCAGCCTCCATCGTATGAGACCGAAGGTCCGTCTTGGTATAGATGGACAGGTGCTAAATGGGAGGCACCCCTGTCCACTTCAAGCTCTAGCAGCTTGCCTCCAACATCTATGAGAAGACGTCATTCCATTTCGTCTAGAAGTCATCATGACTATAGCCAGGGAATGACGCACCTCTCTAGACGTATGGAAGAGCTTGAAGTAAGGACGGGTGAAATCAACAACACTCTCCAAGGGCATGTTCAAGGTACCCAAGACTGGCAACAACACATGGACGCTCACTTCACCAACTTCAACTCCATGCTACAACAACAACAAGCCGATCTCACAGCATACTTCCATCATCAAGGGTTTAACCCTCATCACAGAGGTGACTGAAGAACAAGCTTGGGGGAGGACCCCAACTTGAGGTAAATTGTATCAACCTCTTGCATATTTATTTTCCACTTACCCATCATACACCTTGTATCTAAAAAAATAGGATAGGTTTATCTTCAAATAAAATAAAAGATGTGCGGTAAGAATGACTTGGAATTCACATAGATGAAATGATGAATAGTTGCTCTGTTTTAATTTTCCTAAGTCCCTAGTTTACAACTTACTACTCTCCAACATAATGCTCTCATTGGCTAGAATTGCTTTTGCCTTGATTTGGAAATTGTGGGTAGCAAAAGCTTAATCCATTCTAAGTTGTTACGAGATATGATATAGTGATAGGGCTGCTATTCCCAGTTTGATAGTGAAACTTAGATTTCCGGAGAAATTATAAAAAGATTTAAGTTATCCTCATTTGACTGGAAATACCCACCAAAGCCATATGATACATTTTATTGATAGACCTTATGCATATGCTATTTGTCTTCACATTGAGCTTTGTCAAACTAGTATAGACCTATGTGATATTTCATTCATTACCTTTTGAATTCAAGACTTCACTTGCACATGCTATACTTCTACACTAGAAGTAAGAAAATTTCCATCATACCAGCATTCCACAATAAAAAGAGAAACTCCATATCATTCATGCTTAGTACTCCCTCCAAAATTCATTGCATAAAAAGGGAGTAGAAGACATGCCTACAAGAAAAAATAAAGAAAAAATGCATGCTTACATCATAAGCATGAAAAAAAAAGAGAAATAGCCATGTTTCATCCCTGCAAAATAAGAGAGTACACTCAAAAAGGAGTCATCTCAAAATATCCACATCCACCCCATTCCATCACACATGCACAAGTCTTGAATCAAATTATTTTGAGTTGATTTATCTAAGGCTTGCTCTTTTGACTTAGCAATATTATGTGTTGCAAATATGTCTACTATATTTCCTACCAAGCTCCACATACAAGCCTTATGTAGAAGTAGGATGAATTTAGGCGCAATGCCTTGGTGAGGACATATTTCCACTACCCAAAAAGGAGAGACTTGACAGAGTCAAATTGAGATACTTAAAATCTAAATTGAAATCTCTAGAATTTGAGTGGAACTTGATTTCTAGGGTATGTATGCTCCATTTGCTGTTCTATCTTACAACCACCCATGAATAGGAGATGGCATAAGCCCCATAATAACCTAAGATGGGTGAAGTACCATGCCAATTTTTGCAATACTAGGTAGGGTATTTTGTTGTGTACATGGTACTTTTGAAAAATAGAGCGTAGTAGCAACTCTTGATCATCAACCTATAAGCTTGGGGGAGTTTGTTGACGCCTGTTATACACCAATTTCACCCGTCAATATAACTCAGTTATGTGAAGGAATTGTCATTTCTTGCACACAGCACCTTTCTATTTAATATATTTCTACTTGTCCTTAGAGAAAGTAGTGCATGCAGGGACTATATGCAGAAATGAAGTGAAACAAGGGGATGTCTCCTATAAAAATATCGTTCCAGCCAATCAGGCGATGCCACGTGGCACCACATGGATCAAATGGCCCACAAACAGAAGTATCCGAGGCCATCCAATGGTGTAGCACCAATATCAGTAAATGGGACACACCTGTCAATCACTTGGAGGAAGCACAATGCAAAAGGGGCCAAGACCAGGTCGGCCGACCCCCCTAGTCAGCCGACTAGGTCCTGGCTCCTTTCTCGATCAAACTCCACGTGGTGGCTCCTCCCGGCTTGAAGAGGTCAGGGGTGACTTATTCATGCGCTTTTGGTGGCAGGAACCGACTCTTCTCCAAGCTATAAATAGGACCCCTCACTTCAACAAACACCACTTGAGTATTCATCCATTGTATTCACTACTCTCCATAGGTTTAGAGGAGTATAGGCTGTAGAGAGGAGAGTCTCTAGTCCATAGTCCAAGTAGGAGAGGAGTAGAAGGAGTCTCTTCCCAATTGGGAAAGGTATGTCTCTCATATTCCTATTTGTATTTGTGACTTTATTCATAATAAAGATGATATCCTTAGTCTACTATTGTTCATATATTTGGATGAAGCATTTCTTGTTTGATTGTGGATTCCATGTATGTGGTAGGAATACTATTTATGATTGTGCTATACCATTATATTACATTATAATAAACACTATAAACCTCCACTATAGTCTAATTAGCTATGATATGACTATGTTAATATGAATCACTTATGCTATGAATTAACATTGGTTCAACAATGATTTAGTTCATTGCTTTAGGATGGCTTGTGCCTAGGCTCTTAAGGTAATTACTTAATATGCTAGCATGGTGCTAGGATAGAGAGTAGCGTTGAATGTCTCGTAGACCGACGGATTGAAGAGGTAGGCAGTAGGTGGTGACAACCCTATCTGTCCTTTGTAGTCTTCCACGTTCGGCTATGCCACAGGATCTTGGCGGGAGTCGCCTAGTGTTGCTAGGGGTAAACCCTTGCCCGATGTGTTAATCCACTTAGCATGAGAATTCATAATTAACATAATCATTAGTAACTAACTTAGGCTATGTATATGTACATTAGAAGCATAGTAGGAGTTTCTACCTAGTTCTTAGCCTAATCCCTCTTTACCCCATTTATCCCCTTAGGATCGAATGCTCTTGTGTGTGTCACACCACCTCAACTTATCATTAAACCCATCCTTGCTAGAACCCTACCTAGGCCAACCTAACTTTTCCACTTGATGATTGTCTTACTTCCACCTAGCCTTCCTTTGGAAAAATATAAATGACACCCTTTGGGAATACTCTTTAAAGGGGAAATGCAACATCGATAGTTTCCGTGCGCTTGCAGACGTTCACTCGAGAATTAAAACCTACAAACAAGCATGTTTGGCACCACTGTTAGGGATGAATTGTTATTAGTGCGTAGGAAATATCAAAAGTAAGGGCTTGAAGAACTTCTGATGAGTTCGTTAGTTCTTGAGGAACCAACGATCGCACAATTGACATGGCCGATCTATCGTCAGTCGAAGTCCTGCCTATAGAACCCCCTTAGAGGCCTCCTGGTAGATGTGGCCAGGAGGCTGGGCACGCCTACCTCTTGATCGCAGGATGTCTTCAACGGGCCCCCGACAGAGCGGGGGAGTTTGAGTAGATGGCCGTGGTTGGGACCCTTTAGGGGTGCCAATCCTTTTCTGAGTAGAGACGTCGATGGCAGGCCCCTAGGTGGTGTCGGAGCTGGCTGCTCTGGCGTCACCCACCATCATCGCAGAGTCGTTGACGGCAGGACCCCTGGGTGGTCCCATAGCTGGCTACTCTGGCGTCGCCCACCATCGTCGCAAAATCGTTGACGGCAGTGCCCCTGGGTGGTGTCGGAGCTGGCTGCTCCGGTGTCACCCGCCATCATCGTAGAATCATCAACGGCAGCCCCCCTAGGGGGTGCCAGAGCTAGCTGCCCCGGCGTCGCCCACCATCGTCGTAGAGTTGTCGACGACAGGTCCTTTTGTGGTACCGGTGTTGGTTGCTCTGGCATCACCCATCATCATCGCAGAGTCGTCAACGGCAGGCCCCCTAGGTAATGCCGCAGTTGGCTGCTCTGGTGTCGCCGGCCATCGTCGCAGAGTCGTCGATGGTAGACCCTTGGGTGGTGATAGAGCTGGCTGCCCTGGCGTCGCCCACCATCATCGCAGAATCGTCGACGGGAGGCCTCCTGGGTGGTGTCGGAGGTGGCTGCTCTAGCATCATCTGCCATCATCGTAGAATCGTCGGCGAAAGGCCCCTTGGGTTGTGTCGGAGTTGGCTGCTTCAGCGTCGCCCAATATCGTGGAAGAGTCGTCGACGGCAGGCCCCCTGGCTGGTGCCTGGGCTGGCTGCTCCAGCATCACCCACCATCATCGTAGAATCATCAACGGCAGACCCCTTGGGTGGTGCTGGAGCTGGCTGCTCCAACGTTGTCCACCATCCTCGCAGAATCATTGGCGGCAGGCCCCCTGGATGCTGTCGAAGTTGGATGCTCCAGCGTCGTCCACCATCGTCACAGAATCATCGACGGCAGGCCCCCTGGGTGGTGCCAGAGCTGGCTGCTCCAGCTTCGCTGCCATCATCGCAGAATCGTGGACGACAGGCCCCTTGGGTGGTGCCGGAGCTGGCTGCTCTGGCGTCGCCCACCATCATCATAGAGTCATCGATGGTAGGCCCCCTGGGTGGTGTCGGGGCTGGCTGCTCCGCCGTCGCCCACCATCGTTGGAGAATCATCGACGACAGGCCCCCTGGGTGGTGTCAGAGCTGGTTGCTCCAGCATTGCCTACCATCATCGCAGAGTCGTCGACGGCAGGCCCCTTGGGTGGTGCCGGAGCTCGCTGCTCCAGCATCGCCCACCATCATCGCAGAGTTGTCGACGGCAGGCCCTGGTATATAGGTTACCACAAGAGAACCCTTTAAGCAACAAGAGAAGAACGAGAGAGTGTACTCACGAATCAGCGCTTGTTGCTGTCTTCAACGTGTTGGGACGTCAACGGCAGGCCCCCTAGGAGGTGTCGAAGCTGGATGCTCCGGTGTCGTCCACCACTGATGTGTAGCACTTCGATAACAGACCCCATGTATACAGGTTACCACAAGATAACCCTATTAGCAACAAGAGTGGGACAGGAGAGTGCACTCACAAATCAGTGCTTGTTACTGTCTTCGACGTGCTGGGACATCGACGGCAGGCCCTTGGGAGGTGTTGGAGCTGGATGCTCCGGCGTCGTACACCACCGATGTGTAGCACTTTGACGGTAGTCCCCTGGTATACAGGTTACCACAAGAGAACCCTATTAGCAACAAGAGCGGGACGGGAGAGTGTTCTCATGAATCAGCGATTGTTACTGTCTTCGACATGCTGGGACGTCGACAGCGGGCCCCCTCGAAGGTGTCGGTGTTGGCTGTCTTGCACGCATGGTATAGGAGGGACTAGTTTGCTCGCCGGTTTTACCTCTTTCTCCTCCTTCGCTTTGTCATGTCTCACTATCCTGAGTTGATACACGAGGCTTGGCTAATTCAATGCGTTAGTGCTTCGGGGTCCGGCTCCCGCCGTCCTTAGGGTGCAAACTTTCTAGCCCCCATTACTCGATCGTAACGCTGAGAGGCAGGGTGTGCGTGCTTAGGGTATAGGACCAGACTAAGCAGTTCACACCCCTTGGACCTCTGGCTTGGCGTAGACCTTTCCTGGGAGGCCATCCGGCATCACAGGACTCTAAGGATGGGGGCAGCCAAGAGAACCCCTCACACATTGCAGGTACCTCAAGCAGGCCTTCCTAGAGTAGGATTGCACAACTCCGGCAAGGGTGAGATACAGAGCATATAATTGTGTATATAAAGGCAATATACAAAAAAATGATCCTAGCATGGTTCGTCATAAAATTAACACGTAATTAAATGAACATTGTTAGGGAAACATGGAGTAAGACAGTGATTCTTTTATATCGGCATTCATAGGAGGAGAAACGCTTTTACAAAAGAAGGCAACGGCTCCCTTTTGGATGACGAGGGAGGCAGGGTGCACAGGCTTAGGGTTTGGGACTAGTCTAAGCTGGCTGCGCACTCTGCACCTGACCCTCCCGGAGCTTGGTTGTCCTAAATGCTGCTCCTAGACTCTATGAAACCTTTACATTGTCCTACTACTAAGCTAAGATTAACTTATAGGGGTGATCGAAGCTCCGAGGGTAGTTGTGACAGTTGTCGGGCAACCTGTCGTCGATAGCTACTAGCAGGATGATGAGCGGGTGTCCCTACGTTTTGCCTTGGCCCCCTGCCTTGCTGGTGGTATGAGCAGAGCCGGAGCTGATCTGACAGCTTTGACGGGAGTGAAAATGTTGTCGGAAGGCTGCAGACGAGGTGCAGCGGACAAGTCGCGCTGACGCGAGCTCGACGGAGGCTGACTTGGTCCAGCGCTGCCTGGGGCTGATGCTAGGTCTGCTACAAGCGCTTGGAGCTTCTCCAAGGCTAACACCGCAGCGGTGCGGTCTCCGCAGATCCTGAGGACGCCAGAGGGGGTCAGCATCTTGAACACAAGGTAGCTGTAGTGGACTACGGCCATGAATCTGTATAGGGCAGGCCTGCTGATGATGGCGTTGAAGGGGAGGCTGACCTCCGCGATGTCGAACAGTATGCTCTCCATGCTGAAGTTCTTGGGTGTCCCAAGCGTCATCCAAAGATGGATGTTGCCGTACGGGACGATGTTCCCTGGTCCTAATCCCAAGAACAGGCCCGAGGGGGTGAGCTTGGACACTGGGATCTGCAGCAGGTCGAAGACCGCACGGCTGATGAGGTTGAGCCCGGCTCCGCCATCTATCACGACATAGTGGAGCTTGACATTGGCAATGGTGGGGGCAACCAGGAGAGGTAGGATCCCGACTCCTGCCATGTTCTTGGGGTAGTCGGAGGCATCGATGCTGATAAGTGTTTGCTTCCACTTGTGGTGCAGTGCCAGAGTGGGGGCAGGAGCTATCGAAGCCACTGCTCGGCGCAGGGTCTTGACCGCATTCCGGGATGCAGGATCCCAAGACCCCCGAAGATGACGTGGAGTGTCTTGCGATGCTCGTGGTCGATGCTGGCGTCAGAGTCCTCGTCCTGGTGGACCAACTGGACAGCCCGTTCTTGCTTCTAGTACTCCATTTCCTCGTCATCATCAACCTTGGGGTCGACCTTCTGCTTTCCCTCCCGCAGGTGGAAGGGAGCGCTGTCAGGGCGATGCTGCGCCCTCTGTTGGTATCGCTCGATGCATCTCTTGATCTCTCGGCACCCGCTCGCGATGTGGTCGCGAGTCTTGTGCACCGGGCAGGGCTCCACG
This sequence comes from Tuctoria greenei, assembly GCA_036927565.1. Taxonomy (NCBI): domain Eukaryota; kingdom Viridiplantae; phylum Streptophyta; class Magnoliopsida; order Poales; family Poaceae; genus Tuctoria; species Tuctoria greenei. The sequence continues at coordinate 98,850,633 of JAYESD010000012.1, read as the reverse complement.
CCATCGTCAGTAGCAGGTGGCTGACGTGGGTGTTTCTCAGGGCGTGGGGGGTCTGACGCCACCGGTCGCAACTGCTGCCGCGATGGATGCCTCATGCAGCGGTTTGTTCTAGCCACCGCCCCGGTTCTTGTTCTTCTTCTTGCCGCTACCCGGGGTAACGACACCTTTGCCGGTCTGGTCAGCTCTGCCCATCCCAGGGGAGGGCTGGGTGTGCCAGTCACGGCCTTGTGCTGCCCTGGCGCTCTGGTCGGCGATGGAGAAGAGCTCGAAGACATCTTGCATGTTGTGCATGGCTAACTTCTTGAGCATCTTCCTGTCCCACACTCCCTGCCGGAATGCCACTATGACTCAAGCATTCGGGATGTTGGGGATGGAGTTGTGTACCTAGGAAAAACGCTGAATGAATGATCGCAGCATCTCCTTGGGTTGCTGACGCACATCATGGAGGTCGAGCTCAATGTCGGGGCGCATGTAGGAGCTACCAAAATTCGCCGTGAATTACTGGCATAACTCATCTCAAGAGGTTATGGACCCCTCAGGCAGGTTCATCAGCCATGACCGAGCCGAGCTGATCAGGGCGACGGGGAAGTAGTTGGCCAGGATGAGCTCATCCGCTCCTGCAGCAAGGAGTGTTGTGGTGTAGATCTGCACAACTAGGCTGGGTTGACGCTTCCATCAAACTTCTCCGGCAGGTGTGGCCGGAACTTGCGCGACCACATCGTCAGGTGGAGGTACAGAGCCAAGGTCGTGCACCCTCCGATGGGCTTCGTCGGAGAGGTGTACGAAACGGCATACCCCAGGTGGGTTTGCTGCGCAACGTGCGGCTGCTGCGCAGCTTGCTGCTGTGGCACCTACTGTGCCAAGTGCTGCTGCTATAGCACCTGTTGCGCCAAGTACTGCTGCTACGGCACCTGCTGCACAGAGTATTGCAAAGGGGCGGTCGACCCAACATAATCCTGGTGAGGCGGCGACAGAGGGTTTACCTGTGATGCACATTGGACGGAGGATGCTGAAAATGCATCTAGGAATCCCTTGTGGGTTTTGGATGATTTATGACAAGCAAATGAGATCCTAACTACTTTGTTGAGATGAGCACATGTTTTAATGAGAAAATGAGCAAAAAGCCAAAAAGAAGGGAGAATGAGGAGCCATGTGGAAAAGAGCTCAAGGAACAAGTGCAGTAGATCATTATGTATGGAGTGTGTTAAGGAAACACATCCCAAGAGCTCAAGCACACATAATCACACACATTGCACAAGTTTATACAGGTTCGGACTAGTCCGACTGACACTGGACTAGTTCGATATCTTTCTGCACAAGATCGGACAAGTCCGATATCACCACGGACTAGTCTGATATCTCTCTGACAAGAATCGGACTAGTCCTCCCCAGTGCGGACTAGTCCTCAAAACACTTCACAAGTTGCACAAAATCAGACAAGTCCGAGCACACAACGGACTAGTCCGATATTGGCATGGACTAGTCCGAAAACCCTCTGACCTAAGTCGGACAAGTCCTCCAAGTGCGGACTTGACACCCAATTCACTTCGGGTTTCACTGATCCGGACAAGTCCGATGATTATCAGACTAGTCCGAAGATTTCCAGAAGCGAAATCGGACAAGTCCGCTTCTAGCCGGACTAGTCCGATATTTCGGGACACCTAGGGTTTGCTACACACAACACACTGGACTAGTTTGGTGTCCACCACGGACTAGTCCGATATTCCTAAAACCTAACGGTCACTTTTAAAAACCCCATATAAATAGATGTGCACGGCCCAACTTTTACGACTCTCTTGTCCCCTTGCGCCATCACACCTCCCAAGAGCCTCAAAAACACATCTCTCCACGAAATCAAAAGCGACAAAGATCAATCCCTTAAGGATACACTTTGGGACATTGGAGAGACACAGTTCATCACTCATTGGGCTCTTGGTTTGATTCCCTAACACACTCCTGCAATTTTCATTGTAATCTTTCGGGTGTGTTCTTAGTGGAGTTCTTGTTGTAATCTTGGGGAGCCCTCAACGTGTGAGAAGGCCCCTTGAATTCGGTTATTTACCCCTTGTGATAAGTGAAGAGGATTGGCCTTCGTGGTGATCCGACGAGGGTAGGGTTGGAGAAGATCCGGTCCTTTTGTGGACTCCTCAACGTGGATGTAGGTTGCCTCTGTGGGAACCGAACCACGGGATAAAATCATTGTGTTCTTTCTTTGCGCTCATTGTTCTTACATTTCATATATACATCTAGGGTTTTGATCAATCGTGCTCACTTTACGTTGAAACATTGAGTTTAAGATTAAATTGTGATACACCCTAGTTTATATTTGTGCTACACTTAAATTACAAGTATAATTCCGCTGCTTATCTCCTAGAATCAATTTAATTGATCAAATTCGATTAACCTAGTCGGTACACACCGGACTAGTCCACACTTGACTGGACTAGTCCGATATCTCGAGATTTGATCTGATTGTTAAGTGTTGCAGGTTCTGACAAAATTCAAGAAGGCCTATTCACCACCCCCTCTAGGCCACATTCAATTGGTATCAGAGCACAGTTCTTCAAGAAGGAGACTAATCGCTCGAAGAGATCATGTCGGACATGAAGGGCGTACACAAGAGCAACAACCAAGAGAAGTTTAATGAAGACAAGAACCAAAAATTGGAGAAGCTCCTCGAGGCCATTCAAGACTTCGAGGATGACGATGAAGAGACGCTGGAACTCAAGGTGCTCCTAAGAAAGAAAACCCTTTCCAAGGGAAAGGTGAAAATCGAAGATGAGAATAAAAAGAAGGGGAGTAGTCACACTGACTGCTCCTGATATCCATTTAACTATGATCGCCTAAATTCTAACAACAATCATTATCTATCCATTCCACTTGGAAAAGCCCCACATTTTGACAGCAATGACTACTCAATGTGGAGGCAAAACATGAAAATGCATTTGATTTCTCTCAATCCAAGTTTGTGGTACATAGTATGCACAGGAATAGATATCCTTGATGGTGATGAGGAGCTCACACCTAACCAAGAGCAAGTGATCCATCGAAATGCTCAAGCTGCTGCAGTTATCAACCCATCGCTCAGTCGTGATGAGTTTACAAAAGTGGATGTACTCGAGATCGCAAAATAAATATGGGATACATTGCAAACCGCACATGAAGGTGATCATCATGTGCGAGAAGCAAAGATCAAGATAATTGAAGGCGAGCTAGGAAGGTACACAATCAAAGAAGATGAGTCGCCGCAAGACATGTACAACCGATTAAAGACGCTCATCAACAAGGTGCGAGCATACAGAAGCAAAAATTGGAACGACCACGAGGTAGTGAAGCTCATCCTTAGAGCCTTCATGCCTCGCAATGTCACTTTATGCTCGATGATACGAGAAAGCCCCGAGTACAAGAAGATGACTCCGGATGAGCTACTTGGAAAAATCATCAACTTTGAGATGATGGAAAAGCAGGCCAAGCACGTTAAGATTGCCGATCTCACCGACAAAGAAGAAAGGGGTTGCTTTGAAGTCCACCCTCAAGCCCTTATCCAAAGAAGCTCGAGAAACTCAACTAGAAGAAGACGGTGATGATGAAAGCAGTGACTTGGATGAAGATGACATGATACTGTTCATGAAGAAAATTCAAGAAGATGATGAAGAAGAGACAAGGCGCTAAATCAAGTGAAGGAAAGTACAAGGAGAGATCAAAACCAAAATTGAGGCGGGCATGCTATAATTGTGGTGAGTATAACCACTTTATAGTTGATTGCCCATATGAAGAGAACAAGAAGAAGACCAAAGAAGCAAAGCCTCAACCCAAGAAATTCTTCAAGAAGAAGAAACAAGCCGAACAAGCGCATATAGGGGAAGAGTGGGACTCAAATGATGAGTCCTCATCATCAGAAGAAGAGATGGCTACCATAGCCATCGAGAAGACATCCAAGAAGTCCACTCTCTTCTCTACTCTCGGCGCATGGAAGCGGAACGACACTTGCCTCATGGCAAAGGAAGGTAAACGCAAGGCCTATTCCTCCGGTGGATCCAAATGGGTGCTAGACAGTGGCTGCACCAACCATATGACTGGAGAAAGAAGAATGTTCGTTGAGTATGAAGAAAATGAGGATCCAAACGAGGGCATCTATTTTGGAGACAATAGTCAAGGAAAGGTGCTCGGTACCGGTAAAATTGCCATATCATCTAAACACACTCTTTCTCACGTATTACATGTTGATTCCTTAGATTGTAACCTGTTGTCAATATCTCAATTATGTGACAAAGGTTATAATTGCTTGTTCACTAACGAGGGTGTGACTGTCTCTAGGAGGAGTGATGGTTCCATTGCCTTCAAGGGTATGTTAAAGGAAAAGCTTTATCTTATTGACTTCAACAAGGATAAAGCCGAACTTGACACATGCTTGATTGCAAAGACCAACATGGATTGGCTGTGGCATAGACGGCTAGCGCATGTTGGTATGAGGAATCTTCAAAACCTCCTCAAGGGCGATCACATGCGAGGTTTGAAGGATGTTGTTTTTGAGAAAGACAGGCCTTGTAGCACGTGCCAAGTCGGGAAGCAAGTTGGAGCACCCCATCCCGCGAAGAACATCATGACTACAACAAGACCGCTCGAGCTACTTCACATGGACTTATTCAGTCCAATTGCCTACATAAGCATCGACGGTAATAAATATGGTTTAGTAGTTGTTGATGATTTTTCTCGCTTCACTTGGGTTTTCTTTTTACATGATAAATCAGAAATACAAGGAATACTCAAGAAATTCTTCAAGCAAGCTCAAAATGAATTCTCATTGACAATCAAGAACATTCGAAGCGACAATGACACGGAGTTCAAGAACACACAAGTGGAGGTGTACCTAGATGAAGAAGGCATAAAGCACGAGTTTTCAGCTCCTTACTCCCCTCAACAAAACAGAGTTGTCGAAAGGAAGAACCAAACCCTCATAGATATGGTGAGAACAATGCTCGATGAGTACAAGACCTCAGATCAATTTTGGGCGGAAGCGGTCAACACCGCTTGCCACGCCATAAATCAACTTTATCTTCATCGACTACTCAAGAAGACATCCTATGAGCTACTCACCGGTAACAATCCTAATATTTCATATTTTCGAGTTTTCGGTTCCAAATGCTATATTTTGAACAAGAAGCCTAGGACTTCAAAGTTTGCTTCGAAGTTCGATGAAGGTTTCTTGTTTGGTTATGATTCGAACACTTATGCCTATTGTGTCTACAACAAGACCTCTGGACTTGTTGAAGTAGCACGTGATGTAGTGTTCGATGAAACTAATGACTCCCAAAAGGAGCAAGTTGACCCATGTGTGCTAGATAAAGAAGAAGCTCCTTGTCAGGCATTGAGAAGAATGGCGTTAGGCGAAGTTCGACCACAAGAGCCACCTCTACATATGCATTAGGAAAACGAACCACAAGAGGAGACCAATGATCAAGGGGGAGCCTCCATACAAGATAAACCTCAAGAAAGTGAAGATGATCAACAAGTCAATGAGGGTAACCATTTAGGGGGAGAAGAAGATGATCATGAAGATTCAAGACAGCAAGTATCACACCCAAGAGTACACCAATGCGTCCAAAGGGATCACCCAATCGACAACATCATCGGTGACAACCAAAAGGGAGTAACTACTAGATCTCGCATAGCTAATTTTTGTGAGCATTACTCGTTTGTGTCCTTTTTGGAACCACGCAGGGTTGAGGATGCATTGAAGGATCCAGATTTGGTAGTCGCCATGCAAGAAGAACTCAACAATTTCAAAAGGAACGAGGTGTGGGAACTAGTTGAAAGACCCAAATCCAACGTCGTCGGCACCAAATGGGTCTTCCGCAACAAACAAGACGAACACGGGGTGGTGACAAGGAACAAGGCACGACTTGTGGCCAAAGGGTATTCACCAGTTGAAGGTTTGGATTTCGATGAAACCTTTGCTCCCGTAGCTAGACTTGAGTCCATTAGAATATTACTTGCATATGCTACTCATCATGATTTCAAGCTCTATCAAATAGATGTGAAAAGCGCTTTCCTCAATGGACCAATCAAGGAGGAGGTGTATGTGGAGCAACCCCCCGGGTTTGAAGATGAAGAGTTCCCCGACCACGTATTTAAATTGCGTAAGGCTCTCTACGGCCTCAAACAAGCTTCTAGAGCTTGGTATGAGTGTCTTAGATATTTCTTAATTGAAAATGGCTTTAAGTCCGATAAAGTAGATTATACATTGTTTACAAAGAACTTTGACAATGGTCTATTTGTTTGTCAAATCTATATTGATGATATAATCTTTGGTTCAACTAACAAATCTTTTTGTGACGAATTCAGTAAAATTATGACAGATAGGTTTGAGATGTCTAAGATGGGAGAGATAAAGTACTTCTTGGGATTCCAAGTGAGGCAACAAATGGAAGGGACGTTCATAAGCCAAACCAAGTACACTCAAGACATACTCAAGAAGTTTGGAATGGACAAGGGAAAGCCCATAAAGACTCCCATGGCAACAAATGGCCACTTGGATCTCAATGAAGATGGACCTAGCGTTGATCAAAAGGTATATCGCTCCATGATTGGATCTCTACTCAATTTATGTGCATCTAGGCCAGACATTATGAGTGTATGTTTGTGTGCAAGATTTCAATCCAATCCTAAGGAGTGTCACTTGACAGCCGTAAAAAGGATCTTGAGATATTTAGTTCATACATACAACCTTGGTCTTTGGTATCCAAAAGGCTCCAAATTCAATCTCATGGTTACTCCGATGCAGATTATGCCGAATGCAAAGTAGATAGAAAAAGTACCTCTAGTACATGCCAATTCCTAGGTAGATCCCTAGTTTCTCGGTCCTCCAAGAAACAAAACTCCATTGCCTTATCCACAGCCGACGCGGAGTATGTTGCAGCCGGGAGTTGTTGTGCACAACTCCTTTGGATGCGACAAACTCTAAGGGATTACGGTTACAATATGAATTGTATTCCACTCCTTTGTGATAATGAGAGTGCCATTAAAATTGCCCATAATCCAGTTGAGCACTCTAGAACCAAACCCATAGACATCCGACATCACTTCTTGAGAGACCACTCCATGAAAGGAGATATAGCCATTTCCCATGTCAACACCGAAAAGCAATTAGCCGACATATTCACCAAGCCACTTGATGAAAAACGCTTTTGTGAGCTTCGAAATGAACTAAATATCCTTGATGCTCGGAATGTGGCTTGAAAATTTGCATACCTGTATGAATTCTTCAAAATATGTTGATTGGATTGTGAAAATCATCTCTCTCAATTTTCACCGAAAACCTATGCCAATTACTAGATCTTGGTGAATTATGGTCATTGCTTGATTGTTGTATGCTTACTGATCATATTTATCAAGATTATTTGATTTGATTTGACTCCCTATTTTCTAAATAAGTACCTTCAAATATATACGAATGGGCTAGGCATTTCTTCCCTGGTGACCACGGACTAGTCCGTGGTTACCCGGACTAGTCCGCCAATGCAGACTAGTCCGCAGAGCGCCGATTAGGCCGGACTAGTCTGACAGACCACAGACTAGTCCGATATAGCCTTTGGAAAAGTTCGAACTAGTCCGATCATTTTTGGACTTGTCCGATTTTTCGTGTACATAAACCTAGTCATCGCCAAACCCTAATTTCCTCACCTCCCCCACACTTGCCTCAAGCTTTCTCTCTCCACGCTCGAGCTCCCCAAGGCGATTTGGCGACTCCTCCATCAAAAAGCTCCAAGTTTGGGTGGAAATCAAGCTCCTTCGCTTAGGGATTGAAGTCCACGGACTTGTCCGCCCTTCAACGTCCTCCTCTCCGAGATTCAAGTGATTTTTCTGTAATTTTCCCCCAAACCCTAGAAATCTCCATTTTCTTCATTGTTGATCGAATGGCCTAGCTTCTTTCACCTAATACTAGTGTCCTTGATGTATTACATTGCTGTTAGGCTAGATTTGCATTGAGAAATTCCTTTTGTCTCATAGTTAAGGTTCTTGGGGATGAATTTCGGACTAGTCCGGTCCATGCACGGACAAGTCCAGTCACCTGGACTAGTCCGTGCTTGTACATTAGACTTGTTTGATTATTCTGAACTCAACCCTAACTTATTAATCCCTCAATGCAAATTCCTTGTCATCTATTCTCATCAATACCTTGTGCAATCCATTCTCAGGGCATGTCGAACTCTCACGATGAGGTTTCCGACTTCGAAGCTGAGATGGACCAAGAATCCCTACTTCGGTCCTCGACGGGCCAAAACAAGAAGCGCCCTTCCGAGCCAGCCCCCTCTCCTCCTCAGTTTCAGAAAAGGGTGGCTCGACGCAAGGTGCCTGCTTCCAGGGCTTCTACTTGTGGTGGCCCTAGCTCGGCAAGTGCTCGCCAAGCAAAAGGAAAAGGAAAAGGGATCGCAACGAGCCCGATTGGCCCTCTAAAGATGTCAACTCCGAAGCAAGGGGCTAGGGATCCCACAGAGGAAAGGTTCAACGGGAAGGGCAGTGACTCAACTGCAAAGCTCAGGAATATGGATTGCTACAGCCAATCCAGGCAGGCTGCAGATGGAAGATTCTGGAGCAACTTCCATGCAAACTTTTACAAGTCTGTCTACCTCCAGATCAAGACCCCAGTGGTGCGCAGTCAGTGGATAGATTGGGCACATCTTGAGAGGAAGAGATGCTCCTCCTTTGATGAGGTGATCGAGGCAGCTGAGAGACATGGCTTGAAGGACCTCTTTGCCTTCAAGTACAACTGGAATGACGAAGTGATAGCTCAGTTCTATGCTACTTGTCACTTTGCCAGTGATGAGGAGGAGTGGGTGACTTGGATGACTCACGGGTCCAAGTACACCATTACCTACGATGAGTACGCGAGTCTCCTCCACCTGGAGAACACCGACAACAACTTGCTGGTGATCCACAACCTTGGGGTCTTGGAAAAGGATAGGATGAGGTTCCTATATGACCCATCACTGAAGTTCAATCCTCCCTCCACAAAGAACATGAAACCCTTCTTTGTGGTGCTTAACAGAGTGCTGAGGAAGACAATTGCCCCTAAGGATGGGGATGCAGGGAGTGTATAGGGCTATCTCCAGACCTTGATGAAGGTCATAAGCCAGGACCGCAAGTTTCATGTGTTTGACTATATCTGGAATGATATGGTCAACATCTCTAGCACCCCAAACAGATCCTGTGGCTATGCCCCCTACCTAATGTTCATGATTGAGAAGGTCACATGCATCGAATTCGTCAAAGATGTGGAGCACACACCATTGAGGCCTCAGAAGCCTCAACAAGCAAATGTTCAAGCTGCTCCCTCTCCTGCTTCTAGTGCAGAGGCTCCGGCAAGAGCGAGTGGAGATGCCGGGGCTGCCCCTGCCACTAGGGTAGCTCCTCAAAAGGGATATGCAAGTGGCACCTTCAAGTACCTGGCTGCTATTTTTGCCCCCTGCAAAAAGGCCGAGGTGAAGGCCCACACGCTCAACAAGAGAAGAAAGGCTGACATGAAGTATGTCAAGGAAAATGTGAAGCAGATTTGCCAAAAACTAGAGATCGAGCCCATTGGATTTCCAGTAATTTCTGATGACTCCGACTCTAACTACACCGAGCTCGGGCCCTTGACTCCCTCCGAGCTTGCCTATTTTGGCATTGGGGGCTCGAGTGGCTCCGTTCCTCCTCCTCCTCCTCATCAGCCCGAAGATGAAGATGAAGACGATGAGAGGACCGACAGCGAGGCTTGAAGACTTTAGGTCCCTCCTCTCCTTCTTTTTGGTGTCTTGATGCTAAAGGGGGAGAGATTGAGGGGGAGTCTTAGGTCTTAGGTCTTAGCTGTAGGATGCGAGGAGAGCTTCTTTTTATGCCTTTTGTCTATTTTGTGGTTTGTAAAACTTTTAATATGCTCTTATGATACTTATGGTCTTGTGATGCAATGTTTTGAACTACTTATGAAGTAATTGATGAAATCTGTGATTTTGCTTCAAGAATGACATATATGCTTGTTGTTGATGTGTTGATGTCAATTATGTCATTCTCATCATAATTATTGCTTCTATACACTTAGTTCTGCATCCCACCATAAAGAATGCACATATGGATCATGTTTTCATTACTTTATGAAAATCTCAACTTTTTATCACATTTTGTGAAATCTCAATTGGTTGTCATCAATCATCAAAAAGGGGGAGATTGAAAGTGCATCTAGGAATCCCTTGTGGGTTTTGGATAATTTATGACAAGCAAATGAGATCCTAACTACTTTGTTGAGATGAGCACAGGTTTTAATGAGAAAATGAGCTAAGAGCCAAAAAGAAGGGAGAATGAGGAGCAATGTGGAAAAGAGCTCAAGGAACAAGTGCAGTAGATCATTGTGTATGGAGTGTGTTAAAGAAACACATCCCGAGACTCAAGCACACATAATCACACACATTGCACAAGTTTATACAGGTCCGGAGTAGTCCGACTGACACCGGACTAGTCTGATATCTTTCTGCACAAGATCGAACAAGTCCGATATCTCTCTGACTAGAATCAGACTAGTCCTCCCCAGTGCGGACTAGTCCTCAAAACACTTCACAAGTTGCATAAAATCGGACAAGTCCGATCACACAACGGACTAGTCCGATATCATTTGATGAAAATCGGACAAGTCCAATATTGGCACGGACTAGTCCGAAAACCCTCTGACCTAAATCGGACAAGTCCTCCAAGTGCGGACTTGTCACCCAATTCACTTAGGGTTTCACTGATCCGGACAAGTCCAGTGATTATCGGACTAGTCCGAAGATTTCCAGAAGCGAAATCGGACAAGTCTGCTTCTAGCCAGACTAGTCCAATATTTCGGGACACCTAGGGTTTGCTACACACAGCACACCAGACTAGTCCGGTGTCCACAACGGACTAGTCTGATATTCCTAAACCCTAATGGTCACTTTTAGAAACCCTATATAAATAGATGTGCACGACCCAACTTTTACGACTCTCTTGACCCCCTGCGCTGTCACACCTCCCAAGAGCCTCAAAAACACATCTCTCCACGAAATCAAAAGCAACAAAGATCAATCCCTTGAGGATACACTTTGGGACATTGGAGAGACACAGTTCATCACTCATTGAGCTCATGGTTTGATTCCCTAACACAATCATGTGATTTTCATTGTAATCTTTCAGGTGTGTTCTTGGTGGAGTTCTTGGTGTAATCTTGGGGAGCCCTCAACGTGTGAGAAGGCCCTTGAATTCGGTTATTTACCCCTTGTGATAAGTGAAGAGTATTGGCCTTCGTGGTGATCCGATGAGGGTAGGGTTGGAGAAGACACGGTCCTTTTGTGGACTCCTCAACGTGGATGTAGGTTTCCTCTGTGGGAACCGAACCACGGGATAAAATCATTGTGTTCTTTCTTTGCGCTCATTGTTCTTACATTTCATATATACATCTAGGGTTTTGATCAATCATGCTCACTTTACGTTGAAACATTGAGTTTAAGATTAAATTGTGATACACCCTAGCTTATATTTGTGCTACACTTAAATTACAAGTATAACTCCGCTGCTTATCTCCTAGAATCAATTTAATTGATGAAATTTGATTAACCTAGTCGATACACACCGGACTAGTCCGCACTTGACCAGACTAGTCCGATATCTCGAGATTTGATCTGGTTGTAAAGTGTTGCAGGTTCCGACAAAATTCAAAAAGGCCTATGCACCCCCCCTCTAGGCCACATTTGGATGCCTCCTGCTCAGGCCCTTGAGGGCGTATTCAACATCAAGGTTGCACCGTCTCTCCTGCTATTGCTCGATGATGATGCGACCATCTATCTGAGATTGACGACGGTCAAGATCGACCCTCAGGTCCACTGTGGGGCCTCGACAAGCGCTAGTAAGCCTGGTGGAACGGGAGTGGGTGGAGCGATGATCGATGGATGGCGTGCGCGACAACGACACGTGACAACTCCCTCTGTTGGGAGAGTTGATGGCCGCAACGAAAAAGTGGTCGATATCTTGGACCCAATGTTGAGCCACTCCCTAGGAAGCATTCAAGGATGGTGGGTGGTGGAGAAGGGCCTTGGCTGCTGCCAGAGCGCTCTTTGGACTTGCAGCCGACTGCTCTAGGGCCGTAGACTGGGCCGAGATGTGCCCGAATGGGCCGCCCTAGCCAGCTACATCTATGCATAGGTGTGATGGACCAGATTGTGCCGCCTGAATGATGGATCTGGTCACCAGACGACGACCATGGAAACCACCGTCCACGGGCTTGATGAACACCATTGTTGTGAAAGCGCAACCACTTTTTTAAAGGAAAATGCCCTACCTGGCATGCCAAATATCAAAGTGTTCTTGCGACACTTCCCCCGGACCTGCTATGAGAGCAGCCCGACGAGGTTCTTGATCGGCAGGGTTTAGTCCTCAATAGAGATTGCACGTATGAAAGATGGTGAGATAGTGGTTTTATGTGGTTCGGGCCGTCGGAGCGTAATACCCTACTCCACGGTGAGGTTTGTATTGCTGGTGTGAATGTGTGTGTAGCATGTGTATGCGTTAGATTGGATTGGGGGATCCTCTGTAATGGTGGCGATCTTGTCCTTTTATAGACAAGGTCGGACGCCTTACAAGTGGGGTCCGGGGCTCGATAGGTGGCCCTGAGCGATCTTATCCTAAAGATCTAAGGCTTCTCGCATAAGCCTCCCCTTACTGTGGCTTGAAGACCTGCCGTCTTGCAGCCTCAGATGCTAGTGGCCCATGCGTAGTCGTTGATGATGGCAGGGAATGTCATGTCCAACTGTCTCTGTCGCCGTAAGCTACCGACATGGCAGAGTGGGGTAGGCCTGCGACGTCTTCACTGCGATACGATTGGGCGTAGTGATACTTGACAGTAGGCGTGCGACACGTCATGTGCCTGGGGAAGGCGTGTGTCTTCAATGCTTTATTTAGACAAGACACACCGCCCTCTTAACTCCCGCAACCCACTACCCAGGGCAAGTTGCAGGATACGTGTCAGCTCAGGAGCTTGCCTCTACGAGGGAGGCCGGGTCCCGATCCGCGGACCACGTGGCAGCCCCAGAGCCAATTCCTTAGTAGAGTGGGGGATCCAGGTCCGCGGGACACGTGGTAGGGCCGGAGCCTGCCTCCGCAGGAGGTGGCCAACCTGGTGCTTCGAACCACGTAGCAGCACCAGGGCCCTCTCCCTTGGGGGAGCGGGATCCCGTCTTGCTAGACACGTGGCCGCTTGGGAGCCCGTCTCCTCAAGGAGGAGCTGAACCCTCCTTGAGGTCCATGTGGATGCGCCGGACTAGGGAGAGGTCCGAGCTTTCTGGACACGTGGTGCTCTCGGACCCTGCCTCGGCAGGAAGGCAGGACACTTAGGTAACTTTAGCATGCACGCGAGGGTACCAACAGTCACACATCGTCCTAGGAGTACATGCCCTTATTGTTACAAAACCAACACCCCCATTATTTAGACGAAACCTAAGGATTCATGCAACGAGGTAAATAACAAGGTGGCTGAATGCAGCTAGATAATAACGTGCCTGAAGCCGGTGCTTCCATCCTTTGGGCTCATATCCTCTACACTGGTTCCATCAATGCAGATGTGATATTAGGTGAGATTTCAACCATTCAAAACACTTTCAACGACCTAAGGTATCTAACGGTTCAGATCTCACAAATAATCAAATAATAAATGCAACAACTATAAAGGCTAAAGGTACACAGAAAAAATGTTTTTGGTATTAGGCTCAAGGATGCTTAGCAAGAAGACTTGCTCGTAGTTATCAAGCTTTAAAAATTCTTGACATGATGTATATCAAACTCTTGTCTCAGCATTATGTTTTGAAGAGATGAACTCAAGAAGCAAGAAGTAGGATTGTACAAAACACTATTGGAAAGACTGTTTTGGAAAACTCAAAAATAGATGCAACACGATGGTATCAGTTTCTGCCCCAAAAGTTCCTTGCAATTGCTTCTATGACATCTGAGTATGGAGACATATATTCATTCATTGATGACATACTTAAAACTTTGCAAATAGACATTGACAACAAGATTGAGGACTCTTCAAACATGACTACAGATCAGCTTGAGGAACAAGCTATATGAAAATTGGCTCATATCAAAGGCAAAAAGAAAAGGTGGTTCGAAAGAGTATTTCAAGATGGACATAAACAAGGGTAGATAAGTTTAATAAAAAAAGATAAGGGCAAGAAATAATTTGGGCAACATATTCACGAACAATGATCATGTGATGGCATAATTTGGATCTATTATAGCTTCAATCAACTACTTATGGTAAAACAAATACTTTACTGTGAGGACTGGGGTAACGATATTTCAGGAATCACATTATCGTTCAATGCGGTATTTAACAGCACATCACGAAAAGAACTCAAAATATATAACATAAGTTCTTGTTTTATAACCTTGTCTTGTTACAACATAATTTACATAAACATAGCTGCAACAGAAATTTCTTATATCTCAAACTCTCAAGCCTAGGCTATGCATAAGTGAAACCATCCAGCCCATGGATGCTTCACACTAGGGGCACGAAGATTTTATGATGGCGTGTGGAGCTCTCATTGAGCCATATACCTCGGAGGGGGTGACACATCACTAGGGAACCTATCGGCATTTCGGAAACTGACCAGTAAATTTATTATTGAATCACGTTCGTCTTCGTATGGCTAGCTGCAAAAAAAAGATATTTATCCTTGTCCATAAAAAAAGCCCTACGTCCAAAGAGAGTCTATCTGTGATCTTTGTTAGCTCAAAAGGCGAGAGAACATATTACAAGCGAGCCTTGCTCGAGTACATGAACTCTAAGAAAGTAAAATGAACTCTAGGAAAGGAATGAGTAAACGAAACACGAAAGTAAGGCGTGAACACAAATATGTAAGGTAAATGCGCAAGAAAATGCGTAAGTAAAGCGAGTACAAAGTGAATTCGCCCCCCTCGGGGAGGCCTTGGGGCTCCTTATATAGGTGGCAAGGCGGCCCAATTTAACTGACATTCTTCATAGTGGGGTCGGGTTGTACAGTGTTCGTTCTAGACGCCCGGGCTGCCCGGGATGCGGAAGCTTCACAGTCTTGACGACTTCTTCATCACTAAGGAAACATCATGTGTGCGGGGTAATTACTCCTCTGCGACGTATGGGACGAGTCGCATCGCGTGTTATCCTTTTTGTCAAAGTTGATGTGCCCGCTATCTGTCATAGATACCCCCAACTACCCGCCTCTCCCAGGCTCGAGTCTGGGAGGAATCCTCCGCCTGACCTCTCAGGCCGGGACCTGGGCAGGCTAGGTACCCCAATCTCGACAGGTCGGGGCATCGGTGGTGAGCCCCTACTCGAGACGGAGGGTACCTATGATTCATAGCCGCATAGTGGTCGCGTACCATCGGGTCCTTTATCTTTGGTACCCTGGGTATAGAACTCTGTTAGAAGCCCTGGAGCCTTCGACGGAGTTTACGTGGAGTTGGTCGTAGGTTGAACTTGCACCCACGTCAAGGACCCTAAAACTAGGAGTTCAATAAATGTGTCAGTATCGGTTCAAGATACACGCCTGACCACTAGCAGCCCCAAACTACTTCCGGCGGGACGTAGGATCAGTTGCAGACCCCGAGTCTCCTACGAGGTTGTGTTCCCAATTAGCAAGTTTGTTTGCACCCCACCGACGAGCTGTCAGTAGTTTGGAGGGGTGCGCAGATCGGAAAGTTCCCAGCGTAGGGCCTAAATCCCGCGCTCTGTGGGTTATCTAATGGGTACTCCAAGTAAAATCTGGTCGAGCCAGTTCGTTTGGGGCGACTGGAATCCGTCCATTGCTATTCGTTAGGGATGACAGCACGTCGAGGCACGGAAGCCTACGTTTCATAAATTTGCCCGGGGACATCTACATAGTTCCCGAGTCCACCAAGGGGCCCGAGTGGCTCAGGACCCAACCCTAAGTAGGGATACCTAGGAGTCGCAAAGCTAAGACTTGGACACGGATAGTTGGAGACATCAGGGGGGCGCTCTGCCGAGTCTTGTTCGTTCAGGACAACACAATATGACCTGTCAGATAGGTTGGCACCCCGAACTATACGTGGCCCCAAAAGTGAAACTTACTCTTCTTACCTGGGCTCGCTGGCCAGCGGGCCTTGCTTTATTGGAGACCAGGAGGCGCAACATGACTTGGAGCCGACGTCGATACAAATTAGGAGGAGGTGAGTTTTCGCAACAACTTTTAGGTTGCTATCAGTTTCCAAGGGTTTCGGTGATGTGTCACGTGAACCAGATATAGGAGCGGTGCTGATTACGATGAGCCAGAGACGCGTCGTGACATCCACGACCATTTTGGCTAGGGAGCCCGTCACGAAGTGGCAATCATGGTGGTTCATCCTAAATGAATGCCGCCACGTCTACCACTTCGCGCGGTTCAAGGCTTTCCCTATAACCTCCACACCGCGTGGTATAAAGGGCCTTGGCATTTATCTCCCCTTTCCTCCTCAACATTTCCTTGAACATCTCCTCCCTTGGCGCTTGGCCTTTCTTCCTGTAAAAGACCATAGAGTTAGTCATTTCGCGGAGGGTAAACAAAGTGGCGAGGTCATTGTCCATTCGTCTTTCGTCTAAAGGCGCCGTGGTTGAAGTCCCGCGTGACAGAGGATCAAGTCGGTGCCCTGACGGAGAAGCTTGTTGTACCGCTGTGCGACCTTCATAACTTTGTGTCTTCGGGGGAGACATTTCCCTCAATACGGGGCCTGACAAGGTGGTCTCCTTTCTTTCCTTCCATGAGTGGGTGATGGGTATGTCAGTGTGTTCCTTCTTTCGGTCGCTCATGTAGGAATGGGAACTGGAAATCTAGCACCTGACTCCCCTCAATGTCCTCTATATCTCCATGTTCATCACCATGTGCGAGGCTTATATGGGAGTCCCCCTAACCTCTTACTCTGGAGGTATTTCTTCCAGGTGCTGCCGTCCGAGGAGAGGGGCCAACTTTCGGCTGTGGGCTGCACCCGCGTCGAGCTTTGGTCGGTGAGGGAACTGAGCTACATCGAGTTGTACATAGAGAAGCCTCAAAGGTTGGTGTCATTCCAAGATTTACATTCGGAACTCCTAACCTGGGGTTCCATCATTCAGTGGGATACCCCCAAGGTGTTGGATTCATGGAGCCATCGCGTTACAAGAGCGAAAGAATGCGGACTGGAGTAGTACACCACTGCAGTGAGGATGTGGAGGGAGGACGGCCTTACGAGCGTGGCGATTCTTTGCACGCTCGTCAAGCGGAGGACTCAATCAACCCGAGCCCGGATGCTGCAATTGTGGCAATACCCCCCCCCCCCCCCGAGCCGGGATCCGTGCCCGAGCTGTTCGAGGATGAGATTGTCCAGCGGGTCGAGGGCCTAACTGGGAAGAAGTCGGGAGTGGCCAAGGCTGGTCCGCTTCTACTGGCAGCGGATTGGCCTTCTACTTGGATCTTTAGCAGGCCCGACCGCGTGATGGACACGTCCCGACGTGGTGGTGCTGTTGACGGTCATTATATACCAATTTTGACCATCAGCATAACTCAAATATGGGAAGGAATAAATATTTCTTACACACATCACCCTTAGATTTGACATAATTCCACTTGTACTTAGAGAAATAGTGCATGCAAGAGTTTTTATGCAGAATTGATGAAGAATGAGGGAAGCAATCCTGAAAAGTGCCAACCCAACCAATCACGCGACAACATATGGCATCACATGACTCCATGGCGTATCTGTGGGAATCCAATGTCCATTGAAGCGGGGATGAGGCATGGACCCACCTGTCAACCACAAGAAGAAAGCATAGCCGAGAGGGGGCTAGGACCAGATCAGTCGACCTCCTGGCTCCGCCGAGTAGGTCCTGGCGCCAAAGAGGGTCAATCGATGAGTGGCGCTCTCCGGTGGTGCCCTAAAGATGGTGGAGACTGATTCATGCGCTTTTACTGGCAACTACCGTCTCTACTCCATGTATAAATAGGGGAGGAAGGCCTCACATCACACACACACACACCACTCAAGCATTCTCTCTTGAATACACTAGTGCTCTCCTAGTTCCTTAGTGGAGGTTAGTCTGTAGAGAGGAGCCTCTAGTCCCAAGTCCAAATTGAGAAAGGTATGACTCATGTATCGTTTCCTTATTTTGTGACTTTATGCTTTATGCTAATTACATTATTAGTCTTTATTTATTCATATACTTGGACAAAGAGTTCTTGTTTTATTGTGGAGTCCATATATGTGCTAGGTGTAGATGTTATTATGGTCTAGTCATAATGCTCATATCATGTTATCGTAAACATCACACACCACGACTATAGTCTAATTAGGTATTAATATGATTATGTTAATATGAATATGTTAGTGCTTGGTCCCAACATAGGTTCAACAATATTTAGGTTAGTCATTACCTTAGGATGGTATTTGTATCCATACTCTTAAGGTATTTACCTAACATGTAAGCGTGGTGCTTAGATAGTCAAGTAGTGTTGGATGTCTCGTAGACCCATAGGTTGTCGGTGTAGGCGGCAGGTGGTGACAGCCCTTCCCATCCTTTGTAATCCCCCACATTTGGCTATGTCACAGGATCGAGACGAGAATCGTTCTGATGGTGTCAGGGGTAAACCCGAGCTTGATATGTCAGACCACTAAACCCTAGTATTCATCGTTAGAATACTCATGTGTACACTAATAGGCTATGTATATGAGTAATTAAAGCACAGTACGAGTAGCTTCATCTCTAACTTGACCATCACTAGAACATCTTTACCCTTAGAGTTGATTGCTTAGGTGTGTGTCACACTACCTCCACTACATCATTTACCCATTCTACCCGACTCATCACTAGAACACCCTACTCTCCTTTGATCTTGCCACTTTTCACTTGCCTTCTTTTGGGATAAAATAAATTACGTTGAAGATCTCGAATCCTTCTGAGAAGAGTTCGACCTCGTGTCGTTCCTCCTCAGGTGATCTTGTCGGCAAGGAAAGCCATCATCTTCACACCATCATGCTGCAAACCAAAAGCCCAGAAGACCCTTCGTGAGTTTTTGGCTCCCTTTGGTGACAATGTGCCTAATGGGCTCAATGTCAACACGAGAGACGTAAACTTCAAAATCAAGACTGTCCTAATCACTATGGTGCATGCTAATCCCTTCTGTGGGAAAGCCAACGAGGATGCAAGTTCTTACCTGCAAAAATTTCTTAAGATTTGTAGCATTTTCAAGATCAAGGATGTCACACCTGATGCTATTCATCTTTGATTGTTTCCGTTCTCCCTCCTTGGGAGAGCGATGCAGTGGTCCTATGCGAACGGAAGTGCTATAAACACTTGGGAAAAGTGTTCTACGATTCCTCATCGAATTCTTCCTGTTGGGCAAGACCAATGCCCTACGTGGAATAATCTCAAGCTTCCAGCAAGATCCCAAGGAGTCCATTTCCGAGGCATGGGAAAGGCTGCAGAGAGTACATCCTGGTCTGTCCTCACCATGGGATGGATGATTGGCTCATCATCCAAAACTTCTAGAACGGGCGGACTCTGTCAGCCAGTGACCATGTGGATGTTGCTGCTGGAGGAGCCTTCTTCTCTCTTACGGTGCCCTAAAGTCAAAGAATTGATCGAGAAGATGGTTTCCAACATGGGTTGGAGTGATGAGCGTCTCCAGCCCCAACAGCGAGGCATGCACACCTTGAAAGAGGTGGACATGACCACTACCAAATTGGACCCTCTGATGAAGAAGTTGGACTGTCAAGCAAATAGAGAAGTATTTGGCACCTCCCATTCCTTAGACTCTCACATGACGTGTGATGTCTGTGGCAACACGGGTCATGTGGGGAGTGACTGCCCCGAGACCCGTGAGGATGCCTTGTACTTAGCGAGCAACAGAAATTTCAACAATGGCAACCGTCTAGGAGGTCAAGGGTGGGGCCAACAATGCCATTTCTTTCAAGGAGGCTACAACAACAATAATTGCAATGAAAATCAGCCCAATTTGAAGGAGCTTGCCATTATCAAACTTAAGATCAATGATGCCCTATCCAAGAAGTTGTCGGCTAATGACAGGACCCTATAGAACATCAACGCCAAGATTTAAGGCTTATCTTCTGCCTCCAAGAACCAGTTGGGCTTCAACATGATGTTGGAAACTCAATTGGCTCAACTGGCAGCTGTTGTCCCTCCATTGGAAAATGGGAAGATTCTGGGGCAGCCCAAGGCTCCCTAGAGAATGTGAGTGCAGTGGCTACAAGAGGTGGAAAGACCACTCGTGACCCACTGTACCCCACCCAAGAGGAGAAAATAGTTGAGAAGAACAAGGAAGGAGCCCCTCCTACTAAGGGAGAAAAGCTCAGTGAGAGAATGGCAAGAGAATTTGAGGATACTATATTCATGCCATTCCCTAAAAAAAATCGGAAGCCAATTGTGGATGACCAATTCATCGATTTGTTGAAGTCATCCAGAAGATCCACATTAATGTGCTCTTGATAGATGCGATGCAAGTACCCACTTACACTCGCTATCTCAAGGACATACTGAACAACAAGCGACCATTGCCCACTGCAGAAGTTGTGTGAGACTTATGTGTACTGAATACATTGGTTATGGCGATAAAAGTTTTAAATGCTACCAAAACACCTCTATCATCAAGGTCCGACTATAGGTACGGCTTGTTTTGGTTAGCTCCGGCATAGTCCGACATAAGGTCCAACTTGCTTTGGCTAGGTCCGACTTCTTTGTCTAGGTTCGACTAGCTTTGGTTAGCTCCGGCGCTAGGTCCGCAAGCTTTGGTAAGCTCCGGTTCAAGGTCCGGTTAGCTTTGGTAAGGTTTGGAGCTTGATCGCAGTGGTTTTGCTTTTATCTTGCAATGATTCGTACTTGCTTTACATTGATGGAAGATTGCTTAGTATTCATTTGCTAAGTTTTTGGTGTGTTTTGGTGGTTATGGTTGATATCATTTTGCTATGGTTTGCAACATGCTTATGTGAGGTGCTCACGTAATATGTTGTAGTTTCAGAACTAACGTGAGTCATGTCAAGGACTTGTGCTTGGAAGTATTGGTTGTTTATTCATGTGCAGGTGTTGCTTGAGTTCAAGACATGGCTGGTGACAGGATCCATTGAGCTTGTCTTAGGGAGAAGATGAGGTTCAACAACAAAGTTCGAGAGGAATTGTGGTTGAGTTAGTCGGGAGGTCACGCAACATGTTTGGATCAAGAGCATTGCATATGAAGGTATTATTATGGACATTGTTGGAAGATGTTTGCAAGTATGCAAGGAATTCATGGACGTGGCTACATAGTTCCGAGGCGTGATGAAGAGACGTGGACATAAAGAATTGGTCAGAAAGGTCCAACCGACTAGGTTATGGACTCAAGCTGTGGCTGAGTCGTGTTTGACTCAAATATGGAAAGATTTGAGTTGGTTATGATAGGATTTCGTGTGGGTCACGAATTTGAGTTGTTTTAGGAATGTGGGATACGTTCCTAAGGTGTTTGGAAGTCTTAAGATTGCTTTTATCTGCGTATAGAAGAGTCCTAAGCAGTTATGGAAAGTTTCGATTCGTAATTTGAGTAGGATTAGAGTCCTAGTTGAGATTGGGTTGGCCTAAGGGCTGGTTATACAAGCAAGGGAGGCCAGAGCTCGTGGGAGATGACTTTTAGGCTGTTCCTCTTGTGTTATATTGAATAAATTCGTAGTTGACAGGATTCTTTGTGCCTTGTTCGTCTGATTTGTTCCAGACAAGTCTTTCTCGTCAAGTTTTTGCACATCACTACCTTGGTTTGGTGGTTTTATCATAACTCGAGTTTTACAGATATAATTGATGTGATTCTTTTTGGTTTGTCTTCACAACTTGATTATCTATCATCTGTAAAAATTTCACGGTCATTGGATTTGTGGTTTCTGATCTACACGAGTTTCTTTGCAGCGTTCCAGAACTGTTTTTTTTTTGGGTAGGACAGATTGACCTTTGTTTGATCTTTCAATCGTAACTTGAGTTTCTCTCGACGGATTTGAATGATTCTTGTTGTGTTGTCTTTGTGACTTGGTTCTCTCTGATATCTATCACTTTTGTCATGGTGAAACACGTTTAGATTAGTCTCACACATGATTTCTTTAACAGATCGTTTTTCTACTGAAGGGGTTGGGATTTAATTGTTTCCGCTGCGTAAGATTTTTTAAATCTACCATTCACCCCCACTGGTAGCTTTTCACATGCTCTTCGATCCTACAATTGTTATCAGAGCCACGATGCTCTAATCTTTGTGATTTGCACGTGTTTTTTACTAATCATCATGGAGAAATACTCCGCCAAACCTTTGTGTGTTTAGTGGTATTGATTTTCAGGTTCGGAGGCACGTATGGAAGCCTTCATCCAGGCTCAAGGCTTCGCAATATGGGAGAAGGTATACAAGCCTTACAAAGTGCCGTCAAACAATCAAGTTACAGCTACAAATTTGAGAGATGTCGACAACAACAACAAGGCTCGGAACTTGCTCAGACAAGGATTAACTCAAAGCGACTTCGACCGTGTTGCACACCTCCGATCTGCATACGATGTGCGGAAAGCACTTTGTTACTACCACGAAGGATCCAACACGATCAAGGAGGTAAGGCAAGACATATTCAAGAAAGAATACATGCGCTTCGAGATGCAACCCGGTGAGTCTATTGATGACCTTTTTGCTCGCTTTAATAAAATTCTCAACAACTTGTGCAGTGTCAATGTTAATTTTTCAGATGCTGAAAATGCTAGGCAATTGTTATGTGTATTACATATGCCAATTTGGGAGATAAAAGTCACATCTATTTTTGAATGTACTGTCATGAGTACACTTACTATAGATGTGCTATATTCCAAGTTAAAAACGCATGAAATTGACATAATATCACGTAAGAACCCCAACAAGTCTATTGCTTTTGTTTCTCAACGTGACATGCCTAACTCCGGTCAATCTTCATCTTGTGGTACACTTGCTTTGTTGTCCTCTCTAACTCTTGAACAGATTGAGGAGTTTCCAAAGGAGGAGCTAGTACTTCTCTCTACTAGGTTCTCAAAAGCATTGCAAAATGTGAGAACTAGAAGGAGAGGAAGCTCCGGACCTCAATGATGTTTCGAATGTAGTAATACAAGACATTTTCGTTCAGTTTGCCCTAACCTTTCAGGTCCTACTTCCCGGGATGAAAAGCAAACGAGGACGAAGCACTCCTCTGCAAAAGATACGAAGAAAAAGAAGAGTTTTACAGGATGTCAATTGGTGAGTAGTTTTATCTCCGCACTTCAAGAACTTGGCTCAAGCGATGTGGAATTTGGAAGTGACGAAGATGAAGATGATTTGGCAAACTTGTGCTTCATGGTGGACAAGTCAAGATCAAGTATGGAGGAGGCTGAACACAACAGCGACAATGAAGAGGTATGTCCTACTTGCGAAGAAATGTGTGATGCTATTTCTCGTGCCACTGTTATAGTTAAGAAAAAAGGACAAAAAGCTTAGGGACAATGCTGTTAAAATTGAGCCACTAGAATCTGAAATTAATCGTTTGAAATCTTTGATCCCTAGTGATGATTCTTGTTCCTCATGTGAATTAATATATGAACAATTGTCCTCATTAAGAAGTGCGCACACCTCCACACTTGATAAACTTGAGTTAGAAATAGAAAAGAACAAAGAGCTTGCTGCACTTAATGATGAAAACTTGAAAGATGCTAGCTGTTCTACAATTGATTTGCATTGTTCTACTTGTGATGATCTTGATAAGAAACTACAAGATGCTATGAATGGAATTTCTATATTGAACAATGCTTTACGTTCTCATGAAGTTAAATATTGTTCCAATTGCAAATTAAAAGGAAAAACTTCATGTGAAAATTGCCTTGATCTGTCCAATAAACTTGATAACATACATAGGACATTAGATCGGTTTTGTAATAGGAATAAGAACATAAACTTGCTGCTGAATTCTTCCAAGTCTTGCAATGATAAAAATGGTTTAGGTTTTGATTCTCATGCTCATGCTAAGGCACACATCCACCTAAAATTGTAAAGTCAATAGGAAGTGGTTTGATTCAAACAGTTCCTAAACAAAAAGAAGTGGTTTTCAAAGTTGCAGGAGTGTTGTCTCATTCGGTTTCAAATAAAAATGTTGCTTGCTCATCTAGACATGAACACAAAGATAAATTTCATTGTACCTACTGTGGTAGAGATGATCATGTCATAGATTTTTGTTATAGACTAGCTAAACAACAGAAAAATGAAAGAATAATTGCTAGATCTCATAACTTTCATGCAAAATTTGTTGCACTTGCTAAACCGAATGATAGGAACATGCAATCTGCTGTAATGAGTCGAAAACATGCAAAGTTTGCTCCCAAACCTACTATTTTTCGTTCTACACATGTAACATCTCGTAGGACAGCAGTTGGGTACAAAAATCCTCAAGCTTTGGCTAATAAACCTGCTGTTTTATCTCAGCTTTCGTAGCATGCTAAGATGGTTGCAGGTTCACATACTCCTTTAACAATGATCATGACAACTGAATCGGGTCAACTTTTAACCTTGACACTGTAGGACCTTCACGTGTTCAATCCTTCGGAGGTAAATGGTATGTTCTTGTAATTGTTGATGATTATTCTAGATACTCTTGGGTTTACTTTATGGCATCTAAGAATGAAGCTTTTAGTCACTTTAGAACTTTATTTCTTAGATTATCAATTGATCACTCAGGATCTTAAAAGCGGTTAGAAGAGATAACAAAACTGAATTTAAAAATCAATCTTTTGATCAATTTTGTGCTAAAAATGGAATAGATCATCAATTTTATTCACCATATGTACCTCAACAAAATGGTGTTGTAGAAAGAAAGAACAGAACCTTAGTTGAGATGGCTAGGACTATGCTTGATGAATATCAAACTCCTAGGAAATTTTGGGCTGATGCGATTGCAACCGCTTGTTATGTCTCAAATCGTGTTTTCTTGCGCGCTAAGCTAGGTAAAACACCATATGTGCTTCGGTTTGAACATAGGCCTAGTGTTACACACTTTTGGGTCTTTGGTTGCAAATGCTTTGTTAAGAAACATGGTAACCCTGATAAATTTGAACCTAGATCCATTGATGGCATGTTTCTTGGTTATCCATCTCATACTAGAGGCTACGTATGCTTTTACTTGATACTAACAAAATTGTGGAGACTTGTGAGGTATCTTTTGATGAAGCTAGCACAAGTACTAGCTCAAACACTGCAGGTCCGGATTCATATCCGCAGGGGAGAGCATTTGCATTGAAGATGAGGAAGAAGTGGTGCTGGTGCCCAAAAATTCAGCAGCTAATGACATTGTTCCAGCTTCTGATTTTGATTCACAGCCAGCACCAACGACCACCATTGGTGGTATAGATCCTCCTCAAGTCACAAGCTCATCGATTTGTGATGAACATGAATAAGAAGAAGAGAAGCTTGTGAAGTGTCCACTCCCCTCCGGGTTCTCAAAAGTCATCCTCCACAACAAATTATTGGAAGCTTGCACGAATGAGTCACATGGTCCAGGTTTTGCGATCCAAACTCTCATGCTCATTCTGATTTTGTTGCTGATTTTGAACCCAAAGATATATCACACACACTCAATAATAAATCTTGGATTATTTCCATGCAAGAAGAGTTAGAAAATTCTGAAAGAAATAATGTTTGGAAATTTGTACCTCCACCTCAAGGTCACACTTTAATTGGAACAAAATGGGTGTTTAAAAATAAACAAAGTGAGGATGGGGTTGTGATTAGGAATAAGGCTAGGTTGGTTGCTCAAGGTTTCACTCAAGTTGAAGGTCTAGATTTTGATGAAACTTTTGCTCATGTTGCTAGATTAGAAGCCATAAGAATTTTGTTAGCTTTTGCTGCATCTAAATATTTTAAGCTATATCAAATGGATGTTAAAAGTGTTTTTTCTTAATGGATACTTAGATGAGGAACTTTATGTCAAACAACCACTGAGTTTTCAAATCCAGATTTTCGTAATCATGTTTACAAACTGTCCCAAAGCCTTGTACGGTCTCAAACAAGCCCCCTAGAGCATGGTATGATAGGTTAAAAACATTCTTACTTGAAAATGGGTTTACCATGGGCAAGGTTGATAAAACTCTTTTTGTGCTTAAGCATGGCAATGACTCATTATTCGTTCAAGTGTATGTGGATGATATTATCTTTGGTTGTGCTTCTCATGATCTTGTGCCCAAGTTTTCAGCTATGATGAGTTCAGAATTTGAGATGAGTATGATGTGAGAACTCACATACTTTTTGGGGTTGCAAATCAAGCAAACAATGGAGGATACCTTTGTGCATCAAACGAAGTATATAAAAGACCTCCTAAGGCGCTTCAACATGGACAAAAGCAAGCCTCTTCGGACACCAATGGGAACAACGGCAACACTTGAACTTGATGAAGATGGTGAACCCGTGGATCAAAAAGAATATTGAAGCATGATCGGATCACTTTTGTACCTCAGAGCATCAAGACCGGACATAAAATTTAGCGTATGTCTTTGTGCACGGTTTCAAGCCTTCCCACGTGCTTCACATCGTCAAGCCTCAAAAGGATTAGCAGGTACATACATGGAACTCAAGAATTTGGCATTTTTCTTGTGCCACCCAGTTTCGAAAATGAACCAAGTGAACGCATATGTGTGCCCACACGATGTTCATCACACATATACGGTTGCCATCACAAAAGAGTATACAGAAAATTACCACAAGACAAGATTAATTAACCAAATTTTATTACAAATTCAGAATATCCTTGAATACAAGCACTAATGAACATTAATGACAAGTTCAACTAATGCAGCGGAAATACTCTAATTAAGCGAATTAAGCAAAAGGGATAGTGCAGCTCCAATAACACCACAGACAAAACTGACGGTAGACACGGTCTAGAACTCCGCATTATCGCCATTAAACTCATAATCCTGACCTGCAACTGTTGTTGGGGGGGGGGGGGGGGTTGCAAGAGTGAGTACATGTCGTACTCAGCAAGTGTGGAAAGTATGACATGTAGCTAATTCAAAATGACGACAATAATAATGGCTAAGTGCTGAAAAGTACATTAAAACATTTGAAAAGCAATATACTATATGTAAGTGAAATAAATCCATCATATCCCACAATGAATATATAAGTCCATAATCCATATCCAACATCATTAACCCAGGTTTCACCATTATCATTAACCACATCCAATACCATAATTAATCCATAACCAGCCATAACCAATACCAAACCACAACCATCCCAAATCCCAATTTCCCTCTAATCATGTAGGTCATCTAGGTGCTCTTAACCGGGAGCACGGCTATCCTGATAGTTTTAATACTCTGCAGAGTTTGTACCACTTTACCCACGTGTTTGTGATTTCATCACCCGTCGGCGACTAAAGAACCTCCCTTATGCCAATTACACTTCCTTTGGTGTATGGCCAAGAGATCACAAAATATCCTTTACAAAGGGACTACTAGCATGTAAAGACCCACTGAGGTTTCACCGGTGGCGACGTCTCCTACAAAGCACGTCTTCAACTAAGGGCCCGCTCTTGTGCCATTCGGATCCCAGGGAGTCCCTGCCACAAATCCAAACCCAATCCGACTCCCCTTCCCCGGTGCGCCAAATGATCCGCACAATACCAGCAATACCCTAATTAATCAGCTACGCCGCACCCATACTTGGCCTCGTGGTGGCACTGTAGTCCTGGCCTATTCTCGCATGAACCAGTTCGTAGATCTAAAGCAAGCAAACCACCATACATCCAACCCATCCACATACCAGGCTTGCTTAGATCACCCATTACCATGTCATATTAACCAATTCATGTTAACCAGAATATCATTAATGCATAATTGAATGTGCAGTGTTGTTCTCCCATCCCGATTAATTAAGCGAAGCAAAAAGGTAAAAACCCTTCCAGACTCTCTACCAAGTATTCAAGGTGACAGGGGTGGTTAAACCAAGCTAGTCAACTTCCTATCATAGGATTCCCATCAAATTGACACAAGCATGCAATTTTGCAAACAAAATATTTATTTTTAAAACAGGATCAATATGCTTCAAGGACACTTGCCTTGCTCCGACGGATAGGGTTGCTCAAGCGCTTCGAAGTCTTGGTTCTAGAAATCCTCGTACACGGTCTCTTGAGCACTTCCCTCTACTCGTGATCACACATAAACGAAAATACATACAAATCAACATGATGCACACACATTAATCAACATGTAATGACATGCATGCATGCAAGGTTCAATAATTAATTAACTACGGTTGTTTATTAATTAGATGCAACTAGTTCATACGTGTTCATATGAGTTTACGGGGGTTTTAGCGAGAATTAATGCTGCTGAAAATAAATTTATGGTGCAACTACAATTAAATTACGTCTACTCGATCCAATACGTCACTAAAATTCGCATCAGAAAAACGAATTCTACCGTAGATGCGACGACTTCGAAGATTGAGGGACGATGGCGACGCATAGATGAAGTGGATGGCGCAACGGTCCTCCGGCGGCACGACGACGACGATCTCCGGCGGACGACGGCACCCTCCTCTTTTTCTTCCTTTTATTCCCCTCTTTTTTCTTCCTTTTCTTCCCCTGGCGGCGACAGCCTCTGGTCCCTCTTTTTTTCCACCTGCGGCTCTAGGGTTTGGGGCTGCTGTGATTTCTGGTGTCGGGTAAAAAATATGAAGTCCCCCAGCTGTATTTATAGGCGGCAGGGCGGCGCTAGGGCCGGCGCGGGCGGGGGTCACGCTGGGCGCATGGAGTCACGGGGCGGGGTCGCGCGGTGCGGGAGCGGAGCCAGGCGCGGGGGCTCTGGGCGCGGGCGGTCGAAGACGTGAGAGGCGCTGGTGCAGCTGGCTTGGCTGACCGGCTGCTCGGCCTTTTCTTTTCTTTTCTTTTTTTGCATGGCCTTCTCCCGATCGCACTCCGCACGCCTGGAAGCTTCCGGCCAGGGCGCAGGGCTCACGATGACTTCTTTTTTGGCGGGGTTGTTCCAGTCCCGATGGGACTAGGCTCTGGCGGCCGTATTGTTGGCCACAGTTGACTCTCTTATTTATTTAGTTTTTTCTTTAGCTGGCGGTTGTTCTCTCTTTTTTCTCTTTTTTGTTAGTGCGCTCAAGACTCTAGGGCCAGGGCCTAGTCATGGCGTTGACTTCCTTCTCTTTTTTTCTCATATTATTTGTTTATTATTTATTTATTTTTCCTAATTAATTGCTATTTATTATTTCTTTCTTTATTTGTTATTTTCTTATTACATGTTATTCATTTTTCTATTTAATTATTTATTATTTCTATTATATATATATACTTCTCCATCTTTTATTATTATTATTATCCATCTTCTTCTATAATCTTCTTTTCTAATTATTTTTCTATTGTATAAAATTTCTAATTTGATTTTAATATATATCTAGTAACTTAGTATATGCCTAAATGTGAATGCATGTGCATAGACGATTTAGTTTATTCTATTATTCTTGTTAACTATTGTTTCTTCTTCCATATTGTCTTTTCCGCTTTCTTTTATTTCTTTCCTTCCATATTCGTTATGCTAATTTAATTTCTTTTAATGTACTTACTCTGATAAATAAATTTCTTTTAGTTTATTTATTTTGGTAATACATTTTCAATACATGAGGATGAATGCAAAAATGCAAAATGCAATATGAGATGCATATATTTTTATATTTTTATTTATAAAAACAATTTCCTCCCATTATTAACTCTAAATTCCCATTTAAATTTTTAATTTGCCGAAACTCGAGAATTAGGGTGTTACAATTCTACCCCTCTTAAAATGAATTTCGCCCTCGAGATTCGGATAGGTTGAAGAAGAGATTTGGAAATAAAAATTAGCCAAGTTTGAAAATTTTTGAGATGTTACATTTCTTCCTTCTTCCTCAACCGTTACTTTGAAAGCTTTTTCGGATGCTAATTTTGGGGGTTGTAGGATTGATAGAAAAAGTACTTCTGATGCTTGTCATTTTCTTGGTAATTTACTTGTTGCTTGGTCCTCTAGAAAACAAAACTCAGTTGCACAATCCACAGTCGAATCTGAATATGTAGCTGCTGCTAGCGCTTGTTCACAATTTTTTTGGATTGTTCAAACACTTAAGGACTATGGGGTTGATCTAGATAGTATTTCACTGTTTTGTGATAATACTAGTGCCATTTGCATTGCTAAAAAACCCGTGCAACATTCTAGAACTAAGCACATTGACATTAGGTATCACTTTCTCCATGATAATGTTGAAAAAGGAAATATTATGCTTCACGATGTAGATACCGAACAACAATTGGCTGACATTTTTACAAAACCTTTAGATTTCACTCGTTTTTGTTTCATTCGTAGTGAAATAGGGGTTATGCATCCTCATGGCTTACAATGAGGGGGTGTTTCGAAAATTGAGAAGTCTATGTGTGAATCTAAAATTAAAATAATATGAGCATAATATTTCACACATATATGACTTTGTGATACTTTACATGCTGAAAGTTCTTACTACATTACTCATGTTATACATTTTGTAGTTTTTGCCATGTCTAGTAATTGGAATAATTACTTAGACTAAATATGGTCATGGTCGAACTTTCTTGCTGTTTTGAACTTGTTGCATGCTCACAAGTGCTTTTAATCATAAAAAATTAATCAAGTAATCAACTCACATGTTGAGTTTTTATGAACAAATATAAATTGAGAAAATATCAAGAGAATATGCATGCATCACACTTCTTCTTTTGAGATGGGTTATCATTGCACTTAGATATGAACTTGGAAGAAGTTGTGTATGACTAAAATCATGTCCTTAAGCTTCTGATTGTCAAATGACATAGGCTTGGCTTGGTTGGTTAGAATAAGGCTGATGCGGCATATAATCTCTTGCAAATGTCATATGTTAAAAATTTGTGCTTTTAAAAAAATGCAGCAACAAGTGTCATGCTTTCAGGTATTGAAATAGTTAAGATTGTGAGACATGACTTTCTTAAATTGAAAATTACATTTGATCTCTATCATGGCTTACACTACTTTATATATTCATTGTTGTGATAGTGTAAGTTACTTGATAGTATGACTTGGATGAGCTTTGTTTTATATGTATATGTTATAATATGCTCATAACAATTAAAATTTCTCTTTTGTACCTTGCTGAATACATTGTCAAAGGGGGGAGAAATTGATCACATGTTGCACATATTCACAAGTGTTTTTGGCACAATTGCACGATTCTTCTCAGGGGAAAAGTATGCAAGGGGGGAGAAATATGTATAAAAGAGAGGAATTGAATTGTTTCTATCTCATTTGGTTTTCAAAAGGAGAGAAATTGTTTTCAAAACTTTTCATGTGGACAAGCCAAATGTTCGGAATTTTAAATGGTGTTGCCATTGCATTCATCAAGAGGGAGATTGTGAGACCTATGTGTGCTGAATACATTGACTTTGATGATAAAAGTTTTGAATACTACCAAAACATCTTTTTATCAAGATTCGACGATAGGTCCGACATGTCTTGGTTAGCTTTGGCAAGGTTCGAAGCTTGATCGTAGTGGTTCTGCTTTTATCTGCAATGTTTCAAACTTGCTTTACAGTTATGGAAAGTTTGATTAGTATTCTTTTACTAAGTTTTTGGTGTATTTTGGTGGTTAAGGCTGGTATCATTTTGCTATGGTTTGTAACATGCTTATGTGAGGTGCTCACGTAAGATGTTGTAGTTTCGGAACTAACGTGGGTCAAGTCGAGGACTTGTGCTCGGAATTATTAGTTGTTTATTCATGTGCAGGTGTTGCTTGAGTTCAATACATGGCTGGTGACGGGATCCATTGAACTAGTCTTAGGGAGAAGATGAGGTTCAACAACCAAGTTCGGGAGGAATTGTGGTTGAGTTGATCGGGAGATTGCGCAGCATGTTTGAATCAAGAACAATGCATATGAAGGTATCGTGGATGTCGTTGGAAGATGTTTGCACATACGAAAGGAGTGCATAAACGTAGCTACATGGTTCCGAGGCGTGATGAAGAGAAGTGGACGTAAAGAATTGGTCGGAAAGGTCCAACCGACTAGGTTATGGACTCAGGATGCGGCTGAGTCAAATTTGTCTTAAATATGGAAAGATTTGAGCTGGTTATATTGGGATTTCGTGTGGGTCACGAATTTGAGTTGTTTTAGGAATGCGGAATACGTTCCTAAGGTGTTTGGAAGTCTTAATATTGCTTCTATCTAGGTATAGAAAAGTCTTAAGCAGTTATAGAAAGTTTCGATTCGTGAACTGAGTAGGATTAGAGTCCTAGTTAGGTTTGGGTTGGCCTAAGGGCTGGTTATATACGCAAGGGAGGCCAGAGCTCGTGATGCACGACTTTGGGGTTGTTCCTCTTGTATTATATTAAAAAAAGATCGTAGTTTAATGGAACTTTGTGCCTTGTTAGTCCGACTTGTTTCTGTCAAGTCTTTCTCGTCGAGTTTCTGCACAGCACTACCTTAGTTCGGTGGTTTTATCATAACTCAAGTTTCACAGATCTGATTGACGTGATTCTTTTTGGGTTGTCTTAACAACTTAATTTTCTATCATCTGTAAAAATCTCACGGTCATTGGATTTGCGGTTTTTGATCTACACGAGTTTCTTTGCAATATTGCAGATCTGTTTTTTACTCGGTAGAACAGTTTCACCTTTGTTCGATCTTTCGATCGTAACTTGAGTTTCTCTCGACGGATTTGAGTGATTCTTGTTGTGTCGTCTTTGTGACTTGATTCTCTCTGATATCTATCACTTTTGTCACGGTAAAACACGTTTAGATTAGTCTCACACATGATTTATTTAACAGATCATTTTTCTGCCGAGGGGTTTTCATTGCTTCCGCTGAAAAAGGTTTAAATCTACGATTAACCCTCTCCCTCTGGTAGCTTTTCGCGTGCTCTTTGATCCTACACTTTTAGTCCCTGTTACTGAAGCACAGTGCTGGGGAGGAATAGTGTGCTGGCTTAGGCTCACAGGGCACAAGCTTAGGGTGCAAGACCAGGCTAAGCAGGTTGTACACTCTTGACCTCCCATGAACATTGGTCTATCGAGGGACGTTTTGCCCCCAATACTCAGCCACAACATTGGAGACTAAGCATGCAGCACACTTCGAACCCCCCAGCCGCAAGAAAGGTGGAGTGCGCATACTTAGGGTGCAGGACCAGGCTGAGCAGATAGCACACTCCGGACCCTCTATTGACATTATCTTTTCATGGGAGTGGCCGTTCAGTGCCATGGGACTCCGAGCAAGAAAACAACCAAGGGCACCAGATACGCCACAAGTACCTGGTGGCGTCATTGTTGTTGTGGTCGTAGGTAGTCGTCGATGGTGGTGGAAGTAGCGATGAGACAAAGTGTACAGGCTTAGAGTGCAAGACCAGGCTAAGCAGGCTGCATACTTTGGACCTCCGACTGGCAGTGTCATTGTTGCAGTGATGGTAGAAAGCCGTCATGTGATGACAGCAGTAGCCAGCAGAACTTTGACCATGTGTCTGACGAGTCAGCCTGCTATGGAGCAGGAAGTGGGGCCGTCCGTCTGCTCCTTTCATGGACGGAGGGTCGAGAGGAGCCGGCGATGGACTGAGGATTCACCATAGTTGTGCGGCTATTAGATCCAAAAAGTGCCCCCTACCTGGCGTGCCAAATGTCGAAGTGTGTGATCGACACTTTCCTTGGTACTACTAAGAAGTAGTCCGCGGAGGTTCTTGTTTAGGAGGGGCGAATTCTGTGGATCTATGAGCTAGATGAACACGGTTGAACACGAGGGATTTTTACGTGGTTCGAGCAGCCGGAGCGTAATACCCTACACCCACGAGAGTTTGTGTGTTGTATTGCGTATGTATGAGTATGAAAGAGTCTGGTCTCAAGAGTGAGTGTGCGTTGGCCTTGAGTGGATTGCGTCCTCCTATGTCGGTGGCTGCTGGTCCATTTATATGCCAAGTTTCGGCAGCTTAATTATGACCAGGGCCCGACAGGTGGCCCCGGGTTAGCTGGTCTTGAAAGCGCATTAATGTGGTCTTGAAGGCACGTTAATGAGTCTTGATACCACATTAACATGGTCTTGATGACACGTTAATGGGTCTTGATAGCGTAATAATGTTTTCTTGAAGGCGTGGTCTTGATGACACACTAATTCTGTCTTGAAGGCGCATTAATGTGGTCTTGAGTGCACACGTCATCTTCATGAACCGCGGGGCACGTGGCAGCACCAGAGCCCTCCCGTGAGTAGGTCGGGTCCGGTGCCACATGACGCGTTGCAGCACCGGACCTCTCCACGGCGGGGAGGATGGGTCCAGAGCTGCGGGACGTATGACAATCTGGAGCTGCGGAGCACGTGGCAGCACCAGAGCCACCCTTGGCACGGAGGCAGGCCCAGAGCTACGGGACACATGGCAGCACTGGAGCTACCCTCAGTAGAGAGGCAGGTCCGGAGTTGCGGGACATGTGGCGGCCTCTGGGTACCTCCCCTCTTGGGAGGTGGGACCCAGCATCTTGGTGGTGGGTATCCGGTCTGCAGGGTACCGACAGGTACAATTACCACCCTAAGGCAATGACTAGGTTAAACGTTGTTGAAACCAATGTTGGGACCAAGTACTAAATTATTCATATTGACATAATCATATTAATACCTAATTACACTATAGTGGTGGTGTATGATGCTTATGATAACATGATATGAGCATTAAGACTAGATCATAATAGCATCTACACCTAGCACATGCATGGACTCCACAACCAAACAAGGAATGCTTTGTCCAAGTATATGAATAAGTAAAGACTAATACTAACATTGTCATAAAGCATAAAGTCACTAATAAAGGAAAAGATACATGAGCCATACCTTTTCCAGTTTGAACTTGGGACTAGAGGCTCCTCTCTACAGCCTAACCTCCACTAAGGACCTAGGAGAACTAGTGTATACAAGAGAGAATGCTTGAGTGGTGTGTGTTAAGTGAAGTAAGGCCTCTCCCTCCTATTTATAGATGAAGTAGAGGTGATTCCCGCGACCAAAAGCGCGTGAATCAGTCTCCATCACTATCAGTTCACCGTGGGGAGTTGACATGTAGAAGTTGACCGCGTTTGGCACCAGGAAAGGGTCGGCCAACCCCCCTAGTTGGCCGACTTGGTCCTGGCACCAATCACGGTGTGCTTCCTCCAGGTGGCTGACAGGTGGGTCCTCTGACCATTTTCGGGGTGCTACGCCATTGGAAGCCCTGGGATACTCCTGTAGGTGGGCCATTTGATCCATGTTCTACCACATGTTGGTGTCTGATTGGCTGGCAAGGTATTCTTTAGGATTCCTCCCTTGAATTCACTTCAATTCTGTATAAAATTCCTGCATGCACCACTTTCTCCAAGTACAAGTAGATCTAGGTTATTTCTAAATATCATGTGTGTAAGAAATATTTCTTCCCTCACATAGTTGAGCTATATTGACGGTCGAAATTGGTATATAACGACTGTCAATAGACCCCCCCCCCCTCGAAGGCCCATGTCGCCGGCTAAATGTACGCAAAGTTATTTTCCCTATTCTTCACTTTCGCGTCAGCCTCCGGGTTGTGACCGGGGGATTTAGTCGGTGCTTTACAACCCGGAGTGTGGGGCGATGGGGGAGGCGGTGATCACACCACAGA
This sequence comes from Tuctoria greenei, assembly GCA_036927565.1. Classification (NCBI taxonomy): domain Eukaryota; kingdom Viridiplantae; phylum Streptophyta; class Magnoliopsida; order Poales; family Poaceae; genus Tuctoria; species Tuctoria greenei. Next base: position 98,814,950 of record JAYESD010000012.1, on the reverse strand, counting down.
GCCCTGGAGTGACATAGGGAGGGTGATGTGATCTGGGTGCCGCTCAAAGCCTTGTGCCTACACCGTGGAGAACTATGATGATGCTTTGCTTGGTTCGCTCGCGACTCGACCCTCGTGCTCTAGCCTTACGAACACACTCGGGTTTTGATCAAAAACTTAGATGGTCGGGGGGTTGGTTCCTCTCGACTTCCTAGGAGGGCGCAACGCTAGCTTGAGGGGCTCCTCACTCTCTTATATTGTCGCTTGCGGCTGTGTGGTAGCGCAGTTTGGGCTAGCCATCGCTCGAGCTCCCGAAGGCGCTTGAAGACTCCTGCCGTTCCCTTCGCTGGCACAACCCCCGTGTCTCGCAACACCTTTCCTGGCCTTTTTGCCGCTATTCTCGGGTTCTTCGCCGCTGTTAGCAAGCTATCGATGCTGTCTGAAGATTCCTAATTGTGCCCTTTGCTGGCTATTGACGGTCCTTAATTGCCAAATCTGACCGTCAATTCCCTGCATAAAAGCTATGGATTGGGCAAACAATATAGTGGTATGAGTTATTTACTAACTATCTCCACAAGTGTTGGCGCGATTGTGTATGTAGGTGAATTATGCCCATAACTAGAGGATTTATAGGGACCAATCCAAGAAACACGCCCTCTGACTAATCAGGCGCAAGAACAAGGATTCTTGGGCCCACTCGGAGGAGAAAACCAACTAAAAATGAGGGGAATCACCCATACTCATGATGGGGCCCCACAAAACAGCCCCCCCCCCCCCCCCCCCCCCAGAAGAAAAACACCGCATTTGGGGCCACCAGAAAGTCGGCCAAAGTGCCAGTTCGGCCGACTAGGTAAACGCACCAAACGCGATCAACCGCTACGTGTTGGCTCCTCACGGCTTGGAGATCACGATGACGACTGATCCCCTCACGTTTTTTGGTGCCAAACCGACCTTTGGAGGGTATAAAAAGGGGGTAGGGGGCTCCCTCACTCCACACACCAAAAGCTTGAGTCCAGTACTCCACTCCAAAGGCGTAGCACTGCCAAATTTCTTAGAAAGAGGAGGAGGAGGAGGAGGAGGAGGGGGAGGAGGAGGAGGAGGAGGAGGAGGCTCCGGGTTGTTGGGCTTCTTCCACTTAAGGATAGGGTTTGGGCTTGTCAAACCCTCTCCACCTTTGTACCTCAACAATTCTTTCCATCTCAAGTAAGGTACATGATTTCCATTTGAGTTTATTTATTTAATTCAAGCAAGTTAATTCCATAGTTGCTTGGTCGTTCATCGCTCTATTCATTTAGAGGCCCTAGTCTTTGCTAGAGAGGTTAGGGAAGTAATCGATAGCGTAGGCGCGGTGTCTAGGCTTGACGTTACCAGATTATCTCGTAGTTCATGGGTTGTAGAGGTAGGCGGTAGGTGGTGACACATCCGTTGTAATCCTCCACGTTCGACTACGACGTAGACTCTTGATGGGAGTCGCCTAGCAGACCAGGGTAAGCCCGTGCCCAATACGAGCTACTATTGATCGACTTGTATTGAATTAGAAACCCTTCTCTTAGGAAATCCACTCTGTCCCTTGCCTACCACCAAGCTTTGTGTCCTTGAATGAACTAGTTAGAAGATTGGCACACACGTTCCTTGGATTCGATACCCTTGGGAATACTCTTCAAGGGGAAGTGCTACAACGGTTTCTCCGTGCGCTTGCAGATTTTCATCTATGATGTACCAGCCGTCAACAAGCATTTTTGGCGCCGTCGCTGGGGAACGGTTGTTGTTGATCTTCGAACCTTGTTCACCATCGTATCTATTTTTTATCTTTATTCCTTATCTTTCTACAATCTAAACTATGGAGCAACCCATCATTCTTTCTCTATCTGCTCCTAAAGGTGAGTTATGTGAGCCTCCGCCATCGGCGAATCCCATTTGCTCAACTAGCTATGAACTCCACCCTGGCTGTATAGCCATGGTTCAGGAGCAATCCTTCTCAGGACGGATTGTGAGAATCTTTATCATCACCCGCGAGAGTTTGAGCAATTGTGTTCATGCCTTCTAATCAAGGGCATGACACAAGAAACCCTTAAGTGGAAATTGTTTCCATTTTCCTTCAAAGGAAGAGTGAAGCAGTGGTACACTCATACCATCAGGAGTGCAAATGGAAAATGGAAAGAACTTTGAGACATTTTTTGTCTTGCATTCTTTCCACTCCCCCAAGGTGCCTCTCTACGAAGGGAAATTCTCAACTTTCAGCAATTCGAGAAGGAATCTATAGGTGTAGCCTGGGCTAGATTCTCATTGCTAACCAAATCAGGCCAGGACTTGTCAGTTCCCGAACATGTGTTATTACAACATTTTTGTTTCGGGCTTGACAAGGATTCTTCCCCATACCTCGACATATCGGTTGGAGGCTCTTTCCTCCATAAGACACCGAATGAAGGAAGGGAAATTCTAGAATGCGTTCTAGAAAATATATCCTTCATCGCCGGTCTTAATAAACCTCCTCAAGAGGAAGCCGTGTTGAGACATGAGGATCCCCCCATAGTCACCCCGAAATCCATACCATGTTCATCTCAAGTTGTGACTATGAAATCCTCACCCGAACCAAAGACACCGAAGGAAGAAGAAATTCGGCCTTCGCAGTTTCTATGCTTCAAAGAAGATCTTTTTGAAGATTTTGGGAATACCTCAAAGTATTGTTATGGAAGGAAACCATCATTACATTCATCACTCCTTGATTTGCCCAAAGGAAAATTCCTCCAGGAAACGATCAAGGAGTTGACCTCAATCATGAGTAGGGATTGGACGGCGTAGGTTGAGCTTTCACCCGAAATTATTTGGGTAAACTCACCCTCAGCAACCATTCGATGCCTTATTCAAGGGGTAATGGTGAATGTCCTTTATAGTCACACTGTTGGAGCCAATATCATTTCCAAAAATTGTGCTTTAGCCATTTTGGGTGATCTACCCTGGGCTCCAGCAAGAAAATCCTTCAGAGACTCCTATGGAAACATCAAGGAAGGATATGAGATTTTTCAAAACATGTCTATGAGACATGAGAACATCAAGTTCTGCCTTGATTTTCATGTCTTCGAAGTCAAGACTTCGATGTAATGATAGGGTTACCCACTGAGAAATTACTCATGGATGCACCCTCAAAAGGCGGCCTAGATGTTAAACTCGAAGGGAGGAAGTTTTCCATTCCCATTCTGCGATCCAAGAATACATTAGCAAAACCTCCCCCCGAGAGTGAGCCAATCGAGGAAGCCATGGCCCTTCAATTCTTAGAATTTCCTGAATATGAAGAAGAAGAACAATTCATCCAAGAAGAGGATGAATTGCAGGAGACATTTGACTTTCCCAAAGAAGAGCCATCACAAAAGCCCCCGAGTGAGCTGAAAACCCTACCTCCAGGCCTACGCTATGCTTTCCTACACAGTGATGCAGAAGCTCGTGTCATCATAAGTGACAAGCTTTCATAAGACGAATCTGCCAAACTCATGACCGTCTTAGAAAAGCATAGATCTGTCCTAGGCTACTCACTCCAAGACCTTAAGGGAATCAGCCTGCTCTTTGCACCCATCACATTCCCACCGACCCTCTTAGCACACCATCTAGGGAACCTCAGAGGAGGTTGAACAATGCCATGCGGGAGGTTGTCAAAAAGGAGGTCTTGAAACTCTTGCATGCCAGGATAATTCATCACGTTCCTCAAAGTGAGTGGGTTAGCCCTGTCCAAGTAGTGCCCAAGAAAGGAGGAATGACGGTCGTTCAAAATGAGAGAAATGAACTCACTCCTCAACAAACCGTCACAGGGTGGAGGATGTGTATTGACTACAGAAAACTCAACAATGCAACAATGAAGGATCATTTCCCACTACCTTTCATTGATGAAATGCTTGAGTGGCTAGCGAAGCATTCCTTATTTTGTTTCCTTGATGGGTATTTTGGTTACCATCAAATTCCCATCCACCCTGATGATCAAAGTAAGACCACCTTCACATGACCTTACGGAATGTACGCCTATCGGCGAATGTCGTTCGGGTTGTGTAATGCACCCGCTTCATTCCAAAAGTGCATGATGTCTATTTTCTCAGACATGATCAAGGAAATCATGGAAGTTTTCATGGATGACTTTTCTGTCTGTGGAAAAACTTTTGATCACTGTCTTGAGAACCTAGACAGGGTCTTACAAAGATGCCAAGAGAAGGACCTGGTGCTAAATTGGGAAAAGTGGCATTTTATGGTCCGTGAAGGCAACGTCTTAGGACACTTGGTGTCTGAAAGGGGAATTGAGGTGGACAAAGCAAAGAATTGAAGTAATTAAAAAGCTTCCACCTCCCACCAACATTAAGGGTATCCGTAGCTTTTTAGGCCATGCGGGGTTCTACCGACGATTTATCAAGGACTTTTCCAAAATCGCTAGACCCCTCACTAGCCTATTAGCTAAGGATGTGCCCTTTGATTTCGATGAGAGGTGTCACCAATATTTTGGCATCCTCAAGAAGGCACTCATCACAGCTCCAATCATTCAACCCCCTGATTGGACACTGCCATTCGAAGTCATGTGTGATGCAAGTGATTATGCCATTAGAGCGGTCCTTGACCAAACCAAGGATAAGAAGTATCATGCAATAGCCTACGCTAGCAAGACTCTATCACAAGCTCATTTTAACTATGCCACAACTTAAAAGAAGCTCCTAGCAGTTGTCTTTGCTATCGATAAGTTTAGATCATACTTGGTTGGAGCAAAAATCATAGTCTACACAGACCATGCTGCTTTGAAATATTTGCTCACCAAGAGAGATGCTAAACCTAGGCTAATCCGATAGATTCTCCTACTCCAAGAGTTTGACCTGGAGATAAGAGATAAAAAGGGAGTAAAGAATTCTGTCGCTGATCATCTCCCACGTATGGAAATCCAAAATACATTGGACATACCTATCAATGATTTCCTACGTGATGATATGTTTCTCAAGGTGACCGACTCTAACCCTTGATATGCGGACATTGTAAACTTCATGGTTAGGGGTTACGTACCACTAGGGTAGGATAATAAAAGGCTCATTTTTTAGAGTCGACGTCACCTGTGGGATGATCCATACCTCTATAGGGTATGTTCTGATGGGTTACTTAGAAGGTGTGTCCCAACTGTTGAAGGGACCAAAATCATCGAAAGATGCCATGCGGCCCCCTATGGCGGGCACTACGGTGTTCACCGTACTCAGGCAAAGATCTGGCAAAGCGGATTCTTTTGGCCCTCAATGTATGAGGATACAAAGGAACTCGTTCGAAGATGTCAGGAATGCCAAAAGCATGGAGGGATCTCTGCTCGCAATGCGATACCCCTCACATATAATCTCCAAGTAGAATTATTTTATGTGTGGGGGATTGACTTCATGGGACCTTTTCCAAAGTCCTATGATTGTGAGTATATTTTGGTGGTTTTAGATTATGTGTCCAAATGGGTAGAAGCATTACCATGCAAACATGCCGATGCCAAGACCGCTCGAAAAATGTTTCATGAAATCATTTTCCCACGGTTTGGAACTCCCCGAATGGTCATAAGTGATGGAGGGTCTCAGTTCATTGATAAGACCTTCTGAAGCTTTCTGAAGGAGCTTGGGGTTAGGCATAACATTGCTACTCCGTACCATCCCAAAACAAGTGCTCAAGCAGAAACTTCAAACAAACAAATCAAGAATATTCTGTAAAAGACCGTCTTTGAGATGGGGAACGGATGGAAGAACAAACTACCCGATGCACTTTGGGCATACTGTACCGCATATAAGACACCCATTGGAATGTCACCTTTCCAAATTGTCTAGGGGAAAACTTGTCATTTACCGTAGAATTGGAACATAGAGCGTATTGGGCTATCAAGAAATGGAACATGGATCACCACGAAGCTGGAAAGTTGAGCAAAATGCAAATTTCTGAACTGGAAGAATGGAGGGATAAGGTGTACCATAGTGCCAAGGTCTATAAGGAAAAAACCAAGAGGTGGCATGATAAAGGATTACGTCTAAGGAGTTCAAGCTTGGAGATAAAGTCCTACTTTCAACTCTAGAGCCAAACTTTTTGGACATGGGAAACTAAAAAGTAAATGAGAAGGTCCCTATACTATGGTAGATACTTTATCTCATGGAGTAATTACGCTCCAAAATGATGAAGGTCGTCTATTCAAAGTAAATGGGCACCGTCTCAAGATCTTTTAGAACCCGAAGAAAATTTGGACAAAGAGGAAGATGTAGTCAATTTGTTTGACCTTAACGCTTATCCTTGAAGTTTGGTTAAATTTTCCATGTCCAATAAAAGCAAACTCCAACCCTCACCACTAATTTTCAATCATCCCACTATCCCCATTTGGCTAAGTAGGAGAGAAGTAAAATGTAGAACATCATAAATACTTTCCTACTTAAAACTTAGGCACTTTTTTGACTCTATCATAAAAAGTGTCTTTGTCAAATAAATTGCGACTCACCAGTGTAGGTAAGGCCGGTAGAGTCCTTCACTTTTCCATGTTTTAGTATCAAATAACGACAGGTACAAGAACAAGTGTGGGGGAGGTCCCACAGGCCTCCCAAAGTGCAACATGCCCATACCATCATGAAAGAACAATTCAAGGCCTCGCATGAAGGACCACGAGAAGATTTGACCAAGCCATGATGGCTTGGCCCACCCTTCTTCATTAAGGCGATGGTTTGCGCACTCTCACCTCTTATCCCCCTATACCTAATTTTTTAGTTGAAATTGATTATGCATGATAATATCATTAAAAGTCAACTCATTGGAAATTAAAATTGTGCAATTTCATATATCATATTTTGCTATAGAATGGAATATGTCTACACCTCATTTCAGTTTCATTTCCATGTTCTTGAACCACATATCAAGTTAGCAAAAACATGTAATCTAAATATTTGATTGGCGTGATATGGTAAATGAGTGAAACTTGGAAACTCTCCATGCTGGAATTGAATTTTGGTATTGCAATTTTTAAAGTCATCAGATTTTTGTCATCCTCTCTCGTTAGAATTTAAATGTCCACCAAGACCATATGATAGAGATATTGAAAACCATATGCATATGACACTTTGCATTTTCATTGAACTTTGTCAAACTCTTGACACTTTTGAGTGACTTGTATGAAATCTTTGATTATGAATTTCTTGTGCACTCCACCATATTCCATGATTTTCACACATCCACCATCAAAAGATACTCCATGAAATTTTGCAAAATCCTCTCTAAATAAAAAGATGCATGAAAAGGAGTAGAAGGCATGACTATAAGAGCTCTAAAAAAGAGAGAATTCAAAACAAGAGAGAGCCAATAAGTATCCATGCTTCATCCTTGCACAAAAAAAAGAGTGATAATTGGGAGTCATCGTCACCATTCATCATCCACCATCCATAATAAGTGCACAAGAATTTCTTTAATCATTGGTTTTTGATGCATGGTCTTCTCATGAGGATCTCGTTTTTGACTTAGTAATATATGAATTGCAAGTGGGCCACTTTTATCCTTAGCAAGCTCCAAAAAAGCCATATTTAGTCATAGGAAAAGAAGTGACAACTCATGCCAAGGTGAGGACTAAACACATTGAGAGACTAGAGCATTATTTTGAGGAGCATGGCAATATCTTTTTGAGTTGTGAAAATATAGCAATTTCCAAGTTTATTTCAGTAGGAGGAGTCCAGGTGAACTACATTCAAGCCATTCCAGCTTGCAAACACTCAAGATGATGTGGTAGCCACATATAAAAGGTTCTTGAATAAAGGTATGCGTTGAAATGTTTTGTATACATATTTCGTACTTGTAGCTGAATTATGATATCACTTAGTTCTTCTTGCCATCACTCGAGGACGAGTAAAGGACTAAGTATGGGGGAGTTTGTTGACGGTCCTTAATTGCCAAATCAGACCATCAATTCCCTGCATAAAAGCTATGGATTGGACAACCAACATAGTGGTATGAGTTATTTACTATCTCCACAAGTGTTGGTGCAATTTTGTATGCAGGTGAATTATACCCATAATTAGAGGTATTTACAGGGACCAATCCAATAAACACACCTTACGACCAATCAAGCGCAGGCACAAGGATTCTTGGGCCCACTTGGAGGAGAAAACCAACTAGAAATGAGGGGAATCACCCATACCCATGATGGGCCCCCACAAAACAGCCTCCCGGAAGAAAAACACCACGTTTGGGGCCACCAGAAAGTCGGTCGAAGAGCCAGTTCGTCCGACTAGGTAAACGCGCCAAACGTGGTCAACCGCCATGTGTTGGCTCCTCACGGCTTCGAGATCACGATGACAACTGATTCCCTCGCTTTTTCTGGCACCAAACCGACCTTTGGAGGGTATAAATAGGGGGTAGGGGGCTCCCTCACTCCACACACCAAAAGATTGAGTCTAGTACTCCACTCCAAAGGCGTAGCGCTGCCTAAGTGCTTAGAAAGTAGGGAGAGAGTAAGAAAGGGGAGGAGGAGCAGGCTCCGGCTTGTCAGGCTTCTTCCACTTAAGGATAGCGTTCGGGCTTGTCGAACCCTCTCCACCCTTGTACCTCAATTTTTTCCATCTCAAGAAAGGTACATGATTTCCATTTGAGTTCATTTACTTAATTCCAGCAAGTTATTCCCTTAGTTGCTTGTTCGTTCATTGCTCTATTCATTTAGAGACCCTATGTGACGCCCGGTTCCGAAAATGAATCAAGCTAACGCATATGTGTGCCCAGGGTGTTCATCACACATACACGAGTGCAATCACAAAAGAGTATACAGAAAATTACCACAGAACAAGATTAATTATCAGATTTATTACACAAACCATATTATCCTCGAATACAAGCTCTAATGAATATTAATGACAAGTTCAACTAATGCAGTGGAAATAAACTAATTAAGCAAACTAAAGCAACTATGCAGCATAAGCGACAGGGTATATACGCGCAGCTCCAATCAACACCACAGGCAAAGCTGACGGTAGACACGGCCTAGAACTCCGCATTATCGCCATTAAAATCCCAGTCCTGACCTGCAACTGTTGGGGTGGGGGATTGCAAGAGTGAGTACATGTCGTACTCAGCAAGTGTGGAAAGTATGACATGTGGATGATTCAAATGACGACAATAATAATGGTAAAGTGCTGAAAAGTACAGTAAAACATTTGAAAAGCAATATATGTATTATGTGTATGTAACCCAGCATTAACCATGTAACCATAATAATACCATTCCATAGATCACTGTTACCAATAACCATAATCAATGTCATAAACCATAATTCCATCCATAACCATAATCATAATCATAATATCAACCATAACCATTACCAAACCATAACCATCCCAAATTCCAATTTCCCTCTAATCATGGAAGTTGTCCAGGTGCTCATAACCGGGAGCACGGCTATCATGATAGTTTTAATTAACACTCTGCAGAGTTTGTACCTCTTTACCCACGTGTTCGTGATTTCATCACCCTTCGGCGACTAAGAACCTCCCTTATGCCCATGACCCGTCGGTCACATTACACACTTCCGTTGGTGTGTGGCCAAGAGATCACAAAATAGCCTTTACAAAGGGATTACTAGCCTATTTAGACCCCACTGAGGTTTCACCGGTGGCGATGTCTCCCGCAGAGCACATCTTCAACCAAGGGCCCCCTCTTGAGCCATTCGGATCCCAGGGTAGTCCCACCAATCATCAACAAACCCAATCCGACTACCCCTTCCCCGAGCATCCATAATGGTCCAAACAGCACTAGCAAAGCCCTAATTAATCAGCTACGCCGCACCCATACTTGGCCTTGTGGTGGCACTGTAGTCCTGGCTTATTCTCGCATGAACCGGTCCTTAGATCTAAAGCAAGCAAACCACCATAACATCCAACCCATCCACTCACGAGGCTTGCTTAGATCATCCGTTACCATACCATGTTTAACCAGTTCATGTTAACCATAATCTCATCCATGCATAATTAAATTGAGTGATATAGTTGTTTCCCATCCCAGTTGATTAAGCGAAGCAAAAAGGTAAAAACCCTTCCCGACTCTCTCTACCATAAATTCCAGGTGACAAGGGTGGTTTAGCAAATCTAGTAAACTTCCTACCATAGGATTTCCCATCAATTTGACACCAGCATGCAGTTTTGCAACAAAAACATTTATTTTAAAACAGGATCAATATGCTTCAAGGACACTTGCCTTGCTCTTGATGTTGATTAGGGTCAAAGCCTTCAAACTCTTGATGTTGTAGATCCTCTGCGGCACTCTCTAGCGCAAATCCGTCTAATCCACACAATAAACATACAAAACAAGAAACACAATCAAAGAGTGCACAAATATTACTCAATATGTCATGACATGCATGATTGATGCAAATGCAAGGTAGAACTTGTTACTAGATTGCTTTTAATGATAACTAACTAGTTCTAATAGCTTCTAACAAGTTTATACAGGTTTGGAGTTGATTAGATGAAATTTTAGAATTAATTCAACACAATTTAACCAGAAAGATCGGACTAGTCCGCTAGGGACCGGACAAGTCCGCACTTGATGAGATCAGCAGATTAGGGTTTTCTAGATCGACGTGAATTTGGAGATTAGGGGTTGAATTCACGTAAGGAAAAGAGAATAGGAGGTATACCAGGTGTTTAGAACTCCAATGAACCAAGAAACTTGGAGGTAACACTTGGATCTTGATGATCTAGGGTTGGTGATGAACTTGGAGATGAATTGGTGGTGAAGGACGAAACTTGGTGGAGATCTTGATCCTCCTTCGTTTCCTCCTCTTCTTCCTCTTGCTTGGGATCTTCTCCTCCCTCCTTGATGGTGGCTCCCCACGAACTAGGGTTTGGGTGGGTGGAAAAGTGGCAAATAGATGTCAAACCAAGGGGTGGGGTTGTTTATATAGACGTGGAGGCTAGGGTTAGATGGATTTCGAGTTTAGGATGAGTAGAGGCCGGTTTAGAGTCCCACATGGGCTCTAAAAGAGTTAAGCACGACGTCCCTAGGCCCACTTGACGTGAAACCCAAGAAACCAGTCGTACAACAAAAGGTCAATCTCGGAGTCACGAAATATCGGACAAGTCCGGACAGGACCGGACTAGTCCGAAGTCATCCAGAGAGAAAATCGGACAAGTCTGGCCAAAAATCGGACAAGTCCGATCTTAGTCAGAAAGGAAAACGGACAAGTCCGATCTTAGTCAGAAAGGAAAACGGACAAGTCCGCTAGAACACCGGACTAGTCCGGAAAAGTCCAGGGACTTAGCAAATTTTCAAGGATTCATGGAATACCGGACTAGTCCGCACAAAATCGGACAAGTCCGAAGTTGTCCAGAGGCAAATATCGGACTAATCCGCAGCAAAAACGGACAAGTCCGTTTTTAGACAGAGAGAAATCGGACTAGTCCTCAGCAAAACCGGACTAGTCCGCACTTTCCTACATTTTTAAGTGTGGTTTCGCTCCAAATCAATTTTAAACTTGTTCCTCTTGTTATGGGTTAATGTTAAACATGTATATGAGTGTATGCAAGGCATGATGCATGAAAATGAGGGTGTTACACACCTACCCCCCTTAAAATGAATCTCGCCCTCGAGATTCGACGCGGAAGAGAAGAGATAGGGAAATTCCTTCTTGAGATCATCCTCTAATTCCCACGTCGCTTCTTTTTCTGTGTGGTGCTTCCATTGAACTTTACACCATTTAATGACCTTGTTCCTTGTGACCCTCTCCTTGGTTTCCAAGATTTTGGCCGGTTGCTCAGCATACGTCAAATCCTCCTCGAGTTCCAATTCTCCCATTGGCACTTGATCTTCCGGTACCCTGAGACACTTCTTGAGTTGGGAAACATGAAACACATCATGTACGTCTGAAAGATGAGCTGGCATCTCCAACTTATATGCTACTTCTCCTCTTTTGTCCAAAATCTTGAATGGTCCAATATAACGAGGTGCGAGCTTCCCTCTTATGTTAAACCTCTTATGACCTCTCATTGGTGACACCTTGAGGTAAACAAAATCTCCTATTTCAAAGGCTAATTTCCTTCTCCTATTATCCGCATAGCCTTTTTGCCTTGATTGGGCAGCCCTCAAGTTTTCACGAATCATTTTGACTTGCTTTTCGGCTTCTTGCAACACATCCGGACCAAATACTTGAGTTTCTCCTGCCTCATTCCAGAATAAAGGTGTCCTACACTTCCTCCCATAAAGCGCTTCATATGGTGACATCTTCAAGCTTGCTTGGTAACTATTGTTGTATGAAAATTCCGCGTATGGCAAGCTTTTGTCCCAACCTTTCCCATGCTTTAAAGCACAAGCTCTTAACATGTCCTCTAAAATCTGATTGGTCCTCTCGGTTTGTCCATCCGTTTGAGGATGATATGCTGAACTAAAATTCAACCTCGTTCCCAAAGCTTCATGCAATTTTTGCCAAAATCTGCAGGTAAATTGAGAACCTCTATCCGAGACTATCTTCTTAGGGACTCCATGTCGACACACAATATGCTCCATGTATATTTCGGCCAATCGTGCAGCTGTATACTTGGTCTTCACAGGGACAAAATGAGCTGACTTGGTTAAGCGATCCACAATTACCCAAATTGAGTCATGCCCGGACTGAGTACGTGGTAATCCAACTATGAAGTCCATTCCAATTTCTTCCCACTTCCATTCTGGAATCTTCAACGGTTGCAATAATCCGACTGGCCTTTGATGTTCCGCCTTGACTCGTTGGCACACATCACACAGTGCTACGTATTCAGCTATGTCCTTTTTCATGCTATCCCACCAATAGCAAGCCTTCAAGTCCTTGTACATCTTCGTACAACCGGGGTGAATCGAGTAAGGCGAGTCATGTGCCTCCTTTAATATTGTCTCCCGAATATGCTTTACATTAGGCACAACGATCCTCTTTCCAAGCCATAAGGTACCATGTTCATCCTTGTCAAATCTGAATTCTCTCCCTTCTTCGATTCTTTCCTTGATTTCCTTGATCTCCTCATCTGTGGTCCGTGCTTCTCGAATTTCTTGCTCCAAGGTCGGATTTAACTCCATCATCTCCATCTCGTTTACAAACCCAAGGTTCAACCGTTCAAACTCCTTGCATAACTCGGACGGTAACTCTCGAACTGTAAGTTGATGGCTTACTCCCTTTCTACTCAAAGCATCGGCCACTACATTGGCTTTTCCTGGATGATAGTTGATCCCCAAATCATAATCTTTGATGAGCTCCAACCATCTTCGTTGCCTCAAGTTCAGATCCGTTTGTGTGAAAATATACTTCAAACTCTTATGATCCGTGTAAATTTCACACCTATGTCCAAGAATATAGTGTCTCCAAATCTTCAATGCATGTACCACGGCTGCTAGTTCAAGATCATGCGTGGGGTAATTCTGCTCATGTTTCTTCAACTGTCTCGACGCATAGGCGACCACTTGACCTTCTTGCATCAATACACACCCAAGTACTTGTCTTGATGCATCACAATAGATGTCGAATCTCTTGCTTACATCCGGCAATACCAAAACTGGGGCTATTGTTAACCTCTTCTTCAACTCCTCAAAACTATTCTGACAAGCTTCAGTCCATTGGAACGCCCTTCCCTTCGTTAGCAACTCCGTCATAGGCTTGGCTATCTTGGAAAAATCCTTGATAAACCGACGGTAATATCCAGCCATCCTAAGAAAACTCCTTATTTACTTGACATTTTGCGGCGGTTCCCACTTCAACACATCCCTCACTTTACCAGGGTCAACCGATACTCCTCCTCCTGAGATGATATGACCCAAAAATGGCACCTCTTTCAACCAAAACTGACACTTGTTGAACTTGGCATACAATTGATGCTCCCTCAATTTCTGCAGCGTAAGCCTCAAGTGTTCCTCATGTTCCTTCTCATCCTTCGAGTAGATCATAATATCATCAATAAACACCACAACGAACTTGTCCAAGTACTCCATGAAGACTTTATTCATGAGGTACATAAAGTAGGCAGGTGCGTTTGTCAATCCAAAAGACATCACAGTGTACTCATAAGATCCATACCGTGTCCTAAAAGTTGTCTTGGGTATGTCCGATGGTCTAATCTTCATTTGAAAGTAACCTGACCTCAAATCAATCTTGGAAAACACACAGGCACCTTTCATCTGATCAAACAAATCCTCTATACGGGGCAAGGTGTACTTGTTCTTGATTGTTACCTCGTTGAGAGCTCGGTAATCCACGCACATCCTTTGGGATCCGTCCTTCTTGTCCACAAATAGAACGGGCGCTCCCCAAGGTGAAGAGCTAGGGCGAATAAAACCCTTCTCTAATTGCTCTTGAATTTGCTTCTTGAGCTCTGCTAATTCCTTAGGAGGCATCCTATACGGCCTCTTAGCTATAGGTGCAGTTCCAGGTATTAAATCAATAACAAACTCAATGTCTCGATCGGGTGGCATATCTGGCAACTCATCCGGAAACACATCCAAAAATTCACATACAACCGGAATCTCCTCAATTGCGGCACCGTCCATATGATTCAATTCCAATTGCTTCTGTGCGGTTTGAGATGCTTCAAATTCTACGGTGATCCCTTCTTCATTAGTCAACTTCACCGTCTTTGTGGCACATTCAATAACTCCATTATGCTTCCTCAACCAGTCCATACCAAGTATAATATCCAACCCTTGAGAATCTAAAACAATGAGGTTGGCGGAGAAGTCTACCCCCCTTATTCTAAGGCTTACTTTTGGACATACTATATTTGTCCTCATCTCTCCTCCAGGAGACTTAACCAGCAGAGTAAACATCATATGAGAGATAGGCAAACTATACTTGGCAACATACTTCGATGCAATGAATGAATGCGATGCTCCAGAATCAAATAACATAGTCGTGGGGTTGGAGTTGGCGAGAAACATACCAATGACCACGTCATCCGCTTGTTGAGCATCCTCCATAGAGACATGGTTCACGTTGCCACGAGCAAAATTTTGCTGTCCACGGCTTCCTTGTGGCTGTCCTCCATTAGGTCTTGGGTTTTGCCTCGATGCATTGCTTCCTTGACCAAGGCCCGACTTAGGACATTGATGCGCAAAGTGTCCAGCTTCTCCACAAGTATAACACCTCTTAACTCCACCAGAATTATTGGGACGAGCTTGGTTTTGAACATTGGCTCCAGGAAAATCAGCACGAGGTGCGTAAGGCGTCGGAGGCCTAGGTGCTTGCATGACAGGGCGCTGCTGCACAAACTGAGTTGGGTGCGGTGCATAACCAGGGCGCTGAGCAGGAATAGAGGAGCTGTAATGAGGCGCATTGGGCGGCGCAAAACGAGGGCGCACATTACTTCCTTGTTGCTATCCTTGATATGGCGCCTTCCTCTTGATTTCTTTCTCCATCTCACGGATCTTGTTCTCAACCACAATTGCTTTGTCCACAAGCTTCTGAAAATTGACATAATCACAGTTGAGCAATTGCACTTGGATCATATTGTTCAATCCCCTCATGAACAAGTATTGCTTCCGGCTGTCCCGGCTAACATCCTCAGGCGCATACCTTGAGAGTTGAGTGAACTTATTGAGATATTCACTCACGCTTGATTTTCCTTGTCTCAAGTTCTCAAATTCTTGCCTCTTCAAGATCATAACACCTTCCGGCACATAATGAGAACGGAAACTCTCCTTGAATTCCGCCCAGGTAATTCTCTCTTGGTTCTCATGAGCATTGCAATAAGAATCCCACCAATCTGCAGCTGCTCCAACGAGTTGATGAGAAGCAAATAGCACCTTCTCCCGATCACTGCATTGGACAATGGCTAGCTTCTTCTCCACGGACTTGAGCCAATCATCCGCATCCATAGGGTCTGCGGCTTGAGCAAAGGTTGGCGGCCTAGTCCTCATAAACTCTCCCAATCGGTTATGAGGAGGTGGGGGTGGCAGTGGAGGCATGTGGGGCTGATTGTTGATATTGCCAGCCTGCAGCTGTCCCATAGTCTATATCATGGTCTGTATGAGCTGGTTTTGTATGGCCAATAGCTGCTCGATGTTGATAGCCCCCTGAGTAGATCCTTGCCCATTGTTGTTCTGAGGCACTCCATTGTTCTCCTCTTCATCATTGCCATCCCTCTGGTTGCGAGTCCTCACCATCTGAAGAAAAGCAGTAGGTAAGAATTAGAAAACGCCCCAACTATATGCATCAACGGATATGAAACTAAACAACTAGCTACACTAGCCTAGGTGGACATGGCAATGCTAAGGCATCCCAAAATCCTCTATTAAGCACACAAGCAAGCAATATATATATAGCAAACAGCACTTCAAGCGAAAACACATCGATTCCTGAATGCTCCTATGTGTTCTAAAGTGTCCATTCTATCTAGGTTGCATCCTACGGTCAACCTGTGGCTCTGATACCAATCTGTGACGCCCGGTTCCGAAAATGAACCAAGCTAACGCATATGTGTGCCCAGGATGTTCATCACACATACACGAGTGCAATCACAAAAGAGTATACAGAAAATTACCACAGAACAAGATTAATTATCAGATTTATTACACAAACCATATTATCCTCGAATACAAGCTCTAATGAATATTAATGACAAGTTCAACTAATGCAGCGGAAATAAACTAATTAAGCAAACTAAAGCAACTATTCAGCATAAGCGACAGGGTATATACGCGCAGCTCCAATCAACACCACAGGCAAAGCTGACGGTAGATACGGCCTAGAACTCCGCATTATCGCCATTAAAATCCCAGTCCTGACCTGCAACTGTTGGGGTGGGGGATTGCAAGAGTGAGTACATGTCGTACTCAGCAAGTGTGGAAAGTATGACATGTGGCTGATTCAAATGACGACAATAATAATGGTAAAGTGCTGAAAAGTACAGTAAAACATTTGAAAAGCAATATATGTATTATATGTATGTATCCCAGCATTAACCATGTAACCATAATAATACCATTCCATAGATCACCGTTACCAATAACCATAATCAATGTCATAAACCATAATTCCATCCATAACCATAATCATAATCATAATATCAACCATAACCATTACCAAACCATAACCATCCCAAATTCCAATTTCCCTCTAATCATGGAAGTTGTCCAGGTGCTCATAACCGGGAGCACGGCTATCATGATAGTTTTAATTAACACTCTGTAGAGTTTGTACCTCTTTACCCACGTGTTCGTGATTTCATCACCCTTCGGCGACTAAGAACCTCCCTTATGCCCATGACCCGTCGGTCACATTACACACTTCCGTTGGTGTGTGGCCAAGAGATCACAAAATAGCCTTTACAAAGGGATTACTAGCCTATTTAGACCCCACTGAGGTTTCACCGGTGGCGATGTCTCCCGCAGAGCACATCTTCAACCAAGGGCCCCCTCTTGAGCCATTCGGATCCCAGGGTAGTCCCACCAATCATCAACAAACCCAATCCGACTACCCCTTCCCCGAGCATCCATAATGGTCCAAACAGCACTAGCAAAGCCCTAATTAATCAGCTACGCCGCACCCATACTTGGCCTCGTGGTGGCACTGTAGTCCTGGCTTATTCTCGCATGAACCGGTCCTTAGATCTAAAGCAAGCAAACCACCATAACATCCAACCCATCCACACACCAGGCTTGCTTAGATCATCCGTTACCATACCATGTTTAACCAGTTCATGTTAACCATAATCTCATCCATGCATAATTAAATTGAGTGATATAGTTTTTTCCCATCCCAGTTGATTAAGCGAAGCAAAAAGGTAAAAACCCTTCCCGACTCTCTCTACCATAAATTCCAGGTGACAAGGGTGGTTTAGCAAATCTAGTAAACTTCCTACCATAGGATTTCCCATCAATTTGATACCAGCATGCAGTTTTGCAAACAAAAACATTTATTTTAAAACAGGATCAATATGCTTCAAGGACACTTGCCTTGCTCTTGCTGTTGATTAGGGTCAAAGCCTTCAAACTCTTGATGTTGTAGATCCTCCACGGCACTCTCTAGCGCAAATCTGTCTAATCCACACAATAAACATACAAAACAAGAAACACAATCAAAGAGTGCACAAATATTACTCAATATGTCATGACATGCATGATTGATGCAAATGCAAGGTAGAACTTGTTACTAGATTGCTTTTAATGATAACTAACTAGTTCTAATAGCTTCTAACAAGTTTATACAGGTTTGGAGTTGATTAGATCAAATTTTAGAATTAATTCAACACAATTTAACCAGAAAGATCGGACTAGTCCGCTAGGGACCGGACAAGTCCGCACTTGATGAGATCAGCAGATTAGGGTTTTCTAGATCGACGTGAATTTGGAGATTAGGGGTTGAATTCACGTAAGGAAAAGAGAATAGGAGGTATACCAGGTGTTTAGAACTCCAATGAACCAAGAAACTTGGAGGTAACACTTGGATCTTGATGATCTAGGGTTGGTGATGAACTTGGAGATGAATTGGTGGTGAAGGACGAAACTTGGTGGAGATCTTGATCCTCCTTCGTTTCCTCCTCTTCTTCCTCTTTCTTGGGATCTTCTCCTCCCTCCTTGATGGTGGCTCCCCACGAACTAGGGTTTGGGTGGGTGGAAAAGTGGCAAATAGATGTCAAACCAAGGGGTGGGCTTGTTTATATAGACGTGGAGGCTAGGGTTAGATGGATTTCGAGTTTGGGATGAGTAGAGGCCGGTTTAGAGTCCCACATGGGCTCTAAAAGAGTTAGGCACGACGTCCCTAGGCCCACTTGACGTGAAACCCAAGAAACCAGTCGTACAACAAAAGGTTAATCTCGGAGTCACGAAATATCGGACAAGTCTGGACAGGATCGGACTAGTCCGAAGTCGTCCAGAGAGAAAATCGGACAAGTCTGGCCAAAAATCGGACAAGTCCGATCTTAGTCAGAAAGGAAAACGGACAAGTCCGCTGGAACACCGGACTAGTCCGGAAAAGTCCAGGGACTTAGCAAATTTTCAAGGATTCATGGAATACCGGACTAGTCCGCACAAAATCGGACAAGTCCGAAGTTGTCCAGAGGCAAATATCGGACTAATCCGCAGCAAAAACGGACAAGTCCGTTTTTAGACAGAGAGAAATCGGACTAGTCCTCAGCAAAACCGGACTAGTCCGCACTTTCCTACATTTTTAAGTGCGGTTTCGCTCCAAATCAATTTTAAACTTGTTCCTCTTGTTATGGGTTAATGTTAAACATGTATATGAGTGTATGCAAGGCATGATGCATGAAAATGAGGGTGTTACACCCTAGTCTTTGCTAGAGAAGTTAGGGAAGTAATCGATAGCGTAGGCGTGGTGTCTAGACTTGACGTTACCTTTTATTATCTCGTAGTCCGCGAGTTGTAGAGGTAGGAGGTAGGTGGTGACAGCCCTATCCGTCTGTTGTAATCCTCCATGTTTGACTACGACATAGGCTCTTGGATGGAGTCGCCTAGCAGACCAGGGTAAGCACGTGACCAATACAAGCCGCTATTGATAGACTTGCTTTGAATTAAAAACCCTTCTCTTAGGAAATCCACTATATCCCTTGCCTACCACCAAGCTTTGTGTCCTTGGGTGAACTAGGTAGAAGATTAGCACACACGTTTCTTTGATTCGATACACTTGGGAATACTCTTTAAGGGGAAGTGCTACAGCGGTTTCTCCGCGTGCTTGCATATTTTCATCTGTGATGTACTAGCCGTCAACAGTTTCCCACAACCGATTCAGACTCTTGGGAAAAAATCCCATAGCTGACGAAAGAATTAAACCAGGTGCTGGCAAGGATTCGGAACTTGATTCAAGGGGGAGTAACCTCTATAATGTCCTTGCCAACTTCTTGACAAACCTTTGGGCTCCACTCAAGAACCGGGAGTTCCCGGCTTGGAATTTCATTGGAGAAATGGACAACAATCGGATTGAAGTTGGCCGAGGGACCAATCTGGATGAAAAATCTCTAAAGCTCCAACTGTAGAAACTTTATAGCGGAAACTTTCACAGAGATGATACCATGCCTCCAGCAGAATTCCTACCTCTAAACATGGTTCCATAGTTTAGGAGAGAGCTAGAGAAGGGAATGCCACTTCTTGATGATACAGGCATTGCAGTGAGGTAGAGAAGCACTCGACCTACTTGGATTGTACTCCCTGGAGCTTCGGTCCCCGGTCCACGTGGGGGGTCTGACTCTTCACCTGTCAGTGGGAAGGGCAAGTCTCCTGTAGAATCAAGTCAGAAGAAGTTGACTCAAGTCGAGGCAAAGGCAAGGAGCCCGTCGAATAGTTGGAAGAGGAGGTTGATGCGAACTGATGGCAGCTCTGTCAAAGCATCTCCGATGACCTCAGTCGACCCTCAAGTTAGTGCTAGTTGTGCCTCCAGTAATGGCAACTCTGGCTCCAGAGCTTAGGGGAAGCTCTGAGCCTGGGAAATTTTCTTCAGTTCCAGTGCCATCGGCAAGCGCTGGGTCCGATATTTCTTCAACTCCAGTTCTGGGGCCATCGGCAAGCTCTGGGACCGGAGTGTCTTCTCAATCGATGGATATCCTAGACGAGGCAGGGTCGGTGGCTGCCATGACTCCCGGGATAACGTCCGAAGCCTCTGCCTCACGGACGATGTGGGTTCTTACTCCGACCGCCTAAGGAAGAAGTTTCGTGCTGACTGGAGCAATAGATCCCCAGGTAATGTTCGGCACTTAAACTTGTGTTTCCTCTTTGTTATTTGCTTTTTATCGGATTCTCTATTCCTCTGTTTTCAGAGTATATAGAGGAGGAGCTACTTCTCCAACACCTGCCAGCACTGCAGCTATAGAGACGGCACCAACCGGAGCCTTTGTTGCTGAAACAGCTTCTCCTGTGGTTGTGCCGGATGACACGGTAGCTCCGGTGCCAATTGGCACTGAGACGACCTTATCGCCAGCGGCCAAAGAAGTCGTGGTTGTGCTGGGCTACGAGGAAGAAACACCATAGCAAGCTTCGTCTACTCCGGAGCCAGTGTCGGAGGTACCGACATCAATGTCGGAGATTTTAGAAGTTGTGGTAGAAGTTCTGGCACCAGCTCCAGAGGTAACGGCGCCGTTGGCTGATGTCGGTATGCCAGATATGGCCATGCCTGCAACGTGGCCTGAAGATCCATTTGCGGGACCTTCTTCGTCTACGCTGGAGGTCGATGAGCTCTCAGAACTCAGGGCTGCAGATGTCGAGTTGTTGGAGTCCATGCTTGTGCCATGGGCTCCGACAACTATTCTAGAAGACTCGAACCAGAGGAGGAACCTCAGGCAGGTACTGAGCCAATCCCTCTGGATATGTCAATTGAAAACGCCTGCTCGAGCCTCCGCCATGTTCAGCTCGCCTTCAACTACGAGCTCAAGACCTAAAAGATGAGCGTGACACCCTAAGGCGCTGGCGCAAGCTGCTCTACTTCAAGATGAAGTTGACACAGTCTCAACTAGCAGACCAAAAGGATTGGCTGGAGGCCGAGAAAGCTCAACAGACACATTTGAATAACGCGCTGGATGAAAGAGAGGATGCTATAAAAGCCCTCAATGATAAGACCCGAGAGATCTACGAGCATGCCAAGAAGGTCAATGAATTGGCAGGTTGTCGCTTGGAGAGTCTCAATACTGTGATGGAACAGCTCCTCAATCGCTGGGATGAGCTTGACATAAGGAGGATGAACTCCAGAAGAGAGACATTGAGATCTCTTAGAAGCTAGAGCGCTGCGAGCAGGACTTGGCTGACCTCGCTAAAAAATTCAAGTCCTGGTGTGATAAGGAAAAGCACCAAATATGGCTGGCAGGAGAAGGAGTCAGTAAGAGAGAAAGTGTTGTCTCTAGCAGGGAGAACAAGGTGAAGGCTAAGGTGAGAAACCTTGCGGAGAAGCGAGACTGCTTGAACCTCCAAGAGAAGCAAATCTCTGAGCAAGAGAGGCAGCTGGCTAAATGGATTCAGCAGCATGTTAAAGAGGTCAAGAAGTTCTCGAAGGATGGCTCTATGGAGCTATCATCCACAAGAAGGTCACTAGAGGAGCTCCAGAGTACGATAGCAATTGAGTCCTAGTAGATCTGGGACTTCCTTGGGCGAGCAGAAGGCGCTCTTATGCCAATGGGTTTCAAATCGATCCGGCCGACTTACCCGGAGCCAGAGATGGACAAGGCCTTGGTGACGCTCAACTCTGTCGGAACTATGCTGGATGTGCTAGAAGATGTGATCAGCGACCAGCTTGAGACCGAGGGGAGGTAATTGGCGAAGAATGTCACAGAATATGTTCTGACATGCTTCTGAAGCCGAGATCCCTCTATGTCTTTAGCTCCAGTGATTGACGGACCCATCGTCGAGGAGGAAGAAGTTGCCAAGGCAAGCGTCCAAGAAGCCGCCCAGAAAGTTGCTTCGCTCTTCCAGCGGAACTCCAGTAACTAGGATCTTTCTCTTTTGTACCTTCATCTTGTAAATCTCCAATTTTGAATGATTGAGATCCTTTTGAATTCCATTTTGTCTTCATTGAATCATTGCCTTTATCTTGGCCCTCTGGTAGATGCGCTCAATTGATTGAGGACATCTACTAAAGGAATTTGAAAATGTCTTGGGTATTTGATTGCTCTGAACTCGTAGCTATTGCGATAGCTCCGAAGTCCGAGTCTTGCATCCAAAATCTCCAACGACCCTTTGCCACGTTGTTGACATCGACGACGGCCCCCCCTGGGAGTTGTCCAAGCTTAGTTGATTCAACAACGCCCATTATCAACGCATGAAACATCGATGGCAGCCTTATGGGTGTTGTTGGAGCTTAGTTGCTTCGACAACGCCCACTATCAACGTATAAAACATCAATAGCGGGACCCCAGGGTGTCGTTGGAGCTTAGTTGCTTCGACAGCGCCCATTATCAACGTATAAAACATCGATGGCGGGCCCCTTGGGTGTTGCCGGAACTAGGTGATCTATGGGCACCAACCATCGTAGGCAATTATTCCTTTTTCCTGCACATGAGAGACAAAAAAGCAGTAAAATTCATCCTCTTTCCTATAACTTATTTGTGGCTTATTATCCTTCTTTGAATTTTAGATCCTAACAAACTCATTGTGACAACATAAGTATACTGAGTAAACTTCCTTAGGTTCGTATGCTTTCCAGAACCGCCTTACTGAGACCCACCAGAATAGGTAGAGTGGCATACTTAGGGTGTTGGATCAGGCTAAGTCGATAGTGCACTCTGGATCTGTCATTGGCATTGGTTTTCAGGCATGTAGGCCATCCAACAATACTAAGATCCACTAGAAGATTACCAATAAGTATATATCACATGAATCTCTAGGACTAACTTTCAAGTGGATTGCACAACATTGCTATTGACAAGAAGGTAAAAGATGGTAAAATAATGAGCATGCGAAAAGTAAATGCACATAGAATCTGCTTTCATATAAATGTATTGCATTATAGGTCCGAATAACAAGGGAAGGCAAGGACACACTTAAAGTACAAGACCAAGTTAAGTGTGATACTCATTTTGGACCAACCCGACTCTGTTCATAGACTCTATAAGATACATTTTATACAAATACAGACTCACCTCTATGCTACTAAGTATAGAACTTACAGAGATGCTCAATATTCCAGGGGTTGGGAAGTGATATCCCATCCTCTATTGCCAATCAAATGCATCTGGGGTGAGAAACTTTGACAACTCAGAAGGGACCTTCCCAGCTGGGGGAAGGTTTGTTCATCCCTTCGTGAGTGAGTATTTGTCGCAACACCAGATCGCCTTCTTCCAACTGCCGATAGCGCAGATGCCTTTTGTCGGAGTGTTGTTCTGGCAATTCTCCCGGTCCTACTATTGGTAGCCCGCGAAGTTTGTAGTTCGGTATTGGGCGCGCAGAGATTCAGAATAAGATGGCAAATAGACACAGGGATTTACGTGGTTCGGGCCGCCTGAGCATAATACCCTACTCCCCGGGGTGTGTAGTTGTTGTATTGAGCATCTAAGGGTCAAGAGCTTCCCCGAGAGGAGAGAGAAGTCCCCCTGTGTATCGTCGACCGGTCCTTTTATAGTACAAGGACTGGTCGTTACATCGCTAGCCTGGCCCGACATGTGGCCCTGGCGGTTACTGATGCTTAATACACAATTAATGAGGTTGATTACCCTTAATAGTGTGGTAACGGGCCTTGAAACTGCCGTTACTGGTATTAAGGGACCTCCGATCGTGTGTCATTAATATGGTATTAATGACACTTAATTGGGTCTTGAAGTCTTTGATTGTCCCTTAAAGGTCCGAGCCGTTGGGTTCCTTCTGTCTTGCTCGCTGAAGTTGAAGGTCCGGTGGCTGAACACGTGGCAGCTCCGGAGCTTGCTGTCTGGGACGGAAAGATCTAGTGCAGTTGTACACGTGTCAGTACCGGAGCTTCCCTCTGTCGATGTTAAGTCTGGGGGTGCCGCACAGGTGTTTAGCTCGGAGCTATCCCATATGTGGGATGTAGGTCCGGTTGCAGTATACACGTGGCAACACCGGGACTAACCATAGATGGGAGGCAGGTCCGATCTCGTATGACACGTGGGGCCTTCGCAGGTCTTCAACTCAGACAGGTGAAGTTCCTTTGGTCTTTTTGTAGTCCCAAGGGGTATACGGTACGCAGGGTACCGACAGTGGCCCCCTGGGCCCACCTCTGGGAGAGACCTTTTTGGATGAAGTCGTTCTGCCGTAGGTGGGTCCATCCTTCGGTTTTCGTGTCGGGTCTTCAAGGGTCTTCGGATGTGCCGTTGGCAGTAGTTCGCAGTTAAACCAACGTCGCGTGGCATATCCAGGATGCGGCAAGTGAGATCTGAGTGTGCAGATCTCACGCAATTGAAGGTCGCCGGTTCTCGATACAAAAACTGTATCGGTTCCGCGCGCCCTGTCTGGCCGCCGCCCTCAGGCTTCCCGTCTTTCATGATGATAACTGTTCGCCTGGGGTAAGGACCTCGACTTGATTATCGGGGTGGCCCCGGGCCTCCTTGTCATTGGCAGGGTGAGGTTTTTGAATTGTATCGTCGGCTCCTCTGCGGTTTCCATCCAAGCGTTGTGGGGGCTTACTTAAGAAGTTAAGTGTGCACCGTTTGGGGATCCTTTATGCTTTCATTTGAACTTGTGCTCGAATCCCCCAATCTTTAGTCAGCTTTTCATCTCTCGCCTCGTTGTGCTGCGATGGAGTTGGGACTTCGCAAGAGCCGACTTAAGATCGACGGTGATTTGAAGAAGGTCCGGGCCCTTATGGGTGGTCCAGTGACTTCTTCAACCACCAGGTCCGCGCCGGCAAGCTTACGTTTGAGAAGGAGCACGCCGGCGACATGGTGTACTTCTCCGCGTACGCCATGGTGGGACTGATCCCACCCTTCTCCACTTTTCTCTTGATGCTGCTAGACTTCTATGGTCTACAGCTGTACCACCTTGGCCCCCACTCCATTCTTTTGGTGTCGATCTTTGTCCACTTTTGCGAGATGTGGGTGGCATTCCCCCCTGCATTGAGCTCTTCCGCACCTTCTTCACCATCCACACCACCAGCAAGAGTGACGAGTACCTTGGCTTCTATTATTTTGTGAAGCGCAAGAAGTGTCCGTACAAGTACTTACGGTCGTTCCCTTCTGGGAAGTGGGACGACTGGAAGAAGGATTGTATTGTCATCAGGGTGGAGGAGCATGAGAAGTTGGAGCTGCCCGAAGGCCTCCCCAACATCGACACTGAAGCTTGGAGCGAAGTTCCGGTGTTATCAGACGCCTTCAACCCTGCTCTAACCAGGATCCTCCAATGCGTGGAGGGAGGGGTGACTCCCCAAGCGGTATTCTACAACTTCCTGGTCAACAGGTGGGCTCCGCTGAAGAAGAGGGAGGAGCTTGCCTGGGCCCTCAACAGCGTGATGGACGACGACCGCATGGAGACCGGTTTGAAGTCCAACATGGAAGGCGCAACTTTGGAGTTTCACCTCAAGAAGTTCCAGCACGGCATCGGCATCGAGGGTGAAGACTTGACTTCGCCGGCGGCTTTCCTCCCTCTGAACTTTGAGGCGGAGTTCAGCAGGGAGCTTCGGCGGAAGATGCTGGTGCTTGATGACCTCAGTGAAGTTGAGAGGCGTTCGACCACCGGGTTGGTGATCCCTGGAGCTTCTGAGGGTGGTCAACCTTCTGCCCCGAGACAGAGAGTTGAAGTCGTGGGCAGGGGCAAAGAATTGGCTGAGCCCTCGAGCCGTAAAAGGAAGCTGAAGCACTCTGACGGGAGGTCCGTCAGACCTGCTCCTTCCGCAACAGCTCCTTCTCCTCGGAGGGGAAGGTCTTCAACAGCGGCAACCACTCTAGCATCGGCATCTCCCCGGGGTGCTAGCTTCGGCCATGTGGCTCCAGTACCAGGGCCAGATGAAGGCTCTGGGTCCGGAGGTCCTTCCCGGTCGAGGGGGGCCTCAACCAAAGTGACGCCAACGGCAGCAGCAAGCTCCGGGGAACCTTCCGAAGCTGACACACCAGTGGCGACGGGGTCCAGCCCTGAGCGTCCGGGGAAGAGGTTTCGCGCTAGCTGGAGCGGAAGCCTTCCGAGTTAAATTTTGTTTTTTTCCTCAGTTGGTTGTTTTTTGTTGTAACCATGTTTTGAGTTTCCTTGTCCTTCATCCACAGAGTGCCCAATAAAGGGGTTGAAGCTCCGATTCCTGCAGCAGCAGCTGAAGCTGTGCAGGCGGAGGCTCCAGCTCCGATCCCAGCGCCGCCTCAAGAGGTGGCTGAGGCTGCGACAGCTTCGGCGCCGACTGTCGTGGTCCTGGACCTCGAATCATCCCCAGAGGCTCTCGTGGTAGCATCATACCACGGGAATGCAGATGTACCAGCGGCACCTGCCCCGGAGGTTGAAGCTCCGGGTTTGGATGCTGAGATGACGGACACTTCGGCCTCAGAGCCAGAGATAGCTGAAGTCTCGGCCCTAGAGTCGGACGTTGTTGAAGCCCCGGTAGTGGAGCTGGTGATTGACGAAGCCTCGGCGGTAGAGCCGGGTGTTGATGAAGTTCTGGCGCCTGAGCCGGTCATCGAAGAAATTCCTGTGCGTGAGCCGGTTGTCGAAGAAGTTCTGGCGCCTGAGCCGGTTGCTGCAGAAGTGTCGGCACCCGAGCCCATGATGGTCGAAGCGCCAGCGCTTGAGCCGGTGATGGAGGAGGCGCCAGCGTCGGAGTTGGAAGTGGCTTCAGCTCCGGTCGAATCTTCAACGCCTACCCCGGAGGTGGTGGTCCCGGAGGTGCCCGCGCCTGAGCCAGGGTGCCTAGATGAAGCTGCTGGCCCCCATCCCGAGGGACCAGATGTTGATGACCTGGCGGTGGGACCTTCGGAGCCAACTCCGGAGGTCAAAACTTCTATTGCAGGACATTCCTTGGCGGAGGCCAGGGTTATCCCGGAAGGCGGCCCTAGCACCGTGGAAGCTCAGGGGACCGCTCTTGTAGAGTGGGACCCGATTTTTGTCACAGAGAACCCACTGGAGCCAGCGGAGAAGACCCCGGCAGGCCCGAAGCCAATTCCTTTATCGTTGTCTATCGACAACGCCTGGTCTAGTCTTCATTAGGTCCAGCTGGCTTTTTACCACGACAGCAAGGCCCTCGAGGAGGAGCGCCAAACTCTTAGTAGGTGGCACAACCGGCTCCAATTCGAGACCAAGCTGGTGCAGTCGAGGCTGGCTGACGACAAGGAGAGGGTGAAGAAGGAGAAGGTCCAGTTGGAGTACTGGGGTAAGCTGCTGGACGAGAGGGAAAGCATGGTGCGATCCCTCGATAACCAGTCCTGGGCCATCCACAAACAGGTTGTAGCTGCTAATAACGCAGCGAATGATCGCGGGTAGAAGCTCAGTGCCATCCACGATAGCCTCGTCAAGCACCGGGAGGCCCTTGAAGAGCGGGAGAAAAAGCTCGAAGATGAAGAGCAAAAACTCCTAGAGCTGCGGGATGACCTCGTGAAGAGGGAGGAAGAGCTTACTCAGAGGCTGACTCTGGGTGACAAGAGTCTTGCGGAGCGCACCAAGAAGTTGGATGAGCGCTGCGAGACAGAGGAGAAGAAGGCCTGGAAACGAGGACAGGACCTCCACAAGAGGGAGGATGAAATTGCTGCCAGGGAGAAGAAGGTGCGGGGCCGGGAGAAGGACCTGGTCGACCACCAGAACAAGATCCACCTCCAGGAGGAGGAGCTCAGTAAACTCAAAAGGCAGGTTGCTGAAAAGATTCAGTAGAACGCCAAAGAGGTTGAGCGCCTTGCCCGTGAGAATTCAGAGCTTGCGGCGACCAAAAGATCCTTGGAGGAGATGCGAGGCTCAAGGGATGCGGAGTCCTAACAAGTTTGGGACTTCTTGTGCCAACGACGCGCTGACGCCAATGGGTTTTAGTACTGTGCATCCGTATGATTCGAAGCTGGAGCTGGACCAGGCATTGCAGGCGTTGAGTTCGGGAGGCAACAAGCTCACCAAGATGGGCGATGTCATCATGGACCAGCTGGAAACCGAGGGACAATCTCTGGCTAACGTGCTACACAAGCTGGGACCCTTAGTTCCCACTGGACCCGGTGCTTGAAGACCCCATCGACGGAGAGGGAGAAGCCGCCCAAGCCAGCGTGTCGGAGGTTGCCCAGAAGGTCGCCTCGTTCTTCCATAGGGTCTAGGACTCTCTCTTTGTAGCTCAAACTTGTATTCTCTCTTCTTTTTCTCCAATTTTGTAATCTCTTGTCTCTAGAGAATGAAATCCAAGTTTTTATGAATTTCATTTTTTGTCTTCAACAACATCTTTGTCTCACTTGCCCCCCTGGTAGATGTACACAATTTGATTGCGAACAGGTACCAAGACGATGTAACAATTGTTGAAGACTTGCGTGCTTTGAACTTGTAGAGCGTAGGTCCGAAGTCTTCGATAGTAGAGGCCCCCTGAGGTTGTCAGAGCTTAGTAGCTCCGGCAGTGACCATCGTTGGAGCTTAGTAGCTCTGACAGCAGTCTCCATCAACGCGTAGAGCATCGACGGTTAGTCCTCTGGGGTATCGGAGCTTGGTAGCTCCAGCAGTGACCTCTGTCAACACGCGGTGTGTCGACAGCAGACCCCACTGTGGAGTCTTCCCACCATCTTTTCTTCACGTTGACGGCTGGCCCCTGGCTTTACTAGAGCTTAGTAGCTCCAGCGATGCTCACTATCAATGTTTGGAACATCGACAACAAGCCACCTTAGGGGATGTCGGAGCTTTGGTAGCTCCGGTCATTCACCATCATCATGGGATCTTTATTTTTCATGCACACTGAAGTCAAGAAAAACCGTAAAATCCATTTCCTATCTATAACTCAATTGCAACTTACTATTCCAGAGAAAGTTTTAGGTCGAACATAATTCTAAATACAATCAAGTGCACTGGCTTGTTTCCTCCAGGTCCGATCGTTTCTGGACTCGCCTTACTTCGCCTGCCGGGGTGTAGGTAGAGTGGCGTACTTAGGGTTCATGACCAGGCTAAGTCGATAGCACACTCCATCCCTAGATTGGTTTGGTGGCATTCAGACGAGTAGACCATTAACAATGTTTAGACCCGGAAGAATAGACAATGCAACTCGAATTATACATGAATTGATCGAGCTAAAGTTTCCTAAGAATTGCACAAATTTGTTATAGACAAGAAAGAGAAAAATAAAAAATATTGAGCCTGTACAAAATAAATGCACGTGGAGTTTGTTTTCACACCATGATGTCTTTCATTATAGGTCCGGGGAACAGGGGAAACAAGTACACTCTTAGGGTACGGAACCATGCTAAGTGTGTTTCGTTTCTCATTTGACCCAAGGTAGCTAGCTACACTTTTAGTTCTGAGACTGTGACAAGTGTTGCCTCAACTTTGCGGACCTTCTGGGGAAGGTCTGGCTGTTCTCCCAGAGGAGCTACCCGACTCTGTACAATGACTCTATAACATACATCACATGTAACTACAGACTCACCTCCGTGATATTAAGCGTAGAACTTACGGAGATTCTCAATGTTCCAAGGGTTAGGGAGAGGTGTCACATCCTCAGTTGCCAAGCGAACGCATCCGGGACGGGATACTTTGATCACTCGGAAGGGTCCTTCTCACCTGGGGGAAAGTTTGTTTAACCCTTCTCTGGATTGTATTCTCCGTAGTACCAGATCGCCTTCCTCAAGCTATCGGCTGTGAACATGCCGTTGGTGATAGCGCTGAAGAGCTTGGCGGTATCGGGCATTCTGAACAGCTTCTTGGCACCTTCCCTCTTCAAGGAGGTCAAGGTCTTCATGCCGGAGCTGGTCCTGCATGGCATCGTCGAAGGTCCGGACCCGGAGCGACCCCAAGGTGATTTCCGGAGGAAGGACTGCTTCAACTTCGTACACCAGGAAGAAGGGTGTCTCTCCAGTTGACCGGTTTGGAGTTGTCCTGTCGGCCCACAGTGTGGGCGGAAGCTCTTCGATCCAGTTGGCTCCATGTTTTTTCAGGCGCTCATATGTGCGCGTCTTGAGTCCTCTTAGGATTTCTGCATTTGCTCTCTTGTCTTGGCCATTGCTTGCCGGTGAGCTACAGAAGCGTAGCTGACCTGAATGTCGAGGTCTTCGCAATATCCTTGGAATGCAGAGCTTGTGAACTGGTTCCCATTATCAGTTATGATCTTGTTTGGGACTCCAAATCTGCATATGATGGACTGCAAGAAGTTGATAGCTGATTGCTTGTTTATTGTCACAACTGGAGTTGCTTCCAGCCATTTGGTGAATTTGTCAATGGCAACGTACAAGAACTTGTAACCTCTGACGGCTCTTGGGAAAGGTCCCAAGATATCCATCCCCCACACAGCGAAAGGCCATGTAGGAGGTATCATTTGTAGAGGCTGAGCTGGCATGTGAATTTGCTTTGCATGGAACTGGCATGCTTCGCATTTCTTCAGTAGCTCAATTGCATCCTAGAGCGTTGTAGGCCAGTAGAAGCCATGTCGGAAGGCTTTACCGACCAGCGTGCGGGAGGACGCGTGGTTCCCACACTCGCCTCCATGGATTTCTACGAGGAGTTTGCAACCTTCTTCCCTTGTAATGCACCGCATTAGGACATCGTTGGCACCACGCCGATAGAGATCCCCTTCTACCAGTGTGTATCTTTTAGCCAATCTGACTATCCGGTCAGCGGATACATTATCTTCAGGAAGGAAATTGTCTTTCAAGTAGCTCCGGATCTCCGAGATCCATGCATCGGAACTAACTTGAGGATTTCAGTCTTGCGTGCTGGGTTGCTCGGAGCTTCCTGCAGCACCTATGACCCTTGATGGATGCCATGGTAACAGGGCCATCAGGACCGCCAGCTTCGAGGTGCTGGTCTCGCCCCCTTCGCTCAGTTCGGCAGGCTGAGCTGTAGGTCTTGACAATCTCTAGACGAAGGTTCCGTCGGGAGCCGGAGCTCCGGTTGAAGCTTTCTTCGAGAGTTCGTCGGCTTCAGCGTTGTTGAAACGCTAGTGTTGGTACCCCGCAGACCGGGTACCCCCGCGCACAGGGAGAAAACCTATAAGGACTCTACCTCTACTTAAGAGGCCGAATCCGAGGCTGCCACGTCGTGGAGGGAAGGACCAGATCCTACCCCTCTGCCGGGGGAGGCTCCCAAGCTGCCACGTGGCCAGCAGAACTGGACCCTCGCCTCCCTGCTGAGGCGGGCTCCGGAGCCGCCACGCGGTCAATCGGGACCTCGGGGCCAGGCCCGCGCCCTCGCAGGGAAAGGCACCGGAACTACCACATGGCCTGCAGGGCTGAGCCTCCACCCCTCCATAGGGGTGGGCTCCGGATGCACCACGTGGCCTGTTCCGTCAAGTGTTCGACTCCCCACAGAGGCGGGCTCCGGCGCAACCACGTGGCGGACGGCCGACTCAGTGCGGTAAGAAGTCGCAGTAAAGGAAGGCATGCGCTGCTCAGACAGGCATTAAGTACGCGCGCCTTCCCCAGGCAAGCTGAGTCGCGCATGCGAAGGTCAAGGCTCCAGTGTCCTGTCTTGTCCAAGTAGCCAGTACAGACCCACGCCGCAAGACGGACAAATGGGCCGCGAGGACAAGACGGACGGGACGTGCACTACCATCATCACCAACTATGTACAGCCCTGGCGCACGACGCAACGGGACGGTGCATTGACACCCCTGACAAAAGGAAGTAGATAGCAATTAATCCTAGATCTGGTATAGGATTTGGCTCTCCCCGGGACCACCTGTCGGGTCCTGGGGCCCACCTTGTGACTGCAGAGTCCTTGAACTATAAAAGGACTCTGCAGACGACCTTCGCAAGGGATCGAAAAATTAGACTAAGACTCATACACACTCAAGCAAGGCAATACACAAACACTCCTGTGGACGTAGGGTGTTACGCTCCGGCGGCCCAAACCACGCAAACCCTCTGTGTTCACCATCCTGTTGTGTTTGATCTCCTGGGACTAGCCCTCGTGAATCCAAAGAACCTCCGCGGGCTGCTCTCTAAGCAGGTCTGGGGGAAGTGTCGTTTACGACCTTCGACAGCTGGACATGGCAAAGATCCAGGATGTCGAAGTCCTTCTGAAGCTTCTGGACTTCAAGTAGGTATGCAGCTAGTTGAGGGTTGTTGCAGCAACATTCACCTTTGACTTGTTTTACAACAAGTTGTGAATCACCCTTTACCAACAGTTGCTTGACACCATACGATAGTGCCACCTTGAGTCCATAAATTAGTGCTTCATACTCCGTCATGTTGTTGGTCGCCTTGAAGTCAAGGTGCACCATGTATTTAACCTTCTCCCCGGTCGGAGCGAGGAGAATGATTCTAGCTCTGGCACCCTGCTTCTGCACGGAGCCGTCGAAGTAGAGAGTCCAGTGAGGCTCAGCGAAGATCGGAATCTTGGGTTCCAACTTCTGCTCACTGGGGCCCCTAGGATTTGATGGAGAGGGGGTCCATTCCATCACGAAGTCCGCCAATGCTTGACTCTTGATCGCTTGTCCTGGAACAAATTCAAGGTCGAACTCGGCTAATTCCACTACCCACTTTGCAATGTTCCCAGTGGAATTGGGGTTATGCAAGATTGCACGTAGTGGATAAGAGGTTACCACTGAAATCTTATGAGCTTGAAAGTAGTGTCAGCGCTTCCTAGAGGCAATAAGAACTGCATAGAGCAGCTTATGCACCTCCAGGTATCGAGTCTTGTCGTCATGGAGTACTTCGCTGATGAAGTACACTAGGCGCTGGACCGTCCGGACCTTCCCGAAGGGGTTCAGAGCTTCCTCCTCATCTACCTGGACCCTCCCGGAGGGGTCCAGACCTTGTTCGGGGACCTCTGGGTTCCGGTTGGAGGAACTCAGAGCTTCTTCTGAAGTGACACGGACCTTCCTGGAGGGATCCGGATCTTGTTGCTTAGTAGCAGTGACTCCTTCATTGGAAGGAGATGGATCCTCCGGTGTCTCGCCTTGAGGATTCGGGTCTGGGAGCTGGGACCCAGACTCGACTTCAGGTAGCTTCGGACCCTCCCGAACAGGTCTGGATTCCTGAACTGGGGATGTTTATGGTCTTTCCGCAACCAGGACCATGCTGACAACTTCGTCAGTTGCCGAAATGTAAAGCAGGAGTGGCTCACCAGGGTTCAGAGCTACCAAGGTTGGTAGGGTGGTGAGGAGCTGCTTCAGCTCCTGGAATGTCTTTTCTGCTTCTTCAAACCATTGGAATGGTCCGGACTTCCTCAATAGCTTGAAGAAGAGTAATGTCCGTTCCGCCAGTCTTGAGATGAACCGGCTGAGGGCAGCTAGACATCCAGTTAGCTTCTGGACGTCCTTGATGCGGGCTGGTGGCCACATGTCTTTAATAGCTTTTATCTTCGTCGGGTTTGCTTCTATTCCTCAGTGGTTCACCAAGAAACCAAGAAGTTTTCTGGAGCTAATCCCGAAGACACACTTGTCCGGGTTCAGCTTCGTGCGAGTGACTTGCAACTTGTCGAAGACAGTTTGCAAGGTGTCAAGGAATGACTCCTTGTTCTTGATCTTGACGACGATGTCATCGACGTACACTTCCACTACGTCTCTGATGAGCTCTCCAAAAGTTTTGTACATAGCTCGTACAAATGTTGAAGCAGCATTTTTGAGACCAAATGGCATGGTAGTGTAACAATATAATCCATCTACTGTGATGAAGGAGGTATGCTCTTCATCTTCCCTAGACATTCTGATTTGATTGTACCCAGAATATGCGTCTAGGAAACACAGTAATTCACACCCGGAGGTGGAGTCCACTATCTGATCTATTCTAGGTAGTGGGAATGGATCTTTTGGACATGCCTTATTTAGTGTAGTGTAGTCGATACACATCCGAAGCTTCCCGCCGGCCTTGGGTACAACAACTGGGTTTGCCAGCCATTTTGGGTGGAATACTTCTCGGATGAATCCAGCTTCGAGCAACTTCTTCACTTCTTGACGTATGAAGTTTTGTCGCTCTACTGATTGCTTCTGAGGCTTCTGATGTACAGGCTGAGCGTCGGGATAGATCTTTAGATTATGCTCGATCACTTCCCTAGGGATCCCAGACATTTGTGACGATTTCCAGGCAAACACGTCGACGTTAGCCCGGAGGAAAGTGATGAGCGCGAGTTCCTATTTGTCATTTAGACCTCCCGAAGTGGTCTGAACGGTGTTGGAACCGATTTGGATGACTTGGTTGCACGCGAGGTGCGGAGGTTGAGCCTCGATGACGAACGCTCGGGGGTTTCGGAGCTTGCTCCTTTCGGATTCTTCCTCCTGCGCTGTAGCAAGCGCGTGGAGTTCTTCCAGAGCTGGCACTCTGGCGGTGCGATCTCCTCGGATCCGGAGAACAACGGCTAGTGTTGGCATCTTCAACACCAAGTAGTCATAATGAGCAGTAGCCATGAACTTATATAAGGTTGGCCTGCCCAAAATGGCGTTGAAGGGTAAGTTGATATGCGCCACGTGGAAGACCAACTTCTCAGTGCGGTAATTCTCCCGGGTCCCGAAGGTCACCGGGAGAGTAATTGCACCGAGTGGGGTTATGGCCCCCAGACCTACTCCAGAGAAAGGTCGGGAGGGGCGAAGGTGCGAAGGTCGGAGCTGAAGCTTGACGAAAGCTTTGAAGCTTATGAGGTTCAGCCCCGAACCTCCGTCCACCATTACATGGTGGAGTTGGATGTTGTTGATGCTCGAAGATACCATCAATGGGAGTTGGCCAGCTTCGATCATATTCCGAGGGCAGTCTGATGCATCAAAAGTGATGGTAGTGTCCATCCACTTCCGGTGCGGCTCTGCCCTAGCGGTGGGAGCTACTAAGGCCATGTCCCGCCGCATAGTCTTGAGGACACGACGGGGGTTGATGTCCCACGAACCACAAAGATGGTGTTCATGGTTTTCCGACGTTCATTGTCAGAGACGCCGGAGTCATCGTCGATGGAGGTGTAAACAGCTTTCAAGACCTTTTTAGGGTCTTGAAAGCCTAACTCCTCTTCAGCCAGAGCTTCGTCAACTTTCTGTTTTCCTTCCCTTTGACGGAAAGGAACTTCTTCTCGGCGCTTGTTTGTAGCGCTCGACAAGGTTTGGACCTCCCGGCAGTCTTCCAGGTTGTGGTTGTTCGACTTGTGTATAGGACACCACATCTTGGAGCTGTCACCGTCTTCAGATGACGGCCGAGGTCGTTTCTCGGGGTGTGGCCCCCGGCCACCCGGAGCTACGACAGCTGCAACAGTTGGTGTGACGTCCGACGGCTTTTTCTTGCCGTTGGACTTTTTCTTCTTCTTGCCACTCCCGGAGGTAGTGGCTTCACCCTTGGAGGATTTTTTATTATCCTCCGGAGGTGGTTGGGAGTGCATTTCACAGCCCTTCGCAGCTTTGGCGCATTTGTGTGCCAAGCTGGAGAGTTTCGTGACGCTGGTGATCTCCTTGGTCGCCAGCTTCTCCAGCATCTTCTTGTCTCGTATGCCCTGTCTAAATGCCACAATAACAGAGGCGTTGGAGATAGAAGGAATAGTGTTTCATACCTGGGAGAACCTCTGGATGAAGGATCGCAGGGACTCTCCTCCCTTCTGCTTGACAGCAAAAAGGTCCAGTTCGGTGCGTGGTCGAGTGTATGAACTCCCGAAATTGGCGGTGAACTGTTGGCACAACTCCACCCAACTGTTGATGGAGTCAGGCGGAGGGCTCATGAACCAGGACCTGGCGGTCCCAGTCAAAGCTATGGGGAAATAGTTGGCCATTACGACCTTGTTGCCTCCGGCCGCAAGGATTGCAGTGGAGTAGATTTGGAGAAACTCAGCGGGATTGACAGTCCTGTCAAATTTCCCCGGCAGGTGAGGCCGGAACTTTTGTGGCCATATGACCATGCGTAGGTGCATGGCCAGGGCAGAACAG
The DNA here is from genome assembly GCA_036927565.1 of Tuctoria greenei. Taxonomy (NCBI): domain Eukaryota; kingdom Viridiplantae; phylum Streptophyta; class Magnoliopsida; order Poales; family Poaceae; genus Tuctoria; species Tuctoria greenei. The sequence continues at coordinate 98,778,655 of JAYESD010000012.1, read as the reverse complement.
CCTCCTCCTACTCCCTCGGGAGCAGGAATGTCTCGAGTCTCTCACCTTTCGCGAGTGCGCTCGATATGAACGCGGCCATCCTGTTGACGGTAACGGCAGTCAAGCTCCGCCCGGAGGTCGTGAGTTGAAATCCTGGTTACCGTAAGGGTGCGTCGCGCCCCGGAAGGCAGCGACGTCGCTTGTTGAGACACAGCACGCCTCCTATGTTGGGAAGCGTTCGGACCAAGTCTGTCCGACACGGTCCGATGCTGCGATGGGGCCCGCCCTGGGGGGACCTTGGTTGCTTACGCGATCGGCTGCTACTGCAACCAAATGTTCCACATCAGCCCTCCACTGCTCCATTGCACCCTGGGATGCACCTCAAGGCGGTGAGCGTTGGAGAAGAGCACGCGCGGCATGGAGCGCATGTTCGAGGTTGTTGTTAGCCGATGTCGTGATCGACGCAGATGCCCCATCCCGCTGTACAGCTTGATTTGCCGGTGTGGACGGTGACGGCGGAGGCACGACTCCTGCCGGAGCCACAACACCTGATAGCTACTGCACGTTGGAGGGATTGCCTCCAGCAGGTTGCGCTGCAGGGTTGCCGTTGGGTGATCCAGCAGCAGAGTTCACCATCTTTGAATCTCGGACGCCCCTACCTGGCGCGCCAACTGTCGGAGTGTTGTTCCGACAATTCTCCCGGTACTACTGTTGGTAGCCCGCGGAGTTTGTAGTTCGGTATTGTGCGTGCAGAGATTCAGAACAAGATGGCAAATAGACACAAGGATTTACGTGGTTTGGGCCGCCTGAGTGTAATACCCTACTCCACGGGGTGTGTAGTTATTGTAATGAGCGTCTAAGGGTCAAGAACTTCCCCGAGAGGAGAGAGAAGTCCCCCTGTGTATCGTCGACCAGTCCTTTTATAGTACAAGGATTGGTCGTTACATCGCTAGCCTGGCCCGACATGTGACCCTGGCGGTTACTGATGCTTAATATACAATTAATGAGGTTGATTACCCTTAATAGTGTGGTAACAGGCCTTGATAGTGCCGTTACTGGTATTAAGGGCCCTCCGATCGTGTGTCACTAATATAGTATTAATGACACTTAATCGGGTCTTGAAGTATTTAATTGTCCCTTAAAGGTCCATGCCGTTGGGGTCCTTCTGTCTTGCTCGCTGAAGTTGAAGGTCTGATGGCTGAACACGTGGCAGCTCTGGAGCTTGCTGTCTAGGACGGGAAGATCCGGTGCAGTTGTACACGTGTCGGTACCAGAGCTTCCCTCTGTCGGGGGTTAAGTCTGGGGGTGCCGCACAGGTGTTTAGCTCGGAGCTATCCCATGTGTGGGATGTAGGTCCGGTTGCAGTATACACGTGGCAGCACCGGGACTAACCATAGATGGGAGGCAAGTCTGATCCCGTATGACACGTGGGGCGTTCGCAGGTCTTCAACTCAAACAGGTGAAGTTCCTTTGGTCTTTTTGTAGTCCCAAGGGGTATACAGTACGCAGGGTACCGACACCTTTGATGATAGCGCCGGAGTGCCTGGCAGTATCGCGTGTTTCGGACAGCTGTTTGGCACCTTGCCTCGTCGACGAGGTCTAAGTCATCATGCCAGAGCTGGTCCTATGTGGCTTCATTCTAGGTCCGGACTCGGAGAGACCCATGGCAATTTCCGGACGGATGACAGCTTCGACTCCGTATACCATGAAGAAGGTTGTTTCTCCTGTTGCTCGGCTGGGTGTTGTCCAGCTCGCCCACAATGCTGACGGAAGCTCTTCTATCCAGTTTGCACCGTGTTTCTTCAAGCACTCATAAGTGTGCATCTTAAGTCCCTCGAGAATTTATGCGTTTGCTCTCTCAGCTTGGTCATTGCTTGCCGGATGAGCTACTGATGCGTAGCTGACTGTTATGTTGAGGTCTTTGCATACTCTTGGAAAATTGCACTTGTGTATTGATTTCCATTGTCAGTGATGTCTCTGTTCGGAACTCCAAATCTGCAGACAATAGACTTCGGGAACTTGATGGCAGATTGTTTGTTAATTGTCACAACTAGAGTAGCTTTCGGCCACTTTGAAAACCCAATGATGGCGACATATAAGAATCGGTACCCTCTGACGGCTTTTGAAAAAGGTTCCAAGATATTCATCCACCACACAGCGAATGGTCATGACGAAGGAATCATTTGCTGTGTGAAATCTCGCATTTAAGAGGAACAAGAAGTAAAAATTTAGAACATAAAAGTTTTAAGTAAATATTACAATATAGTATTCTAAGGTACTTCATAAGCCGGAAGCAATTGTAAAACAAGAATTTAGATCCAAACTCCATCATAGCTGTCCACATTTAATCATCAAAGGCAAATCAACATTAAACCTCGATTAGATTTGGTTCAACTCTTCCCATAGAGATGGGCTTTCAGATCCCACCTTGGTAGTACATCATTTTAGTACCTTAAATCATTTTCAGCATGAATTAAATGATTTCAGATTTAATTATGGCAACAAAAAGAGAAGGAATTGCTGTTGAGTTTTAAATTTGAATTTAAGTAAGTCAAAATCAAATCTGAAAGCACCATTGTTTTCTCCATGTCAAAAATAGTATCCTTGCGAAATTTGGTGAAGTTTGCACCTCATTTGCTATTTTTTTAAATCAATTTGGAAAGCAGCTGGGAGATTTATATGACGCATGGGGCTCACCTGCCAGCAGGCCCCACCAGTCAACCCTGTCGGAACAAGTCATGGGTCCCTATTTCAGCCTCCACGCAAGCCACCGCTCCAATCCCACTGGTTCTTATCTTCTTCGTTCTCTATTCTTCCATCAGAAGGAACAGCAACCACAACATTCCGCATTCGTCCTCCTGCTCGATGCCTCCCCTGCGCCATGGTTGCTCCTTCCTTTCCCCTGCTCCACGGCGTCCCTGGCCTCCGGTTCCTCGTCGCCTTACGCCCTGGACCTGCTGCTCGCGCCGTGTGCTGCTCGCGCCAGCGCCTTGCTCGGCGCGCGCGCCATAGCCTCACGACCAGGCCGCCATCCGGCTCCTTGCCGCCTCGCCGCGCTCGGCGCGCGCCGCGCCTCTCTGCACCCAGCCGCCTTGCCCTTGTCGCGCCCTGCTCGCCGCCCGCCATATGCATTCAGCCGCACCTCTTCCACGCCTTTCCACCACCGCGCCCACGCCTTTCCCGTCTTCCAGCACCATCGCCCTAGCCAGCCTAACGCGCGCCCGTCCTCTGTTCACGCCTTGGCCCTGTTCCAGCTTGCGCAAGCACACCGCCGGCCAAGCTCCGTGCTACCACCCTGCCGGCACACCACGGTCGTGCAGCTTGCACCAGCCGCCTTAGCCCTGCTCATCCGCGCCCTGCGCGAGCACGCCGTTCTGGCCTTGCTGCCACTGCCCCCGTGCCCACGCCAGCGCACGGCGCCGTGTCCACACCCGTGGCCGCACCAGCTGCGCCGACGGCCGCTTGCTGCTCACTGTTGGCCACGCCACCATCTGCGTGCACCTTACTGCATCTCGCCCCGCCGTGCGCGTTCCCCATGTCCGTGCCATAGCCGCCGACGATTCTGACATGTGTAACAATATTGTAATTTAAATTTCTGTCAAATTTTGAAGTTTTTCTATCTAAAAGAAATTGTGGACAAAATCAACCTAAACAAAGGAAGTCCTGTCAAAAAATCACTTTAGAAATCTGGCAACATTGTCAAACTTTAAAAATCTATATCTCTTCAAGAAGTGATATGGAGACACATAAATACTTCTTGGAAAGCTTTGGAAGTCCTCTATAATTTCTCTATTGACCTCCAGACCAAAATACCAATGTAAGGGGATGAAAATGCACTAGACTCCAAGGCAACCACCCAAAAAGAAGGACCTATACTAACCTTTGGGTTTCTCCAACTGCGTAAGTAAGATACTCATATTTTTCTATCTCCAACGCATGATACCGAAAAACACCCTGCTTCCTTGCTCCTGCCAAAAGCAAAGCACGTCCTTGGCTCCCGCCGAAAAGCACCCTGCTCCCACCAAAAAAAAAACGTTTGTAGCTGCCTGCTGCTTGCGTCAGAATTTCACTGCGTCTTCGTCGCCAACTACGCATATCTGCGTCTTTCGGGAGCAGCTCCCGTAAATTGGTATCCATCTGCGTCTTTGCGTTGGAGAATGTTTTTTAGCGATGAAGTAGGCATTTCCCGTTTGAGTCTCTTGATGCGTAGCGCGTTGGAGTCAGCCTAACTACAACTGCTGCTGTTCTAAAGCTTAGTGAACCAGCATCGGTATTTTTGTCATATCTCCTTGTAGAAAGCTCTTGTAGCCCAGTGTGATACAAGTTTGTAATTAAAACATTTTCTAAATTCAGCCCATAAAATTTCAGAATTTCAATTCTAAATGTTAGGAAATCGGCGGTACGCTACTCTAGCAACTTTACCGCATCACCCAGGAAACATGCGAGTACAGAGGTCATGGATCGTTACCACTAGACGCGCAGCGCAACGGAACGTAGATGCGTGTCAGTGTAGGGGAAGTAGACAATCTTGTTCGTCTCCTCCTCGTCCTCGACACGGCAGCAGGTAGACGATCACGACCGTCGTAGCCGATCAGCGCAGCAGTAGCAGCAGCGCCTCCACGGAGTCCACACGTACGGAGAGGAGCGTCGTGCGCCGTTGTGCTAGCACCGCGCGCGGCAAGGGTCTCGGCGTGAGGCCTTCGAGGGGTTGCAGCTAGGGCTGTCACGTGGTGGGATGATTAGCCCCTAACCCTACCCCTCATATTTATAGGCGTACTAATGGGCTTTTAGGTCGCAGACCCATTAGTACCATAATTGCTTATTGATCAAATATCCAATAGGCCTCAACCCGAATTGTTATGATTGCCTCTTGGGCACATCACCAACAATCTCCCACTTGCACTAGAGACAATCATCTAGCCAAGATTTTCGATATTCCAAATCCTTAAGTGTGTGACCCGTTAGGTTCATGTGCAGTCGGTTGTGAATGGAAACCATTTCCAGCCACAAGTCAATAGAGGTACCTAGCAGGACATACTGACTCCCGAATGTACATAAAGATCATATCGGCCGAACCTAGATGCATTCAACATGCTAATCCCTTTGCCACACGATACCAGTCAAGCTCAAGGCGAGATGCGTGCCATCCTTGTGATAGCTCGACCATTCACTCGATCAAATAGTGGATTCGTTCCGTGACTAACTTTTAGTCACTGTGATTAACCTTTAATCACCTTGGCATGGCCATGCACTTTCAAATCCAACTATCTCGAGGGGCCCAGAGATATCTCTCCTGTTATTAAAGAGGGGCAAATTCCATCTTGATCCGCGCACATCCCATTCTATGTTTCATTATATACCCGAAGACTACTTTTATGACTACCCAGTTATGGAGTAGCGTTTGGTAGTCTCAAAGTACACAACTACGCATAGTGAGAAACAATGGCGATCTCAGGTCTAAGGATCTAGCAGGTGTATCACTCAAGACCAACTGATGGCACATATGGAAATAAGAATCCCAGCATTGTCTTGGAGTGGGTCAATCCAACACCATGTTCACTAACATGTGTTCACATTATTAATTCGATATCTCCATATCTATGATCTGTGAAACGTGATCATCAATTAATACATGTGCTAGTATGTATGCAATCATTATCTCATATAATGATATAGACTAGGGATCATCTAGAGTAATATTACTTTTAACAAAGAGTTTCACGAACAAGTCACATACTTGATGATCAATGTAAATAATGATTACTCATATAACAATTTATTTAATAGTACATAAACATAGCTGTGACACAAGTCTCCCACTACACACTATGATCACTGATGTAAGTATCTAATACCCATAGATCTCGTGTGTGCCTCATGCTTTGATTGTGGAAGAGGCTTTGTCAACCGATCTACAACATTCAAATCCGTGTGCACCTTGCATATCTTCACATCACCTCGGTCGATGATCTCTCGAATGAGGTGATAGCGTCGTAGTATGTGTTTGTATCGTTTGTGTGATCTAGGCTCCTTTGCCTGTGCGATGGCTCCACTATTGTCACAGTAGAGATCCACAGGACTGGACGCGCTAGGAACAACATCCAACTCAGAAACAAATTTTCTGATCCAAACAGCCTCCTTTGCAGCTTCAGAAGCTGCAATATACTCCACCTCTGTGGTTGAATATGCTACTGTATCTTACTTGGAACTTTTCCAGCTCACTGCCCCAATACAAAACCGGATTGTGATCTAGAATCATCCTTATCAGTTTGGAAGCTAGCATCGATGTAACCTTTTACAACGAGCTCTTCTTCACCTCCAAACACTAAGAATGCATCCTTAGTTCTTCTTAAGTACTTAAAGATGTTTTTGACAACGGTACAATGAGCCTCATCAAAATCTGATTGATATCCGCTCGTGATACTTAGAGCATAAGATACATCTGGGCGTGTACATAGCATGGCATACATGATGGATCCAATAGCCGAAGCATAAGGAATCACTCTCATCCTCTTTTGCTCATCAGGTGTCGAAGGACACTGACTCTTGCTTAGAGTAATGCCATGTGACATTGGCAAGAAACCTTTCTTGGAATCTTGCATATTGAACCGATTCAATATCTTGTCAATATATGTATCTTGGCTTAATCCAATTAGCCTTTTAGATCTATCTCTATAGATCTTTATGCCCAAAATATACGCTGCCTCTCCTAAATCCTTCATTGAGAAACTTTTTCTTAATGAGGATTTAACATCATCAAGCATTGGAATGTCATTTCCGATCAATAATATGTCATCTACATATAGGACCAGAAATACATGTGCGCTCCCACTAAACTTCTTGTAAATATAAGTTTCTTCTACGTTCTTGATGAAACCAAACCCTTTGATTACTTCATCAAAACGCAGATTCCAACTCCAAGATGCTTGCTTCAGTCCATAGATGGACTTTTGAAGCTTGCATATTTTACTAGCATTTTTAGGATCGACAAAACCATCAGGTTGTGTCATATACAAACTTGATTTTCATGCATGGATTCAATTTCGGATTCCATGGCTCCAGGCCATTTTTCAGAGTCAGGTCCCATTATTGCTTCGTTATAGGTCGTGGGCTCATTATTGTCCAACAATACCATGTCATGCTGCCCTGTAGTGAGAAGCGTTAACTTTTCAGTCTCACGACGTACCCTCGTAGACCTTCGTGGGGCTGGTGTTTCATCAACTGGTTGCACAACATCTGGTACATCCTGTATAGGATTAGTGGGTGTTGAAACATTTTCAGGTATTTCTTGAATTTCTTCAAGATGCACCTTGCTCCCACTAACTCCTTTTGAGAGAAACTCTTTCTCCAAGAAGACACCATTGCGAGCGATAAACACTTTACCCTCTGTTTTATTATAAAAATAATATCCTTTGGTTTCCCTAGGATATCCCACAAAGAAGCATTTGTCTGATTTTGGAGTGAGTTTGTCTGACGTCAAATGTTTGACATAAACATCACATCCCTAAACTTTGAGGAAAGACAATCTGGGACGTTTCCCGGTCCACATCTCATATGGTGTCTTTTCAACGGACTTAGTTGGAACTCTGTTTAGTGTAAACGCGGCAGTTTCAAGAGCATAACCCCAAAAGGATAGTGGAAGATCTGCTTGGCTCATCATCGACCTAACCATGTCCAACAAGGTTCGGTTCCTCCGCTCGGACAACCCATTCCATTGAGGCGTTCCAGGTGGAGTCAACTGTGGAACAATTCCACATTGTTTCAAATGATCATAAAATTCATGGCTCAAATATTCACCCCCACGATCAGATCGTAGAAGTTTAATTGTCTTGCCCAATTGATTTTGTACTTCATTCTGAAATTCTTTGAACTTTTCAAAGGATTCAAACTTGTGCCTCATTAGGTAGACATAACCATATCTACTAAAGTCATCGATAAATGTGATGAAGTACTGAAAACCACCTCTGGCAATTGAACTCATTGGTCCACATACATCTGTATGTATAAGTCCCAACAAGTCAGTCGCCCTCTCACTTTGACCAGTGAAGGGTGCTTTGGTCATCTTCCCAAGCAAACAAGATTCGCATGTGTCAAGTGATTCAAAATGAACCATCTTTATGGAGTTTTTCAATGTGTTTCTCATTTATATGACCTAAGCGACAATGCCAAATAAAAGTGGGATTTTGATCATTACATCGAGCCCTTTTGGTATTAATGTTACAGACAGTTTTATCCTCAAGATCAAGAACATATAATACATTCACCAATGGACATTGAGCATAGAAAATATTATTGTAATAAATAGAGCGACATTTGTTCTTTATTACAATCTCATAACCATCAACTTCTTCTAAACACGAAGAAGAGATAATGTTCTTGCTCAAAGTAGGAATGCAATAACAATTATTCAATTCCAAAACTAATCCTGAGGGTAATGACAAGTGGTAAGTTCTGACAGCTATGACCGCAACCTTTGCTCCATTGCCAACACGAACATCCAACTCGCCTTTTGCAAATCTTCTAGTCTCACTTAGACCCTGCAATGATTTGCAAGTGTGAATCATCGATCCGGTATCAAATACCCATGATTCACTAGAAGATAATGCAATGTTAATTTCTATAACATTTATACCTGAAGCGGAAGTCTCACTTCCCTTCTTCTTCTTCATATCCTCCAAGTACTTCTTGCAGTTCCTAGACCAGTGCCCCTTACCATGACAGTGAAAGCATTCATCATCAGGAGAAGGGCCAGATTTGCCCTTTGGCTTAGACTTTGAGCTCGAGGGCTCATCGGGAACCTTTCCCTTGCCTTTGCCTTTAGGATGCGTCACATGCTTCCTCTTTTATTCTCCTTTTGTACCATCATCACATGAGTGGCGTTTTTCTTAATGCTTTCTTCGGATGTTTTAAGCATCCCATGCAATTCAGCCAAAGTTTTCTCCATGCCATTCATTTGAAAATTCAATATGAATGGATCGTAGCTCGGTGGGAGCGACTGGAGAACAACGTTAATAGCCAGATCATCCTTGAGTTCAGAACCAAGTTTGCGCAAAGTTTCAATGTAACCAATCATCTTGATTACATGAGGGCTGATCGGGCTACCCTCCGCCAGCTTGCATGAGAACAAGGACTTTAAGATGTTGTATCTCTCAGCTCTTGCTTGATTCTCAAACATTCCACGCAGTCCCTTAATCATAGAATAAGCATCTGTATGCTCATACTGTTTTTGCAGATCAGGGGACATAGTGGCAAGCATGAGACAGCTTACATTAAGCGCATCATCGCAGTGCTTCGTATAAGCTCTACGTATTACATTAGTTGCATCAGCTGGGAGATCATCAGGGTAAGGCTGCAGAAGAACGTACTCGGTTTTCTCTTGCCTAAGAACGATTCTCAGGTTGCGGTACCAATCGATAAAGTTAGCTCCATTGAGCTTTTCCTTTTCAAGCACAAATCACAAATTGAAACCGAAACTGTTACTAGCAGACATTATCTACAATAGAAAATAAATATGCAAGGTTTAGCACTATGTTATATACCAATCTTCTATTAACAATTTAATAAAAGATATCACTACTATATGATCATCGTCTTCCCTCTAACGACATATAGTGGTTCAAGATCCATATTCACTAATTCCTAGTGAGCTTTGACTTCACTGCTAGGAAATTAGTGACATAGGTACATTGTTAATCATATCTCTATATGACTCTTGTTTGTTGGGTTACATCCAATGCCCCGGCTCCCAACTCTATGCCATAAAGCCCAAAACCGTTTTGATAGCTTTGTTGAGTAAACAAACACTATGCATGTGAATGTCCAACATTCACCCTATGAATTATGATAGATGATGGTACTTTGCTTTGACAAACCTACCACACAACGATCAAAATAACATAGGTGCAACTATTGGTAAATGGCATCAAATGCTCAACTTTTGTGAGGGAAGCTATTCTATCATGACAAAACATCCACCATATGAAAAGTATGAAAATAATAGTAATAAGCATCACAGGCATATGATCATATCACATTGTGAATAGTATGGCCTTTAGAATCATAATGGTCTCCATCGCCATGGTTCCATCAAGATCTGAGCTGCCATGCACCCCTTCTTGTGGTGATCTCCATCTCCACCATGCTTGAAGACATCTCCATGATAATAAAAGATGCTAATACAACTAATAGCTACCAAATAAATTACATGAGAGATCAAGCATCACAGGTCGACACGCAGGTCGTTATACAATTATGTGACAACCTCAACCCGGTTGTGTTAAATTTGCAACACGCAGGTTGCACGAATTTACACAGATCATCACATCACATTAAGGCCATACCATTCACATCATTCTCTGCAAAAACAAGTTAAGCGTAGAATGATTTCTAGCGTGAAACTATATTAAATAATCGCTATAGCAGACAGCAAAACGGCAAATCAACCCGAATCCGAGCCATTCAGAATGCCTCAATTTTCAATGTGATCAGTTATTCATGAGTAGATCGCGACTCATGACCGTGGTCTGTTGGCTCAATCTGTTAGCTATGTACGCGATTAGTCCCGATGGTGATTCCAGCCGGTAGGGACAGGTTGCGCACAAAGCGGAGAAGGAGCACGAACTGACCCTTTAGTCATATACGATCGCAATCTACTCTAACCAATTCCAAACCCCAAAAACCGTGCGAAAAATTCATCGTGTCTGCAGTAGATCCCATCTACTAAGAAGATCCAGACCAAAAACTACGCAAGTCGGCTCTAATGCCACTGTTAGGAAATCGACGGTACGCTACTCTAGCAACTCTACCGCATCACCCAGGAAACATGCAAGAACAGAGGTCATGGATCGTTACCACTAGACGCGCAGCACAGCGGAACGTAGATGTGTGTCAGTGTAGGGGAAGTAGACGATCTTGTTCGTCTCCTCCTCGTCCTCGTCACGACAACAGGTAGACGATCACGATCGTCGTAGCCGATCAGCGCAGCAGTAGCAACAGCGCCTTCATGGAGTCCACATGTACGGAGAGGAGCGTCGTGCGCCAGTGTGCTAGCACCGCGCGCGCGGCAAGGGTCTCGGCGTGAGGCTGATAGGATCTTGGTTCCCGATCTTTCGATGAGAATAGGAGGGTTCGATTTGTGGAGGAGAAGACGTTGGCGATCCGACTACACCGTCCCCAAGACAATGCGCCTTAGCGATCGGTACACCAACTCCGAAGTTGTATTGATCTTGCTGGCGCACAATCAACCTGACCACGAGGGCCTTTGTTCCTGCAAGCAACCGAAGAACACGCAAGAACAAGAAGAACAAGCACTTATCTGTTGAATCAATCTAAAGTGGAGTTCTGGATACAAGTAGACGGGCGATCTAGTCGACACGCGCGTGTACAAGGAAGCAGCAGAAGCTAACTTACGAATAAACAAAACCCACCAGCTAATGAGGGCGGCTGCTACTATTTATTACCTCCCTAGGGTCGTGAGAAACCCTAATCACGAGTCCCTAATGGACTCCAAACGATACATGGGCCATGGGCCCAATTTTGGTGATGCAGCACCCTGGACAGAAAAAGGTCTTGGTATTAAAATAACTATTGCGGCCGACTCCGAATAGATATGGACATGAAGCCAGATCCGTTTGAAAGTAGACTTGATAATCTTTCCAGGAAGTACTTGAACGCCCAGATCGGAGTCCGTATGAAATCGTGGTGGCCGTCACAAGTTGGTGCTGTTCTGCTGTCCAAATCACGTCCGCGCGAATTCCCTTCCCATTGGCTCCTCTCCATTGTTCCTAAGCAAAACAAGAAAGCACGTAGTTCCACGGTCTAGATAAGATGGACATAAGGCCAAGAACGAGTTCACCTCATAGTTTAGTTGACGTGCACGAGCGCGAGTGATTGGACCAGAAACCGGTAGCTGAGTTGGTGTGGATGTATCGAGGGTGTTGATGTCCTCATCATCCTCCCCTTCTTGCATTTGAGTCGTCCACGACTCAAGCTCATCTTCTTCTCCCAAATATGGCTTCAAATCTGCAATGTTAAATGTGGGACTAACCCCAAAATTCGCAGGTAACTCAAGTTTATATGCATTATCATTAATTCTTTCTAACACTTTGAATGGACCATCAGCTCGAGGTAACAATTTAGACTTTCTCAAATCAGGAAACATATCCTTTCGCAAATGTAACCAAACTAAATCACCAGGTTCAAAAGTGATAGTTTTCTTTCCCCTACTACCAGCAAGTTTATACTTGGCATTCATGCACTCTATATTCTTCTTAGTGGTTTAATGCAATTATAAGATCAATTCAGCACGATGTTTAGCATCAAAATTCACTCGTTCCATTGAAGGAAGAGGTAATAAATCAATAGGAGCACGGGGTACAAATCCATAAACAATCTCAAAAGGGCATTTCTTAGTACTAGAATGTAGGGAACAATTATAAGCAAACTCAACATGAGGCAAACACTCTTCCCACATTTTCATATTCTTTTTCAAAACAGCCCTAAGCATGGTAGATAAACTTCTATTCACAACCTCAGTTTGACCATCAGTTTGGGGATGACAAGTAGTTGAAAATAAAAGCTTAGTCCCCAATTTTGCCCATAACGTTCTCCAAAAATGGCTAAGAAACTTAGCATCACGATCTGAAACTATTGTGTTTGGCACACCATGCAATCTAACAATATCTCGGAAAAACAAATCAGCAACATGTGTAGCATCATCACTTTTACGACAAGGTATGAAGTGTGCCATTTTAGAAAATCTATCCACAACAACAAAGATGCTATCCCTCCCCTTCTTTGTTCTAGGCAGTCCTAAAACAAAGTCCATAGAAATATCCTCCCAAGGCATGCTAGGAACAGGAAGAGGCATGTACAAACCATGTGGATTAAGTCGTGACTTAGCTTTTTGACATGTCATGCAGCGAGCAACAAAGCGCTCCACGTCTCGCCTCATCCTTGGCCAAAAGAAATGACCAGCAAGTATGTCCTCCGTCTTTTTCACTCCAAAGTGCCCCATCAGCCCGCCTCCATGCGCTTCCTGTAACAACAACAAACGAACGGAGCTAGCTGGAATGCATAACTTGTTAGCTCTAAACACATAGCCATCATTGACGACAAATTTATTCAATGTTTTTCCGTCTTTACATTTCAGCAATACATCTTTGAAATCAGCATCATGTTCATATTGATCTTTAATCGTTTCTAATCCAAAAAATTTAAAGTCAAGTTGAGATAGAAGAGTATAACGTCTAGATAAAGCATTAGCAATAACATTATCCTTTCCCTTTTTGTGTTTAATGATATAAGGAAAAGACTCAATAAATTCCATCCACTTAGCATGCCTACGGTTTAGTTTCCCTTGAATCCTAATATGCTTTAGTGATCCATGATCAGAATGGATAACAAATTCTTTGGGCCACAAATAATGCTGCCATGTTTCTAAAGTTCGTACAAGAGCATATAATTCCTTATCATAGGTAGAATAATTTAGAACAGGCCCACTCATTTTCTCACTAAAATATGCAACAGGTTTTCCTTCTTGTAACAAAACACCACCCAATCCAATCCCACTAGCATCACATTCAAGCTCAAAAGTCTTAGAAAAATCAGGAAGTTGGAGAAGAGGTGCATGCGTCAACTTATCTTTCAGTATGGTAAAGGCATTATCTTGTGTGGTGCCCCAAGAAAAAGGCACCCCCTTCTTCGTAAGGTCATTCAATGGAGCAGCAATGGTGCTGAAATCCTTCACAAAGCGACGATAGAACCCAGCCAGCCCTAGAAAGCTCCGCACCTGTGTGATGGTCTTTGGTACAGGCCACCCGTGAATAGCCTCTACCTTGGCTTGATCAACTTCAATTCCCTGTGGAGTAACAACATAGCCCAGGAAAGAGACTCGATCCGTGCAAAAGGTGCACTTCTCAAGATTACCAAATAATCGTGCCTCACGCAAAGCATTAAAAACATCACGTAAGTGATCAAGATGTTCATCCATGGATTTGCTATAAATCAATATATCATCAAAATACACAACAACAAATTTTCCAATGAATGCACGCAAAACCTCGTTCATTAATCTCATGAAGGTGCTAGGTGCATTAGTTAACCCAAAAGGCATGAACTAACCACTCATATAAACCGAACTTAGTTTTGAAAGCAGTTTTCCATTCATCTCCTAGTTTCATGCGAATTTGGTGATAACCACTACGCAAATCAACTTTTGAGAACACAACAGCACCACTCAATTCATCAAGCATATCATCTAAGCGTGGAATAGGATGACGATATCGAATGGTTATATTGTTGATTGCTCTACAATCCACACACATACGCCATGATCCATCCTTTTTAGGTACTAGAATAACTGGAACAACACAAGGACTAAGAGACTCACGTACATAACCTTTGTCAAGTAGTTCTTGTACTTGGCGCTGAATCTCCTTTGTTTCTTCTGGATTTGTCCTATATGGTGCACGGTTGGGCAATGAAGCACCGGGAATAAGGTCAATATGGTGCTCAATCCCTCGAAGTGGTGGTAGTCCTGGTGGTATTTCACTTGGAAACACATCAGAATATTCCTGTAAAATGTTAGCAACATCAGGAGGCAAAGAATGTTGCACATCGTAAAGGGAAATCAAAGCATCTTTGCATACCAAGGCATAGGCAATAGAGGTGGAAGCAATCAGTTCATTAATATCAGATTTCGTAGCAAACAAGCATTTTCCCTTCAGAGATATCTCATTTTTCTTATCAAACACAGATTTGGCATTGTTATTGTTCTCAATGTTAGCATGGTCCTGATATTTAGTTTTCCTAGCTCTAGCAACATCATCTTGCACAATAGCTTCAGGAGACATAGGATGCAACACAATTTTTTTATCATGGTAAAGAAAAGAATACTGATTTGATCTACCATGATGCATAGAATCTCTATCAAATTGTCAAGGTCTTCCTAGCAGAATATTACAAGCTTGCATAGGCACAACATCACATTCAACGACATCCTTATATGATCCAATAGTAAAATTGATTCGCACAAGTCTAGTTACCTTTGCCTTATCGCTGTTGTTTAACCATTGAATGTAATAGGGATGTGGGTGCGGTTTGGTGCTTAGTGCCAGCTTGGTCACCATGTCACTGCTGGCCAAGTTGTTGCAGCTACCTCCATCAATGATCATGCGGCAAGATCGCTCTTTGAAGACACACTTTGTTTGGAATAATGTGTGCCTTTGATTTTGTTCCGCTTTCTCCATTTGTGCACTAAGCACACGCTGCACAATGAGACTATCATAGCGCGCTGCATCTTCTGCACCAATATGCTCTTCTTGATGTTCATCGCTACCTGCATAGTCAGCTGCAAGCAAAACACATGTATCGTCATCAAAATCGCTAGCAGATGAGTACTCACCATCATCTTTAACAATTAGAACATGTTTGCTTGGGTAGTCACGCTGCACATGGCCAAAACCCTTGCACTTGTGACATTAAACGTCTCTAGATCGTCCGGTAGATGCTACGGAAGAAGCACTCTCGGTGGGCTTTTGGGTGGTCTTTACTGCTGAGCTAGTGGAAGAAGCATGTGGCTTGTTGCTGGAAGAAGAAGGTGCTGCCTGACTTTGTGAAGAAGATGGCGGAGAAGCACACCCAGTCGAAGGAGTAGTCGTGCGTGGTTGCCATGAGCTAGTCTTTCCTGCAGAAATATTTGTTCTAGAGCTAGCTCGTCGTCCCTGCACTTCCCTTTCAGCTTTACAAGCAAGATGAAACAAACGGGTAACATTATTGTAATCTTTATAAGCAAGTATGTCCTGAATTTCACGGTTTAAACCACCCAAAAATCTAGCATAGCTGGTTCCTCATCCTCGTCTAAATTAGAACGCAACATACCCATTTGTAATTCCTGAAAATACTCTTCTACACTTTTAGCTCCCTGTCTCAATTGTTGTAACTTATTTAACAGATCACGTGCATAGTAAGAAGGAACAAATCTAGCCCGCATGAGCCATTTCAAAGCATCCCAAGTTTGTGGTATGTCATTAGGATTTTTCTTGCCATGTTCTATCCACCAAACAGAAGCAAAATCAGTAAACTCACTAGTGGCTGCTCTAACTCTTGCGTTTTCAGGAAACTCATGACATGCAAATTTTTGATCAACAGAAATCTCCCAAGTAATATATGCATCAGGGTCATATTTACCATCAAAATGAGGTATCTTAAATTTGATCTTGTTAAAAGTATCTTCATGATTGCGTACCTCACGCCGACGATGTCCACCTATGCCTTGACGGTTGCGTTGTAGCCGGCGCCGTGGCCTAGCTTCCTCATCTTCCCCAATCTTCGTATCTGCAGAATAGTCATCTTCATTGTCACGTACAATACTAGGAGCATTGCTCACCTGTCCATCTGCGGTGCGTCCACGATCCCTCTCCTCAAGGCGCTGCAGGATGGCTCCAATAGAGGTGTTCAATGTTTGAATGGAACTCTCCAACGTGTTGATTTTAGTGTTGGTGTCGATCTGCATATTTTCCAATTGACCAAGGCGGTCACTGGTAACTCGAAAATCCTCATCAAGCGCTTCTGTGTGTAGCCGCACTTGGCGTTCGAAGTGTTGTATAATTCCCCGTGTGCGAGGTGAATGCACGTCTTCATTTGTATTTGCTCCTCCTGCCATGGTTAGTAGAAAAAAAATCCAATATGAAAGGGTAACGTTATCCCTAGCTACAAAGGTGCTGGTGGAGATAACTCGCTCACTCTCAACCTGTTCAATCAAGCTCTTACCTGTTCTTACAAAGCTCAGCAAGAAGGTGATGGCAACCAGCAAGTAATGAACAACTTCAAGAGCAGGTGTCAATCTATGGATTTAGGTGGCTGAACTAGCACAAGGAGCAAACTTTCACCACGTTAATCACAACAAGCTGAATAAATATTCTACGACAGTATTATGCTGATCTTAGTCTAGACCGTACTAGAGACACGAGCCAAGACACCAATGTCGTCACCAAAAACACCCCAAACAACAATCTGATTTTTTTTCTTTTTTTTTTCGTTTTTTTTTGTTGGGGTGGTCACCCAAGCTCTCTCTAGATGGAATCAGGAGACCCTAGAACAAAATTTGCACTTGCGGCTTTTGATCTTGCACTTGCCCTTTTTTTTCTTCTCTAATTGCTTGTGGCTTTTGTGCGGCTTTTGATTTTGCACTTGCCTTTTTTTTCTTCTCTAATTGCTTGTGGCTTTTGTGCGGCTTTTGATTTTGCACTTGCCTTTTTCTTGTTGTCAAACTCAAATTACTAATCTGACTCAAACTCAAAGTAGAAATATGGTTTGAACTTGTAATCCGACTCAAACTCGAACTAGTAATCTGACTCAAACTCGAAGTAGCAATCTGATTCAAACTCAAACTAGTAATCCGACTCAAACTCGAACTACGAATCTGACTCGAACTAGGTGATCGAGTGTGACACGAACTCGAAACTCTAGTGGTGCAAAACTAAAGACCAGCAACTTGACTCGTCGAAGCAACCATGAACTCAACAAGTCTTGACTAAGTGGAGAAAGTAAAAGGCACAATGGTCTAGGAATAATGGAAAAAAAACAGATATGGTATTTTTTTTGGGCTTTTTCTGGACTATAGGATGATAACAGCGGAAAGAAAAGTAATGGTAGCACTCTCACTGATTAACCTTGCTCTGATTACCACTTGATAGGATCTTTGTTCCCGATCTTTCGATGAGAATAGGAGGGTTCGATTTGTGGAGGAGAAGACGTTGGCGATCCGACTACACCGTCCCCAAGACGATGCGCCTTAGCGATCGGTACACCGACTCCGAAGTTGTATTGATCTTGCTGGCGCACAATCAACCTGACCACAAGGGCCTTTGTTCCTGCAAGCAATCGAAGAACACGCAAGAACAAGAAGAACAAGCACTTATCTGTTGAATCAATCTAAAGTGGGGTTCTGCATACAAGTAGACGGGCGATCTAGTCGACACGCGCGTGTACAAGGAAGCAGCAGAAGCTAACTTACGAATAAACAAAACCCACCAGCTAATGAGGGCAGCTGCTACTATTTATTACCTCTCTAGGGTCGTGAGAAACCCTAATCACGAGTCCCTAATGAACTCCAAACGATACATGGGCCATGGGCCCAATTTTGGTGATGCAGCACCCTGGACAGAAAAAGGTCTTGGTATTAAAATAACTATTGCGGCCGACTCCGAATAGATATGGACATGAGGCCAGATCCGTTTGAAAGTAGACTTGATAATCTTTCCAGGAAGTACTTGAACGCCCAGATCGGAGTCCGTATGAAATCGTGGTGGCCGTCACAAGTTGGTGATGTTCTGCTGTCCAAATCCCGTCCACGCGAATTCCCTTCCCATTGGCTCCTCTCCATTGTTCCTAAGCAAAACAAGAAAGCACGTAGTTCCACGGTCTAGATAAGATGGACATAAGGCCAAGAACGAGTTCACCTCATAGTTTAGTTGACGTGCACGAGCACGAGTGATCGGACCAGAAACCGGTAGCTGAGTTGGTGTGGATGTATCGAGGGTGTTGATGTCCTCATCAGAGGCCTTCGAGTGGTGGCGGCTAGGGCTGTCACGTGGTGGGATGATTAGCCCCTAACCCTACCCCTCATATTTATAGGCGTACTAATGGGCTTTTAGGTCGTAGGCCCATTAGTACCCTAATTGCTTATAGATCAAATATCCAATAGGTTTCAACCCGAATTGTTATGATTGCCTCTTGGGCACATCACCAACACTAAACTGGTACATGTGCCTAGGTAATACCAGAGTCGGACAGGAATTAGTTGAACTAGAAACAATCATATCTCCAAATCTACAAATGTAACATAGCCACATATATATACATTTCCAGAAATATTAGGAAGTCGTCTACCAACTTTTTTTGAACCCCAAAACCAATTATCATTGTAACTGGTCCAAAATTGAGTTATCGTCGAATGTGACTGGCTGTACAGATTTTGAATCCTTTGTATCCAGTTTGGAAGTTTGTCGATCAAGCACATGTATGGATAAGGTATACTATGTATAGGTGCTTCTCTGGGAATTTAATGTGCTATACTACAATGTTTTAATTGGAAGGTTGTGCATATTTGGAAATTTTGTAATTGTTTGAAACTGTGGTCAAAATCCCCAATTTTAGGGGAAGTTCTGTCAAAATGACCCCAGAAAATTGTCAACTTCCAACCACCATAACTCTCAAAACTTTGACGACATGAAGGCATGTGGGTAACCGTTGGAAAGGTATGAGAGTCACCTACAACTTTGCTAATTGGATACTTACATGAAAATATCATTTGCTTGGTCAAAATCGAGTTTGAGAGAAACATGGTATGGCTGGAACAGTTGCAACTAGTGATAAGGAAATGGCTGGAACCGCTCGGGCTTCATATACATGCTATCACCGCTGCTCCAAGACGTTGGATATATCGAGTATGCGGCGTATAGGAGCAAGGAAAGAGCACAAAGAGGGATGAAGCTCTTGAGGAGGTAGAGAAGTATAAGTCAGAAATGATTCAAGCACTCAACAACTAGTGTGAACTTCAGATCTTCCTCTCACTTAGATGATATGGTACCAGCTGCGGATATAACACTGGTCTATAGAGCTATGGTCGTCTTTAAAAGGATATGCAAGTAATCAACGAAAGGTGATGGAAGTTACTAGGCTGACATTTAAGGGGGAAGAAGTACACTCTAGTAACTAAGGTGTTACATCTACCAATGCATCATGTCCTAGTTCACATCAACACAGTTCCTTGTCAACCACCTGTTGCAACCTAATGAAGTGAAGGTTGCAAACTGGCTCTTCGAAGGTTACTCTATTTGCTACTTCAGAAGGCAAAACCACTTCATCTACTAGAAGGTAGACATAGTAAAATAAGAATACTACGTGATGTGAAACCTGACTCTTTGCTTAGAAACCACAACACTATCTATAAGTTATGTTAGCATGTTTCATGGAACTTCACATCAATAATAGGTTCAATCACTCCATATCATCGTGTACACTCCATTACTTTGACGTAAATCTCACCATTCTTTGCTAACACTCTTTCCTTGAAATCATTGAACTTGGTTGAGACATGGAAGTGACAATTCTTTGTTTAGCACCTTTCATGACCAAGTTATTTGACCTTTGTAAATCTGAAGATATTTCTTAGTGTGATTGAGCTATCTTATCGATTGTTGCTCAAGTGAATGCATGCATTTGAGCAAGAATACTTATCCTCGTTCAATTACATAGGAAATGTCGGTTATTCTTGAGTTATGAACTCCTTTATCGTTCATAACACCATTTGCTTAATTCATTATCTTGATTACTACAGGGAAACCTATAACTTAAAACCCTTGTAACTAAATCACAGTTGAGTCATTATCCTTGACTTGTTGAGACTCAATCACCTTGATTGTTGGAAACTGATATTCTAATTTGTGAGGAGTTTTTCTTGTAACTTATCAACCTTGTGATAACCTTGCATTTCTCTCTACTCGCGAGACTATCGCTTGATTGCTAAGATGATGAAACTCCTTGAATTATAATGCATGGTGACATTATTTGGTCCCACAACCTTGTAGTCATTATCTATTGGGCGTCTTTGTATTTTGATGACATAATTGAACCGAACCTTGAATTCTCTTATGTCAGTACAAAGCATTTCATTCTTTGGCTCATTTATTGAGATCGCAATTCCTTGCGAGTTGATCATTCCTTGTTTGGATCTCAATACACCTTTATTCTTGTTATGGAAAGATAAAGAGTTCAATCCTTAAGGACGCAATCAAAGCAAAGTAAGCCACAAGAATAACTACATCTTCTACAGTAAGACATCATTGTGACCATGGAAATCAGAGAGCAAAGAATGGATAAGGGAACACAAATGACCAAAGCCAAAGACTGTAGAGTTGAATGCGTCTTCCTTATGGAAACAAGCGACATCATTTAAAGAGTAAAGAAGAAGACCCCAGTACACCATCAGAGATTTATAGGGAAAACACATAGACTCTACAGTTCAACCTTGCCTACATCAAGTAGTTGAATTCAGATCTGTCGGTGCTTGGAACCGGCAGATCTCCTGACACTACTTTTGGTAGATCGAGGAGTTATAGTTCGGTAATGGGCGCGTAGAGATTCAAGAAGGTGAAAGACACGTGTACACAGGGATTTACGTGGTTCGGGCTGCCTCAGCGTAATACCCTACTCTACGGGGTGTGTTGGTGATGTATTAAGCTAGAGAGTCTAGAAGAAGCTCCAGAAGAAAAAGCTCGTCTAGCTCAGGGTGTTCAGCAGTGGTCTGGAGCCGTCCTTTGTGTATCATCGATCAGTCCTTTTATAGTACAAGGACTGGTCGTTACAACGTCAGCCTGGCCCGAAAGGTGGCCCCGACGGTTACACACGATTAATACACAATAAATGGTGTTAATTACCCTTAATAGCCTGGTAACGGGCCTTAATAGTGTCGTTACCAGTATTAAGGGCCATCCGATCGTGTGTCATTAATATGGCATTAATGACACTTAATCGGGTCTTAAAGTCTTTGATTGATCCTTGAAGGTCCGGAGCCGTTGGGGGTCCTCCGGCCTGATAGTTGAAGTTGTAGGTCCGGCAGTTGCCACGTGGCAGCCCCAGAGCTCACCGTCGTGGACGGGTAGGTCCGGTGCTGTTGGACACATGTCAGTACTGGAGCTTCCCTCTGTCTGGGGTTAGGTCCGGGGGTGCCATATTGGTATTCTGACCGGAGCT
This sequence comes from Tuctoria greenei, assembly GCA_036927565.1. Taxonomy (NCBI): domain Eukaryota; kingdom Viridiplantae; phylum Streptophyta; class Magnoliopsida; order Poales; family Poaceae; genus Tuctoria; species Tuctoria greenei. Next base: position 98,756,920 of record JAYESD010000012.1, on the reverse strand, counting down.
TCCCAGGTGTGGGTGATAGCTTCGGTCTTGTGATACACGTGGCGGCCCCGGGACTAACGATGTCGGGGGAGCAGGTTCGGCTACGCCTGGCATGTGGGGCCTTCGGAGGTCTTCAAATCTGCTATATGGAGTTTCCTTGTGATCTTTGTAATCCCAAGGGATATCCGGTACGGAGGGTACCGACAGTGGCCCCCTGGACTCAACTCTGGGAGAGACCTTTTGTATGAAATCATTTCGCCGGGGGTGGGTCCATTCTTCGGTTTCTGAACCGTGTCTTCAAGGGTCTTTGGTTATGCTGTTGGCGGTAGTTCACAGTTAAACTTCCGCCGCGTGGCGTATCTTGAAGGCGACAGGTGAGATCTTAGCGTGCGGATCTCACGCAATTGAAGGTTGTCGGTTCCCGATACAAAAATCGTATCGGTTCCGCGCGCCCTGTCAGGCCACCGACTTCAGGTTTCCCGCCTTTCATGATGACAACCGTTCGCCTGGGGTAAGAACCTCGACTTGATCGTCGGGGTGGCCCCGGGCCCCCTTGTCATTGGCGGGGTGAAATCTTTGACTGGTAACATCGGCTCCTCTGCGGTTTCCATCCAGGCGTTGCGGGGGCTTACTTAAGAAGGAAAGCACACACCGTTTGGGGTTCTTTACGCCTTTCAATCGATCTTGCACTCAAACCTTCCAAACTTTTGCTTGCCTTTCTTCTCTTGCCTCGCTGTGCCGCGATGGAGTTGGGTCTCCGCCAAAGCCGACTGAAGACCAATGACGATTCGAAGAAGGTTCGGGTCCTCATGGGATGGTCCCCTGACTTCTTCAATCACCTGATCCGCGCCGGCAAGCTTCCATTCGAGAAGGAGCACGCCAGCGACATGGTGTACTTCTCCGCGTACGCCATGGTGGGACTGATCCCACCTTTCTCCTCCTTCTTCTTGATGCTGCTAGACTTCTATGGTCTGCAGCTTTACCACCTTGGCCTCCACTCCATTCTGCTGGTGTCCATATGTGTCCACTTCTGCGAGATGTGGGTGGGCATTCCCCCCTGCATTGAGCTCTTCCGCACCTTCTTCACTATCCAAACCACAGGTCGGAGCGACGAGTATCTTGGCTTCTACTATTTTATGAAGCGCAAGAAGTGCCCGTACAAGTACTTGTGGTCGTTCCCTTCTGGGAAATGGGACGACTAGAAGAAGGACTGGATTGTAATCATGGTGGAGGAGCACGAGAAGCTGGAGCTGCCGGAAGGCCTCCCCAACATCGACACTGCAGTTTGGAGTGAAGCTCCGGTGCTGTCAGATGCCTTCGATCCTGCTCTGACCAGGATCCGCCTGTGTGTGGAAGGAGGAGTGACTCCCCAGGCGGTGTTTTGCAACTTCCTGACCAACAGGTAGGCTCCGTTGAAGAGGAGTGAGGAGTTGGCTTGGGCCCTCAACAGTATGCTGGACGATGACCGGATTGTGACCGGTTTGAAGTCTAACATGGAGGGTGCAACTTTGGAGTTCCACCTGAAGAAATTCCAGCTCGGCATCGACGTCGAGGGCGACGATTTGGCTCCGCCGCCAGCTTTCCTCCCATTGAACATGGAGGCAACATTCAGTAGGGAGCTCCGGCGGACGATGCCGGTGCTTGACGACCTTGGTGTCGTTGAGAGGCGCTCGACCACCGGGTTGGCAATCTCCGAAGCTCCGGAGGATGGCTCTGTCCCCGCCCCTAAGCGAAGAACCGAAGTCGTCGGCAAGGGCAAGGAATTGGCCGAGCCCTCGAGCCGTAAGAGGAAGCATGCCGATAGGAGGGCCAGGCATTCTTCTTCTGTAGCGTCCCCTTCTCCCCGGAGGGGAAGGTCTTCAACGGCGGCGTCTACTCCAATTGCGGCATCTTCCCGGGGTGCTAGCTCCGGCCAAGTGACTCCGGTCCCAGGGCCAGCTGAGGGCTCAGGGTCCGGAGGTCCTTCCCGGCCAAGGGGGGCCTCGACCAGAGCAACGTCGACAGCAGCAGCAAGCTCCGGGGGGCCCTCTTGGACTACCACACCAGTGTCAGCTGGTGCCAGTCCGAAGCGTCCGGGAAAGAGGTTCCGCGGGAACTGGTGCGGAAGCCTTCCAAGGTAATCTCTGATTTTTTACCTCAGTCAGTTGTTTTATTGTTAACTGTATTTTGAGTCTCTTCGTCCTTCATTCACAGCGTGCCCAAGAAAAGGGTTGAAGCTCCGGCCCCTGCAGCAGCAGTTGAGGCTGTGCAGGCTGAAGCTCCGGCTCTGATTCCAGCGTCGCCCCAAGAGGTGGCAGAGGCTGCGGCAGCCCCGACACCGGCTGTCGTGGTATTGGACGACTCATCCCCAGAAGCTCCTGTGGTAGCGCCGAACCACGGGATTGAAGACGTACCAGCAGCGCCAGCCTCGGAGGTTGAAGCTCCGGGCTTGGATGCTGTGATGTTAGACGCTCCGGCCGCAGAGCCGGAGGAAGCTGCGATTCCGGCCCTAGAGCCGGATGTTGTTGAAGCCTCGACAGTCGAGCCGGTGGTTGAGGAGGTCCTGGCAGTAGAGTTGGGTGTTGATGAAGCTCCGACACTTGAGCCGGTCATCGAGGAAGCTCCGGCAGTAGAGCCGGTTGCTCCAAGAGTTCCAGCTGTGGAGCCGGCTGTTGAAGAGGTTCCGGCGTCCGAGCCAGTTGCTGCAGAGGCATCGACGCCGGAGCCTATGGCGGTTGAAGCGCCAGCGTCGGAGCCCATGATGGCTGAAGCGCCAGCACCCGAACCAGAGGCGGAGGAAGCGCCTGTGCCAGAGCTAGAAGTAGCTTCTGCTCCGGCCGAACCTTCAACGCCCGTTCCGAAAGTAGTGATCCCGGAGGTGCCCGTTGCCGAGCCAGAGTGCCGGGATAAAGCTGCTGCCCCCCCCCCCCCCCCCCCCCCCCGCCGGAGGGACCAATTGTTGATGACCTGGCGGTTGGGCCTTCGGAACCAATTCTGGAGGTCGATACTTCTGCTGCAAGCACTTCCTCAGCGGCGGCTGAGGCTATCCCGGAGGACGGTCCTAGTGCCGTGGAAGCTCAGGGTACCGCTCTCGTAGAGTGGGACCAAATTTTTGTTGCTGAAGATCCGCTGGAGCCAGCGAAGATGACTCCAGCAGGTCCGGAACCGATGCCCCTATCGTTGTCTATCGACAATGCCTACTCTAGCCTTCGTCAGGTTCAACTGGCCTTCTACCACGACAGCAAGGCCCTCAAGGAGGAGCACCAAACCCTTAGGAGGTGGCGCAACCGACTCCATTTTGAGACCAAGCTGGCACAATCGAGGCTGGCTGATGACAAGGAGTGGGTGCGAAGGGAGAAAGCCCGCCTGGAGTACTCGGGTAAGTTGTTGGATGAGAGGGAAAGCATGACGTGGACCCTCGCCAACCAATCCCAGGCCACATATGATCAGGCCAAGGCTGCCAATAGTGCAGCTGATGAACGCCAGGAAAGGCTCTCTGCCATCCACGATAGTCTCATCAAGCGCCGGGAGGCTCTTGAAGCTCGGGAAAAACGACTCGAAGATGAAGAGCAGAAATTCCTGGAGCTGCGAGACGACCTCGTGAAGAGGGATGAGGAGCTTGTCCAAAAGACAGCTCTGGCTGACAAGGGCCTTGAAGAACGCACCAAGAAATTGGAGGAGCGTTGCAAGGAGGAGAAGAAGAAGGCCTGGGAGCGAGGGAGGAACTCTACAAGCAGGAGAATGCCATCGCCGCCTGGGAGAAGAAAGTGCGGGGTCGGGAGAGAGATTTGGTCAATCGCCAGAATGAGATCCACCTCCGAGAGGAAGAGCTCAGCAAGCTCGAATGGCAAGTTGCTGAAACGATTCAGCAGAATGCCAAAGAGGTGGAGCGTCTTGCTCGGGAGAGCTCAGAGCTGGCAGCGGCCAAAAGATCCTTGGCGGAGATGCGTGGTGCAAGGGCTGTGGAGTCCCAACAAGTTTGGGACTTCCTGGGCAAAGCCAACGATGCGCTGATGCCAATGGGCTTTAGTCCCGTCCGTTCGGATGATCCAGAGCCGGAGCTGGACCAGGCGTTGGAGGCGCTGGGGTCAGCAGGCAACAAGCTCTCCAAGGTGGGCGATGTCATCACGGAACAATTGGAAACAGAGGGTCAGGCCCTGGCGAAGAATGTTGCAGAGTATGTGCTGATGTGCTACACCAGTCGGGACCCTCAATTCCCTCTGGACTCGGTGCTTGAAGGTCCCATTGAAGGAGAGGGTGAAGCCGCCCGAGCCAACGTGTCGGAGGTGGCCCAGAAGGTTGCCCAATTCTTCCATAGGGTCTAAGATCGTCTCCCTGTAGCTCCCACTTGTACTTTCTCTTCTTCCTCCCTAATTTTGTAATCTCTTGTCTCCAGATGAATGAAATCCAAATTTTTGTGAATTCAAATTTCATTTTTTGTCTTCAACACCTTTGTCTCGCTTGGCCCCCTGGTAGATGTACACAATTTGATTGTGAACATGTACCAAGAGGATGTACCAGTTGTTGAAGACTTGCATGCTTCGAACTTGTAGAATGTAGGTCCGAAGTCTTCGATAGTGTAGGCCCCCTGAGGCTGTCGAAGCTTAGTGGCTCTGCCATTGACCATCATCGGAGCTTAGTAGCTCCGGAGCATTGATGGTTAGTCCTCTAGGATGTTGGAGCTTTGGTAGCTCGGTAGTGACCTCCGTCAACACGTGTTGTGTCAACATTAGACTCCACTTTAGAGTCTTTCCACCATCTTCACGTCGACGACTTGCCTCCTAGCTTTACCAGAACCGAGTAGCTCCAGAGATGCTCAATGTCAATGTTTTAACATTGACCACAAGCCGCCTAGAGGATGTCGGAGCTTATTTATTTTTCCTGCATACTGAAGTCAAGAAAAACAGTAAAATCCATTTCCTATCTATAACTTCATTGCCGCTTACTGTTCCCGAGAAAGTTTTAGATCGAGCACAATTCTCAATACAATCAAGAGCGCCGTCTAGCTTCCTTCAGGTCCGATTGTTTCTGGACTTGCCTTACTTCGGCCTGCCGGGGTGTAGGTAGAGTGGCGTACTTAGGGTGCAGGACCAGGCTAAGTCGATAGCACACTCTCGCCCTAGATTGGCTTGGCGGCATTCAGACAAGTAGGCCATCAATAATGCTTGAACCCAGAAGGATAGACAATGCAACTCGAATTGTACATGAACTGGTCAAGCTAAAGTTTCTTAAGAACTGCACAACTTTGTTATAGACAAGAAAGAGAAAAATAAAAAATATTGAGCCTGTACAAAGTAAATGCACGTGGAGTCTGTTTTCACACGATGATGTATTTCATTATAGGTCCGAGGTACATGAGAAACAAGTACACTCTTAGGGTACGGAACCACGCTAAGTGTGTTTCGTTTCTCGTTTGACCCAAGGTAGCTAGCTACACTTTTAGTTCTGAGACTGTGACAAGTGTTGCATGGGCGTTGCAGACCTAACAGGGTAGGTCCGGCTGCCCTCCCGGAGGAGCTACCCGACTCTGTACAATGACTCTATAACATACACCATATGTAATTACAGACTCACCTCCATGACACTAAGCGTAGAACTTACGGAGGTGCTCAATGTTCCAAGGATTTGGGAGAGATGTCCCATCCTCGGCTGCCAAGCGAACGCATCCGGGATGGGATACTTTGATCACTCGGAAGGGTCCCTCCCAGCTGGGGGAGAGTTTGTTTAACCCTTCTCTGGATTGTATTCTCCGTAGCACCAGATCGCCTTCCTCGAGTTGTCGGCTGTGAACATGCCGTTGGTGATAGCGCCGAAGAGCTTGGCGGTATCGGGCATTCCAAACAGCTGCTCGGCACCTTCCCTCTTCAAGGAGGTCAAGGTCTTCATGCCGGAGCTAGTCCTGCGTGGCTTCGTCGGAGGTCTGGACCCGGAGCGACTCCAAGGTGATTTCCGGAGGAAGGACTGCTTCAGCTCCGTACACCAGGAAGAAGGGTGTCTCTCTAATTGACCAATTTGGAGTAGTCCTGTTGGCCCATAAAGTGGGTGGAAGCTCTTCAATCCAGTTGGCTCCATGCTTTTTCAGGCGCTCATATGTGCGCGTCTTGAGTCCTTTCTGGATTTCTGCATTTGCCCTCTCGGCTTGGCCATTGCTTGCCGGATGAGCTACAGAGGCGCAGCTGACTTGGATGCCGAGGTCTTCGCAGTATCCTTGGAAAGCAGAGCTTGTGAATTGGGTCCCATTATCTGTTATGATTTTGTTCGGGACTCCAAATCTGCATACTATGGACTGCAAGAAATTGATAGTTGATTGCTTGTTTATTGTCACAACTGGAGTTGCTTCCGACCATTTGGTAAACTTGTCGATGGCGACATACAGGAACTTATAACCTCTGACGGCTCTTGGGAAAGGTCCAAAGATGTCCATCCCCCACACGACGAAAGGCCATGTAGGAGGTATCATTTGTAGAGGCTGAGTCGGTGTATGAATTTGCTTTGCATGGAAATGGCATGCTTTGCATTTCTTCACCAGCTCAGTTGCATCCTAGAGCGCTGTAGGCTAGCAGAAGCCATGCCGGAAGGCTTTACCGACCAGCGTGCGGGAATACGCGTGGTTCCCACACTCGCCTCCATGGATTTCTGTGAGGAGCTCACAACCTTCTTCCCTTGTGATGCACCGCATTAGGATGCCGTTGGCACCACATCGGTAGAGATCCCCTTCTACCAACGTGTATCTTTTAGCTAATTTGACTATCTGGTCAGCGGATACATCATCGCCAGGAAGGATATTGTCTTTCAAGTAGCTCCGGATCTCCGAGATCTGTGCATCGGAGCTTGCTTGAGCATTTGAGTCTTGCGTGCTGGGTTGCTCGGAGCTTCCTGCAGCACCTACGACCCTTGATGGCTGCCATGGTAACAAGGCCATCGAGACCGCCAGCTTCGGGATGCTGGTCTCGCCCCCTTCACTCAGTTCGGCAGGCTGAGCTATGGGTTTTGACAACCTCTGGACGAAGGTTCCGTCTGGAGCCGGAGCTCTGGTTGACGCTTTCGTCGAGAGTTCGTCAGCTTCAGCGTTATGGACACGCTAGACATGGTGGAGATCCAGGACTTCGAAGTTCTTCTGAAGCCTCTGGACTTCAAGGAGATAAGCAGCTAATTGAGGATTGTTACAGGAGCATTCACCCTTCACCTATTTAATGATGAGCTGCGAATCTCCCTTGACCAACAGCTGCTTGATACCATATGATAGTGCCACCTTTAATCCATAATGAGTACTTCATACTCCGCCTTGTTGTTGGTCGCCTTGAAGTCAAGGTGGACCATGTATTTTACCTTCTCCCCAGTTGGAGCGAGGAGAAGGACTCCAGCTCTGGCCCCCTGCTTTTACATGGAGCCGTCGAAGTAGAGGGTCCAATGAGGTTCGATGAAGACCGGAGCCTTAAGTTCTGACTTCTGCTCACTAGGGCCCCCAGGGTTTGATGGAGAGGGGGTCCATTCCGCCACAAAATCCACCAATGCTTGACTCTTGATCGCTTGCCTTGGGACGCATTCAAGATCGAATTCGGCCATTTCCGCTGCCCACTTTGCAATGTTCCCAGTAGAGTTGGGACTATGCAAAATCGCACGCAGTGGGTAAGAGGTCACGACTGATATCTTGTGAGCTTGAAAGTAGTGGCGAAGCTTCCTGGAGGCGATGAGGACTGCATAGAGCAGCTTGTGTACCTCTAGGTATTGAGTCTTGTCATCATGTAGTACTTCGCTGATGAAGTACACTGGGCGTTGGACTATCCGGACCCTCCCAAAGGGGCCCGGAGCTTCCTCCACATCGACCCGGACCCTCCCAGAGGGGTCCGGACCTGCTTCGGGGACCTCCGGGTTCCTGCTAGAGGAACCCGGAGCTTCTGTTGGAGTGACCCGGATCCTCCCGGAAGGGTCCAAGTCTTCTGGGATAACTCCCTGTTGATCCAAGTCTGGGGGCTGGAATCCAGACTCTCCTTCAGGAACCTCCGGACCCTCCCGGAGGGGTCTGGATTCCTGAGCTTGTGATGGTTCTGGTCTCTCTACAACCAGTCAGTTTCTGAACATCTTTGATGCGAGCTAGTGGCCGCATCTCCTCTATAGCTTTAATCTTTGCCGAATTTGTCTCTATGCCTCGGTGGTTTACCAGGAAACCGAGAAGCTTTCAGGAGCTAACCCCGAAGATGCACTTGTCTAGGTTCAGCTTCGTGCGGGTGACCCACAGCTTGTCGAAGACAGCTTGCAAGGTGTCAAGGAGTGACTCCTTGTCCTTGATCTTTACTACGATGTCATCAACATACACTTCCACTACGTCTCTGATGAGCTCTCCAAAGGTTTTGTACATAGCTCGTACAAATGTTGAAGCTGCATTCTTGAGACCAAATGGCATGGCTGTATAACAGTACAATCCATCTACTGTGATAAAAGAAGTATGTTCTTCATCTTCCCTAGACATTCTGATTTGATGGTACCCAAAATATGCGTCTAGGAAACACAGTAATTCACACCCGAAGGTGGAATCCATTATCTGATCTATTCTAGGTAGTGGGAATGGATCTTTTGGGCATGCTTTATTTAGTGTTGTGTAGTCGATACACATCCGAAGCTTCCCGCCGGCCTTGAGTACAACGACTGGGTTTGCCAGCCATTTTGGATGGAAGACTTCTCGGATGAATCCAGCTTCGAGCAACTTCTTCACTTCTTGTTGTATGAAGTTTTGTCGCTCTACGGATTGCTTTCGAGGCTTCTGATGTACGGGTCGAGCGTCGGGATAGATCTTCAGATTATGCTCGATCACTTCCCTAGGGATCCCAGACATTTGTGACGGTTGCCAGGCAAACACGTCTGTAAGGATCGAAACGCCCAAGAGGGGGGGTGAATTGGGCTTTCTTTCAAATTTTAAGACTATTAAGAACTAACAACTTAAAGCCCAATTCCCTATGCAATTAAACTATGCAATCAATGTAAATTAAAGTTGCGGAATGAAGATTGCATAAGAGTAAAAGGGAGAGGGATGCAAACGCTCAAAGGGACACGGAGTTTATCCCGTGGTTCGGTAAGATCACAAGGATCTTCCTACGTCCACGTTGTGGCACCCACCGAAGGGTTTTGCCACTCCCAAGTCACCGAGACTAGGGGCTTCTTCACTATTCTTCTCCGTTCGCCAACCTTGGCAAGGTGGAGCTCAAGCCTTGTACACTTTTGGAATCCTCCGGGCTTCCACAATCCTCTCGGCAAGCTCCGGAAGTTGCACACACCAAGAGTCACTCCCTTTGGGCTCTCACTACACTAGAGACTCCAATCACCAAGAATGGAGGCACCCAAGCACTATCTCTAGCTAGTTCTAGCCTATTTCTTGGTGTACAAATGATGAACAAATGATGTGAAAGTGGTTGCTCTATTGCTTGAATGCTCTAGGATGTGTAGAGTATGTCTGGGCTTCAAGTCTTGTCGATTTGACAGGTTGAAGGGGTATAAATAGCCAGCCTCCACGAGATAGCCGTTGGAAAAGTAGGCTGACATCACTTCTCTGCGAACACCGGATGATCCGATGTCTCCCCTTCAGTTATCATCGGTCAAAGCCAAATTAGCTGATGTCACTGTGTCAGATATGACCGTTGTTAGACCGATGTTGATCTGTCTTCTCATCGGATGATCCGGTGGCTCTTCCTCCAGAATTTTTCTTGATCTTGAGCTTCATTGGAGTGATCGACCGATGTATGTAATTCTGCACATCGGATGATCCGGTGCTTCACTTGGTCCAATGGTATTGCATTCTGTGATGATGGACCGATGTCACTGAGCCACTCACATCGGATGATCCGGTGAGTGCATTTGTCTGAGGTCTTCTTCTTCAGTTGAACCAACTCGACCGATGCAGTCAACTCCAAGATCATCGGATGATCCGGTGTGTTCAACTTGTTGACTTCGAGTTGTTTTGAGTTGTTCTTTTGGAATTTTGAACTTGTGACCTCTTTGACATTTGTTTGAAGTGTTGTTTTGATTGTCTTCAAGCATTGAGTGATATCAAATTAGAGCCTTCACTTTTTGTCTTCATATGATTTGATTTGATCTCATTCGTTGATTTTATATGGGTCTCCAATGTAATTTTGATTTCATTTGATTTAGTGTCATTGAGACCTTGCATTCACAAATTCATTAGTAATATCGAATGATTGTCATTAATCACCGAAACCGTACCTCATGGGGCCTAGATGCTTTCAATCTCCCCCTTTTTGGTGATTGATGACAACACAATAATTTAAAGCGCAGTAATAATGAATTTGATGAAAATACTCAAGAATATATGCAATGAATACAGCATAGGACACATTAAGCTTGTAAAACGCATAAGAGATTTGTGGGCGAAAAACTCAATTGATTAAGAACATAAGCAAATGAGACAAGTGAAAGAGTGCTTAATTAAAATTACAAAAGAGTACTCAAGCATGAATACAAAGGATAACTAAGGATAAGCACACACACACACTCCCTACTCACACACTCCCCCTGAGACTACCACTCCCCCTGACTCTACTACATCTTCTCCCCCTTTGGCATCAAGACACCAAAAAGGGATCAGAACGCCTACGGACCCTGAGAGCTGGGCGCGAGGACGAACTGGGCACCGTCGCCGTCGTCGGAGCTGGAGTCGCCGGACGTAGGAGCTGCCGGTGCGGCGGGAGCTGGAGGATCCGCTGCCGGTGCTGGAGGAGAGGAAGCAGGTGCCGGTGGAGCTGGAGGAAGTGGAGCGCTCACCACGGACGCCGGTGTCTGCTGGAACAAGATCGTCGCCGGCAGTGGTGAGTGAATCGGTGCGCTGGATGCCAGAAGTGGTGACATACTGATAGAAGGTATGGGAGTAGTGGGCACCTGAGCAACACCTGGAGCCAGTCCCAGTCCAGGCTGCTGTGGAGGAAGGGCGATCCCGGTCTGAGTGTAAAGGTTGGTGATCAACCCTAGGATCCCCATCATGGCCTGCTGGGTCTGCTGCTGCTGGTCGAGGGTACGGCGGTGCATCTGATCGACCAGGTTGGTGAACCGGTCCGTATCCTCTCGCCTCTGACGGGCGATCTCCAGCTGGAGCTCCTGCTGCTGCCGCTGCAGCTGTGCCAAGTGAGCAGCCTGCTCTGCCCTGGCCTGCTCAGCTGCGAGCCTGTCCTGGCGCTGCTGCTCGATCATCTGCTGGAGAAGTGCCGACAGCTCTGACGGCTGTGACACCTGCGCCTCGGACACAGGAGGTGGTGTCGGTGGCGGAGCAGCTGATCCTCCTGCCTCGGCGTCGTGCTGCCTCGGTGAAGGTGGAGGAGGAGGGAAGTACTCCTCGACACTGTCGTCTGTGTCGCTCTCGGACCAGACGTGCTGCAAGTCCTCCCCCTGAGCCTCGGCCTCAGCAAGCCTCTCGTCCTCTCGCTCTAGGTCTGACCAGTCTTCCTCTGACAGACGGGCCCGGACCTGGCGCTCAACTGGACGACCAAGGCGACGGTCTCCAGGAGCAGAGGCACGATAGTGACTGAAGCGAGTCACACTCTCGTCGGCTAGCCGGGCTTGTGCTGAATGTCCCTCAGGCACCACCATAGAGCAAATGTAACTAATCCAGTGCCCGTAGACCATCTGCCTCATCATCCCAATCCCATCCGTGATCACGTCTTCCATCTCACAGAGGAGTATGTCCACGATATCAAAATCCATCCCGTTCATTATGTAGAACAGGAGGGTCTGCTGCAGACTCGTGAACCCCTCCAAGTATCCTGACCTCGGCAGGAGCGTGCGGCGCAAGGCGAGGTGCACAATGCGCGCAGCTGGGGTCAGGAGAGCTGGGACTCTCGGCTGGTCTGGAGAGAACGAGGGTCCAAACAAGGAGCGGATCTCGTTTAGCTGTGGTGCTACCCCTCCAGTAAGTGGCCTCCTTGGTGGATCTGCCTGCCCATAGACTTTCTCGTGAATGCTGGTGTCGTGCAGGTCCAAGCCAAGAATATGTCCCAATGTCTGCCTCGAGAGGTGGTAGTGCTGACCATTGAACATGAAGGCAATCGACCTCCTGCCTTCTGAGATGTACAGGGTCGCGTAGAAGACACGGACCCACTCTTCCACATAGGCACTTCTCTCATAATCCAGCAGCTCCACCAAGCCTCTGTATCTCTCGAAGAAGGGGCGGATCTCAGTCTCCGCTGCCACTGCAAGCTGCCTCCAGTCCAAGTGGTTGTGCTGAAAGAGCTTGTGCCCCCGGCGCTTGTAGGTCTCATAGAGAGACGCCTGGGTGACAGTCCAGAAGCGACTGTCAACAAGAAGCTCTCGGGGCTGTGGGAACCACTCCTCAAGAAGAACACTCCATCTGAGCTTCCGGAGTTGCTTCGCCTTCATCTTCCGGTAGTCCACAAGACGGACTCCTTCACCGACCCGGATGGCCGTGTCCATCTCATGGATGTCCCTCTCAGTCTCCCTGTCCTCACGACGGTCGGCAGCCGTCGGTCTCGGACGAGGAGGAGCCTCGGCGTGACCCCCACGCGTCCGGGCTGAGCGCCGGCGGACGAGAGGCTCGACTGGCTCCTCTTCGGCGTCGGAGTCGTCGACCACGGGAGGCGGCCTTGGACGGGCCTCGCGAATCCTCAACGAACCCCCACGGCCGCGCTCACGCTCCTCGGCGGCGCGAGCGGCCATCAAGGCCTTCTTCTCATCCTTCGAAAGTTTCCGCTTTTTCACGGCGGGCTCCGCGATCGCCTTGCCCTTTCCTTTGCGATCACGACCCATCTAGGTGGAAGGGAGAGGTGGGGTTAGCGACGATGAAAGAGAACGGCGAGAGAAGCAATGAGAGACGTCGCACGGCACGAAGCTCACCTTAGCGACGATGGAGCTCGGGAAAACTTAGCGAAGGGGGCCGGAGAAGACGGCGTTTCTCGGGTGGAGGTGCTTCGACGGAGGGAGGAGCGGGGGGTGATGGTGCGTGGGCGCGGGTGGAGCACGGCGGCGGCGGTGCCTAGGGCTGCGGCGGCGGCGGCTGCGGAGGTGGTGCGGTGCGCGGGCACGGGCGGCGGCGGCGCGGGGGTTGCCGGCGGCGGTGGCGCGAGCAGGGGGACGGCGGCGGCGGCCGGCGGCGGCGCTGCAGGCGAGGGAGAGGCGGCGGCGCGTGGAGAGGCGGTGGTCGGCGGCGGCGGGAGCACGGGGTGTCGGGGAGAGAGAGGGTCGGGCCGGCGCGCGAGTTTAAATAGTGGGGCCCAAACCCTAGCCGTAAACTCAACACCGGATGGACCGATGATGGGTGAAGTGAGCATCGGTCAATTGCCACAGAAAGGATATTCAAGAATTGCTTTTGACATCGGATGGACCGACGTTTAGGGTTTTGAACATCGGTCGAATATCACAGTAAGGGTGTTCAACCGAGTGATGTTGACACCGGATGATCCGACGTTAGAGGAAGGTAGACATCGGTGGAATAGATCACAGCTCCAGAAGAGTGAACATCGGATGGACCGATGTTTTCCAGGATGAACGCGTCGGATCATTCGAGGTTCTGACAGAGTTGGGCTTTGAGGATTGAACACCTATTTGACCGATGAGGGATTGACATAGGCATCGGATAATCCGATGACAACAGAACGAAAACATCCCATATATGTCCTTCGACCGAACAAACAATCGAGGAGAAACACATGTCTTAGGACTTTTTGGGCAACCCCTTACCCCTCAAGAAGCTAATATGCCAATAGCTTGGCTAGACCTTAACACAAACGGAACACCAAGAAAAATGGAAAAAAATCCAAATGAAATGTAAGGCCCATGCTTTGTGAGGTAGAGTATGAAGACTTCTATCTCTTTGAAGCATGATCCTCTAGGCATTAACGTACCTAACATTTTGTTCTTTCCACCTTATATGAGTTGAGATATTGCATTTCAAACAAGTCTCCTTCTCATGAGGTGGGTTCCCCTTTGTGACAATCTACCGTTATGCAATGCCAAACAAATTATAATGCAAGAGATTAAATGAGTGCAAGTTTATATGGCAGGGATCATGCAAGGCATAAAGTAAATCTATCTTGCCAAGTTTGAACCTTCCAAAGGCTTCCTCAGGGAAAACTACTTCTAGCTTGCCCCTATCCTTTGGGAGTTAGACAAGACCTATATGATATGCATCCTTACATGAACATGGCAACTTACATGACGTTAGATGCATCTAGCACATTTAATTCACTTCTAAGACTAGAAAAGGTTTTCTCATCAAGTGCGGGAATGGGGTTTTCAAGCAAATCTAACCGCACTTGCATTGTCACAAAGGAGAGGCACACAATCATACAAGCATTCATTTAACATGACATGGGGCCTAGATGCGGAAAGATATAGCAATAGACTATTTATGGAATGGTAGTTTGATTTGACAATAGGGTTACCGTCCATATCCGCGTTGGGCTCCCATTCTCAACTTTCTTCAAGAGGTCCTTGGTAAATTTTCTTTGATGATGGAGGTCCCCTCTTGAAGTCACCTCGTGGATGATCACGTGTTCTTGACTTTAGGCACCCAAGCTAGCTTTGGTCCTTGTATATGTGATACAAGTGCTTTTGGGACCCAAAGTTGCTTGGGGAGCTTCCCTTTCATCCCCTTTACGTTCATGCCAATGAACTTTGCCTTCACCTTAGCACCTACTTTGCTCAACAAATAATAGTGATTCTCAAAGGTAGATGTATAGTTAGTCGGCAATTTTGGAGAAGGTCGGTTAGGTAGAGGGCACTCCCTTGTATGGTGACCGGTGACCTTGCAATGTTGGCAATAGGAGCCAACTTCCTTGATGAAGCTTGTTTTGAGCTCCGGTGAGAGCACCTTTCCTTTGTTGGGCACCGGGAAGGATCCAAGTCCTCTTTTGTTGAAGCCCTTTGCTTGATGGAAGAGGATTTCTTTATGTTTATCTTCTCCCTTAGATAGTCTTGCTAAGCTTGTGCGGAGACTTTCAATCTCCTCCATCAACTCCTTCTCCCTTGCATTTTCTTTCAAAGGCAAAGACTCATGGAAAGCATTAGTAGCATTTGAAATAGTGGGTACCTTGCCATCGATAGTTTGTTTCTCCTTATTTTTTAATTTTAGTTCAATGGCTTCATAAGAGAGATTAAGTGCATGATGCTCTTGAACTAACTCATTGTGCTTATCCGAGAGCGTTTGATGAACTAAGTCAAGCTTATGATTGTCTAGCTCAATTTTAGCCTTATCTTCTTCAATTTGCTTGACATAGGTTTTGAGCGTGTCATGCTCTTTAAGTATGCTTTCATACTTGCCAAGCAAATCAAGGTTAGCATTTTCAAGTTTAGCATGAGCTTGTTCTAACGCCTTGACTTTGTTCTTTTCCCTTTTAATGATGGTGTGATATTCATTTATCAATGAAGTTAATTCATCGGGGGAAAGCTCATCATCACTAGAGTCGTCACATACCTCAATGTTACCTTTTGCCATGAGGCACATGGGAGGTGGACGAAGAGGTGAGTTATCCTTGTTGACGACGGCAAGCCCCGCCAAGTTTTCTTCATCTTCACTTTCTTCGTCGCTTGACTCTTCATCCGTGATCCACTCATTTGCCTCGCACATGAAGACCTTTTGAGGCCCTCTTCTTTTCTTTGGAAAGAGCTTGGTCTTCTTGCTTTTGTCAAATTTCTTCTTTCCAAAGGAGCGCTTGGGCTTGACCTCTTCTTCATCTTCATCACTTTCTTCTTGCTTTTGATGCTTTCCCTTGTGGTTCTCCCTTCTCTTGTCCGGTTTTGGACAATTGTAGGAGATGTGGCCTTGTTCACCACAATTATAGCAAGTCTTGCTACTTTCTTTCTTGGGGAGGAAGGCTCTCTTGTTGGGATCAAAAGTGTATCCCTTCTTGGCAATCTTGGAATTCAAGCGAGAGAATTTCCTCATCATTGATGCAAGCTCATCATCATCATCTTCGCTTGATGTTTGCTCTTCTTTGCTTGAACTAGGTTTGATCATTTTCTTGAAATTTGTTTTCTTGAAAGCCTTGAGAGCAATTGTCCTTGTAGAAGATGAATCCTCCATCATCCCAAGTACACTCATCTCATGAGCGTGAATCTCCCCAATTAGCTCCGAAACTTCAATGTGATCAAGTGATTCTTTTTGGAGCATTGAGTTGATGATGTTATACTTTGGCTTGGGAAGGAGCATGAGGATCTTTCGGTTGATAAGTCCCTTGCCAAGAGAAGCAATATCAAGAGCATTTATTTCCTCAATGAGAACATTTAAGCGAGAAAACATTTCATTAACATTTTCATGAGGAAGCATTTTAAATTCATCATATTTTGCTTTAAGCATGTGATATTTAAGTTCTTTAACACGAGAGGAACCCTCATGAATTTCAATTAAGCATGCCCAAATTTCACATGCTTTTTCTTTACTAGCTATTCTAGCAAATACATCTTGACTAATGCATTCATAAATGGCATTTCTAGCTCTAGCATCCCATTTAATTTGATCACCAATATAAGCATTATCTCCAAAACCCGCATGAGTCGCTTCCCAAACTTCGGGAGCAATAGCCTCTAGGTAGGCACGCATGCGTGCTTTCCAATAGGCAAAGTTCTTGCCCTCGAAGATAGGAACCGAACCCCCATTCTTGGCCATTTAAGCTCTCTAGCGGTGAAGCTAGAATGATCCAATGAGCAACAAGGCTCTGATACCAATTGTAAGGATCGAAACGCCCAAGAGGGGGGGTGAATTGGGCTTTCTTTCAAATTTTAAGACTATTAAGAACTAACAACTTAAAGCCCAATTCCCTATGCAATTAAACTATGCAATCAATGTAAATTAAAGTTGCGGAATGAAGATTGCATAAGAGTAAAAGGGAGAGGGATGCAAACGCTCAAAGGGACACGGAGTTTATCCCGTGGTTCGGTAAGATCACAAGGATCTTCCTACGTCCACGTTGTGGCACCCACCGAAGGGTTTTGCCACTCCCAAGTCACCGAGACTAGGGGCTTCTTCACTATTCTTCTCCGTTCGCCAACCTTGGCAAGGTGGAGCTCAAGCCTTGTACACTTTTGGAATCCTCCGGGCTTCCACAATCCTCTCGGCAAGCTCCGAAAGTTGCACACACCAAGAGTCACTCCCTTTGGGCTCTCACTACACTAGAGACTCCAATCACCAAGAATGGAGGCACCCAAGCACTATCTCTAGCTAGTTCTAGCCTATTTCTTGGTGTACAAATGATGAACAAATGATGTGAAAGTGGTTGCTCTATTGCTTGAATGCTCTAGGATGTGTAGAGTATGTCTGGGCTTCAAGTCTTGTCGATTTGACAGGTTGAAGGGGTATAAATAGCCAGCCTCCACGAGATAGCCGTTGGAAAAGTAGGCTGACATCACTTCTCTGCGAACACCGGATGATCCGATGTCTCCCCTTCAGTTATCATCGGTCAAAGCCAAATTAGCTGATGTCACTGTGTCAGATATGACCGTTGTTAGACCGATGTTGATCTGTCTTCTCATCGGATGATCCGGTGGCTCTTCCTCCAGAATTTTGCTTGATCTTGAGCTTCACTGGAGTGATCGACCGATGTATGTAATTCTGCACATCGGATGATCCGGTGCTTCACTTGGTCCAATGGTATTGCATTCTGTGATGATGGACCGATGTCACTGAGCCACTCACATCAGATGATCCGGTGAGTGCATTTGTCTGAGGTCTTCTTCTTCAGTTGAACCAACTCGACCGATGCAGTCAACTCCAAGATCATCGGAT
This sequence comes from Tuctoria greenei, assembly GCA_036927565.1. NCBI lineage: Eukaryota > Viridiplantae > Streptophyta > Magnoliopsida > Poales > Poaceae > Tuctoria > Tuctoria greenei. The sequence goes on along the minus strand of JAYESD010000012.1, from coordinate 98,739,225 downwards.
GATCCGGTGTGTTCAACTTGTTGACTTCGAGTTGTTTTGAGTTGTTCTTTTGGAATTTTGAACTTGTGACCTCTTTGACATTTGTTTGAAGTGTTGTTTTGATTGTCTTCAAGCATTGAGTGATATCAAATTAGAGCCTTCACTTTTTGTCTTCATATGATTTGATTTGATCTCATTCGTTGATTTTATATGGGTCTCCAATGTAATTTTGATTTCATTTGATTTAGTGTCATTGAGACCTTGCATTCACAAATTCATTAGTAATATCGAATGATTGTCATTAATCACCGAAACCGTACCTCATGGGGCCTAGATGCTTTCAACGTCGACACTAGCCCGCGGGAAAGTGATGAGCGCGAGTTCCTATTTGTCATTCAGACCTCCAGATATACGAGTGGTCTGAGCAGCATCGAAACCGATTTGGACGACTTTGATGGGGATGTCGGCGTCGCCGCTTGGTTGCACGCGAGGTGCGAAGTTGAGCCTCGCTGACGAATGCTCGGGGGGTTTTGGAGCTTGCTCCTTCCTGGATTCTTCCTCCTGTGTTGTAGCAAGCGCAGGGAGTTCCTCCAGAGCAGTCACTCCGGTAGTACGGTCTCTGCGGATCCGGAGAACGCCAACTGGTGTCGGCATCTTCAACACCAGGTAGCCATAATGAGCAGCAGCCATGAATTTGTACAAAGCAGGCCTGCACAGAATGGCGTTGAAGGGCAAGTTGATCTGAGCGACGTCAAAGATCAACTTCTCAGTGCGATAATTCTCCCGAGTCCCGAAGGTCATAGGGAGAGTAATGGCACCGAGCGGTGTTATGGCCCCCGGACCTACTCCGGAGAAAGGTCGGGATGGGCGAAGATCCGAAGGTCGGAGCTGAAGCTTGACGAAAGCTTCAAAGCTCATGAGGTTCAGCCCCGAACCTCCGTCCACCATTACATGGTGGAGTTGAAAGTTGTTGATGGTAGGTGATACCATCAAAGGTAGCTGGCCAGCTCCGATCATGTTCCGAGGGCAGTCCAAAGCATCAAAAGTGATGGTAGTGTCCATCCACTTTCGATGAGGTTCCGCCCTAGCTTTAGGAGCTACTGAGGCCATGTCTCGCCGCATAGTCTTGAGGACACGGCGGGAGGTGATGTCCCACGAACCACCAAAGATAGTGTTCATGATCCTCCGACGCTCATTATCGGAGACGTCAGAGTCGTCGTCGACGAAGGTGTACACAACCTTCAGGACCTTTTTAGGGTCCTGGAAGCCCAACTCCTCTTCAGCCGGAGCTTCGTTGACTTTCTGCTTTCCTTCCCTCTCACGGAAAGGAACTTCTTCCCGGCGCTTGTGGTAGCGCTCAACAAGGTTTTGGACTTCCCGGCAGTCCTCCAAGTTGTGGTCGTTCGACTTGTGAATAGGACACCACATTTTGGAGTTGCCACCGTCTTCAGAGGACGGCCGAGGTCATTTCTCAGGGCGTGGCCCCCGACCACCCGGAGCTGCAGCAGCTGCAACAGTGGATGTGCCGGCAGACGGCTTCTTTTTGCCGTTGGACCTTTTCTTCTTTTTGCCACTCCCGGGGGTAGTGGCTTCACCTTTGGAGGATTTTTTGCCATCCTCTGGAGGTGGTTTGGAGTGCATCTCACGGTCCTCCGCAGCTTTGGCACACTTGTCTGCCAAGCTGAAGAGCTCCGTGACGCTGGTGATCTCCTTGACCGCCAGCTTCTCCAACATCTTCTTATCTCGCACGCCCTGTCTAAATGCCACGATGACAGAAGCGCTAGAGATAGAAGGAATGGTGTTTCGTACCTGGGAGAACCTCTGGATGAATGAGCACAGGGATTCTGCCCCCTTTTGCACCACTGCAAAAAAGTCCAGTTCGGTGCCTGGTCAGGTGTAGGAACTCCCGAAATTGGCGGTGAACTGTTGGCATAATTCCTCCCAACTATTGATAGAGTTGTGAGGAAGGCTCATGAACCAGGACCTGGCGATCCCAGTCAAAGCTACTGGGAAGTAGTTGGCCATTACAGCCTCGTTACCTCCGGCCGCAAGGATTGCGGTGGTATAAATTTGGAGAAACTTGGCAGGGTTAACAGTCCCATCAAACTTCTCCGGCAGGTGTGGCCGAAACTTTTGTGGCCATCTGACCATACGTAGGTGCATGGACAGTGCAGAACAGCCTCCTCCTACTCCCTCGGGAGCAGGGCTGTCTCGAGCTTCCCGCCTTTCGCGAGCGTGCTCGATATGGACACGACCATCCTGTTGATGGTAACGGCGATCAAGCTCTGCCCGGAGGTCATGAGTTGACATCCTGGTTACCGTATGAGTACGTCGCGCCCCAGAGGGTAGCGACGTAACTTGATGTGACGCAGCACACCTCCTATTTTGGGAAGCATGCAGACCAAGTCTGTCAGACACAGTCCGGCGCTGCGATGGGGCCCGCCCCGAAGGAGGAGGACCTTGATTGCTGATGCGGTCGGCTGCTGCTGCAACCAGATGTTCCACATCAGCTCTCCACTGCTCCATTGCACCCTGGGATGCACCTGGAGGTGGTGGACGTTGGAGGAGAGCACGTGCTACATGAAGCGCATGTTCAGGGTTGTTGTTGTTTGCCGATGCAATGACTGACGCTGATGCACCTTCACGTTGCTCAGCTTGACGTGCTGGTGCAGGCGGTGGTGGTGAAGGCATGACTCCTGCTGGAGTCACAGCACCTGCTGGTTGCTGCGTGTTGGAGGGATTGCCTCCAACGGGTTGAACGGCAGGGTTGCCGTTGGATGATCCAGCAGCCGAGTTCACCATACTCGAAATCTCGGGCGCTCCTACCTGGCGTGCCAACTGTCGGTGCTTGGAACCGACAGATCTCCCGACACTACTTTTGGTAGATCGAGGAGTTGTACTTCGGTAATGGGCGTGCAGAGATTCAAGAAGGTGAAAGACACGTGTACACATGGATTTACGTGGTTCGGGCAGTCTGAGCATAATACCCTACTCCACAGGGTGTGTTGGTGATGTATTAAGCTCGGGAGTCTAGAAGAAGCTCCAGAAGAAGAAACTCGTCTAGCTCAGGGTGTTCAACAGTGGTCTGGAGCCGTCCTTTGTGTATCGTCGACCAATCCTTTTATAGTACAAGGACTGGTCGTTACAACGTCAGCCTGGCCCAACAGGTGGCCCCGGCGGTTACACACGTTTGATACACAATAAATGGGGTTAATTACCCTTAATAGCCTGGTAACGGGCCTTAATAGTGTCTTTACCAGTATTAAGGGCCATCCGACCGTGTGTCATTAATATGGCATTAATGACACTTAATCGGGTCTTGAAGTCATTGATTGATCCTTGAAGGTTCGAAGCCGTTGGGGGTCCTCCGGCCTGACAATTGAAGTTATAGGTCCGGCGGTTGCCACGTGGCAGCTCCGGAGCTCACCGTCGTGGACGGGTAGGTCCGGTGCTGTTGGACACGTGTCAGTACCGGAGCTTCCCTCTGTCTAGATTTAGGTCCGGGGGTGCCATATTAGTATTCTGACCGGAGCTTCCCAGGTGTGGGTGATAGCTCCGGTCTTGTGATACACGTGGCGGCCCCGGGACTAACCATGTCGGGGGAGCAGGTCTGGCTACACCTGACATGTGGGGCCTTCGGAGGTCTTCAAATCTGGTATATGGAGTTTCCTTGTGATCTTTGCAATCCCTAAGGATATCCGGTACGGAGGGTACCAACAAGATCACTCGAAAGAAGACTCGTATCACTAGGAAATTGGATTCGTCTTTACATGGATCACAAGACCATAACGTAAATCTTTAGTCACAAGGATTTGGATTTGAGATAGTAAAGACAGTTGGAGTTGATCTAGGATTTGGAACTTAAGACTAAATATTGTCCGAGCATGGCCTATGTGGTGAACGATGCATTAAGATGCAAAGCTCATGTTCATAACGTACCCTCATATCGACGGAAAAGTATACGCTTGGTTCCCTATGGATCGTTGAGTTAGCTTGTTCTCATACCTACGATTTATGAAAGGATTGTAGAAGTTCACAAGAAAGAAAGATCAATGTCTACTACCGGAACGGAAGTAAGAAAAAAAGGAAAGTGTTATGCTTCTCGAAAGTGGAACAAGGAATTGAACGTTGTGGTTTTACAAAATGTCATGGAATAACCCTACCATCAAGTGAGTTGCATGTGAAGATGATGAGTTGCATTGACAGATGAAGAATATCTACTAACGCTAGTAGATGGGACAAGTTATCTTTATACCTCGGATACCATTTATTTCCACCGTATTTCTTCACCTTTAATCTCGAGGCGTGATTTCTTTAAGGGGGAAGGATTGTGAAAGCCCACGTTTAAGAGGAACAAGAAGTAAAAATTTAGAACATAAAATTTTTAAGTAAATATTACAATAGAGTATTCTAAGGTACTTCATAAGCCAGAAGCAATTGTAAAACAAGAATTTATATCCAAACTCCATCATAGCTGTCCACATTTAATCGTCAAAGGGAAATCAACAATAAACCTCGATTAGATTTGGTTCAACTCTTCCGTAGAGATGGGCTTTCAGATCCCACCTTGGTATTAATATATCATTTTCAACATGAATTAAATGATTTCAGATTTAATTATGGCAACAAAAAAGAAGGAAATGCTATTGAGTTTTAAATTTGAATTTAAGTAAGTCACAATCAAATCTGAAAGCACCATTGTTTTCTCCATGTCAAAAATAGTATCCTTGCGAAATTTGGTGAACTTTGCACCTCATTTGCTATTTTTTTAATCAATTTGGAAAGCAGCTGGGAGATTTATATGACGCGTGGGGTCCACTTGCCAGCAGGACCCACCAGTCAACCCTATCGGAACCAGTCATGGGGCCCTGTTTCAGCCTCCACGCAAGCCACCGCTCCAATCCCAATGGTTCCTATCTTCTTCGTTCTCTATTCTTCCATCAGAAGGAACAACAACCGCAGCATTCCGCATTCGTCCTCCTGCTCGTGCCTCCCCTGCGCGGCTGCGCCATAGTTGCTCCTTCCTTTCCCCCGCTCCACGGCGTCCCTGGCCTCCGGTTCCTCGTCGCCTTACGCCCTGGACCTGCTGCTCGCGCCGTGCTCTGCTCGCGCCAGCGCCCTGCTCGGCGCGCGCGCCACAGCCTCACGCCCTGGCCGCCATCCGGCTCCTTGTCGCCTCGCCGCGCTCGGCGCGCGCCACGCCTCTCTGCGTCTAGCAGCCTTGCCCTTGCCGCGCCCTGCTCGCCGCCCGCCGTATGCATTCCGCCGCACCTCTTCCACGCCTTTCCACCACCGCGCCCGCGCCTTCCCCGCCTTCCAGCACCATCACCCTAGCCAGCCCAACCTACGCCCGTCCTCTGTTCACGCCTTGGCCCCGTTCCAGCTTGCGCAAGCACACCGCCGGCCAAGCTCCGTGCTACCACCCTGCCGGCACACCACGGCCGTGCAGCTTACACCAGCCGCCTTAGCTCCGCTCATCCGTGCCCTGCGCGAGCACGCCGTTCTGGCCTTGCTGCCACTGCCCCCGCGCCCACGCCAGCGCACGGCGCCGTGTCCGCACCTGGCCACACCTGTGGCTGCACCAGCTGCGCCGACGGCCGCTTGCTGCTCACTCTCGGCCACGCCACAATCCGCATGCACCTTGCTGCGTCCTGCCGCCGTGCGCGTTCCCCATGTCCGCGCCATAGCCGCCGACGATTCTTTGCTGTTCGCAGAGCTGCAGCACCTCGTCGCCGTCCGTGACACCAACCAAGTCGCTGATTCCCGGCGTTTCCTCCGTGATCCTCGCTGCAGTGGCTGCAGTGCCTTCCGGCCGTGCGCCATGGCCGCATCGCCGTCCATGCTGCCGTTCGTGGTGCCGCTGCCGCGTCTCCACCTTGCAGCACTGCTGCAGCATGTTCCAAGTCCATCTTCCTCTGCCTCTGCGCTGCAGGCAAGGCTGCACGCTCTGTTTGCTTCGTCATGTACCACATCGACGTCGTCGCGGCGTTCCGAGCTGTGGGTGAATCGCACCAACGAGGCGAGAGATTTGAGTGATGTATGAGATGCAGGAACACGTCCATGACACAACGGCGATGATAATTGATCCAAGGTTAGCTCTGATTTGCTGCAAGTTTGTTCGGGTCATGTGTGCAGCTAAACTGTTCGATGAAATATCTGCAAGGCAAAACCAAACTGTGATGTGACTAGGACTGATCTGTGATGCAGGAATGCGCTTGAGACGCATCGGACAAGGTCAACAATGCTGTTGTTAGCTCTGAAATGTGCAATAATGCCCAAGTGGAAGATGCAGCCAAGAAGTTCGATGAAATGTTTACAAGGCGCAATCAAGTATGATGAGGATCAACACTGTTCTGTGATGCAGGAACGCGAGAAACATCACAACCAACAAGGAGAATTAGATTAAAGAGAAACTTTGGATAAAGATTGTTTGGTAAGGTTGAAGGCGCATCCCAACTGTCGCGAAAATTCTTGACAAAGTGAAACCAACTGTGATAAGGTTCAACATGGTGCGTGTTTACTTTCGAAGCAAGTTCTATGATGCTATTCATCAGGTGAAGTTGAGACTCTTTATGTTCTGGCAGTCTATGAGTTTCCAACGAACATGAAGGATATGGACCAACTGAGGTGGGAAGGAATGTCTGATGACATCACTTAGTGATTGAAGGACTTGCAAGTGAAGATGAGCAGATAGCTGCCGCAGATGCGGATGCAACGGTAACCTGAGTTGCTAGAAAGCAGGTAGGCACAATCTTAGGTCACACAAGATGATTCATGCATTAATAGTTATCCAACCTCTTGTACAGTTAGTTCAAATCCAGTAGACCTCTCTTGACCACTACTTTGGAGAGTATCCATTATGTCAGTGTATTAGAATGCTAGTGTATGAATTATTGAATCATATCCTTTTGTATATGTGCATAATCATATCGCTAGATGACGCGAAGAAGATCGACGAGGAGCACGACTCAAAGGATAAGGATTAGCATGGACCTCGCGGCAAGAACAAGATTTTCTCAACAAGCACCCAAGCGCAAGATTTGCCCAAGCAACAATAAAGATGAGGAAGAAAGAAGAACGACAAGGAGCTTCACCGAGATGATCAAGCATTGACTTATTGACATTTACACTAGCCGCAATCTAAGGCAAGCCCCGGTTTGCACTTAATTCAACAAGCTTTTCTTTACAATGGTTACTATATGTCTAGTGATATGTGCATTACATCTTGGTTTAATTGTCACTCTAATTGCATGACTAGAAATCCCTGAAGTCTATGGTTATTATACTGGTTATATGATGGTTAGTAATGCTATGCTGATATCACTTTTATGGATTAATTGGTATAACTTGAGCATGACTTTTTCCTGCTCGTGCACTGATAGAAGTGGAATCAATGGGGATAATGGACATTGATTCACTTAATAGTTAATTGAGATCAGGCAGGAAAGTAGGAAGCAGCAGAGTGGAGATCTGTGTGCATAGTCCTGCCTGTGTCGATTGAGGACCGTCCGTCTGCGGCCCTGCTGAACAAGTTTGAACTTGTACCGGATGCATACTGGCTCTAATGGACCCAACAAATCGGTGTAACTTGTTAACTTGGATGTTGAGGCATACCCCACCGTCCTAGACACCACACACGTCATGAGGAGAGCAAAGCCCACTGCGACAGAGGTAGTCATGTGAGCTTGCTTCCGGGATGGTAGGACCGACTCAATGTTTGAGTGTCTCGTGAAAGGTTGTCACTTATGGCGTTATGGAGGAGGACCGTAAGCCTTCTCTGGACGAGTATATGTGATGTGCAAGCCGAGTGTTTTCATGATTCAAATCACTGTCGCTCGCGAAAGGGAGCATGCTTGTTAACTGCGCTGTGACGTAGTAACAACTGGAAATAGAAGGAACTTGCTGGTTGGATAAACAACTTGGGTGAAGTAGTTGAGGAGCGAACTAAAGTTATGATTCTAATACTTAATATGATTTAAAGGAAATTCACTGCTATATTAGTGCTATGAACATCTTTATTAATAATAGTAACTCCCAGCATGTAGAGTTTCATGTTCTTAGGTGAGACGGTTAAGCCTTGCTTAGCTTTATGCTCACAGTTGCATTTATACGAGTTTTACATGTATATAGCTATCACGGGTTCCTAGGCCTTGCCCTCGTCGGGGTATATAGCAATGGAAGCCCTGGACGCCGCTGCTTGTTTCTTTGATTCTAGAGTGGAGTATCCGCAGGCTGGATACAACCACTAATGTTGTAGTGTAGGTTCGAGAGAGTTATATGAAGACTTCCGCTGATGTAAGCACTTTTGTATAAAACTCTAAGAATAATGTAAGTTGCTCACTTATATTATGTGTTCTTTGTTCTTTTATGTGTTGTGCTATTGGGTGTCGCATCGCACGACACCACCCAATGTGATTCATGATTTGTTTGGACTCTGGTCCTCACATGCAGTGATTGCGCCGGTGTATTAATTTGCTTCTCGTGGAACTGGCACGCTTCACACTTCTTGACCAGTTCGACTGCATCCTGAAGTGTTGTAGGCCAGTAAAAATCATGCTGAAAGGCATTTGCAACCAGCGTGCTGGATGATGCATGGTTCCCGCACTCGCCTGCATGGATCTTTGAGAGAAGTTCGCAACCCTCTTCCTAGGAAATGCAGCGCATTAGAATGCCGTTGGCACCACATCGATAGAGATCCCCTTTGTTGACGACTGTTATATACCGATTTCACGTGTCAATATAACTCAATTATGTGAAGGAATTGTCATTGCTTGCACACATCACCTTTCTATTTGACCTATTTCCACTTTTCCTTGGAGAAATAGTGCATGTAGGGGATTATTACAAGAAATGAGGTAAAAGAGGTGGAACAATCCTATAAAATACCACCCCAACCAATCAAGCGACGACATGTGGCACCACATGGATCAAATGACCCACAAAAAATGTATCCAATGCCATCCAACGGTGTATCACCCATATCAGTCAAGGGGACCCACCTGGAAGTGACCTGGAGGAAGCACACCGCAAAAGAAGCCAAGACTAGGTCGGCCAACCCCCCAGTCAGTCGACTAGGTCCCGACACTAAATGTGGTCAACTTCCACGTGTTGACTCCCTGTGGTGCTCTGATAACAATGAAGACAGATTCGCGCACTTTTGGTGGTGGGAACAGACCCTTCTCCAGTTGTAAATAGGACCCCCTACCGTCACTTCACACACACACCACTTGAGTATTCATCCACTGTATACACTATTCTCCATAGGTTTAGAGGAGTGTAGGTTGTAGAGAGGAGAGTCTCTAGTCCATATAGTCCAAGTAGGAGAAGAGTAGGATTCTCTTCCAAATTCCTAATTGGCAAAGGTATGGCTCTCATATTCCTATTTATATTTGTGACTTTGCTCTTAATAAAGATGTTATCTTTAGTCTTCTATTGTTCATATACTTGGATGAAGCGTTTCTTGTTTGATTGTGGATTCCATATATGTGGTAGGAGTAGTATTTATGATTATGTTGTACCATTCTTATTATATCATCATAAACACTACAAACCCCCACTATAGTCTAATTAGCTATGACATGATTATGTTAATATGAATCACTTATGCTATGAATTAACATTGGTTCAACGATGATTTAGTTCATTGCCTTAGGACGGCATGTGCCTAGGCTCTTAAGGTAATTACTTAATATGCTAGCATGGTGCTAGGATAGATAAGTAGCGTTGAATGTCTCGTAGATCCACGGATTGAAGAGGTATGCAGTAGGTGGTGACGGTCCTATCTGTCTTTTATAATCCTCCATGTTTGACTATGTCATAGGCTCTTGGTGGGAGTCGTCTTAATATTGCTAGGGGTAAACTCATGCCCGATGTGTTAATTCACTTAGCATGAGAACCATAATTGATATGATCATTAGTAACTAACTTAGGCTATGTATATGTACATTAGAAGCACAATAGAAGTATCTACCTAACTCTTAGCCTATTCCCTCTTTACCTCATTTACCTCTTTAGGATAGAATGCTCACGTGTGTGTCACACTACCTCCAATTATCATTTAGCCATTCTTGCTAGAACCCTACCTAGACCAACCTAGCCTCTCCATTTGATTATTGCTTTGCTTTCGCCTAGCCTTCCTTTGGGAGAATATAAATGACACCCTTTGGGAATACTCTAAAAGGGAAAATGCTACATCGATAGATTCCGTGCGTTTGCGAATTTACATATGTGATTTTAAAACTATCAACAAGCATTTCTTGCACTACTACTAGGAATGATTTGTTAGTAGTGCTTAGGAAATATCAACAAGCATTTCTGACGCCGTTGTCGCGGAAGGCAGCTGAAGTATTGCATGATTGAGTGAATAGGATATGACTCTAGTAGGTTTTAGTAGGATAACCCTTCTTGTTTTTGTATTTTATGTGAAAATAGGGTATTGTATGTCTGGTTTCCGCTTGCTGGAAAACTTTGTTGAAGATCCCGAATCCCTTCTGAGAGATCGACCTCGTGTCGTTACTCCTCAGAAGCTTTGAGCTGGAAAGCAAGCCAGCACAACTGCACCAACAACCAAAACGCCAATGGCCCAGAAGACCCTTCGTGAGTTTTTGGCTTCCTCTGCTAACAATGTGCCTGTTGGGCCCACTGTTAACATGAGAGACATAAACTTTGAAATCAAGACTGACCTGATCACTATGGTGCAAGCCAACCCTTTGTGGGAAGGCTAACGAGGATGCAAGTGCTCACCTGCAATAGTTCCTTGAGATCTGCAACACTTATAAGATCAAGGACGTATCTCCTGATGTTGTCCGTCTTAGGTTGTTTCCGTTCTCTCTTCTTGGGAGAGTGAAACAGTGGTTCTACGCGAGTCGAAGTGCTGTAGACACTTGGGAGAAGTGTTCTACAACATTCCTCACCAAGTTTTTCCCGTTGGGCAAGACCAATGCCCTACATGGAAGAATTTCCACCTTCTAGCAAGACGCTAAGGAGTCTATTCCCGAGGCTTGGGAAAGGCTTCAAGAGTATATCCTGACCTGTCCCCACCATGGGATGCATGATTGGCTAATTATCCAGTACTTCTACAATGGGTTGATCCCTTCCGCCCGTGACCTTGTTGATGGTGCTGCTGGAGGTGCCTTCTTGTCATTGTGCACAAAGCCAAAGATTTGATTGAGAAGATGGTGTCAAACATGGGTTAGAGCGACGAGCATCTCCATACCTGCCAACGAGGCATGCACACCTTGAAGGAGATGGACATGATCACTGCCAAATTGGACCTCCTTATGAAGAATATTGATGGACAAGACAATGATGCGGTATGTGACAATGCCTATGCCTTAGACTCCCACATCACTTGTTAAGTCTGTGGCAACACAAACCATTTAGGCAATGACTGCCCAGAAACCCGTGAGGATGCCCTATACGTAGCCAATAATGGGAACAACTATGGCTATCGTCCAAGAGGTCAAGGGTGGGGCCAACCACGCCCATTCTTTCAAGGAGGGTACAACAACAATGGCAATAATAGAAATCAACTCAACTTGAGAGAGTTTGCCATTAGCCAGCTGAAGTTCAATGATGCTCTATCCGAGAAGCTATCGGCTGATGACAAGACCCTAGAAAGCATTAAGGGCAAGATCGAAGGACTATCATCGGCCTTCAAGAATCAATTGAGCTTCAACAAGATGTTGGAAACTCATTTGGCTTAACTGGCAGCTGTTGTTCCTCCAGTGGAGAATGGGAAGATGCCAGAACAGCCCGAACCTCCCGTGAAAAATGTCAACATGATTTCTCTACAAGGAGACTGTGACACCCGGTTCCAGAAATGAACCAAGTGAACGCATATGTGTGCCCAGGACGTTCAACACACATACACGAGCGCAATCACAAAAGAGTATACAAAAAATTACCACAGAACAAGATTATATAACCACTTTTATTACAGAATTCATAATATCCATGAATACAATCTCTAATGATTATTAATGAGAAGTTCAACTAATGCAGTGAAAATCGACTAAACTTAGCAGCTAAGCAAACTAAGCAAAGGGATAGCGCAGCTCCAACACTCCACAGGCAAAGCTGACGGCAGACATGGCCTAGAACTCCGCATTATCATCGTAATACTCCCGATCCTGACCTGCAGCTGTTGGGGGGAATTGCAAGGGTGAGTACATGTCGTACTCAGGAAGTGTGGAAAGTATGACATGTAGCTGATTTAAATGACGACAATAATAAGGCTAAGTGTTGAAAAATATGTTAAAACATTTGAAAAGCAATATATTATACGTATGTGAGATAAACCCATCATAAATCATAAGTAATATCATAGTATCAGTCCATATTCCATATCCATCATCCATATGCCAGATTTCTCCATTACCAATAACCATAATCAATATCAAGATTTAATTCATAACCAACCATAACCATTTCATTAACCATAACCATTACCAAACTGTCCCAATACCAAGTTTTCTCTAATCATGTGAGGGTCCAGGTTGCTCATAACCGGGGGCACGACTATCATGATAGTTTTTAGACACACTCTGCAGAGGTTGTACCGCTTTACCCACGTGTTTGTGATTTCATCACCTTTGATGACTATAGAATCTCAATCATGCCGTCTCACACTTCTTTAGGTGTGTGGCCAAGAGATCACAAAATAGCCTTTACAAAGGATTACTAGCCTATTTAGACCCCACTAAGGTTTCACCGGTGGCGATGCCTCCAACTGAGCACATCTTCAACCAAGGGCCCCTCTTGAGCCATTCGGATCCCAGAGTAGTCCCACCAATCATCAACAAACCCAATCCGACTACCCCTTTTCCGAGCATCCTTAATGGTCCAAATAGCACAGGCAAAACCATAATTAATCAGCTACGCTGCACCCATATTTGGCCTCGTGGTGGCACTGTAAATCTTGGATGGTCGCTCAACGAACCGGTCCTTAGATCTAAAGCAAGCGAAACCACCATAACATCCAACCCATCCACATACCATGCTTGCTTAGATCACCCATTACCATATCATATTGACCAGTTCATATTAATCATTATCTCATAAATGCATAATTAAGTTAAGTGGTATAGTTGTGTTCCCATCCTAATTAATTAAGCGAAGCAAAAAGGTAAAAAGCCCTTCCCGACTGTCTACCATGTATTCCAGGTGACAAGGGTGGTCAACAAATCTAGTAAACTTCCTATCATAGGATTTCCCATCAAATTGACATAAGCACGCAAAATGAGTTGTTTTTAATGATCACCAACTAGTTTTAATAGATTTTAACAAGTTCATACAGGTTTGGATTTGATTCGACCTAATTTAGAATTAATTCAACAGAAATTAACCATAAAAATTAGACTAGTCCGCTAGGGACCAGACAAGTCCGCCCTTCACAGAACTGGCGAACTAGGGGTTTCTAGATCGACGTGAATTCAGAGAAACGGGTTGAATTCACGTAAGGAAAAGAGAATAGAAGGTATATCAGGTGTTTAGAACTCCAATGAATCAAGGATTTTGGCGGTAACACTTGGATCTTGATGATCTAAGGTTGATGAAGAATTTGATGGTGAATTATTGACGAAGAACGCGAAGTTGATGGAGATCTTGATCCTCTTTCGTTTCCTCCCCCTCTTCTTCTTATTCTAGATCTCTTTTTCCTTCCTTGGTGGCGGCTATCCACGAGCTAGGGTTTGAGTGTGGTGAAAAAGTGGCAAATAGATGTCAAGTCAAGGGGTGGAGTTGTTTATATAGAGGTGGAGGCTAGGGTTAGGTGGATTTCGAGTTTGGGGGTGAGTAGAGGCCGGTTTAGAGTTCCACATGGGCTCTAAAAGAGTTAGGCACGACGTCCCTAGGCCCACTTGACGTAAAACCTAAGAAACAAGTCGTGAAACAAGAGATCAACTCGGAGTCGCGATTTATCAGACAAGTTCGAAAAAGACCGGACTAGTCCGAAGTTGGACAGAGAGAAATCGGACAAGTCTGGATTGGACATCGGACTAGTCCGAACTTATCCAGAGGGGAAAAATAGACAAGTCTGGTCTAAAATCGGACTAGTCCGACTTTAGTCAGAGGAAAAACGGACAAGTCCGCTGGAAGACCGGACTAGTCCGGACAAGTCCACGGACTTAGCAAAATTTTCAAGGAATTGGAACACCGGACTAGTCTGTACAGGACCGGAAGAGTCCGAAAGTGTCCAGAGGGAAAAATAGACTAGTCTGCAGCAAAACGGACAAGTCCGTTTGAAGTCAGAGAGAAATCAGACTAGTTCGCACAAAAAAATCGGACTAGTCCGCACTTTCCAGAATTCTTAAGTGCGGTTAAACTCTAAATTCATTTGAAAATTATTCCTTTTTATGTGGATTAATGTTAGACATGTTTAATGATGGATGCAGGGCATGATGCATGAAAATGAGGGTGTTACAGAGGCAACTGGCTGAAGAACCCTGGATGTCCTACAATATCTTGCTCAATTCGGGCTCACGACTTTGAAAAGGCCCTTTGTGACCTTGGAGCAAGTGTGAGCGTGATGCCCAAGGTGGCTTTCGACCAGCTGAACTTCACAAAGCTTACTCCAATACCAATGTTGCTCCAACTGGCATTCCGTTATTCGGCGGGTATCGCTGAAGATGTTTCGATGAAAATCCGGAATTGCTTCATACCCGTGGATTTCGTGGTGCTCGACATGGAGGTCGAGAAGGATACGCCGCTCACTTGGGCGACCATTCCTTAGCACCGCGAAGGCTCACATAGATGTGGGAGCTGGAGAAATCCACTTCCATATCAATGGCAAGGAGGAGAAGTTTAACTTTCGCCCAAAGTTGGAGCAATGTTCCATGATCCGTATCAAGTATGGGCTGAATGTTAAGCACATTCAAGAGGTCGAAATCACACCTCCAAAGGTGGACCCACTCATTGCAATCATGAGGAAATTGATCTATGCAAAGAACCCGTCGTATCGTCCATGCCGACATCCCAAGAAGACGGAGAAGTCCGTGCCTCCACAAAGGCTCAAGTCCACCAAGCCGCCAAGGAAGAAATGACGGAAGAAGCAAGACAAGCTGTACGAGCTCATCTCTCCAGACCCGAATGTCAAGAAATGAAGAAATAGGAATGTCCATCTCATCGGACGGTGGTAAGACCTAGCCAATAGGTTAAATTGGTAGTTATCCTTTTCTTTAAATTTTCTTTTCTTTTCATTTGGTTTTCCCCATTTAGTTTGATTTTCCCCACTGCATATTTGAGTTTTCTTAGGAAGTTTGAGAATCTTCTATTCTCAACTATCATTTTATTTTTTCTAGTTTTCAAAAAAAAATTATGGATTTTGAAAAAAAAAAGAGTTTTTTATCCAAAAAAACAATTTTTCTGAGCTGCAGAAGTAGTAATTCACCAACGTGCTAATTCCATAGCCGTTGGGGATCCACATGCCAAAAGGGAGATAAGGGGGGCCCACTTGTCACTGCGGTCGATCCCCCTGTTCCGCCGACATGGTGAAAGGGTCATTTTTGCTCTCCATCCTTGATATGCACACGCCTGTAGATCACGTGTGACGATTAGTTGTGGCCCGATCTTCTCGAAGGATTCGTGAACTTGATAACTATTGCTGTGTGACCTGGTGAGTAGGCAATGCACCGCGAGTCTGTACACTCGACGAACTACTGAGACAATCACCCTTCCACGTACCGACGATGCCAGCCCACGCAATCACACCATAAAGATGTGAAGGCACAAACTGGATGAACCGTAGTTCGGAGTTCTGCAACTCCCTCAAGATTCGAAAGAACAAGTTTGCAAGTCTCTCAAGACTCACATGGAAAAAAAAACTCAAAGAGTCGTATTTCTGAATTGGCAGCCAAAAATTCCCCTCATCATCTATTACATGGATATATATATATATATATATATATATATATATATATATATATATATATATATATATATATATATATATATATATATAATAGCACTCCTTTTATTAATAGCCTGACCTAATGGAACTCTTTGGATGGTTGACATTCTTCTGTGCGTTTGTACGTGTGTGAATTGCAACCTGGTTGCTGCCTTCTTAACTCAAGAATTTATTGGTTTTGCACATCCACAACTGATATGCATGGTAGTTGAATGGTCCATCCTCTCTATGCACGTCCAGACTCCTTGCGGCCTTCTTAAGTGACGAATTTATTTGATTTGCACATCCACAATTGATCTGCATGGTAGTTGAATGGTCCATCCTCTCTATCTATGTCCAGGCTCTTTTGTTCATATATTTGGAGGGTAAAAACCATCATCGTCCTATGTCAGTTCATGCACCCCATCATTCCTGAGAACATTAAAACAAGTACTCAAAAGCATAGGCTCATCCAAAGTAACTCGATTATTCAACAAAAGGTTAGCGTTCACCTGAGAGTGAATTTCCTGCTCCCATTGCTTGGCTCTGTTCCTTGTAATTGGACCCACTATATCAGATGCAATTTCATTGTGAGGTGGGTGGATGCTATCCTCATTAGTCTCCCCCGCTTAAGAAGGAGTCGTCCTCGACTCAGACTCACTGACAAATGGAAGCAAATCTTTGACACTGAAAGTTGTACTCACATTGGAATATTCAGGGGGAAGCTCAATTTTTGTAAGCGTTATCATTTATCTTTTCGAGAACCTGGAATGGACCATCACCCCGAGGGGATAACTTACTCTTGCGCTGTTGGGGAAACCGATCCTTGCGTAGATGCAACCATACGAGGTCACCGGGCTGGAATATAACTCTCTTCTTACCCTTGTTCGCTTGCTTGGCATACTGTGCAAATTTCTTCTCGATATTCTTTCTTGTGTCATAATGTAGCTTCTTAATAAATTCTGAGCACTTTGCAGCGCCCATGTTAGCTTGTTCCTGTGATGGAAAAGGCAAAAGATCCATGGGTGTATGTGGTTTAAAACCATAAACAATTTCAAAGGGACAGAAATTCATTATTGAATGTACTGCCCTGTTGTAAGCAAATTCGACATGTGGAAGGCATTCTTCTCACATTTTCATATTCTTTTTCAGCACACCTCGCAAAATTGTAGACAGAGTATGGTTGACAACCTCAGTTTGCCCATCAGTTTGTGGATGACAAGTAGTAGAAAATAACAACTTGGTGCCAAGTTTTCCCCATAGAGTCTTCCAAAAATAGCTTAAAAATTTGTATCTCTATCCGAAACAATAGTCTTCAGCACCCCATGTAAACGAACTATCTCCCTGAAAAACAATTCAACAATGCGTGAAGCATCATCGCTCTTATGACATGGAATAAAATGTGCCATCTTTGAGAATCGATCAACAACAACTAAAATGGAACCCCCCTCAAAGATCGAGGTAATCCTAGAATAAAATCCATGGATATATCCTCCCAAGGTACATTCGGAATTGGTAATGGAATATATAGACCATGGGGATTAAGGTGAGACTTAGCTTTCAAGCAAGTTAGGCACCGCTCTACATGTCGCTGGACATCACGTCTCATATGTGGCCAAAAGAAATTATCAGAAAGCATGTCCAATGTCTTTTTTACACCAAAATGACTAGCTAATCCACCTGCATATGCTTCCTGTAAAAGAACATTGCGAATAGAACAAACTGGAATACATAGTTTGTTAGTCCGAAACAAGAATCCATCATGCACATAATATTTGTCCCATCCTTTGCCAGCAATGCATTTAGAGAAAGGTTTTTTAAAAGCATAGTCATTAGCATAAAGGGTTTCAATTGATTCTAATCCAAGCACTTTTGTATGTAGTTGTGTAACCAAACCACACCTTCTTGACAAAGCATCTGCAACAATGTTATCTTTACCACACTTATGTTTAACAGCATAGGGAAATGTTTCAATGAACTCAATCCATTTTGCATGACGACGGTTTAGTTTACCTTGGCTTTTGAGATATTCCAATGCTTCATGATCAGAATGGATTACAAATTCTTTAGGTAATAAGTAATGTTGTCATACTTCCAAAACTCGAACTAAAGCATAAAGCTCTTTGTCATAGACAGAGTAGTTCAGATGTGGACCATTTAGTTTTTCAAAAAAAGTAGGCAACAGGTTTCCCTTCTTGAAGTAGCACACCTCTAATGCCAATAGCACTTGCATCACATACGGTTTCAAAAGTCTTACCAAAGTTTGGTAGTTGTGGCAGCGGTGATTAACAAAGCTTTCTTTTCAACTCCAAAAGCTTGGTCCTGTTAATCTCCCCACTTGAATGGAGCATCCTTCTTTGTCAAATTGTTAAGGGGTGCAGCGATTGTGCTAAAATCTTTAACAAAGCGCCGGTAGAACCTCGCAAGACCATGGAAACTTCAAACTTGGCTCACATTTTTAGGAGTAGGCCAATCCTTTATCGCTTTAACCTTCTCTTCATCAACCAGGATGCCATCCGCAGTCACAACAAAACCAAGAAAAAAAACACAATCTGTGCAAAAAGGTGCACTTAGAAATATTCCTGTAAAGTTTTTCTGCTCTCAAAACAGCAAGTACTGCATTGATATGATCAAGATGTTCATCAAATGATTTACTATAGATCAAAATATCATGGAAATATACAACCACAAATTTGCCAATGAAGGCTCTTAGAACATGATTCATTAAACGCATAAAAGTTGAGGGAGCATTCGTTAAACCAAAGGGCATCACAAGCCATTCACATAAACCAAATTTGGTCTTAAATGCTGTCTTCCATTCATCTCCACTTTTCATGCGAATTTGGTGATAACTGCTGCCTAAATCAATCTTGGTGAAAATAGTTGAACCACTCAATTCATCTAACATGTCATCAAGTCCAGGAATGGGATGGCGATATCTTATAGTTATAGCATTGATGGCACGACAATCGACACACATACGCCATGACCCATCTTTCTTAGGGACTAAAAGTACTGGAACAACACACGGTGATAGAGATTCACGAACATACCCTATGTCCAAAAGCTCTTTTACCTGTCGCTGAATTTCTTTTGTTTCTTCAGGATTGGTGTGGTAGGTTGGATGATTTGGAAGAAAAGAGCCAGGTATCAAATCAATTTGGTGCTCAATGCCACGGATAGGAGGAAGACCAGCCGACACTTCATCGTAAAAAACATCCTCGAATTCCTGTAATAAATCAAGAACAGCACTTGGCAGTGATGAAGGTAAATGGTTAGTTGACAATAAGACCTCCTTGTGCAGGAGCACAAAGAATCGGGCTGTGGTGTTCCTCACTTCTCTCAAATCACTCTTGCTCACAAATAAACATTCATTTTGTCGTGTGAGTCTTGTATTTGCAGGAGGCTTTATGTGGTTGGATGGTTTAGAATTCTCTCTCTTACTATTTTTTGGGGTCTCACATAATTTTCTTTTCTCAATCTCCTCCTTTTTTATGCGAGCAACATCAGAAGCATGTATGTCTTCTGGAGACAATGGAACAAGAACCACCTTCTTCTCTTTGTGAATAAATGTGTATTTGTTTGACCGACCAAAATGCACAGAATCCACATCGAATTGCCATGGATGACCCAGAAGTAAGTGGCATGCTTGCATAGGAACGATATCGCAGTCAACCTCATCATGATACTCACAATTGAGAACGATAAGCGGACCATGGACAAAATCTTCACTGTTCCTGAATTATTCAACCATTGCATATGGTACGGATATGGATGTCAACGTGTTGGTAGGCGAAGCTTCTCAACAAGCAAGGCACTAACCATATTGTTGCAGCTCCCACCATCTATTATGAATCTGCACACCTGTCCTTTCACTTTGCATCGTGATTGAAACAAATTATGGCGCGACCCTTGCTCAGCTGTAATTAATTGAGTAGAAAGAACTCGCCGAACCACCAAAGAATGATCTGGTGCATTCAAATGATAAGTACTCGCAGTTGAACTTGTAGCAGACCCAAATACGCTACCATGTTGTGATGAAATAGAAGCTTCTGAATAATTAATATTGGCTAACAAATCATCAAAATCAGAACTAGTAATTTCCTCTGTATTTGGAGGAATAACAGCTTGTGGTACATCACCTGGAGCAACATGTGGATTAGACTGAATGGCCAAACAATTCAATCCCAGCTCATATTCACCATCCTCGGCTTGATACTCACAAGTTTGGAGATTTTCATTTGATAGTGGCAGAATATTGTGCTCACCCTCCGCTTCACTCTGAGAATCATAAGAACAATCAGCAAGTGCTATAATGGCACGCCTATTAGGGCATTCAGCTTGCTTATGTCCATGACCACCACATTTGAAACACTCGATCTTACTTGTCTTCCTTGGGGCTGCAGCAGCAGAGGAGTTGGACTGATTGGAACGTACAGCTTTGCCTTTTGCATCAGATTATTTGGCAGAAGTTGAAACTGGACGAGAAACTGCACGAGATGAAGGTCTGTGCAGCCCGGATTCTCTCTGCTGTGAATGGCGCCATGGAGTAGAACTATTATGGGCTGAAAATGGAACATAGGTCTTATAAGAGTCATCAAGCTGCCGTTCTGCCCTTTTGGCAAAATGAACCAATTCTGTTATATTTGTGTAGTTTGTCATGTCCACTTTATCCGCGATTTGTTTATTCAGTCCAACCAAGAACCGAGCCACTGTGGATTCCTCATCCTCAGTAATTCCCGTACGGAGTAGGCACATTTCCATTTCTTGAAAATATTCATCAACACTTCGAGTACCTTGCACAAGGCACTTGAGCCGCAGATGTAAGTCACGAGAATAATATGCAGAAACAAAACGACGTCACATTTCCCTCTTTATTTCTTCCCATGTGGTACGGTGAGGTCCAAATCATTGGTATTCTGCACGAATTTGATTCTACCAAGTTATAGCATAGCCTTTAAACTCAATAGCAGCAAGCTTTGCCTTCTTTATAGTCGGGTAATTATACAGATCAAATATCTGGTCCACCTTGGTCTCCCATTCAAAATAAGCATCGGCATTCTCCTTCCCGCTGAAAGGGGGAATGGACACTTTAACTTTACCCAAGCGATCTTCATCTTGGCGGTGTTCATGATTTTGGCGACGTCGATCACGGTATCGACCATGTTCGCCAAACTGGTTGTCACCATAGTTTCTAAAGTGGCCCAAATTAGCACCACCATGAGCACCATAACCACCAAGTTGACCATGAGGGCCCGCTCCCTGTACATCACTATAATCGGAATGATCATCAACATTGAAATCTGCAGCACCTCCAATAGGAACACGCCGTGCACGACAAAAATATTGCGGCCTCCTATTAACTCCATCAATATTACCAAAGCCAGCATCAAGTCCTCTGCCACCACCATGGCCACGACCAACCGTACCACCGCCACCACCTACAGCAGCACGACGTGCGGCTTCAGCCTGAAGACGTGCAGCTTCCGCCTCCAACGCAGAAGGATCATCATCCTCGATATGTTCATTATTATTTGGCAGAGGTTCCTCACGTTGTTGTTGCTGTAGTGATAGTTGAAGTGCTCGCATCTCTTGCATCAGTTGACGCATTTGTGCACACACCTCCTGGAAGTCTTCAGCAGAAACAGTAGCAGAAAAAGATTGATTCTCGCCTGCCATATTAGTAGAGAGGCAAAAATAATATATATATATATATATATATATATATATATATATATATATATATATATATATATATATATATAGTCACTCCCTCACCACTTACTGAACAAGTTCTTTCTCTTCCTGAAAGGTCAAGAACCGGGGTAGCAATCGGCAGTGGAAGAGTGATTGTACCAGAGGCGAGGTGCACAGCTCGCGATGCTTTCGGTGGAGTTTGGTGGGGTAAAATATAAGTGTAATGCACTGAAAAGTAGTGATGCAAGAATCGAATAATAATCCAAAAGAGTCTAAGTTGCTGATCACAAAGAAAAACAGGTGGGAAGGGTAGGAGCAAAGAAAAAAAATGGATGGAAAGCAACAATTGGCACCAATCAAACTGCTGCTCAAGCCCGACCTTTTTTTCTTTCTTGCAAATACTGATACGTCTCTTTTTTTAACAGAATTTTTTCTTTAACTATTTTTTTCTTTTTTTTGAACCTCTTGACAAACAACTTCTAAGTCTCAATTAAGGGTGGCGCAGCTATGACAAACAAAATGTCGGTGCCCATTGTTAGACTGATTTGGAAGCATTCAAGGGAGGGATGGGTGGGGAATTTTTTTTTGTATGTTTCAGAGAGAAAAAGAAGAAGAATAGATCAAAGGTAAAAATCAGGATAAAACTTGAGAAAGGAGAAAATGAAAATTCAGACCAGAAGAAATCAGACCAAGAAAAATCAGCAACTAAACAAGTCTCAATGGATTGAAAACTCGATGATGCAAACTACAATTCAGCGCAAGAAAAGGCTTATTTGTGGGCTGTAGGTATATAAAAAATCTATCCTACCAAAATAAGAATGATCCTAACGAGTAAACTGAGGTTCTGATACTAGATGATGTGCACACGCCTGTAGATCACGTGTGACGATTAGTTGTGGCCCGATCTTCTCGAAGGATCTGTGAACTTGATAACTATCGCTGTGTGACCTGGTGAGGAGGCAGTGCACCACGAGTCTATACACACGACGAACTACCGAGACAATCACCCTTCCACGTACCGATGATGCCAGCCCACGCAATCACACCGTAAAGATGTGAAGGCACAAAATGGATGAACCGCGATTCGGCGTTCTGCAACTCCCTCAGGAATTAAAAGAACAAGTTTGCAAGTCTCTCAAGACTCACATGGAAAGAAAACTCAAAGATTTGGTATTTCTGAATTGGCAGCCAAAAAGTCCCCTCATCATCTATTACATGGATATATATATATATAGCACTAGTGGAGTCGTTGGGTGGGATAAAACAAATAAAATCATGGAGCAGGAAATAATAGCACTCCTTTTATTAATAGCCTGGCCCAATGGAACTCTTTTGATGGTTGGCATTCTTCTGTGCGTTTGTACGTGTGTGAATTGCAACCTGGTTGTTGCCTTCTTAACTCAAGAATTTATTGGTTTTGCACATCCACAACTGATCTGCATGGTAGCTGAATGGTCCATCCTCTCTATGCACGTCCAGACTCCTTGCTGCCTTCTTAAATCATGAATTTATTTGATTTGCACATCCACAATTGATATGCATGGTAGTTGAATGGTTTATCCTCTCTATTTACGTTCATGCTCTTTTGTTCATATATTTGGAGGGTAAAAACCATCATCGTCCTATGTCAGTTCGTGCACTCCATCATTCCCCAGAACATTAAAACAAGTACTCAAAAGCATAGGCTCATCCAAAGTAATTCGATTATTCAACACAAGGTTAGCGTTCACCTGAGAGTGCATTTCCTTCTCCCATTGCTTGGCTCTGTTCCTTGTAATTGGACCCACTATATCAGAAGCAATTTTATTATGAGGTGGGTGGATGCTATCCTCATTAATCCTCCAACGGCTACATTTGATTCTCTTGTGGCCATTGGGGAGTGTACACTATAAATGGTTGCCGTGAGGGGCACTCCTCCTCACACTTCACATCATTTCATACCTCACTGAAATCACTCTTGCGCACATTGTTTTTCTTGCTCATTGAAGTACCCTTGCTCAAAATCCAACTAAAAAAGATTTACTTTTGTTTGAATTTGCAATTTGCTCTCAAGCTCTTCAAGGGAAATTCGTCGGGGTTTTTGCTTTTGCTAACATCACCTCTTTTGAGTTTTTGCTTCGTTGTGCTCTTACTTGTTGTGGCAGTGAAAGGAATGAAGAGGTTGTTTGGGAAGAGGAAGGAGGCTGCAAGCTCAAGCCATGGTGGAGATTCAAGTGCACACCCCTCTTCCGTTGCTACACCAAGTTCACAGAGAAGGAGTGTACGTGAGGACACTCCCATGGGTGAGAGGAGCAACCCACACCAACTTCTTCACGATAATGACCTCGACATACAAAGTGAAGATGAAAATCAAGCTCGCAACTCCTCCAAGATCGAGAGTTTTCTCATACAAAAGCTTAAGATCCGGATTTGATCTCCAAAATAGGTATGAATTCTGAATTCTTTTCCATTTGGCGTGCACTATGATGGGAAAACTTCGCTCACATAGAGGAGAGAGGTTCACACCTTCTCTCCATGCAATTCCTTTACACACTCAAAATAGGATTTGATAGTATTACTTTTACATTATTTCAAAAAGAATACACTATCCTATGGAAAGAATTAAGTGAAATCCTAGGCTTCTATAAATGTTGTTTGCTAGATATAGATACTTTGCCTAAGTTTAACAAACAAAGTTTTTGGCAAGATTAACTAGTGAGGTCATATGTAGTGCACCTATGAATAGCCACTTGCACAACCCTACTTTACGCTTTATGCATAGATGGGTGGCTATGACTATGTTCTCTAGAGGGGATGTAAGGATAGTGTGTGATGATGAGCTGAAAATTTTATTTTCCATGATTAAAAAGATAAAAGTGGCTCCAGTTATTGCCATAATAACACAATGGTTAGATTACATTCCAAGAACAGGGCCAATTGAATGCACTTCATTGATTACCCATATTGCTACATGGGTAGGAGCACTAGAATATTCTTTATTTGAGTATATTGAAAATGAAAGAGAATTGATTAATGAAGATTAATTAGTGCAAGGACATACAATATGACTCCTTGATATTTTATTATCCCGGCTTCATAAATGAAATTCGGTTACCTAACCCGAATTATCATTTGTACAAATGCCAGAGGCTAACCATTGACCTTCTTCCCATCGAGGATGCCCGAAGAAGTAATATCTTTGGCAGGGTAACTAGAAGCCATACAAGGAGAGCGGTCATGCCCCCGATAACCTCCACTGTCCATGAGTACGAAGAGGAAGAGAACCCAACGGGTGATGCACCCGGATGGACTCAACCCCCATCGTATGAGACCGAAGATCCGTCTTGGCATGGATGGCTAGGTGCGGTGTGGGAGCCACCCCTATCCAGTTCAAGCTCTAGCAGCTTGCCTCCAACGTCCATGAGAAGATGTCGTTCCTCTTCGGCTAGAAGTAATCGTGACTATAGCCAAGGAATGATGAATCTCACTAGACGTATGGAAGATCTTGAAGTGAGAACATGTGACATCTACAACACTCTCCAAGACCATGTCCAAGGTACCCAAGACTAGCAACAACACATGTACGCTCAATTCACCAACTTCAACTCTACGCTACAACAACAACAAGCCGATCTCGCGGCATACTTCCCTCATCAAGGGTTCAACCCTCATAACGGAGGTGAGTGAAGAAAGAGCTTGGGGGAGGACCCCCACTTGAGGTAAATTGTATCAACCCCTTTGCATATTTATTTTCCATTCACCCATCATCCACCTTGTATATATAAAAAAATAAATAAATAAAGTAGTATAGATTTGTTTTCAAATAAAATAAAAGATGTGCGATAAGAATGACTTGGAATTCACATAGATGAAAATGATGAATAGTTGCTCTATTTTAATATTCCTAAGTCCCTAGTTCACAACTTACTACTCTCCAACATATTGCTCTCATTGGCTCAAATTGTTTTTGCTTTGATTTGGAAATTGTGGGTAGCAAAAGCTTAATCCATTCTAAGTTGTTGTGAGATATGATATAGTGATAGGGCTGTTATTCCTAGTTTAAAAGTTAAACTTGGATTTTCGGAGAAAATTCTAAAAGATTTAAGTTACTCTCATTTGATTGGAAATACCTACCAAAGCCATATGATACATTACATTGATAGACCTTATGCATATGCTATTTGTCTTCACATTGAGCTTTGTCAAAATAGTATAGACCTATGTGAGATTTCATTCATTACTTTTTAAATTCAAGACTTCACTTGCACATGCTATACTTCTACACTAGAAGTAAGAAAAATTCCACCATACCACCATTCCACAATAAAAAGAGAAACTCCATATCATTCATGCTTAGTACTTTCTCCAAAATTTCTTGCATAAAAAGGGGTAGAAGACATGGCTACAAGAAAAAAGAAAAAGAAAAAAATGCATGCTTACATCATAAGCATGAGAGAAAAAAAGGAAAAGAAAATTAGCCATATTTCATCCCTGCAAATAAGATAGTCCACTCAAAAAGGAGACATCTCAATGTCCACATCCACCTCCATTCCATCACACATGCTCAAGTCCTGAAATCAAATTGTTTTGAATTAATTTCTCCTAAGGCTTGCTTTTTTGGGTTAGCAATATTATGTGTTGCAAATATGCCTACTATATTTCGTGCCAAGCTCCATGTAGATATTTACTACGCACTACTAACAATTCATCACTAGGAGGGGTGCTAGAAATGCTTGTTGGTAGGTTTTATATTATACATGTAAATCTGCAAGCACATAGAAACTATCGATGTAGCATTTCCCCTCTAAGAGTATTCCCAAAGGGTGTCATTTATATTCTCCCCAAAGGAAGGCTAGATGGAAGTAAAACAATCATCAAGTAGACAGGCTAGGTCTGCCTAGGTAGGGTTCTAGCAAGGATGGATAAAGGGTAAATGAGGTAGTGTGACACACACAAGAGCATTCTATCCTAAGGGGATAAATATGGTAAAGAGGGAATAGGCTAACAACTAGGTAGACTCCTACAATGCTTCTAATGTACATATACATAGCCTAGGTTAGTCACTAATGATCATATCAATTATGAATTCTCATGCTAAGTGGATTAACACATCGAGTATGGGTTTACCCCTAGCAATACTAGGATGACTCCCGCCAAGAGCTTGTGGCATAGCCGAACGTGGAGGATTACAAATGACAGATAGGGCTGTCACCACCTATTGCCTACCTCTTGAATCCGTGGGCATACGAGACATTCAACGCTACTGTCTATCCTAGCACCGTGCTAGCATATTAAGTAATTAGCTTTTGAGCCTAGGCACAAGCCATCCTAAGGCAATGAAATAAATCATCATTGAACCAATGTTAATTCATAGCATAAGTGATTCATGTTAACATAATCATATCATAGCTAATAAGACTATAGTGGAGGTTTATAGTGTTTATGATGATATAATGATAACATTATAGCATAATCATAAATACTACTCCTACCAGATACATGGAATCCACAATCAAAAAAGAAATGCTTCATCTAAGTATATGAACAATGGAAGACTAAATATAACAACTTTGTTAAAAATAAAGTCACAAATACAAATAGGAATATGAGAGACATACCTTTCCCAATTGGAAATTGGGAAGAGACTCCTTCTACTCCTCTCCTACTTGGACTATGGACTAGAGACTCTCCTCTCTACAGCCTATACTCCTCTAAACCTATGGAGAGTAGTGGATACAATGGATGAATACTCAAGTGGTGTGTGTTGAAATGAGGGGTGAGAGGTCCTATTTATGGCTTGAAGAAGGGTCGGTTCCTGCCACCAAAAGCGTGCGAATCAGTCACCCATGACCTCTTCAAGCCGGGAGGAGCCAACACGTGGTGTTTGACCGCGTTTGGCCCCAGGACCTAGTCGGCCGACTAGGGGGGTCGATCAACCTAGTCCTGGCTCCAAACGACCAGTTCTTCCTCCAGGTGGTTGACAGGTGGGTCCCATTCCATGATATGGGTGCTACACCATTGGATGGCCTCAGATACTTCTGTTTGTGGGTCATTTGATCCATGTGGTGCCATGTGGCGTTGCTTGATTGGCTGGAATGATATTTTATAGGATCCATCCCCTTGTTTCACTTCAATTCTGCATAGAATCCCTACATGCACTACTTTCTCCAAGGACAAGTTGAAATAGGTTAAATAGAAAGGTGATGTGTGCAAGAAATGATATTTCCTTCACATAATTGAGTTATATCGACAGGTGAAATTGGTATATAACAACCGTCAACAAACTTCCCCAAGCTTATCCTTTGCTCATCCCAAGCAAAGTCAAGACTTTAGGTTGATGATCAGGAGTTGTTACTATGTTCTATTTTTCGAAAGTACCATGTGTACAACAAAATACTCTACCTAGTATTGCAAAAATTGGCATGGTACTTCACTCATCTTAAGTCATTATGTGGCTTATGCCATCTCCTATTCACGGGTGATTAAAAAAAAGAACAGCAAATGGAGCACACATATCCTAGATGTCAAGTTCCACTCAAATTCCGGAGAGTTCAATTCAGATATCAAGTATCTCAATTTGATTCTCTCAAGTCTCTCCTTTGTGTGTATTTGAAATAAATCCTCACCAAGGCACTTTGCCTAAATTCATCCTACCTCTACATAAGGCTTGTATGTGGAGCATGGTAGGGAATATAGTAGGCATATTTGCAACACATAATATTGCTATGTCAAGAGAGTAAGCCTTTGGAGAAATCAATTCAAAATATTTTGATTCAAGACTTGTGCATGTGTGATGGAATGGAGCATCAAGACTTGTGACCTATGTGATGGAATGGAATTTTGCTTACTTCTAGTGTAGAAGTATAGCATGTGCAAGTGAAGTCTTGAATTAAAAAAATAATAAAAGCCTTTGGAGAAATCAATTCAAAATATTTTGATTCAAGACTTGTGCATGTGTGATGGAATGGAGCATCAAGACTTGTGACCTATGTGATGGAATGGAATTTTGCTTACTTCTAGTGTAGAAGTATAGCATGTGCAAGTGAAGTCTTGAATTAAAAAAATAATAAATGAAGTCTCACATAGGTTTATACTAGTTTGACAAAGCTCAATGTGAAGACAAATAGCATATGCATGAGGTGTATCAATGTAATGTATCATATGACTTTGGTAGGTATTTCCAATCAAATGAGAATAACTTAAATCTTGTTAGAATTTCTCCGAAAATCTAAGTTTCACTTTCAAACTAGGAATAACAGCCCTATCACTATATCATATATCACAACAACTTAGATTGGATTAAGCTTTTGCTACCCACAATTTCCAAATCAAGGCAAAAGAATTTTAGCCAATGAGAGCAATATGTTGGAGAGTAGAAAGTTGTAAACTAGGGACTTAGGAAAATTAATACATAGCAACTATTCATCATTTCATCTATGTGAATTCCAAATCATTCTTACTGCACATCATTTATTTTTTGAAAGCAAATCTATCCTACATTTTTTTATATGCAAGGTGAATGATGGTCTAAAGGAAAATAAATATGCATAGGAGGTTGATACAATTTACCTCAAGTGGGGGTCCTCCCCCAAGCTTGTTCTTCACTCACCTCCGTATCGAGGGTTGAACCCTTGATGGCGGAAGTATGCCGCGAGATCGGCTTGTTGTTGTTGTAGCGTGGAGTTGAGGTTGATGAATTGAGCGTCCATGTGTTGTTGCCAGTCTTGGGTACCTTGGACATGCCCTTGGAGAGTGTAGATGTCACCCGTTCTCACTTCAAGCTCATCCATACGTCTAGTGAGATCCATCATTCTTTGGCTATAGTCATGATGACTTCTAGTTGAAGAGGAATGACATCTTCTCATGGACGACGAAGGCAAGCTGCTAGAGCTTGAAGTGGATAGGGGTGGCTCCCATGGGGCTCCTGGCCATCCATGCCAAGACGGACCTTCAGTCTCATATGATGGAGGTTGAGTCCATCTGGGTGCATCACCCATTGGGTTCTCTTCCTCTTCATACTCATGGACCGTGGAGGTTGATGGGGGCATAGCTGCTCTCCTTGTACGGCTTCTAGTTACTCTTCCAGAGACATTACTTCTTCTGGCTTCCTCGATGGGAAGAATGTCAATGGTTAACCTTCGGCATTTGTACAAATGATAATCCGGGTTAGGTAACTGAATTTCATTGACAAAGTCGGGATAATAAAATATCAAAGAGCCATCTTGATCATGCTTAAGGGTATGTCCTTGCACTAAATAATCTTCATCAATTAATTCTCTTTCATTTCCAATATACTTAAATAAAGAATATTCTAGTGCTCTTACCCTAGTAGCAATACGGGTAATTAATGAAGTACATTCAGTTGGCCCTATCCTTGGAATGTAATCTAACCATCGTGTCATCATGGCAATAACTCGAGCAACTTTTATCGTTTTAATCATGGCAAATAATTTTTTTAGCTCATCATCACGTATTATCCTTACATCTCCTCTAGGGAACATAGTCATAGCCACCCATCTATGCATAAAGAATAAAATAGGGTTGTGCAAGTGGCTATTCCTAGGTGCACTACATCTGATCTCACCAGTTAAATCTTGCCAAAAACTTTGTTTGTTAAACTTAGGCAAAGTGTCTAAATCTAGCAACGTTTATGGAAGCCTCGGATTTCACTTAATTCTTTCCATAGGATAGTGTATTCTTTTTGAAATAATATAAAAGTAATACCATCAAATCCTATTTTGAGTGTGCAAAGGAATTGTATGAGAGAAGGCGTGAACCTTTCTCCTCTATGTGAGCAAAGTTTTCCCATCGTAATGCACGCCAAATGAAAAAGAATTCTGAATCCATACCTATTTTGGAGATCAAACCCGGATCATAAGCTTTTGTATGAGAAAACTCACGATCTTGTAGGAGCTTGTGTGCTTGATCTTCGACTTCACTTCGGATGTTGAGGTTGTCATCGGGATGAAGTTGGTGTGGGCTGCTCCTCTCACCCATGGGAGTGTCCTCTCCTACACTCCTCCTCTGTGAACTTGGTATAGCAACGGAAGAGGGGCGTGCACTTGAGTCTCCACCATGGCTTCAGCTTGCAGCCTCCTTCCTCTTTCCAAAGAATCTCTTCATTCCTTTCATGGTCACAACAAACAAGAACATAACAAGGCAAAAACTCGAAAGAGGTGGGGTTAGCGAAAGCAAAACCCCGACAAATTTTTCCTTGAAGAACTTGATAGCAAATTGCAAATGCAAACAAAAGAAAATCTTTTTGAGTTGAGAATTTGAGCAAGAGCGCCTCAATGTGGAGCAAGAAAACAATGTGAGCAAGAGTGAATTTGGGGAGGTATGAAATGAGGTGAAGTGTGAGGAGGAGAGCTCCTCATGACCACAACTTATAGTGTGCAATCTCCAACGGTCACTAGGGAACCAAATGTAGCCATTGGAGGAGAGAGAGCCACAATGGCCCTTTCCGCATGTCGGCCAAACAGGGGGGCCGACCTACCTGACAGGTAGGCCCCCTGTTCCCCCTTTTGGCATGTGGCTCCCCTATGGCTATGAAATTACCACGTTGGTGAAATACCACTTTTGCGGCTCAGAAAAATTGTTTTCCAAATAAAAACTCCTTTTTCAAAACCCAACAATTTTCTTTTTGTGAAAAATAAAGAAATAAAAATGATAGTTGAGAGTATAAGATTCTCAACTTACTAGGAAAACCAAATATGCAGTGGGGAAAATCAAACTAAATGTGAAAAACCAAATAAAGAGAAAAGAAAAACAAAGAGAAGGATAACTACCAATTTAACCTATTGGCTAGGTCTCACCATCGTCTAGTGAGATGGACATTCCTCCTTCTTCATTTCTTGGCATCCGGGCCTGGAGGGATGGGCTCGGACGGCTTGTCTTGCTTCTTCCGCTATACCTTCTTTGGCGTCTTGGTGGACTTGGGCCTTTGGGGGAGGCTCGGGCTTCTCCGTCTTCTTGGGGTGTCGACGTGGACAATAAGAAGAGTTTTCCGCATAGATCAAATTCCTCATGAATGCAGTGAGCGGATCCACCTTTGGAGGTGTGATTTTGACCTCTTGAATGTGTTTGACATTCGGCCCATACTTGATACGGATCATGGAGCATTGCTCCAACTTTGGGCGAAAGTTAAACTTCTCCTCCTTGCCATTAATATGGAAGTGGATTTATCCAACTCCCACATCTATGTGATCCTTCGCGGTGCTTAGGACGGTCGCCCAAGAATGAGCGACATATCCTTCTCGACCTCTATGTCGAGCACCACAAATCCACGAGTATGAAGCAGTTCCAGATTTTCACCGGGATATCTTCAGCGATACCCGCCGGATAACAGACAAAAAAATCAGCCAGTTGGAGCTGCATTGGTTTTGGAGTAAATTCCGTGAAGTTTAGCTGGTTGAAAACCACCTTGGGCATCACACTCACACTTGCTCCAAGATCACAAAGGGCCTTGTCAAAGTGGTGTGCCTCAATTGAGCATGAGATTGTAGGACATCCAGGGTCCTTCAGCCAGTTGCCTCCTTGTAGGGAAATCATGTTGACATTTTCCACAGGGGGTTCAGTCTGTCCTGGCATCTTGTCATTCTCCACAAGAAGAACAACAGCTACCAGTTGAGCCAACTGAGTCTCCAACATCTTGTTGAAAATCAATTGATTCTTTAAGGCTGAGGATAGTCCTTCAGTCTTGGCATTAATGCTCTCTAGGGTCTTGTCATTGGCCGACAACTTCTTGGATATAGCCTCATTGATCTTCAGCTGGCCAATGGCAAGTTCTCTAAAGTTGGTTTGATTTCCATTGTTGCCGTTGTTGTTGTACACTTCTTGAAAGAATGGGCGTGGGTTGGCCCCACCCTTGCTTCCTGGACGATAGCCATTATTATTTCCATTGTTGTCTACGTATAAGGCATCCTAACAGGTTTATGGGTAGTCATTGCCCGAATGGCCCGTGTTGCCACAGACTTCACAAGTGATGTGAGAGTCTAAGGCATAGGCATTGCCACATACCCACTATTGTCTTGTCCATCAATTTTCTTCATAAGGAGGTCCAATTTGGCAGCGATCATGTCCACCTCGTTCAAGTTGTGCATGCCTCGCTGGCGGGTATGGAGACGCTCATCACTTCAACACATGTTTGATACCATCTTCTCAATCAAATCTTTGGCTTTGGGATCCGTCAATGAGAAGAAGGCACCTCCAGCAGCAGCATCAACATGGTCACAGGCGGAAGGGATCAGCCCGTTGTAGAAGTTTTGGATAATGAGCCAGTCATCCATCCCATGGTGGGGACACGCTAAGATGTACTCCTGAAGCCTTTCCCAAGCCTCGGGAATAGATTCTTTGGCATCTTGCTGGAAGCTGTAAATTCTTCCACGTCAGGCGTAGGTCTTGCCCTATGGGAAAAACTTGGCGAGGAATGCCGTAGAACACTTCTCCCAAGTATCTACAACACTTTGGTTCGCTCTCCCAAGAAGAGAGAACAGAAACAGTCTAAGACGGACAGAATCGGGAGATACGTCCTTTATCTTAAAAGTGTTGCAGATCTCAAGGAATTGTTGCAGGTGAGCACTTGCATCCTCGTTAGCCTTCCCACAAAATGGGTTGGCTTGCACCATAGTGATAAGGCCAGTCTTGATTTCGAAGTTTACGTCTCCCATGTTAACAGTGGGCCCAACAGGCACATTGTTAGCGGAGGGAGCTGGAAACTCACGAAGGGTCTTCTAGGCCATTGGTGTTTCGGTTTTGGTGCAGTTGTGATGGCTTTCTTTGTCGCTCGAAGCTTCTAAGGAGTAACGGCACAAGTTCGATCTCTTAGAAGGGATTCGCGATCTTCAACAAAGTTTTTCGGCTAGCGAAAACCAGACATACACAACCCTTGTGACACCCGGTTCCGAAAATGAACCAAGTGAACGCATATGTGTGCCAAGGATGTTCAACACACATACACGAGTGCATTTACAAAAGAGTATACAGAAAATTTCCACAAAACAAGATTAATTAACCAAATTCTATTACTCAATTTATATTATCCTCGAATACAAGCTCTAATGAATATTAATGACAAGTTTGAACTAATGCAGCGGAAATAGACTAATTAAGCAACTAAGCAAACTAAGCATAAGGGATGCGCAACTCCATGCAACACCACAGGCAAAGCTGATGGTAGACACGGCCTAGAACTCCGCATTATTGCCATTAAACTCACAATCCTGACCTGCAACTGTTGGGGGGGGGGGATTGCAAGAGTGAGTACATATCGTACTCAGCAAGTGTGGAAAGTATGACATGTGGCTGATTCAAATAACGACAATAATAATTGCTAAGTGCTGAAAAGTATAGTAAAACATTTGAAAAGCAAAATACTTAATGCATGTGAAGTAAACCCATCATAAACCATGTAGTTATCATAATACTAGTCCCTATTCCATATCCATCATCATATACCAATATCCATAATCAATACCGGAGTTCAATTCATAACCATCCATAATCATAATACCAACCATAACCATCCCAAATACCATCCCAATACTGAGTTCCCTCTAATCATGTGAGGGTCCAGGTTGCTCATAACCGGGAGCACGGCTATCATGATTGTTTTAGACACACTCTGCAGAGGTTGTACCGCTTTACCCACGTGTTTGTGATTTCATCACCCGTCGGCGACTAAAGAACCTCCCTTTTTCCAATTACACTTCCTTTGGTGTATGGCCAAGAGATCTCAAAATAGCCTTTACAAAGGGATTACTAGCCTGTTTAGACCCCACTGAGGTTTCACCGGTGGTGATGCCTCCAACTGAGCACATCTTCAACCAAGGGCCCCCTCTTGAGCCATTCGGATCCCAGGGTAGTCCCACCAATCATCAACAAACCCAATCCAACTACCCCTTCCCCAAACATCCTTAATAGTCCAAATAGCACTAGCAAAGCCCTAATTAATCAGCTACACCGCACCCATACTTGGCCTTGTGGTGGCACTGTAAATCTTGGATGGTCGCTCCATGAACCGATCCTTAGATCTAAAGCAAGTAATCCACCATACATCTAACCCGTCCACATACCAGGCTTGCTTAGATCACCCATTACCATATCATATTAACCAGTTCATGTTAATCCATATACCATTAATGCATAATTAAATAATATAGTGGTTTCCCATCCTGATTAATTAAGCGATGCAAAAGGTAAAAACTCTTCCCGACTCTCTACCAGGTATTCCAGGTGACAAGGGTGGTCAAACAAATCTAGTAAACTTCCTATCGTAGGATTTCCATCAAATTGACACAAGCATGCAATTTGCAAACAAAACATTTATTTCAAAAACAGGATCAATATGCTTCAAGGACACTTGCCTTGCTCCGACGGATAGGGTTGCTCAAGCGCTTCGAAGTCTTGGTTCTGGAAATCCTCGTACACGACCTCTTGAGCACTTCCCTCTACTCGTGATCACACATACAAGAAAATATATACAAATCAACATGATGCACACACATTAATCAACATGCGACGACATGCATGCATGCAAAGTACAATAATTGATTAACTACAGTTATCTATGGATTAGATGCAACCAGTTCATACGTGTTCATACGAGTTTACGGGGGTTTTAACGAGAATTAATGCTGCTGAAAATAAAATTATGGCGCAACTACGATTAAATTACGTCCACTAGATTTAATACGCCGCTAAAATTCGCATCGGAAAAGCGAATCCTACCGTAGATGTGACGACTTCGAAGATCGCGGAACGATGGCGACGCGTAGACGAAGTGCATGGCCCAACGGTCCTCCGATGGCACGACGACGGCGACGTGACGTCGATGACGATCTCCGGCAGATGACGGCACCCTCCTTTTTTTCTTCCTCTCCCTTCCCTTTTTTTCTTCCCCGGCGGCGCCTCCGTTCTTCTCCTTTTTCTCTCTACCGGCGGCTAGGGTTTCTGGCGTCGTTGCTTCTGGTGTCGAAACCCATGAAGCCTCGCTCCCTTTTATAGCCGCAGCGGTCCAGAGGGTCGGTACCGACTCGGTACTGTGGCCAGAGGCGCGAGCTTGGCCGTGGCGCTGGGGGCGCGTGCGAGCGGTGCAGGCGCGCTGGGTGGCTTGGCCACGGGACGCGGGGTGCGGGACTCGGGCGGGCGAGCTGGGCCAGGCGCGGGGGCGCGTGGCGCGCTGGCTAGGCCGGCTCAACCTGGTCGGCGGGAGGTTGCCCCTTTTTTTCTTTTTCCTTTATTTATTTTTTACATATATAAATATTATTATTATATATTATTATTTATTATTATTTTATATATTATTATTTTATATATTATTTATATTTTTAATTTGTTTCTTTAGGTTTCACAAATATATATTATATATATATATTATTTTTTTATATATTTATAACTTAATACATGCTTTATGCTATATTTATTATTTTTTCTTCTTTGCTACACATATTTGTATATGTATGTTTTATATTTTATTATCTTTCTTTTATTTTATTAATGCTTAATGCATGATCATGTATGCAATGCATGATGCGAAAATTGAGGGTGTTACAACCCTGTTTTCACATAAAATGTGAAAACAAAGAAGGGTCATCCTACAAAAACCTACCAGGGTCCTATCCTATTCACTCAATCATGTAATACTTCGGCTGCCTTCCCCGGCGCCGGCGCCAGAAATGCTTGTTGATATTTCCTACACACTACTAACAATTCATCCCTAGCAGGGGTGCCAGAAATGCTTGTTGGTCGGTTTTATATTATACATGTAAATCCGCAAACGCACGAAAACTATCGTTGTAGCATTTCCCCTCTAAGAGTATTCCCAAAGGGTGTCAATTTTATTCTCCCCAAAGGAAGGCTAGATGGAAGTAAAACAATCATCAATTAGAGAGATTAGGTTGGCCTAGGTAGGGTTCTAGCAAGGATGGATAAAGGGTAATTGAGGTAGTGTGACACACACAAGAGCATTTTGTCCTAAGAGGATAAATATGGTAAAGAGGGAATAGGCTAAGAACTAGGTAGAGACTCCTACAATGCTTCTAATGTACATATACATAGCCTAGGTTAGTTAGTAATGATCATGTCAATTATGAATTCTCATGCTAAGTGGATTAACACATCGGGCACGGGTTTACCCCTAGCAATATTAGAATGACTCCCGCCAAGAGACTGTGGCATAGCCGAACGTGGAGGATTACAAAGGACTGATAGGGTTGTCACCACCTACTGTCTACCTCTTCAGTCCATGGGCATACGAGACATTCAACGCTACTCTCTATCCTAGCACCATGCTAGCATATTAAGTAATTACCTTAAGAGCCTAGGCACAAGCCATCCTAAGGCAATGAACTAAATCATCGTTCGAACCAATATTAATTCATAGCATAAGTAATTCATGTTAACATAATCATATCATAGCTAATAAGACTATAGCAGAGGTTTATAGTGTTTATGATGATATAATGATAATAGTATAGCATAATCATAAATACTATTCCTACCACAAACATGGAATTCACAATCAAACAAGAAACGCTTCATCCAAGTATATGAACAATGGAAGACTAAAGATAACATCTTTATTAAGAATAAAGTCACAAATACAAATAGGAATATGGAGACATACCTTTCCCAATTGGAAATTGAGAAGAGACTCCTTCTACTCCTCTCCTACTTGGACTATGGACTAGAGACTCTCCTCTCTACACCCTATACTCCTCTAAACCTATAGATAGTAGTGGATACAATAGATGAATACACAAGTGGTTTGTGTTGAAGTGAGGGGTGAGGGGTCCTATTTATAGCTTGGAGAAGGGTTGGTTCCCGCCACCAAAAGTGAGCGAATCAGTCACCTATGACCTCTTCAAGCCGGGAGGAGCCAACATGTGGTGTTTGACCGCGTTTGGCGCCAGGATCTAGTCGATCGACTTGGGGGGTCAGCCGACCTGGTCCTGGCTCCAAACGGCCAGTTCTTCCTCCACGTGACTGACAGGTGGGTCTCATTCCATGATATAAGTGCTACACCGTTGGATGACCTCGGATACTTCTGTTTGTGGGTCATTTGATCCATGTGGTGCCATGTGGCATTGCTTGATTGGCTAGAATGATATTTTATAGGATCTGCCCGCTTGTTTCACTTCAATTCTTTATAGAATCCATACATGCACTACTTTCTTCAATTCACGCGCTTTTGGTTGCGGTAACCAACCCTTCTCCAGCTATAAATAGGACCCCCTACCCTCACTTCACACACACACCACTTGAATATTCATCCATTGTATACACTATTCTCCATAGGTTTAGAGGAGTGTAGGCTATACAGAGGAGAGCATCTAGTCCATAGTCCAATTAGGAGAGGAGTAGAAGGAGTCTCTTCCCAATTTCTAATTGGGAAAGGTATGACTCTCATATTCCTATTTGTATTAGTGACTTTCTCTTAAGAAAGATGTTATTTTTAGTCTTCTATTGTTCATATAATTGGATGAAGCGTTTCTTGTTTGATTGTGGATTCCATATATGTGGTAGGAGTAGTATTTATGATTATGCTATACCATTCTCATTATATCATCATAAACACTACAAACCCCCACTATAGTCTAATTAGCTATGGCATGATTATGTTAATATGAATCACTTATGCTATGAATTAACATTGGTTCAATGATGATTTAGTTCATTGCCTTCGGATGACATGTGCATAGGCTCTTAATGTAATTATTTAATATCCTAGCATGGTGCTAGGATAGATAAGTAGCGTTGAATGTCTCATATACCCACGGATTGAAGAGGTAGGCAGTAGGTGGTGACAGCCCTATCTGTCCCTTGTAATCCTCCATGTTAGGCTATGCCACAGACTCTTGGCGGGAGTCGTCCTAGTATTGCAAGGGGTCAACCCGTGCCCGATGTGTTAATCTGAATGTGGCCTAGAGGGGAGTGAATAGGCCTTTTTGAATTTTAGTCGGAACCTACAACACTTAGCAAATTGATCAAATACCAAGAAATCGGACTAGTCCGGTAGTGTGCGGACTAGTGCGGTGCGTGCAAACTAGATTGATCAAGTTAGATCAATGATCTCAATACAAGCACAGTACGCAGC
Source organism: Tuctoria greenei (assembly GCA_036927565.1). Lineage (NCBI taxonomy): Eukaryota > Viridiplantae > Streptophyta > Magnoliopsida > Poales > Poaceae > Tuctoria > Tuctoria greenei. The sequence goes on along the minus strand of JAYESD010000012.1, from coordinate 98,700,589 downwards.
GGAATATAGTATGTAACTTGAAGATATTGAGTCAATGAAATTAAGTGTAGAACAAACTAACTTTGGTTTCAATGTTTTAGCGTAAGATATACAAGATCAAGTAAACCCTAGAATGTGATATGAAAAACTAAGAACAAGATTGACATAAGAGTTTATCCCGTGGTTCGGTTCCCACAGAGGCAACCTACATCCACGTTGAGGAGCCTATGAAGGGACCAGGTCTTCTCCAACCCTACCCTCGTTGAATCGCCACGGAGGCCGATTCTCTTCCACTATCACAAAGGGTAAATCACCAAGTTCAAGGGGTCTTCTCACAAGTTGAGGGCTCCCCAAGATTACAAATCAAACACCACCAAGAAGACACTCGTAAGATCCACAATAAAACAACAATAGTGTGTCAGAGAATCAAACCCAAGAGCTCAAGACGTGAGAATTGTCTCTCTCCTTTGATCCAAAGTTAATCCTCAAGGATTTAATCTTTCTTGCGATGGATTGTGTGGAGAGATGTGTTTTCTAGGCTCTTGGAGGGTGTGATGGCGCAGAGAGCCGAGAGTGTTGAAAGTAGGGCCGTGCACATCTATTTATATAGGGGTTTCCAAAGGTTACCATTAGGGTTTCGAGAGTCCGGACTAGTCCGTGGTGGAGTCTGGACTAGTCCGGTGTATAGGAAACCCTAAGTTCTCAGGAATATCGGACTTGGCCGGCCTTGGGCGGACTAGTCCGATTTATGCTCTAGAAATTTCGGACTAGTCCGGTCATTATCGAACTAGTCCACCTGTGGTGAACCCCTTAGTGAATTGAGGACAAGTCTGCACTTGGAGGACTTGTCCGATTTTAGTCAGAGAGGTTATCGGACTAGTCCGGTTATTATCAGACTTGTCTGATGTCGTGCAAAGTTGTGAAGTGTTGAGGACTAGTCCACACTGGGGAGGACCAGTCCGATCTTAGTCAGAAAGATATCGGACTAGTCCGTGGTGATGTCGGACTAGTCCGATCCGTGTAAACCTGGACTGTGCAAACAAGTCCGCACTGGGAGGACTTGTCTGATTTTGAATAGAGGGATTATCGGACTAGTCCGGGGTAAATTTGTGCAGTGAATGAGTTTTCTTGTGCTTGAGCTCTTGGGGTGTGTTTCTCCAACACACTCCATAGACACTGATCTAATCTATTCAACTCTTGATCTCTTTTCCATATAGATCCTCATTCTCCTTTCTTTTTGCGCTTTCTTCATAATTTCATTAAAACTTGTGCTCATCTCAACAATTTGGTTAGGATCTCATTTGTTTGTAATAAATCAACCAAAACCCACAAGGGATGCCTAGATGCACTTTCAATCTCCCCCTTTTTGGTGATTGATGACAACCAATTGAGATTTCACAAAATATGATAAAAGTACAGAATTTTCATAAAGTGTGCACATATGAGTTTAGTACAAGTTAAGCAATGAAAACATAGGTCATATGTGCACTCTTTATGGTGGGGTGTAAAAGTACGTGAGTGTGAGCAATAATCGTGATGAAAATAAATGATTGACATGGAAATACCAATATCAAGCATATATGTCAATTCCAAAGCAAAATCACATATTATCTCAAATCATCATCACAAATTTCATAACATAAGCATAAACATAGTCATTCCATCAGACTACAGTACTAAAGTTAGAGATACAGAATTAAAGTTTTACAACCCAAAAGAGACACAAAAAGATACACAATTGAAGCTCTCATCTCTCAACCTACAACTAGGAGCTAGTGACCCCGCCTCAATCTCTCCCCCTTTGGCATCAGGGCACCAAAAAGAAGGAGAGGAGGAATCTAGTGGCTCATTCCTCACCGTCGGTCCTCTCCTCATCTTCATCTTCATGTTGGGTAGGAGGAGGAAGAGCATATCCACTCGAAGTGCCCCCAATGCCAAAGTAAGCAAGCTCAGAGAGAGTCAAAGGTCCAAGCTCAGTGAAATCAGAGGCTAAATCTTCAAAGATAACAGGGGATCCAATAGGCTCAATCTCTAGCTTCTGGCAAATATGCTTGACATTTTGCTTTATGTATCTCATATCATCCTTCGTTGCCTTGTTCAGCTTATGAATTTTCACTTCGGCCTTCTTGCATGAGCCAAAGATGGCTGCCAAATACTTCAAGATTCCACTAGGATAACCTTTTTGGGGAGGGGCCCTAGTGGTGAGAGCAGTCCTCTCATCTCCTCGAGCTCTCCTCGGAGCCTCTTCACTGGACACTGGAGATGGAGCAGCTGTTGACGGTCCTTAAGTACCAAATCTTGACCGTCAATTCACCTCACAATGTGCATAAAAGAAACACAAAACATAGTGGTAGGGTTATACACTAACCCGATTCCACAAGTGTTGGTGTTTATTTGTATGCAGGTGAATTATTACCCAAAATACCAAAACATGCAGGGATGAATCCATGAAAATGGATTTCAACGAATCAGGCGATGACGCATGGCAACACATGGATCAAATGGCCCACAAAAAGAAGAATACGAGGAGATCCACTGGTGTTGCACCAATATATATCAAGAGGGCCCACCTGGAAGCCATCTGGAGGAAGCACTCCCTGAGGGGAGCCTTGACCAGGTCGGCCGAACCCCCTGGTCAGCCGACCTCTTCCTGGCACCAAACTCGGTCAAACGACACGTGTTTGCTCCTCCCGGCTCCCTGAGGTCAATGGTGACTGATTCGCGCGTAAATTATGGCGGGAACCGACCCTTCTCCACCTATAAATAGACCCCCTCACCTCACTTCTCACACACACCAAAAGTTGAGAATAGTGCTACACTCCAAAGGTTTAGAGTAGTCCTAGAGGCTAGCAAAGTAGAAGGAGAGTGTGGTGAAGAGTCTAGGAGAAGGAGGCTTGGGCTTGTCAAGTCCCTCTTCTACACTTGTACCCCTACAAAGTTTTACTCAATCAAGTAAGCCTTTGTGAACTCAATACAAGTTTGATCTTTTGTTCTTAGTAGTTTGCACAAGTACTTGTGGGTTCACTGCTTTATTTCATTAGTCTCTAGTTGTAGCTTTGTGTTCGAAAAAACTAGAGTAGTGATTTAGAACGTAACCGTGGTGCTTAAGTTATAAATGATCAGTGAATATCTCGTAGACCCACGGATTGAAGAGGTAGGCAGTAGGTGGTGATAGCCCTATCTGTCCTTCATAATCCTCCACGTTCGGCTATGCCATAGGCTCTTGGCGGGAGTCGTGCTAGTATTGCTAGGAGTAAGCCCGTGCCCGAAGCAAGCATCTACTGCAAACTACCTTGAATTAGGATCAATACTTTGAATTCCTCTTTGTTCCTCGCCTACCAAACAACTTTGTGTCCTTGGGTGAGCTAGTTCGATAGATTAGCACACGTTCTTTGGATTCGATACCCTTGGGAATACTCCTTAAGGGGAAGTGCTACAACGGTATTTTCGTGCACTTGCGAATAACTCTGTGGTGTTAAGAAATACCAACAAGCATTTCTGGTGTCGTTGCCAAGGAACGGTTGCTGTTAATCTTCGAACCAAGATCACCCTCGTATCATATCCCCCTTATCTATCATATTACCTTTCTTATTCTTACCTTACCACCACCATATAAATGGAGCAACCCACCATTCTTTCTTATTCTGCTCCGAAGGGCAAGTTCTGTGAGCCACCGCCTTCGGCGGAACCTATTTGTTCAACCAGCTATGAACTTCACCCTGGCTTTATAGCCATGGTTCTGGAACAATCCTTCTCAGTAACGGATTGTGAAAACCCTTACCACCATCTACGAGAGTTCGAACAACTGTGTTCATGCCTTCTAATCAAAGGTATGACACATGAAACTCTCAAATGGAAGTTGTTTCCTTTTCCCCTCAAGGAAAAATCCAAACAATGATACAACCACTACGTTGGGAAGACAAACGGTGATTGGAGTGAATTACGAGACAAATTTTGTCTTGCTTTCTTTCCCATTGCCCGAATTGTTTCCTTACGAAAGGAAGTACTGTGCTTCCAGCAGATGGAGAAGGAATCCATATGTGCAGCTTGGGACCGATTTTCTCTTTTGAAAAATTCTGGCCCAGATTTGTTAATCCCTGATCCAATGCTTTTGCAACATTCCTTCATGGTATTAAACAAAGAGTCTGCCCTATATCTTGACATTACGGCTGGAGGATCTTTCCTCCATAAGACTCCAGAAGAAGGCAAGGATCTTCTGGACAGAATTCTAGAAAATTCTTCCTTCATTATGGGTCTTAATGAGCCTCCCCAAGAGGAAGTTGTGTCAAGAACGGAGGATACACTCTTGGACAAGGATGAACCCATTTCTTGTTTACCCCAAGCCTTGCTAGAGGAATCCTCTCCCGAACCTAAGACTACGAAGGTAGAAGAAATTCAACCCTTGCAGTTTCCATTTTACTTCGAGAAAGAACCTTTTGAAGATTATGGAAATACCTCGAAGTATTGTTGCTATAGGAAACCTTCATTGCCACCAACTCCACCTGAACCACCTAACGGGGTGTTCGCCCGTCAGACGGTGACCTCTATCCTAAGCAGAGAGTGGACAGCTGAAGTCGAAAATTCACCCGAAATTCTTCGAATGACCTCACCTTTGGCTACCATTTTATGTTCTATTAGAGGGACACCAATGAGAATCCTATACAACCCTACTGTTGGAGAAAATCTCATCTTCGATTCTTGTGCTCTCGCCATTCTTGGTGATGTGCCATTGGCACCAACACGCAAATCCTTTCGAGATTCATTGGGAACCATTCTTGAAGGATGTGGGGTTCTGCAACAAGTGTTTGTTAGACACAAAGATGTTGAGGCTCTCCTAGATTTTCTCGTGTCGAAATACAAGATTTCGACAACATGATAGGGATTGCCATAGAGAAATTTCTCATAGAAGTTCCTTTGGAAGGAAGCCTCAATATCAATCTTGGAGGGAGACGTTTCTCCATACCTATTCTGCGTTCAAAGAACACATCTGCAGAATCTCCCATCCAAGATGAGCCAATGGAGGAGGTTAGGACTCTTCAATTTTTAGAACCTCCTGAAATTGAAGGAGAAGAAGACTTCGTCCAAGAGGAGGATGAATTTCAGGAGGAAATTGAGTTGCCAAAAGAAGAGCCCTCCCCAAAACCTCCTGTTGAGCTCAAGATTCTACCTCCAGGCCTACGCTATGCCTTTCTAAATGGCGATTTGGAAGCCCCTGTCATCATAAGTGACAAGCTTTCAGAGGATGAAACGCTCAAACTCATAGTCATGTTAGAAAGGTATAGAGCTGTTTTTGGATATTCACTTCAGGATCTCAAGGGAATCAGTCCAGCATTATGCACCCATCGTATTCCTATTGACCCTGAGAGTGTCCCCTCAAGGGAACCTCAAAGGCGATTGAATAATGCGATGCGGGAAGTTATCAAGAAAGAAGTCTTGAAACTTCTGCAGGCCGGGATTATTTACCCCGTTCCTCATAGTGAATGGGTAAGTCCACTTCAAGTAGTGCCTAAGAAGGGAGGTATGACGGTCGTTCAAAACGAGAGGAATGAATTAATTCCTCAACGGACCATCACGGGATGGAGGATGTGCATTGACTACCGAAAACTTAACAAGGCAACAAGGAAAGACCATTTCCCATTAGCCTTCATCGATGAGATGTTAGAGCAATTGGCAAAACACTCCTACTTCTGTTTCCTTGATGGCTATTCGGGATATCATCAAATTCCTATCCATCTCGATGATCAAAGTAAGACCACGTTCACATGTCCTTACGGGACCTATGCGTACCGGCGTATGTCCTTTGGACTGTGTAACGCTCCTGCCTCTTTCCAGAGATGCATGATGTCTATATTTTCAGACATGATCGAGGATATCATGGAAGTTTTCATGGACGATTTCTCCGTCTATGGAAATTTTTTTGATCATTGTCTAGAAATTTAGACAGGATCTTACAAAGATGCCAGGAGAAGGACCTTGTGCTTAATTGGGAAAAGTGCCATTTCATGGTCCGAGAAGGCATCGTTCTTGGACACTTGGTGTCTGAGATCTATGGAAAAACTTTTGATCATTGTCTAGAAAATTTAGACAGGTTCTTACAAAGATGCCAGGAGCAGGACCTTGTGCTTAATTGGGAAAAGTGCCATTTCATGGTCCGAGAAGGCATCGTTCTTGGACACTTGGTGTCCGAGAGAGGGATAGAGGTGGATAAAGCTAAAATTGAAGTTATTGAAAAACTTCCACCTCCTATCAATGTTAAGGGAATCCGCAACTTTTTAGGTCATGCGGGGTTCTACCGACGATTTATCAAGGATTTCTCCAAAACCGCTAGACCCCTCACCAACCTATTAGCTAAAGAAGCTCCCTTTGATTTCGGTGATGAATGCCTTAAATCATTTGATATACTCAAAAAGGCACTCATCTCAGCTCCAATTATCCAACCTCCTGATTGGACACTGCCATTCGAAATCATGTGTGATGCCAGTGACTTTGCTGTTGGTGCAGTTTTAGGTCAAACCAAAGATAAAAAGCATCACGCAATAGCCTACGCTAGCAAAACTCTGACAGGAGCCCAACTCAATTATGCCACAACTGAGAAAGAGCTCCTAGCAGTAGTTTTTGCTATTGACAAGTTTGGATCCTATTTGGTTGGAGCAAAGGTCATAGTCTACATAGACCATGCTGCTTTGAAATACCTGCTTACCAAAAAGGATGCTAAACTCAGGCTAATTCAATGGATTCTTCTACTCCAAGAATTTGATTTGGAAATAAGAGATAAGAAAGGAGTAGAGAATTCAGTAGCAGATCATCTTTCACGTATGGAAGTCACACAAACCATGGACATACCTATCAATGACTTCCTATGAGATGATATGCTCCTCAAGGTGACAGACTCTCACCCTTGGTTTTCGGATATCGTGAAATTTATGGTCACGGGATACGTACCACCAGGGGAGAACAAAAAAAACTCATTTATGAGAGTCGTAGACACCTTTGGGATGACCCTTACCTCTATCGAGTATGCGCTGATGACCTTCTTAGAAGGTGCGTCCCATCAATCGAAGGCACCAAAATTATAGAGAAATGTCATGCTGGCCCCTATGGTGGTCATTACGGTGTTTACCGTACTCAGGCAAAAATCTAGCAGAGTGGATTCTATTGGCCTTCAATGTATGAAGATACCAAGGAATTCATTCGTAGATGTTGGAAATGCTAGAAGCATGGAGGAATCTCTGTTCTCGATGCGATGCCCCTAACATACAATCTTCGAGTGGAATTATTTGATGTATGGGGTATTGATTTCATAGGACCTTTTCCTAGGTCTTATGATTGCGAGTATATTCTGGTTGTCGTCGATTATGTGTCAAAATGGGTAGAAGCATTGCCATGCAAAAATGTTGATTCCAAGCAAGCAAGGAAAATGTTCCATGAGATCATTTTCACACGTTTTGGAACTCCCCGTATGGTCATAAGTGATGGAGGGTCTCATTTCATAGATAAGACCTTCCAGAACTTTTTAAGGGAACTTGGAGTCCAGCATAACATTGCTACCCCATACCACCCACAGACAAGTGGTCAAGCAGAAACATCTAATAAGCAAATTAAGAATATTCTACAAAAGACTGTCTTGGAAATGGGAACGGGATGGAAGCAAAAGCTACCCGACGCATTGTGGGCATATCGTACTGCCTACAAGACACCTATTGGCATGTCTCCTTTCCAACTTGTCTATGAGAAGACTTTCCATCTTCCCGTAGAATTGGAACATAGAGCGTATTCGGCCATCAAACGGTGGAACATAAATCTTAATGAAGCTGAGAATCACCAATTAAAGCAAATCTCTGAGTTGGAGGAATGGAGAGATAAGGCATACCACAATGCCAGGATTTATAAAGAGAGAACCAAAAGATGGCACGATAAGAGGATTATGCCGAAAGAGTTCAAACCTGGAGATAAAGTTTTACTCTTTAACCCTAGGGTTAAACTCTTTGGACATGGGAAGCTTAGAAGCAAATGGGAAGGACCCTTCACTGTAGTAGAGACTTCATCCCATGGAGCAATCACACTCCAAGGTGATGACGGTCAACTATTTAAAGTGAATGGGCGCCGACTCAAATTATTTCTCGATTCCCAGAAGCATACAGAAAAAGAATTTGACGTGGTAAATCTAATCAATTTCCATGTCATTTCTTTCAATTCTGTTTAAATCCTCCGCGTCCAACTAATGGGCCCATCCAATTTTTCTTCCAGAAGGCCCATTTGATCGACCCAAGAAAATTTGGCCCAAACGGAGCCGAAAAGTGTTCGGTCGAACCCTAGGGTCGGCCGATCTTCTCTTCGCGCCGTTCGTGTTCTGTTTTCTCGTGTTTATCCTCCCCGATATCTTCCACAAAATCCTCGGTGAAACGCATCATTCCCCGCCTATTTAAAGGACGGAAACAAAGAGGAAAGCTGCACCTCATTGAATAATCATCTTCCTCCCGTCCTCGTCATGGCCGACAAGAAGATTGTGCCTCATGCCTCCTCCAGCTCAACCTTCAACCTGAGCGGAGACATTAAGCTGACTAATGCCAAACCTTCCCTCGCCTTGGAGTCCGTCATGGCGATCGATGTCAAGCCTCTTGCCATGATCCCGCCTGCAACGACTCCACGCGGGTGCAGCCCTACAGCTCGTAGTGCTGTTCGGTCGCTCTCCCCTCCGAGAACGATGATGAAGTCGACGACGCCAGGACGTTCGACTTTGGCTGGGCTGAGCCCGGTCAGGACACGTCTTTTCCGCGGAAAAGACGAGGCTCTCCCATCGTTGCAGCCCGACGAGGAGTTCATGTATACATTGAAGACTAAGACGGGCGATGTAGTGAGCCACCACTACAAGATGCCCACCTGTACCTCGCCGGAACGCATGGGAGATCGCTTTCTTATCCACGGGGTGCGCAAAACCGAAGGAGGCAACGCTAAGGGCCTATTCAAGCGCGTGGATAATCTGGCAATGGAGGAGTCGACGGGCTCGTCGCCCTCCAAGATTAGGCGACACATCCCTCCGCCTTCCATCAACGGGCCTCCCGGTCAGTTTGAGGGCAGTGATGAGGATTCTCCTCGTGCCCCTATAGTGGCACAGCTGAACAAGGAGTTCGCTTCTCTCCGCTTGGAGAACAAGAAGCTAACTGACTTGGTGGCTGAAGGGCGCATTGAGAGGGCGGAACTGAAGGACGAAATCATGACCCTCAAAGAGGAGATTGACGGTGTTCGCCGTGGCATGAGTGCCAAGCTGCGGCGCTTGTGCAATGCCATCGGGGAGCCCAACATCTACAACGCACCATAGTTTAGATGTCCCGACAGCATAGGATGCTTACTACTTAGGATATTTATTCTTTTCCAATCATTTGTTTTCCAAAGTTAGGTTGAATAATGTAAGCATCACCATATTTTGATTTCAATAAAGTGAACTTACCGGTTCATCTAACACCGATAAGGTTCCCCCTTTAGTTTATTTTGTTGAATAAAGAATTCAGGAAACAAGTGTGGGGGAAACATGTCCCCAAGTCACGAAATCTCGACGTGAAAAATTCACGTTGCATATCAAAACACGTCGCGACCGAATAAACAAAACAACCCGATGAAACAGAGCCACAGAAGAGCCACCAGAAGGTCGGCTGAACTCCCTGGTCGGCCGACCTGTTCTCTGCTCCGTACGACTCCGTTTCTCTTCAGAAAATCGGTTTGGATTTCTTATCCCCACTTTTATGCGCTACCATGCTGTTTGAGTTGGTTTCATATTTTTCATTGCATATCTAAAATGAATCAACTCAAAAAATTGAAATAAAATTTGGTAGTCAAGAATTTGCTTAAGCTGAAAATTTGAATACTTTATATTTCAATTCATTACCTTGTTTATGATTCCCATAATTTAATAGGAAAACACATCATCTAGGTATTTGACTAGTGTGATATGGTAAATGAGTTCTTTAGAAATCATCCTTTTGCTTGAAATTGATTTTGACATTTGTAACTATTTGAAGTCTTGAACTTTGCCTAAACCTCTCATTGGAAATTTATACACCCACCAAGGTCATATGATATATTCATTGAAAAACCACAAGCATATGCCACTTTGCTTTTCATTGAACTTTGTCAAATTCGTGACCCAATTGAGTGACATGCATGAACTTTTTGAATTGAAAACTCTTGTGCACTCCATTCATGCAAAAATTCTCACATTGAGAGTTTGCATCCATCGATCACCCGTCCGCCAAAAAGAAACTCCATACAATACAAATGAAAGCCTCTCTAAAAATAAAAAGGAGTAGAAGACATGGCTACAAGAAAAAGAAAAAGCATTCACTCTTGAAAAAGAGTAAGAGTGCTAAAAAAAAGAGTAGCCATGTTTCATCCTTAAGAGAGAGAAAATTCATGGGAGTTATCACCTCGCCCCTCCATTCCATTCATGTGAATAAGAATTTTCTCTTCACTTTGTTCATTGCATAAGTCTCTAATAGGATTAAGTTTTTGACTTAGTAACATATGAATAGCAAATGTGTGCCACATTCATCCCTACCAAGCTCCAGATATAGCCACTTTTAGTATAGGGACAAGAATTGGCAAAACATGCCATGGTGAGGACTCAAACACTTTGAGAGATTTGAGAGATTCCAAACGAGAAGGCAAAGGCAAAAGTTCCTATGACTTTCAAATATAGAAATTGCCTAATCATTTCAGCAGAGGATGATCCGAGGGAACTTCATTCTAACTGTTCCACTTTTCAATTACCCAAGATTGATGTGGTAGCAACATACACAAAGGGAATCCATGAATTCAAGTATAAGTTGAAATATCTAGTATCCTTATTTTCTACATTATAGTAATTTCATGACAACACTCTTGTTCTTCTTGCCTTCACTCGAGGACGAGCAAAGGACTAAGTGTGGGGGAGTTTGTTGACGGTCCTTAAGTACCGCATTTTGATAGTCAATTCACCTCATAATGTGCATAAAAGAAACAAAAAACATAGTGGTAGGGTTATACACTAACCCAATTCCACAAGTGTTGGTGTTTATTTGTATGCAGGTGAACTATTACCCAAAATACCAAAACATGTAGGGATGAATCCATGAAAATGGATTTCAATGAATCAGGCGATGACATGTGGCAACACATGGATCAAATGGCCCACAAACAGAAGAATACGAGGAGATCCACTGGTGTTGCACCATATATATCAAGAGGGCCCACCTGGAAGCCACCTGGAGGAAGCACTCCCCGAGGGGAGCCTTGACCAGGTTGGTCGAACCCCCTGGTCGGCCGACCTCTTCCTGGCGCCAAACTCGGTCAAACGACACATGTTTGCTACTCCCAGCTCCCTGAGGTCAATGGTGACTGATTCGCGCATAAATTATGGCGGGAACCGACCCTTCTCCACCAATAAATAGACCCCCTCACCTCACTTCTCACACACACCAAAAGTTGAGAATAGTGCTACACTCCAAAGATTTAGAGTAGTCCTAGAGGCTACCAAAGTAGAAGGAAAGTGTGGTGAAGAGTCTAGGAGAAGGAGGCTTGGGCTTGTCAAGTCCCTCTTCTACACTTGTACCCCTACAAAGTTTTACTCAATCAAGTAAGCCTTTGTGAATTCAATACAAGTTTGATCTTTTGTTCTTAGTAGTTTGCACAAGTAGTTACTTGTGGGTTCACTGCTTTATTTCATTAGAGGCTCTAGTTGTAGCTTTGTGTTCGAAAAAACTAGAGTAGTGATTTAGAATGTAAGTGTGGTGCTTAAGTTATAAATCATCAGTGAATATCTCGTCGACCCACGGATTGAAGAGGTAGGCAGTAGGTGGTGACAACCCTATCTGTCCTTCGTAATCCTCCACGTTTGGCAATGCCATAGGCTCTTGGCGGGAGTCGTCCTAGTATTGCTAGGAGTAAGCCCGTGCCCGAAGCAAGCATCTACTGCAAACTACCTCGAATTAGGATCAATACTTTGAATTTCTCTCTGTTCCTTGCCTACCAAACAACTTTGTGTCCTTGGGTGAGCTAGTTCGATAGATTAGCACACACGTTCTTTGGATTCGATACCCTTGGGAATACTCCTTTAGGGGAAGTGCTACAACGGTATTTTCATGCGCTTGCGGATAACTCTGTGGTGTTAAGAAATACCAACAACAGCTTGGACAGTGGCTTGGGGAGGCTTCTGGGGCCTCAAAGGAGTGTGCTCCACATCCTTCACTAACTCGATTCCTGTGACTTTCTAAATCATAAACATCAAGTAGGGGGCATAGCCACAGGATCTGTTCGGTGTGCAGGAGATGTTGACCATATCATTCCAGATAGAGTCAAAGACATCAAACTTTTGGTTCTTGCTAATCACCTTCATTAGGGTCCTCAAGTACCCTTGCACACTTCCTGCATCTCCGTCCTTCGGAGCTATTGCCTTTCTCAGCACCCTATTAAGAACCATGAAGAAGGGCTTCATGTTCTTGGTCGATGGAGGGTTGTACTTTAGGCTAGTATCATAAAGAAAGTCCATCTTATCCTTTCCCAAGACATCGATGTTGTGGATAGTCAGCTCATTGTTGCCGGTGTCTTCTAGGTGAAGGAGTCTTGCAAAATCATCATAAGTAATAGTGTACTTGGATCCATGAGTCATCCAAGTCACTCTTTCCTCCTCATCACTAGCAAAGAAGCATGTGGCACAAAACTGAGCAATAATCTCATCATTCCAGTTATATATGAAGGCAAACAGGTCCTTCAGTTCATGCCAAGCTGCAACCTCCACCACTTGATCAAAGGCACCACAACTCTTCCTTTCAAAATGATTCCAGTCAGTCCACTGGCTGCGGACAACGGAGGTCTTCATGGTGAGGTACACAGAGCTGTAGAAATCTGCGTGAAAGTTGCCCCAAAACTTGGCATCGACTGCCTTCTTGGGTCGGCTGTAGCAATCCACAAATCTGAGCTTGGAAGTTGTATCGCTTCCCTTGCCGTTGAACTTCTCCTTGGAGGGATCCCTGGTCCCCTGCCTCGGAGCTGCCATCTTGAGGGGGCCGATTGGGCCCGAGGCAATTCCCTTTCCCTTGCCCTTAGCTTGGCGAGAAGCCGCCGAGCTAGGGCCAGCTGCATCCTTGGCCTTGGACGCGGGCTTCTTGTCTAGCACTTTGCGTCGCACCTGAGGTGGGAAAGGTGCAGGCTCGGAGGGACGCTCTTGCCTTTTCTTCCCTTGGCCCGTCGAGGACCGAAGCAAGGGGTCTTGGTCCAACTCGACCTCATAATCGGAGATTTCATCATCGGAGCTCGACATTGTCCTGAGAAGGGATTACACAATGTATGGATGAGAATTGATGACAAGGAAGTGCATTGAGTAGTTGGAAATTAGGGTAGAATTCTGTTGAAAATCGGACTTGTCCGGTGTTTAGGTACGTACTAGTCCGGGGTACCAGACTTGTCCGTACAGGGACCGGACTAGTCTGGTATTCATCACTTCAAACCCTAACTATGAGAAAAATGGTGTTGCTCAATGCAAAACTAGCTTAACATAGATGTAATACGACAAGGAAGCATGTATTAGCTGAAAGGAACAAAGCTATTTGATACAAAATGGAAGGAATCGAAGTTTCTAGGGTTTGGGGGGGAAATTTACCGAAATTCTTCGATTCTTGACGAAGGAGGAGTTGAAGGTGCGGACAAGTCCGTGGTCTTCAAACCCCTAGCAATGGAGTTCAATTTCCACCCAAACTCAGAGGGATTTGATGGAGAACGAAAGAAAGCGCCTTGGGAGGACTCGAGCGAGGAGAGAGAATGTGAAGTGAGTTATGAGGGTGAAGGAGATTAGGTTTTGGCACCGGCTAGGGTTATGGAGTCGAAAAATCGGACTAGCCCGTGGTCAACCGGACTAGTCCGGACTACCAAATTTCTACGGACTATTCTACAGTGTGCAGACTAGTCCGGATAACCACAGACTAGTCCGTGGTCACCAGAACATTTATGATTAGTCCATTCGTATATATTCGAAGGTTCTTTGAAGAAAAATAGGGGCCAATACAAACAAATAATCTTGATGAATATGATCAGTAAACATATAACGATCAAGCAATGACCATAATTCATCAAGATCAAGCAATTGAAATAGTTTTTTGTAGAAAAATGTGAGAGATGCTTTTCGCAACACAATCAACATATTTTGAAGAAGCCATACAGGTATGCAAGTTTTCAAGCCACATTCCGAGCATCAAGGATATTTAATTCATTTCAGAGCTCGCAAATACGTTTTTCATCAAGTGGCTTGGTAAATATATCGGCTAGTTGTTTTTCGGTGTTGACATGGGAAATGGCTATGTCTCCTTTCATTGAGTGTTCTCTCAAAAAGTGATGTCGGATGTCAATGTATTTGGTCCTGGAGTGCTCAACGGGATTATGGGCAATTTTAATGGCACTCTCATTATCACAAAGGAGTGGAATACGGCTCATATTATAACCGTATTCCCTTAGAGTTTGTCGCATCCAAAGGAGTTGTGCACAACAACTCCTGGCTGCAACATACTCCGCTTCGGCTGTGGATAAGGCAATATAGTTTTGTTTCTTGGAGGACTAAGAAACTAGGGATCTACCTAGAAATTGGCAAGTACCGGAGGTACTTTTTCTATCTACTTTGCATCTGGCATAATCTGCATCGGAGTATCCAATGAGATTGAATTTGGAACCTTTAGGATACCAAAGGCCTAGGTTGGGTGTATGAACTAAATACCGCAAGATTCTCTTTACGGCTGTCAAATGACACTCCTTAGGATTGGCTTGATATCTTGCACACAAGCACACACTCAACATAATATCAGGCCTAGATGCACATAAGTAAAGTAGGGATCCATTCATGGACCAATATACCTTTTGATCCATGCTTGGTCCGTCTTTATTGAGATCCAAGTGTCTATTTGTTGCCATGGGAGTCTTTATAGGCTTCGCCTTGTCCATTCCAAACTTCTTGAGTATGTCTTGAGTATACTTGGTTTGGCTTATGAATGTTCCCTCCTTTTGTTGCCTTACTTGGAATCCCAAGAAGTATTTCAGCTCTCCCATCATAGACATTTCAAACCTATCTGTCATAATCTTACTAAATTCTTCACAGAAAGATTTGTTAGTTGAACCAAAAATGATATCATCAACATAAATTTGGCAAATAAGGAGATCATTATCAAAATGCTTCGTGAATAATGTATAATCAACTTTGATAATTTTAAAACTATTTTCAATCAAGAAATCTCTAAGACACCCATACCAAGCTCTAGGAGCTTGTTTGAGGCCATAGAGAGCCTTACGCAGTTTAAACACGTGGTCAGGGAACTCTTGATCTTCGAATCCAGGGGTTGCTCCACGTACACCTCCTCCTTGATTGGTCCGTTGAGGAAGGCGCTTTTCACATCCATTTAATAGAGCTTGAAATCATGGTGAGTAGCATATGCAAGTAATATTCTAATAGATTCAAGCATAGCTACAAGAGCAAAGGTTTTGTCGAAATCCAAACCTTCGACTTGTGAATACCCTTTGGCCACAAGTCGTGCCTTGTTCCTTGTCACCACCCCGTGTTCGTCTTGCTTGTTGCAGAAGACCCATTTGGTGCCGACGACGTTGAACTTGGGTCTTTTGACTAGTTCCCACACCTCGTTGTGTTTGAAGTTGTTCAATTCTTCTTGCATTGCCACCACCCAATCCGGATTGTTCAATACATCTTCAATCCTGCACGGTTCCAAAAAGGATACAAAAGAGTAATGTTCACAAAAATTAGCAATTCGAGATCTAGTAGTTACTCCCTTTTGAATGTCCCCGATTATGTTGTCGACGGGGTGGTCTCTTTTGACGCATTGGTGTACTCTTGGGTGTGGCACTTGTGGTCTTGAGTCTTCATGGTCATCTTCTACTCCCCCTAGATGGTTGCCCTCATTTGTGTGTTGATCATCTTCGTCTTCTAGTGGTTAGTCTTGTGTAGAAGCTCCCCCTTGATCCATTACCTCCACTTGTGGTTCATCTTCTTCATTTTCATTTGGAGATGGCGCTTGTGGTCGAACATCGCCCAACACCATTCGTCTTAATTCTTGACAAGGAGCTTCTTCTCTATCTAGCACACATTGATCAACTTGCTCTTCTTGAGAGTCGTTAGTTTCATCGAACACTACGTCACGTGCTACTTCAACAAGTCCAGAGACTTTGTTAAAGACACGATAGGCGTAAGTGTTCAAATCGTAGCCAAGCAAGAAACCTTCATCGGACTTTGAAGCGAACTTTGAAGTCCTAGGCTGCTTGTTCAAGATATAGCATTTAGAATCGAAAACACGAAAATAGGAAATATTAGGTTTGTTACCCGTGAGCGGCTCATATGATGTCTTCTTGAGTAAGCGATGAAGATAAAGTCGTTTTATGGCGTGACAAGCGGTGTTGACCGCTTCAACCCAAAACCGATCCGATGTCTTGTACTCATCAAGCATTGTTCTCGCCATCTCTATGAGGGTTCGGTTCTTCTTTTCGGCCACTCCATTTTGTTGAGGTGAGTATTGTGCTGAAAATTCATGTTTGATGCCCTCTTCATCTAGGTACTCCTCAACTTGAGTGTTCTTGAACTCCGTGCTGTTGTCGCTTCGTTTGTTCTTGATCTTCAATGAGAACTCATTTTGGGCACACTTGAGAAACTTCTTGAGGGTTCCTTGAGTTTCTGTCTTATCATGCAAAAAGAAAACCCACATGAAGCGCGAAAAGTCATCAACAATTACTAAGCCATATTTGTTACCGCCGATGCTTATGTAAGCAATCGGACCGAATAGATCCATGTGAAGTAGCTCGAGCGGTCTTGTCGTTGTCATGGCGTTCTTCGCGGGATGGGGTGCTCCTACTTGCTTCCCAGCTTGGCACGCGCTACAAGGCCTGTCTTTCTCAAAAACAACATCCTTCAAACCTCGGATGTGATCGCCCTTGAGGAGTTTTTGAAGATTCCTCATACCAACATGTGCTAGCCGTCCATGCCACAACCAACCGATGTTGGTCTTTGCAATCAAGCATGTGTCAAGTTTGGCTTTATCTTTGTTGAAGTCAACAAGATAATGTTTTCCCTTTAACACACCCTTGAATGCAACCGAGTTATCACTCCTTCTAGAGACGGTCACACCCTCATTAGTGAACAAGCAATTATAACCCTTGTCATATAATTGAGATATGGACAGAAGGTTATAATCTAAGGAGTCAACATGCAAAACATGAGAAAGCGTGTGTTGAGACGAGATTGCAATTTTACCGCTATTGAGCACCCTTCCTTGACTATTGTCTCCAAAATAGATGCCCTCGATTGGATCCTCATTTTCTTCATACTCAACGAACATACTTCTTTCTCCGGTCATATGGTTGGTGCATCCCTTGTCTAGCACCCATTTTGCTCCACCAGAGGAGTAGGTCTGCAAAAACAAATTATGCCTTGGTTTTAAGTACCCAAGCTCGCTTGGGTCCTTTGAAGTTAGTTACAAGTGATTTGGGCACCCACACATGGGACTTGGTGTTCCCATGGCGTGGCCCAACATATTTGGCATGCACTTTACCAAAAGTATTTTTCGTAAGAACATAAAATGCATCAAAAGTTCTAAATAAAAATTGTTGCTCATATGAATTAACATGTTTGGACTTGTCAACATTATTAGCCTTTCTAGCTTGAGGGGAGTCTCCCTTGATAAAGGCAATGTGCTCCTTGCTATTCTTATGACTTCTAGCACTTTGCTTTTCACCATAAGAATACCCAATGTCATATTTGACATTAGGAGGCCTTGTGGTCAAGTATGCACTGCGTGCATACTTGATCTTCTCCTTGTCAAATATGCCACTACGGGAAGGATGCTTGTCCTTTGCCAAGTTCGACTTATCCTTCAAGTTAGATTCATCTTTAGCAAATGTACAAATAGTAGCAATTTCAGTTTTAAGGGGTTGAGAAGGAGAGCTTGAAGAGGATGAAGGTTCACTTTTCTTGAGTGACTCAACTCGTACCTCAAGGATCTTGTTAACTTTGGTTAAGTTAGCAAGTTCATCCTTGATGATAGCATTTGAGTCACTTAACTTCAAGCAATCTTCCTTGCTTGAAGCTAGCTTAAGTTCAAGTGACTTGCTTCACTCCTTTTCAAGTTCAAGGAGCTTTTGATCTTAAGATACTCCTCCTTTTGAAGGATGATCATATCTTCTTGTCGATCAACAAGCTCCTACTTATTAATAAGTTTATCCATTAAGAATTTCATTCTTACGACAATTTTCTTATCAAGGCCAACAAGCATATCTTTATTATCACTATTGGCATCACTATCACTAGAGTAAGAATGCAAGGAGGAAGATTTAGATGTCACCTTTCTTTTGCCGTCCTTCACCATGAGACAGGTGTCGTTGTCCTTCCTGGTGCCAATAGATTGGAAGATAGTTGATTTCTTCGTTGTCTTCTTGATGGCTATGCTAGCCATCTCCTCTTCCTCTTTGGATGAGGACTCATCATTTGAGTCCCACTCCTTTCCTAGGTGCGCCTGTCCAACTTCCTTTTTATTCTTGAAGAACTTACTATGTTGTGGCTTTGTTTCCTTGGTCTTCTTCTTGTTTTCTTCATTAGGGCAATCAACTATAAAGTGGTCATATTCACCACAGTTATAGCAGGCCCGCCTCAACTTTGGTTTTGACTTTTCTTTGAGTTTTCCTTCACTTGATTTTCCCCCTTGTCTTCTCTTTATAATTCTCTTGAATTTCTTCATGAAGAGGATCATGTCTTCCTCGTCTATGTCGCTGCTCTCATCATCACTGCCATCATCATCTTGAGTCTCTCGAGCTTCTTTTGACAAGGGCTTGCAAGTGGATTTTAAGGCGACCCCTTTCTTCTTTGCCGAGGTAAGGCTGACAATCTCCTTGACATGTTTAGCTTGCTTCTCCATCATTTCGAAGTTGATGATCTTTTCAAGCAGTTCATCCGGGGTCAGTTTCTTGTACTCGAGACTCTCTCTAATCATCGAGCATAGGGTAACATTGCGAGGCATGAAAGCTTTAAGGATGAGCTTCACCACCTCGTGATCGTTCCACTTTTTACTTCCATATGCTCGAACCTTGTTGATGAGAGTCTTCAACCGGTTGTACATGTCTTGTGGCGACTCATCTTCTTCTATGGCGAACCTTCCCAATTCGCCTTCGATCATTTCGATCATCGCCTCTCGCACATGACGATCGCCTTCATGTGCAGTTTGCAATGTGTCCCATATTTCCTTTGCAATCTCGAGTCCATCCACCTTGGTGAACTTGTCCCGACTAAGTGATGATGTGATGACCACTGCAGCTTGATCATTCCGATGAATTTCTTGCTCTTAGCATGGTGTGAGCTCTTCATCGTCGTCTGGGATATCTATACCTGTGCACACTATATGCCACAAGCTGGGTTTAAGTGAGATTAAATGCATTTTCATGTTTTGCCTCCACATTGAGTAATCATTGCCATCAAAGTGTGAGGCTTTTTCCTAGAGGAATAGACAAATAATGGCTATTGTTGGAATTTAGACAATCGTAGTTGAAAGGATATCGGGAGTAGTCGGTGTGAATACTCCCCTTCTTCTTCTTGTCATCCTCGATCTTTATTTTTCCTTTGGAGAGATCTTTCTTCCGAGCGCCTTGAGTTCCGGCGTCTCCTCATCGTCATCCTCGAAGTCCTGAATGGCATCGAGGAGCTTCTCCAACTTTTGCGCCTTTTCATCTTCAACCTTCTCTTGGTTGAGGCTCTTGTGCGCATCCTTCATGTCCGACATTTTCTCTTCGAGCGATTAGTCTCCTCTTGAAGAGCCTTGCTCTGATACCAATTGAATGTGGCCTAGAGGGGGGGTGAATAGTCCTTTTTGAATTTTAGTCAGAACCTGCAACACTTAGCAACTTGATCAAATACCAAGAAATCAGACTAGTCCGGTAGTGTGCGGACTAGTCCGGTGCGTGCGGACTAGATTGATCAAGTTAGATCAATGATCTCAATACAAGCACAGTACACAGCAGAATATAGTATGTAACTTGAAGATATTGAGTCAATGAAATTAAGTGTAGCACAAACTAACTTTGATTTCAGTGTTTTAGTGTAAGATATACAAGATCAAGTAAACCCTAGAATGTGATATGAAAAACTAAGAACAAGATTGAGACAAGAGTTTATCCCGTGGTTCGGTTCCCACAGAGGCAACCTACATCCACGTTGAGGAGCCCACGAAGGGACCGGGTCTTCTCCAACCCTACCCTTGTTGAATCGCCATGGAGGCCGATTCTCTTCCACTATCACAAAGGGTAAATTACCAAGTTCATGGGGCCTTCTCACAAGTTGAGGGCTCCCCAAGATTACAAATCAAACACCACCAATAACACACTCGTAATATCCACAATAAAACAACAGGAGTGTGTCAGAGAATCAAACCCAAGAGATCAAGACGTGATAATCGTGTCTCTCCTTTGATCCAAAGTTAATCCTCAAGGATTTGATCTTTCTTGTGATGGATTGTGTGGAGAGATGTGTTTTCTAGGCTCTTGGAGGGTGTGACAGCGCAGGGAGTCGAGAGTGTTGAAAGTAGGGTCGTGCACATCTATTTATATAGAAGTTTCCAAAGGTTACCGTTAGGTTTTCGAGAGTCCGGACTAGTCCATGGTGGAGTCTGGACTAGTCCGGTGTGCGGTATGTAGGAAACCCTAAGTTCTCAGGAATATCAGACTTGTCCGGCCTTGGGCGGACTAGTCCGATTTATGCTTTGGAAAAGTTTGGACTAGTCCGATCATTATCGGATTAGTCCGGCTGTGGTGAACCCCTTAGTGAATTGAGGACAAGTCCGCACTTGGAGGCTTGTCCGATTTTAGTCAGAGAGGTTATCGGACTACTCCGGATATTATCGGACTTGTCTGATGTCGTGCAAAGTTGTGAAGTTTTGAGGACTAGTCCGCATTGGGGAGGACTAGTCCGATCTTAGTCAGAAAGATATCGGACTAGTCTGTGGTGATATCGAACTAGTCCAGTCTGTGTAAACTTGGACTGTGCAGACAAGTCTGCACTAGGAGGACTTGTCCGATTTTGAACAGAAGGATTATCAGACTAGTCCGAGGTCTATCGGACTAGTCCGTCTTGTGTAAATTTGTGCAGTGAATGAGTTTTCTTGTGCTTGAGCTCTTGGGGTGTGTTTCTCCAACACACTGATCTAATCTATTCAGCTCTTGAGCTCTTTTCCATATAGATCCTCATTCTCCTTTCTTTTTGCGCTTTCTTCATAATTTCATTAAAACCTGGGCTCATTTCAACAATTTGGTTAGGATCTCATTTGTTTGTCATAAATCAACCAAAACCCACAAGGGATGCCTAGATGCACTTTCATAATCCACCTAGCATGAGAATTCATAATTGATATTATCATTAGTAACTAACTTAGGCTATGCATATGTACATTAGAAGCACAGTAGGAGTATCTACCTATCTCTTAGCCTAGTCCCTCTTTAGCTCATTTACCCCTTTAGGATATAATGATCACGTGTGTGTCACGCTACCCCCAATTATCATTTATCCATTCTCGCTAGAACCGTACCTACACCAACCTAGCCTCTCCATTTGATGATTGCTTTGCTTCCACCTATTCTTCCTTTAGGAGAATATAAATGACACGCTACCCCCAATTATCATTTATCCATTCTCGCTAGAACCCTACCTACACCAACCTAGCCTCTCCATTTGATGATTGCTTTGCTTCCACCTATTCTTCCTTTGGGAGAATATAAATGACACCCTTTGGGAATATTCTAAAAGGGGAAATGCTACATTGATAGATTTTGTGCACTTGCGGATTTACATCTGTGATTTAAAAACTATCAACAAGCATTTTTGGCACCACTACTAGGGACGTTTTGTTAGTAGTGCGTAGGAAATATCAACACCTGTACCAACGTGTACCTTTTAGCCAATCTGACAATTCGCTCAGCGGACACACCATCTTCAGGAAGGATGTTGTCTTTCAAGTAAACCCGGACCTCCGAGATCCATGCATCGGGACTGACCTGAGCTTGTGGATCTTGCGTGCTTGGTTGCTCCGAGCTTCCAGTAGTGCCTACAATCCTTGGTGGACGCCATGGTAATAGGGCCATCGGGACTGATAGCTTAGAGGTGCTGGTGTTGCCCCCATCACTCAGTTCGGCAGGCTGAGCGGCAGGTGCTGGCAATCTTCTAACAAAAACTCTGTCGTGTCATCGATAGATCATTAGCATCAGCGTTGTTGAAACTCTGGACATGGCAGAGGTCCAGGACCTGGAAATCTTTCTACAACTTCTGGACTTCAAACAAGTATGCAGCAAGCTGAGGGTTATTGCAACTACATTCACTTTTGACTTGTTTGATGATATGTTGTGAATCTCCTTTCACCTGTAGGTTTCGAATGCCATATGATAGCGCCACCTTGAGCCCGAAGATAAGAGCTTCATATTCTGCCATGTTGTTGGTCGCCTTAAAGTCGAGGCGCACCATGTACTTTACTTTCTCCCCCGTTCGAGCGAGTAGAAGAATTCCAGCTCCGTCCCCTGCTTGTCGATGAAGCCATCAAAGTAGAGAGTCCAGTAAGGTTCAGCGAACACTGGAACCTTAGGTTCCGGCTTCTGCTCGTTGAGGCCCCCCGAACTTGATGAAGAAGGTGTCCACTCTGCCGCCAAGTCAGCCAATGCTTGACTCTTGATTGCATGTCGAGGTAGGAATTCGAGATCAAATTCTGCTAGCTCTACAGTCCACTTGGCGATATTTCCCGTTGAATTAGGATTATGCAAAATTGCACACTATGGATAAGATGTTACCACTGATATCTTGTGGGCTTGGAAGTAATGTCATAGCTTCCTTGAGGCAATCAGGACTACATAGAGCAGATTATTCACCTCAATATATCGAGTCTTGGCGTCATGAAGTACTTCCATGATGAAATATACTGCCCGCTGGACAGCCTGGACCCTCCCGGAGGGATCTGGATCTTCTTCTTGAGTTGTAGATACTCTCTCAGATGAGAGAGGTTGATCCACAGGCATCATGCATTTAGGATTCATGCCTGGGGGCTGGGACCCAGACTCACCCTCAGGTAGCTCCGGACCCTCTCGGAGGGGTCTGAGTTCCTTAGTTGAAGATGTCTCTGGTCTTTCCGCTACCAGGACTATGCTGACAACCTCCATAGTTGCAGTGATGTAAAGCAGAAGAGGCTCACCAGATTTTGGAGCTACCATGATTGGTAGTCTGGTGCGGAGCTGCTTGAGCTCTTGGAATGCCTTCTCTACTTATTTAGACCAATGGAATGGTCCGGACTTCCTAGCTTGAAGAAGGGAAGCTCTCTCTCTGCTAGCCCTGAGATGAACCGGCTGAGCGAAGCTAGACATACAATAAGCTTATGGACATCCTTGATGCAGGCTGGAGGCCGCATCGCTTAGACGGCTTTTATCTTGGGCGGATTTGCTTTAATTACTCGGTGGGTCACCAAGAAACCAAGAAGCTTTCCGTTGTTAACCCCGAAGACACACTTGTCAGGGTTGAGGTTCATGCGCGTCAGGAGCAACTTGTCAAACACAGATTGAAGATTGTCGATCAGTGAGTCTTTGTTTTTCACTTTGACAACGATGTCATCGACATCGACTTCCACTAGGTCCCGAATAAGATCCCCAAAGGTTTTGTGCATAGCTCGCACAAAGGTAGAGAGTGCATTTTTTAGACCATAAGGCATTGTTGTGTAACAGTAGAGACCATCTACTGTAATAAAAGCAGTGTGCTCTTCATCTTCCTTAGACATTGGAATTTGATGAAAACCTGAATATGGGTCTAAGAAACACAAAAGCTAACAACGAGATGTAGAATCCACTATCTGATCTATTCTTGGTAGTGGAAAGGGGTCTTTTGGACATGGCTTATTCAAAGTGGTGTAGTCGATGCACATCCAAAGCGCCCCGTCGACCTTTGGCACGACAACTGAGTTTGCCAGCCATCGCGGGTCATGTACCTCCAGGATGAATCCAACATCAAGCAGCTTCTTAACTTCCTCTCGGATGAAGTTCTGCCGCTCAACAGATTGCTTCCGGGGCTTCTGTTGTATAGGTCGTGCGTCAGGTAGATCTTCAGATGATCCTTGATCACCTCCCTGGGGATCCCAGGCATTTGTGACAGTTTCCATGCAAACACGTCGACATTTGCCCGGAGGAAAGTGACGAGCTCGAGTTCCTATTTGTCACTTAGACCTCCTGATATACAGGTGGTATGAGCGGCATCAGAACCGATTTGGACGACTTTGATGGGAACGTCGGTGTCGCCGCTTGGCTGCACACAAGGTGCATAGGTCGATCCGCACTGGCGCGACTTCAGAGGTTGCTGAGCAGATTGCTCCTTGCCGTATTCAGCTTCTTGCGCTGCTGCAAGCGCATGAAGTTTTCCAGCACTACAACTCCAGCCGTGCGATGCCCTCGGATCCGAAGGACGCCTGATAGAGTTGGCATCTTCAACACAAGGTAGACATAGTGGGCCCCTACCATGAACCTATAGAGGCTGGCCTACCTAGGATGCTGTTGAAGGAAGTTGATGTGTGCCACATCAAACACCAGCTTCTTGGACCGGTAGTTCTTCGATGTCCCGAAGGTTACCGGAAGAGTAACAGACCCAAGAGGTGTGATAGCTCCCGGATCCACTCCGGAGAATGGGCGTGAGGGCCTGAGGTCCGAGAGGCTGAGCTGGAGCTTCTTAAAAGCTGCAAAGCTGATCACGTTGAGGGCCGCACCACCATCCACCAAGACGTGGAAGAGCTAGATATTATTGATAGTTGGGGAGACCATCAGGGGTAATTGTCCAGCTCCTGCCATGTTCTTCGGACAGTCCGAAGCATCGAAGGTGATGGGAGTATGTATCCACTTCCGATGAGATTCCGCCTTGGCGGTAGGAGCAGCAGCAACCATTTCCCAGCGCAAAGTTTTCACAACACGCCAAGATGTAATCTCCCAGGACCCTCCATACATCATATGGAGAGTCTTCCAACGCTCGTTGTCGGAGTTGGTATCAGAGTCATCGACGGTGTTGTAGAATGCCTTTAACGCCTTCTTGACGTCTTGGAAGCGTAGCTCCTGATCAGACGGAGCTTCGTCAACTTTTTGTTTCCCTTCCCGCTGGCGCAAAGGTGTGTCATCTTGACGCTTGCTGTTGCGTTCAGCAAGCCTCTAGACCCCACGACAGTCTTCAAGATTGTGGCTCCTAGATTTGTGGATCAGGCACCACATCTTGTCACCGTCCTCAGGCGATTGTCAAGGTCGTTTGTCAGGGCCTGACCCCCAGCCACTAGGTGCTATGGCCATGGCAGTTGTAGGTGTGTCGGCAAGTGACTTCGTCTTGCCACTTGACTTCTTTTTCTTTTTGCCACCGCCGTTGGCAGTAGCTCTGGCTTTAGAGGCAAGTTGACCAGCCTCCGCAGCTAGTTTGTAGTGCATCTCACGGCCCTTAGTAGCTCTGGCACATTTGTCAGCCAGACTAAAGAGTTCCGTGACACGCTAACATCCTTGGTTGCCAACTTCTCCAGCATCTTCTTATCTCTAACATCCTGTCGAAATGCGATAACAAAAGAAGTATTGGAGATAGAAGGTATGATGTTCCGTACCTGAGAGAATCGTTGGATGAAAGAACGCAATGACTCTCTGGACTTCTGTTGTACGGCAAAGAGGTCCAGCTCGGTGCCCGTACGGGTGTACAAACTCCCGAAGTTTGCGGTGAACTAGTGACATAATTCCGCACAACTATAGATGGAGTCAAGGGGTAAGCTCATAAACCAGGACCTAGTAGTCCCGGTCAAAGCCACTGGGAAGTAATTGGCCATGACGGCCTCATTCCGTCCAGCCGCGAGGATAGCGGTGGAGTAGGTTTGTAGAAACTCGACGAGGTTGATTGTCCTGTCATACTTCTCTGGCAAATGAGGTTGGAACTTGGGTGTCCACTCCACCATGTAGAGATGTAAGGCAATGGTCGAATAACCACCTCCAACTCCAAGAAGATAAGGGTTTTCACGAGCAATTCGTCTCGCGACTACGCTCAATGTTGACACGGCCATCCTGCCTCATGTACCGGCAGTCGAGCTCCGATCGGAGGTCTTGAGTCCGGAGCCTTGACGTCGTATGAGTACGACGAGCCCCTGAGGGTAGAGACATCACGGGCTGAGAGGGTGCACGTCTATTGAGCTGCGACGCCATAGGACCAAGTCTTTCAGACAAGGTCCTATTACAGGTAGGTGCCTGCCCTACATGGGGCATACCTTGGTTGCTGAGCGCAGTGGCTGCAGCTGCAACCAGATGCTCAATGTTAGCGCGCCACTGTTCCAGCATGGCCGGAGGAGCTCCAGGCGCTAGAGGACGCTGAAGAAGAGTTCACGCTGTGTTTAGCGCATTCTCCAGGTCGTTGGCCAATTCTGTGACCGACGCAAAGTCACCATCCTGCTTTCTAGCGTTCGCTGCTGCAGCAGGTGCCGGTGGTGGAACGACGTTCGTCGGGACAACGTTGGCCGACTCCTGAGCATTCGAGAGATTTTCACCAACGGCTTGTGCAGCTGATCCGTTTGAAGCGCCGACAGAGTGCACCATATTGAATATCTTGACCCTCCCCTACCTGGCGTGCCAAATGTCGAAGTGTGTGATAGACACTTCCCCTGGTACTACTAAGAAGTAGTCCATGGAGGTTCATATTTAGGCAGGGAGCAAAATCAAGATCGAAGAGCAAGGTGACACAGAGAGTTTTACGTGGTTTTGGCCGCCTGAGCGTAATACCCTACTCCATGGGGTGTTTGTGTATTGTATGGGCTTGGAGCAAATAAGCTGGTGAGCTAGTTTGAATGACCTGTTTTCTACCTTTCAACGCAACCTTTTTCTATGCCAAGAACTGAAAGTTACATCATGTGTCATGGCCCGACAGGTGGACCTGGCTATAATAACCGCTTATACACGATCTACGGGATGTTAAGGGTGGTTAATAGTGTGATAACGTGCCTTAACGGCAGCGTGTCTGGTCTTGATGGTGTTCAGATCATGCGTCATTAATATGCATTAATCACACATTAACTAGGTCTTGTAATGGCCGATTGATAGCCCTTGAATGTCCACATCGTTGGAGATCCCGATGTCTTCCCGTTGCAGACATAGATCCAGACGTGTGACACGTGGTAGCTCCAGAGCATCCCTCTACGGGGAGGTAGGTCCGGAGCTACTAGATGCGTGGTAGCTCTGGAGCTTCCTTCTTCGGGAAGGTAGGTCCGGAGCTACTATACACGTGGCAGCACCAGAGCTTCCCTTGTTGGGGAGGCAGGAGGTTCGGCACCCTGAGACACGTGGCAGCACCGGAGCCACCCTAAGGAGGGAGGCAGGTCCGGCACTGCAGGACACATGGAAGGGCCGGAGCCACCCTAAGGAGGGAGGCAGATTCGACACTACGGGACATGTGTTGCCTCTGGAAGTCCACAATACTAGAAGGTGGAACTCGACACGTCTTCTTCTGTACGAAGGGATACCTTGTATGTAGGGTATAGACACTAATATTATTACAACTTTATAGGTAGTGATTTTAAATGATCAAATTTTCAAAATACCAAAATAACCAAACCGAATTATCAGGTAGACCAAATGCCCATCCCTACTCGCGAGTAGATTCTAACAACTCAATTTCTATTGGTTCATATATAACATTAGCATAGCATTAATGACATTACATAGTCTTAATCTACTCATACACTCCATAGTTTATTCGGTCTTGCACGTGGAGTGTCATCTGGACTATATCTAATAATATAGTGTATATGAAGGAAAGCTTTATAACATCTCTTAAAATAGAAACCAGGGCTTACCTTGGTTCAGGTGTTAATTCAATGTTAATGAAGATGACAACATCAGGAACTTGTCCTTCCGAGTGAAGTTCCTCGTTGAATCACTTTGTCATGTGTTCTATCGAAATGCACAAAAAATGCAAAAGAATAATGAATATAGAGCTCTATATAAAGGGCCTACAAACTATTCATTTCTTACTAAGAACAGTTCCATACTGATTGACGTTTTTACAGTAAGTTCTAAAGGTCATAAGACTGGGTGCAGCAGGCGCCGTTATAGCGACGCTATCCGGTTTACCGTGCGCGCGCATGGCACAGCGGGGCCGGTATTGCCCACGGTAAAGTGGCGCTGGGAGCAGCGCCCCGCCACAGATGGCGTCGCCGGTATGAGGAGAGAGAGGAAAAGAGGAAGCATAAAAGACGGAAAAAAAGAAAGAAATGAATAAAATATGTGGAAATTGGTATAGAGGTATGATATAGAGGTGAACGAGCATGGGGAATGAAACTGTAAAGAGAGAATCTTTTTAGAGGTGTAATATAGATGTGAGATATAGAGGTCCACGAGTGCAAGTAGTCTAAGTGAATTATCATAAAAAATCATAATTTTCTAGTGAGTAATTTGGTCAGAATAATTTGGTAAAGCCTTCTTAGTTTATTAAAAATACAGAGAAACATTAGGGTTTAAACATACCAATAAATAGGTTTAAGAAGTAGGGCTGGTCATAAGGAATACATCAAAATTGGTTTCACAATTTCTAACCTTTCTAGAAGGCTTTATGGATTTTACAAGCTTTTACTAATTTGTGGGCTTTTCTTTGGTATTTCCTGGAAATATATTTAACCTGGAGTAAGATTGCAAACTTAAACTAACATAATCATGTGCACTGGGGCTGAAATTTCTACTGATAGCTATAGTCATCAAAGAAAGGTTCTCGGCAAGTTTGAAAAGTTTCTAATAAGTCCATTTCCTAGAACTGTTTTTCCAAATGAACAAAGGAAATCTCTATACGAGTCTACGGACTTGGATACCAAAGAAATTGGTCTAATGCAAAGTTCTGACCTGGGGCGTCTACCAAAACTGGTTCGACTATTTTTAAGGTTTCTAGGATTTACTATAACTTTCAAAAGTTTGGCAATTATTTTGGATTTTCTTTTCTATTGGAAGTTCATTCAACGGTGATAGCTGGGCCCCACAGGTCTTAATCAGCCAACCAGAAGCAAGCCATGCAGGGCACAAAATTGAAGTGCACGGTCACAAAAGAAAAAGATCCCCACCGCGTAGAAGAGCCTGTGCGAGCGGTCTTCTTCCTCCTCAGACTGCTTGGCACGTGCTCACCGGTGACCGGTGGTGCGCTCGTTGGAGTGTGCTTTGGTGGCCGGCAGCTCACCACAGTGGCCGGTACCGAGGTAATAGAGCATGGCAAACACAGAGGAACGGTCAGATAAATGCGATAGAGTCCGGAACAGGACCAGCAACGGGTGGGTGGCTGCTTACTCCAGCTAGGTCCACTACAAGAAAACAGGTCGTCGGGTTCTTTAAAAATGTCTGGGCCGTCACATTTAAATAACATAAGAATGTCGGGATGAGGAAAAAATGATGGTGATAAATAAAAGCGTCGGTGCCCGAACAAAAACTGACGGTTTTAAATAAAAGTGTTGGATCCACAGCACAAACCGATAGCCATAAATATATAACCGTCGACTGATCCACGAACACCGACGGCTACACCTGTGGGGCCATGCGGAGGGCTAAAGACGTCAAGTCTTTCAAATAAGCCGACACTTATAATATAAAAACCGTCGGCGGACCTCAGCAACCGACGACCGTAAAGGAGTAAGCTTCCATACGAATTTTTTCAGTTCGTGCGCTGGCGTCTAGTACTAAATTTCTTATTGTGCGCTGGTGCCGAGTACGAAATTTTTAATTACCGCCAGTTCCCACCGTGGCAAGATCGAGTCCCTGGATTTCTTTTTAAGGTGCGGCTTCTCCGTCCTGGATTTTTTAAGATGCAAGACCGAGGCCGAGTTAGTCAGTATTGGCCTCCTAATCATCTGCTCACTAGGTCCTGAGGTCGTCGCCCCAAAAATTGCCTCCATGCTCATCTACTCACCAGGTCCCGAGGCCGTCGCCGGCTCTCCCAAAATCCCCACCGCCATCGCCCCCGCCCACATGGTGCGCCGCCACCTTCGCCTCCCATGGCACCCGCCACCTCCGCCTCCCACGGTGCGCTGCCGCTCCGTCCCCTCGGGCTCCAGCTCTCCTGCCCGCTGGCTCCGGCTATCCTCCCCATGGGCTCGACGCGGGCTTGCCGTCACTGCCTCCACAGCGATGCCTCCCGCGGTTGCCGCCCCTATAGTGATGAATCCAGCGATGTGATGGAGGGGGTGAGCTCTAGATCCGTCGAGAGAGGCACACACTTGGATTCCGCCGCTCCTTTCCGGCCGCCATGACAACGGGATGTGGGTTCAGGCAAGTCCACAACGCTTCCCACGATGCGGCTACGTCGGCGCAGCCTCCTCAATGCCTCCCACGGTCGTCGCCCCGAGATCTGGCAGCGAGTCTCTAAGATCCGACCGCTACGACGATCGGTGTCGAGGTCCCGAAGGCTGCAAAGGGGGCCGAAGAGGAGGAGGCCGCAGCGGCTGTGAAGGAGGCTGAAGAGGAGTCCTCGTCGTCTGCGAAGGAGTACGAAGAGGAGGAGGCTCCATCCGCTGCGAAGGAGGCCGGGGAGATGACAGCCGCTTGCGTCTTTTTTTTCGTGCTTGTGTTCATTTTGTGTTTGGCAGATCGACGTGCTTGTATTTGTGCTTGTATTTGTGCTTGCAAAGGAATATATTGATGTTTATCTCAAATCGAAATCGTGAGTGTATGAGTTGTTCATGTATGCTATTCATTTGAGAAGATTGTTGTTCATATGGATCTGAAATTGATGTTCATCTGAGCTGCGTGAGCTTCTCCGGGAACCGAGGATTGGGGACCGGAGCGATATTTTTTTTGGATGTGTCAGACTTAAAAGTGTCTGTGTCTCTGTGACCGACGGTCGTAACAGTGTAGAGGACTCGGGGGTAGGGACCGATGCTTATAAAACATAGAGTCGTCGGTCCCGACAACTATAGCTGCTAAATATGCCGAATAAAGGACGACGACTATAGCCGTCAGTAACCCGACGCTTTTAAAGTATGTACTTCGGTTTCAATAGGGAACCGTCGCTTATATGGCCGACACTCTATTTCCTGATTCCTGTAGTGGTCGCTCTCGTTGCCGATAGCACGAAAGGCTCGGGGAATGGCTCTAGCACCATGGTGATGCGAATAATGAAAGGTATTCCAATCGTGATGGAAGTGGCCAAAAAATGGGGCGCATCACGTAGGTGCGCCATGGTGGCGGTGACAGGATTTGTTTTTTTGGCGCACTGAGTTAACCATTTGGACTGTGGTTTGTTCAAGAGGGTGCACCATGGAGTCTAGAAGTTTGGCTAAGAACGGAATGACAACATTTGCTCTGATGTGCAAGTAATTGGCCTAAAATCAAACTTGATTTA
This sequence comes from Tuctoria greenei, assembly GCA_036927565.1. NCBI lineage: Eukaryota > Viridiplantae > Streptophyta > Magnoliopsida > Poales > Poaceae > Tuctoria > Tuctoria greenei. Next base: position 98,669,220 of record JAYESD010000012.1, on the reverse strand, counting down.
GTGAATACAAAAAGGGGGGAAATTTCTAATCCTTACTACGGAGGCGGTCCGAGCTGAACCTGGTTGTTTGTTGTTGTTAAGCAAAGTCTGGTGCTACTGTTGGGGCCTCCTTGGGCTCTAGAAAGCGTTACATGGCGTGGGCGTCGGTCAACTGATGAGGATATCACAACAATGGATACTCACATTGATATACAAGGAGCCATTATAGAGCATGAGCACGGTTACTAAATCAGCAGGTGAACTTGTTCCTAAATTCCAACCCATAGGAATTTGATAAGGATTGCTATTTAATGATCTACTTATTATTAGGAACCATATGAGAGGATCATCAAGTGAAAATAGGAGGATTTGGGGACATGGAGAACAATCAGGAACATCCACAAGTTGATAGAAACAACCTCAAACTCGGACTCGAGTTCAACTCGGAGTCCTAGAATTGTCCACCTTCAAACGAATGGCTAGGATGCATATGGGCTTCGTTGTCGACATTCTACATATGCACAGAAAGCTGAGAAGATAGGATTTTCAATGGCTCTTTTTCCATGTCAAAATTCCTTCGAAGTCATAGGTAATCGTCAAAACAAGTCGAGTTCAGAGTTCTATCCGGTGCTATGCCACCGTATTGGGCATTGTATCCCATGTGAGTCCACTAGGAACGCGTCTAAATCTCTTTTGACCGAACCCTAGCCTTTAAGTACTATAGCTGCTAGCCATATTTGGTGGCTTTAGCTTAGAAATATTTGTTGTAAACAGTTTCGCTGTTCTACGGTTTGTGAGACCCAATTTTGCAATTTTAGATTGCATCTTCGTCGTTTCTTTTTTGTGTTCTCGGTTGCACTTGAAGGGATTAGCCTTCTTGTCATGGTCAAGCGTGTGAAGCAAACTTAATAATCAGCAGAGCAATGGTGTAGTGATTGTAGGGTATTCGGTTATGCTCGAGTGCCTCATATCATCAACATCGAGATCTCCACTTCAATCGACCTACCTTTCAAAAGATCGAGCCTAAACTACTCACCCATCAATTGGTATCCGAGTTTGGTTGCCTAGTAGAAACTTTCATTTTCCATTGGATTATAAAAGAGAAACAAACAAAGATGGGAAAAATTGAGAAAAGGAAAAGAAAAATGAACTTGGTGATTTCTTTATATATTGTAAATGAATATTTGTGAAATACAAGTAGTTATATGATATAATATAAAATATAAGATAGTTGTATGATGTAATATAGATGTTTAATTGATTTGGATGTTGTTATAGGCACATAAGTGTAGATACTTAACTATAAAGCTGAAAAATAATATAAAGTTTATTGTTAAAGGTTGAAAATATTCACTTTCAGGTGAGACACTGTAAGGGCGTGTCAGATTCACTTGTGGATTCTTGAAAATATGATTTTAGCTATAAGTTGTGGAAAAGCTATTGTCACTGAAGGAAAATAAAGAAAAGAAGTGGGGTATGTAACCAATTACACCTGAGTAAATTTTTGTAATAGTTGGATGAGAATCTAGCCAATCCCATCCTGCTTGGGACAAATGCTTGGTTGTTGTTGTTTTAGTTGCATGAGGATTTGGAAAAATCTAAGGTTGGAGATTTTGATTTGTAAAGAAAGAATCTACAATTTTTCAAAATTATAATTTTCAAGAATTTGTTTTGCGGGAAAATCCCTTTTTTTCCGAGATAGATTCTTGATGGTGTAAAATCCCACTAAGAGAAATTTAAATCAAGTGCAATAATTTAAATGAGAGAAAAATCCCTCTTTTGGACAGAGTTCAAATCAATACTTAGAGATGAGATTTTTCATTTATGTTTTTAATTCAAACTCAAATCAGTCAAATGCCAAATTGGATGGCATCTTATGTCAGTATAATTAATCACTCAAGTTCAATTGAGATGGAATTAAGAAAAATCATAATTTAATTAAGGTGCAAAAGAAGAGGATTTATCACTGCAATTTATTTCTCAAACTTGGACCTGTAGAATTGGATTTTGGACTGCACCACCATGTTCCTCATATTAAAAGTAGTCACCTTGCCAATTTTGGTAATTTTTGGACTTCGTTTACTATTTTTAAATTGAATTAAGATATCAGTTGAGGGATATCTATGACAGGTGGGACCCACTTCTTAGCAGTGCCCCACTCATCAGTCTATGTGAAACAGAGGAGGCTCTGTCTCGCTGGGAGCACGACATGGCACGTAGAGGTGGCCAAATGGGCCAGCCCAAAGCACGACTAAAATGGCCCGACACGAGCATGGCCCGGCCCGAAAAAGTCAGGCCCGGGCCGGCCCAAAGCACGACACGGGTCGTGCCCGGGCCTGGATCTCCGGTCCGTCAGGCTTACCGGAACGGCCCAATTAGGCCTGGCACGATCGGCCCGTCGGGCAACCCGTCGCGGCACGACCCGTTTAAGCCCGAATAGTAATTTTTTTGTTATTTTTATTGTATTTTTTAACTAAAATAGGCTACGGGCCGGCAAGACACGTTATGGCTCGGCACGGCCTGGCACACTTAAAATGGATCCGGGTCGTGCCCGGGCCTGGACTCCCGGCCTGGCACGGCCCGTTGGCCACCTATAATGGCACACGTGCAGCTCTATGCAGCTGCGTGCATGCTTGCTGCTCCGGTTGCACAGGCTATCGCCCTTATCCTCCTCTCTGCTCATTATTATCAGTGTGCAAAAGGCATCTGAGTTGCCCTCCTCTCGGTTTTGCTTTCCTTTGCTTCTACGCATGCCCAACTCACCCGAGTGCTTGCCTCCCGGTTGCTGCTCGACCTGTGACTCCCTGCTTCTCCCGGCCCGGGCGCCCGGCTGAGCAGCCCAGAAGCTGCAACCGCCTCTCCTCCAGCTCTCCAAGGCGCTAGGAGGCTCTCTTCTATATCTTACTCGAGCTACCACTGCTATTTGCTACGGCTCCGTCCAAAACAACCACGCTGCTTCGGTTAAGCATCGCGCGGCTAAACCACAGCACCTCCCACTCAACTCATCATGCCCAAAGGTTCTCCAGTACACGTTCTTCTTACTCCCCGAGCTGCTCGCCCTCTTCTAACGCCGGTGAGCTGGAATTAGAAATCTTGTGGAGGCATGTTCATAGGACTGTTATATTAAACATGCAAATTCATCATGCTGACAGGATATTAGCTCATTCCTATTATGTATTACATACTAGACATCCTTGCGAAACCATACTAAGCAATAAGATTAGAACATGATCGCTTGTTAGGGCCCAAAAGCCATTTTTCCTTGTTTCCAATCGCACACCCAAGGTTTACTGCAGAAACCTTTTGTTGCAGCAGTTATCATCGAGATTCTGGTTCAGTTTAGGCCCCCTTTGGCACAGCTCCACAAAGTTGATTCACTAGTAAAGTGATTCTGCGGCTGAAAATGATTCTCTATGATTTTTAAGAATAAACTCTTAGAATCAGGACAGATAATCACTTCACAGAATTAGGAGAAACTACTTTTTTCAGCTTCCATCCCCTTAGTTCATTTCAGAGAATCACTTCACAGAATCAGCCTAGAATCACTTCTTTTGAAAAACAGTGTTTGGCACAGCTTCCCTGATTCTGCCTGAGAATTAGCTTCGTGAAGCTCTGCCAAAGGGGGCCTTATTGTTCTTCATCCTGCCATGGACCTGTAGGAACAAAAACCAAGCCGAATAATCAATCTCCGTGCGAGTTTGAGCTTCTCGGAGTTTGCAAAGCCGCCTGCACTGGCGCCGACTAGGTTCAGGCTACCGCCAGCCTTCCTTGACCTCACCGTGTTGTTCACCATGAAAATTTGTGGGTTGGCGGCCATTTCTGAAGAAGGTGGAGCACCACAACAAATGACCGGCGAGCGACGGCGCCGAGCGCCGCTGGCTAACTACCGCGGGTAAGGTAGAAGACGATTGGACCATGGGCCTAGTGTGTCAGTCGAATGGGTGCCCTCAGGGGGATCTTTTATAGCCATCGTATCACACCCGGTTCCGAGAATGAAGCGATCGTGTCATATATGTGTGTCTAAGATGTTTAACACACATACACAAGTGCATCACAAACGATATTCAGATAATAATCATGTTTCGAATAATAAATAGTACCTTATTACAATATCCAAATAGTCTCGGATACATGCTCTAATAACATTGCAGTAGAAAAAACTAAGCACTAATGGACTTCATCTCCACAGGAAGTTTGACGGTAACACGCACGCCTAGTACTCCTCATAGTCCCCCAATACTTCAAATTATTGTCTGCTACTGAATTAATGTGGGAATACAAAGGTTGAATACATGTCATACCAAGCAAGTGTGGAAAAGTATAACATGTATCTTATACAGGATGGTAGTAAATGGCTAATTGCATAAAAGTACATTTCATAAACATGTAAAAGCATCCTACAATGTCGAGGTGAGTTTAATTCCAACATAATCCAAGTAATCATCATATCACATATTCAACATCCTCATGTATCATCATAATTCATTTATAACCGGTCAACAACCAATATTATAACCATATGCCAATTATTTCACCTCTTCTCATAACCGACCAACTCATATAACATAACCAATCTCATTACGAACCATCCCAAGACTCAAGTCTGATTCTAATCATGTAGGTCATCCAAGTGCTCTTAATCGAGAGCCCCACAAGTTCATGATTTTGTCACCCGTCGGCGACTAAAGAAAACCTCAATTTTGCCAATTACCCTGCCATAGGTCTATGACCAAGAGATCACAAAATAGCCTTTACAAAGTGATTACCACCATGTGCAGACCCATGAGATTTCACCGGATGTGATGTCTCTTGTGCCATTCGGATTCTAGAGTAGTCCCGCCACTAATGCAAACCCAACCGACTCACATTCCCCGAGCCTTTCATATGATCCGGATGATACTGGCAATACACTAATTAATCAGCTAAGCCGCACACATACTTGGCCTTGTGGTGGCACTATTGTCCTTGCTTATTCTCGCATGAACCGGTCGTTAGATCTAAGGCAAGCAAAACCACCATTCCATCCAACCCAGTCCACAACCCATGCTTGCTTAGATCATCCCAATTCCATGTTACTTAAGTCATCATTATCATCAATTCACATAGTCCATACGTATATTAGTTCATGTTGAGTCACTCGGTTATTTCCAATCTTAATTAAGCAAAGCGAAGGAAAATTGGAAAATATCCTTCCCGACTCTCTACAATAAATCCCAAGTGAAAAGGGTGGTCATACAAGTCTAGTAAATGCCTGTTATGATTTTTTCGTCAATTTAACACAAGCATGCAGTTTTGCAAACAAAACATCTAAAAACAAGATCAAAATGGTCAAGGACACTTGCCTTTATATTCCACAATTCGATGATCGGGCAAATCAAAGTCTTGCACAGAAGATCGTCAGATATTCGCTTCTCGATCGTATACTCTTGAGCGAACCGTCTACTCGCAATCAAGCACATTCAATCAGTACAATGCGCACATACTACTTAATATGCAATGGTGCGGATGCATTCACAATTATAAGTGTAAGACATGCTATTAATTCTTAATTGTTGTTTACTAATTAGCTTCAACTAGTTCTTAGGTGCTTATGTGAGTTTTGAGTAAATTATAGTGGTTCTTGTGACAATTAGGTGTTGCTGAAATTTGAATACCGGACTAGTCCGCAGTAGGGCTGGATTAGTCCGCTCTGGACTAGAAAGTTCAACGGACTAGTCCGCACTAGACCGGACAAGTTCGCACAGATCCGTACTAGTCCGCACGGGACCGGGCTAGTCTGCGCGGTACAGTGAGACACAATAAATTAGGTTGAGACGTGATTTGTTTGAACGGTAGGACAATTCTTGTCGTAAAATCTGAACTGTAAAACATACCGATTGCGTGACTAGTATCGACGGTCGTGGACGGTGACATAGTGACTCCATCGAACATCGACGAAGAGGATGGCGATGAGATGTCGACGACGAACACGATGGCGATGTAGAAATATCCCATGAAAAACGACGTCTTTACGACGATCTCCGGCGGAAACAGCGGCTCCTTCCTTTTTTCTCTCTTCTCCTCTCTTCCCTTCTTCTTCGGCCGTGGCCTTCTCTATTGTTGCTGTTGGTGGCTAGGGTTTAGACTTTTTTTTCTATCGCTTGCTTACGTGGGTAGTGGCTTGCGGAAGCAGGCGACGACTGGGGTTTTCCTACTGGAGCCTGCGGTGGCCCTTTTATAAGCGTCCAGAGCAACGCATGCGCGTGGCACTCGGAGTACCGATGGAACTCTACCAAGCAAAGGCGATGCCCCCTTTTTGCTTTTTTTCCTTTCTTTGTTTTTTTTGCCAGGGCTGGTTGACTTTGTTTTTTTTCCTTCTTTAACGGTGTTAGCCTTTGGCCTGCGGTTGTTTCTTTTTTCTTATTTACTTATTTATTTATATTTTCCAATTATATATGTATTTCTGTTTATTTTTTATTTGTATTTTATTTATTTTTTCTTTTACTCTTATTAATTATTTTCCCTCGTTTTATTTGTTTAATTTTTGTTTTCCTTTCATATTATTTGTTTATTATTTATCTATTTTCCTTAATTAATTGTTATTTATTATTTCTTTATTTCTTTCTATCTTTTTGGTTATTTATTATTTATTTTGTTGTTTGTTTTTCTTTCGCGTGCGACAAGTGATCTGATCAGCGGTTGACTTTTTTTATTATTTATATATCTAGTGTGGTGAATTATTAAAACGCGTCAACTCTAGAGTACCAGACAAGTTCGCAAAGGAACAGACTAGTCCGTGGTGGTACAGAGAGCTGATCAAACAAGTCCGTTCCGGTACAGATAGGTGCATTGGACAAGTCTGGTGTGTAAGTTGGTCCGGATTAGATTTTGTGTTTTTTGAACAAGTCCAAAATGTTGTGGTGAGAGTATTTGGACTAGTCTGTTATTTGCCAGACTAATCCGGTGCCTGGCTCCATTTTTACTTGCATCTTTATTTCTAATTCATTTAAGTTTGTTCCTTTTCATCCTACTTAATAATTTTTGCATGAATTCATCATATTATTAAAATATTATTCATATACAAATATATATATATCTTTTATTTTATTTATTTATTCTATTCTGTATTCGTTATGGCAATTAAATTACTTATAGCGCATTTATTTTGGTCATTAATTTTCAATACTTGAGGATGGATGGAAAATGCAAGATGAGATGCATATATTTTATATTTTTCTTTATAAGGAATAATTCTTCCTATTATAATTTTTAAGTTCCTATTTAATTTTTTATTTGCCAAAACTCGAAAATCAGGGTGTTACAATTCTATCCCCTTAAAATGAATCTTGCACTCGAGATTCGGGTGGATTGGAGAAGATATTTGGAAGTAGAATTCTAAATTCCCTTTTATATTGAAATTAGCCATGTTTGAAAATTTCGGGATGTTACACATCGGATGTACTGTGCGGGCACGTGACTAACTCTGCGGGCTTGTGGCTCGCTTCCGAGTGGACCGAGCAGTGCCCTGGGCCCGGGCTGTTAGCCAACTAGTGGATCTCCAGTAGGATATAATTCCAGAAAACTAACCAACTTTTGAAAAATCATAGAGAATGTTAGAAAACTCCAAAATAGTCAAATAAATTTTGTTCGACTCCTCTTGACCAATAATTGTATTGGACCAAATTGCTTGGTATGAAAACCGTAGAAAATTTCTGAATAAATCTTTTTCCATAAACCTTAGGAAGTAAATTCTAGGAGAATTACTTGTTAGAAAATTCTCAAACTTGGCCATATTATTCCTTTGATAAACTACGAATCCTAGCAAAAATCTCATTCACAATTACCATTGTTAAGTAATTAAAATTACAGAAAATAATAGAATTAATTCCAGTAATTAAGAAGATTTTGTAAAATCCATAGTAAATTATAGAAATCCCACAAAATTGTGAAGCCAATTTTGTTGAACTCCATAAGCCAAGCCTGATATGTTTGTCATATTTAAGCCTTTTTATTTCTCTATTAATTTATTAATGGAGAAATATTTAGGAAATTATTGTGGCTAAAGCATTCATCAGAAAAATGATTTCTTATAACTTCCTTACTACCTCTGTGAGCTACTGTATAAATCAAAGAACCATTAGACAATGCCTCACTATAGAATTAAATCTTTCATGGCCTCCTTATATAATATGTATAATAAAGCATAGGACCTTTTACTTAAAACCAATTGGATTAAATCTTAACTTTTCTATTGGCTTTAAGGAACCCAGCAGAAGCCCTCATTTAGTCCATCCATATCTTTTGAATTTCTCTTTTGAATCATAAGATTTCCACTCGCTACATTAGGTCACTAAATTAGTAACCTATTTTATGTTCATAATGATATCAATAAAGCAAGTGGCGAATGGAGATCAACGAGGAGCACAACTCGGAGAAGGAGTAACGAGGACTCGCTGCAAACAAGATTGTTCTGGAGCAGCAACTAGAGCACGTGCCAAAGGGAATCGATGAGAAGCTTCACCAGATGAAGCCACTGACGTTGTGTTTTGGGTTTAGTTCACAACAAAAGGCACGCCTCAGTTTGCATTTAGAAGCTTTTATAAAGTTCTACTTTATAGTCATATGCTTGATTAAGAGTATTGCAGTATATTAAGTCTAGTTTGGATGTCACTCCACATGAATGACCCAAAGTACCCTTGGAGTTTGTGGTTAGAGAATAAGTTGTCCTCATGTTGTTAGAGCTATGCTAATCACATAGATGGTTCGGTAGAAGTCGAGTAGTTGGAATTTATACGTGAGATTCCATATTTTGGAGATTAGAAGTCGTGTAGTTGGATACTACTCACAAGACATAATCATCATTATTGGTCGAACGCTAAAATGGCAGTAGGGGTTAACCTCTTTAATAGTGAGGACTCCCATGTAACGAAGACTTACTGTCCTTGATGGTGGTACATGTAGGAGTCGAGTAATTGGATATTATTCACAAGTAGTTAGAAGTCAAGTATTTAAACACTACTTGTGAGGGTTTATCTTTTGGTAACCATAAGCTGAGTAGGCGAAACCTACTTGTGAGATATGCATAGAAGTCATGTAGTTGAAAACTACTTGAAAGAGGTAGATGAAAGTCGAGTTGTGGAGCCTATTCATGAGATAACTTGGAGACCTAGCAGGATGTAGAGATGCAACAAACCAGATTCGGTAGGCATATTCCTGCCTTTGTATTAAGGACCGTACCATATGCTGTCCCATTTGACATGTTTGAAATGTATCGGTTTCATACTGGATATATGGAACCCTGTAAACTGATGTAACTTGATCACTCTGGTGTCGAAACTTATACCAACATCCATGATTGTTGTGGGGAAGGCAGTTTGATGTAAATCTATCGATGTACATTGTTCGGGTAATGGACCTTATGCCTGGGAAGGTAGAACTGGTTCGATATTGGAGTGTCTTGGGAAAGGTTGCCACATGTAATGTATGGAAGGACAAAATGTTTCTTCCCCACGGCACATGTGTCGTGCGAATCGAGTTAGCCCTGTAGCTTTATATCGACGATCTGAACTGGTATATAACAACTATCAACAAACTCCCCCAAGCTTACTCTTTACTCGTCCCTAAGCAAAGAGAAAGTCTTAGTTTGTTGATCAAGAGTTACTACAATGTCCTATTTTTCAAAAGTACCAAGTGCACAACAAAATATTCTACCTTGCATTATATAAATTTGCTATGGTAACTTATCCCCTTTTCTAAGTCATTATGGGGCTTATGCCTCATCCCGTGCTTGGGTGGTTGAAGGATAGAACAGCAAAGTGAGCATGCATCACTTAATGGTTAAGTTCCACTCAAAGTTTCGAAGAGTTTCTAATGGTGTTTGAATTTAAGTTCCTCAATTGATGCTCTTAATCACTCCTGAAATGGTATTTATATCCTCACCAAGGCAACGCCTTTCTTGTCCTACATCTCAATAAGGCTTATATGTGGAGCTTGGTAGGATCAAGAGTAGGCATATTTGCAACACACTTATTGCTAAGTCAAAAGAGTAAGCCTTAGGAGAAAACTAGTTGGTCATACTTTTGATCAAGATTTGTGCAAGTGTGATGGCATGTTTGTGGAGTAGAAATATGAAGATGACTCCTCTGTATGCACTCTCTTTATTGTGAGGATGAAACATGACTACTTATTCTCTTTTTTTTCCTCATGCTCTTGTACTTGAGGATGAATTTTTCTTTTCTTTTCTTGTAGCCATGTCTTCTACTCTTTTTTTTTTTCAAATATTTTGAGGAGAGTATTATGCATGAAAAGCATGGAGGATCTTTTGATGGTTTCATGGTATGATGGAATTTTCATAATTTCTAGCATAGAGGTTTAGCATGTGCCCGTGCAATCTTGATCGTAAAAGCATGAAAAGATTCTCACATAGGTCTATACTAGTTTGACAAGGCTCAGTGTGAAGACAAATATCATATGCATGGGGTTTATCAAATTTGAATCTTCATACGGCTCTGGTACGAATTTCAATCAAATGAGGAACTTCCATTTTAGATTTTCTCCGAAAAAATCAAGTTTCACTTTTAACTAGGATATTAGCAGCTCTTATCACTATACCATATCCCATAACAATCTAGAATTTGACTTGATCTTTTGCTCCCACAAATTCCAAGTTTTTACACAAGAATATTCTAAGCCAATAAACGCAATACTTGGAGAGTACTAGGTTGTATACAAGGGACTAGGGAAAATAAAACAGAGCAACTATTCATCATTTCAACTTATGCAAAGTAAAGAAATATTCTTACCGCACATCTTTTATTTTATTATCCTAACCTATATTGAATATTTTTTGTAGATGCAAATGATTTGAAAAGAAAAAAAATAACAGAATGCAAATGGGGTGTGATGAAAGTTACCTCAAGTGGGCATCCTCCCTCAAGCTTGTTCTTCTCAATCTCCCTGGTAAGGGTTGAACCCTTGATGACGGAAGTAGGCCATTAGGTCGACCTGTTGTTGTTGCAACATGGTGCTAATGTTGTTGAAGTGTGCGTCGATTTGTTGCTGCTAGTCACGGGCACCTTGGATGTGGTCTTGAAGTGTGTTGAGAATGTTGCCTGTCCTCACTTCATGGTCTCCCTTCCTTTGAGTGAATTCTGCCATTCTTTGGCAAAGGTCACGAGAACCTCGGGCGGAAAAGGAACGACGTGTACTCATCGATGGAGGAGGCAAGCTACTAGATCTTGAGTTGGAACAGTAAGGGACCCATCTCCCTCTGATCGTAGTGCATTCTTGCCACGACGATCCTCTGGCCTCATACATTTGAGGTTGGGTCAAACCGGGTGCATCACCCGTCGGATACAATTCCTCTAGGTAGTCATAGGCGGGAGTATATCGTTGCAACATCTCCATAGTTGCTCTTTGTGAACGGCTTCTCATGACTCTACCAAAAGCATTACTCAGTATGTGAGAAAGGCTCATCAGAGATGAGCCCGAATGAAAAACGGAGACGAACAAATAGTGCATCTCTATCGTCGCGTCTCGCATTACGTAGTCATTAGAGACGAACGGCAGACGCGTCGCTGATCAGCATAAGTGCGAGACAACCTCAAAGATAGCACGTCTCCTTTCTTTGAGTCATACTAGACGTGCTTTACAGAGTTATCAGAGACGAGCAACTAGCTCGTCGCCCATCAGCATGCATGCGAGACAAGCTCTAATATAGTGCATCGCAGATTTATTGACTGATTCGAGAGGGGCTTTACGGCAGCGCGTCGCATATTTGTTGACTGATCTGAGATGAGTTCTAAACAAGATGGTCTCCTTTGTTTAGTTAATCTGAGACGATCTTTGTTACAGATCGTTGCAGATTGTTTAAAGGCAGGGTCTCCTATTAGGCACCCCAATCCCTGATTATCCTAGTTGTCGGGTGCCTCTTAGAGCTAGCCATAATTTGGCAGCCGCATTGCCAGTGTCAGCAACATACACATACATAAGCATATGTATAGCCAAAAAGATCACACCTTAAATTATATTAACCAATCAAATATTAACAAATTGTCAATTGTGGTTATCAAGTATACTAATTACACAAAGAATGCCCCCTGTTCATCCTGATTACAAAGTAATTAATTACACACATCATAACTATCATCATCTAATCATGTATACCGTAATGAAAATTTTCCCGATCAATGACTTCATTAACGATGAACCTTCATAGACTCTAATGCTCCGACTGAGACATCCTCAAATTCAATAACATCACTGAAATCATATAAAACATTATCAAATTGCAGTCACATTCGCCTAATCGCATAAAAGAGCAAATATCTGAAGGCTTAGAAAAACGTTGGTATCCAATTGTAATAAACGCAGGAATTGTTAGTGAATGAAGAATCGATCCTACTTGTAGCATAGATAGTTGGTGAGCATCTGCAAAGCATTAGCAAACAAATTATTCTCATCATAAAGGATATGGTAGTGAGCTGGTGTGCTTGTCCCCTGAAAAAACAAACAATTTACATTCCACTGATCCATTAATAGCCTGATATCAAAAACTCGTGAGAGCAACACCAATTAGAGCATATGTAGCTTGATTCTAGCATGGCTGCAGAGGTAGAAATCAAACTCACTAGAATGACAAATGCTAGTGTCAACCACAGTTCATGCAGTTTTAAGGGTTTGCGAGTCAGAATTCATAATATACTTTGATAGTCAAAACAAATATATTACTTCTGCATTGGACATAAACAAGGAAGATGAATGTGTTCCAGGAGACCAACCGGGGAGAACATTTCACTTATGTGAAGGCGACAACGTGCTCATACCGATTACCGAGGTCAGGGTTGAGGCGACGACGTGCTTCAGGGACAGGGGACGATGTCGTGTGTTCCGATGTGCTCAACTCTCTGATGACGAAGGTCAGGGACGACGGCGCGGTCGGGGTCAATAGCGGCAGTGTGACAATGACGAAGAGCGAGTTGAAGAAGGGGGATGGCGGCGGCGTGCTCAGGAGCTGCAGTTTCTAGGTTGAGAGAGCACACAAGAGCTAAAATTTCCGCCAAGTGTTGGGAGAGAGCACACGAGAGATAAAAATAACAACACTCGGAGACGAGCCTCTAACACCCGTCTCTCATTTGAGCATCTTCCTTAGGTCGAGAGAGTGCGGGTAATTTTTGCACGAAATTTTTTGCCATAGAGCGTGCGAGAGCTAAAAATAGGTCAAAAATCGGAGGCGAGCCTGTATAATGCCCGTCTCTCCTTTGCCCGTCTACCTTTTACCGGATGTCAAAATCGGCGACGAGCCTTAATAAAGCTCATCTCTCATTCGCCCATCTCCCTTTTGCCGGAGGTCAAAAATCATTGACGCGCCTATTTAATGTTCGTCTCTCATGTGCTCATCTGACTTTTGCCACTCGCACGACATTGTGAGTGCCCGTTGCCACTCGCGCGCAGAGTTAACATCGTGAGCATCCATTGCAGGGATAAACAAATGCAATGACATTGCAATACAAGGATATAATTGGAATTCAGGGATAAACAAACACAACAACATTGCATTTTAGGGATATAATTGGAATTTAGGGATAAACAAACGCAACAACATTGCAATTTAGAAATAATTTGCAACTCAATGAATTTTATAGTTCATACACATTGTGTGCCCTCTAAACTATACATTTCTAAACTTATTCCTTTGCTGGATATTTGGGTGGAAGAAACAGCGTGGAAAGGCACATCTTGGAGGCACCAACGGATAGTCCTCCGAGAAAGAGATTGTCAGGGGGTAGTAACCACCTTCCCAGTCAGTCTACAAAGGAAATTCATTAATAAGGGGATGATGTTATACTGCATATGATTGTGCTTGTTCTTCATGACTGACCCTTTTTTACCAGGGATGGTGCACTGCCACTTCAATAAATCTCTTGACTCAGGTTTCACAGAGAAATTGGACAAACAAGTGATGCAAAAGGTTGGGATCCATAAAATTGCAAATACCAAAAACAAACAAGATGGAAAAATAAAACTACCGTTAAGTTCATCAGTCCATTGCAGAGATACATACAACCATGCGACAGGTGTGCCATATGTACATACATGGGGATGATCCTTGCGCCACACCAAGCGCTCCTCATTCAGTCAGTTACATGCCAAGTCGATATCAAACCCAGCCATGAATAGTGATGACGACGACGGCTATGGCGAACAAAGGCGGCGATTGCACTAAAGTTGGTCGAACAGAGGCGACAGTCGCATAGGAGTTGGTCGATAAGTAAAGGAGTAACGCATGGGATAAAAGCGAGACAAGCGATATATGAAAGTGCATCTTCCATTGTTGATAAAGAAAGACGCGCGACACGAGGACAATAGAGAACTTAATTTCGGTGGCAGTGGTGCAGAGAGGCGAGCGATCGGCGTGCGCGACCCTTTCGTTTCCCCGAGGCGGTTTCGGTGCATCATCATCCCATTAATGGGCGCAAAACCAACTGCTCCATCATCGACTCCGCACATACCTTACACGCCATCACGCATCAGTTCTCCACAAGCGTGTCTCTCCTTTTGCATCCGTTTCTTCTTCTTCGTCTTCTCTGCGCCGCCAACCCACGACCACCATGGCCAACGTTCCGCCACCAAGCCCGCCAAGGGAGCCACCCTGCAAGAAATAGTGTTGCGGCTCCCCTGGGAGGCTCAACAACGAACAATGCCTCGTTATGGAGCATGAGGCGAATAACAGTACATCTCACACCATGAGTTCTTTGGGTTCGGGTATCCTTCCAGAGTTTATTGGAATGGGTACCACCAGCCACTACCTCTCGTCCTCACGGGAGTGGCCGACCGTCTCTACATTCTGTTCGAGACAATGGCCCAGGTGCTCGGCGCCGAGGGCCGCAGTAACTTGGTGACAATGACATAGAGGAACCTCGGTTGCGGGGTTGCACCGCCGGTGCAGCCGGAGCAGCCGGTCCAGGCTCCTGTTGCACCGACGTCAGAGTTGCCGTTGGAGGAGGAGGAGGAGGAGTAGGATTTAGTTTTTCTGATGTTTTTCTTTATCGTGTCTTCTTGTACTTTTTTCTTATGTTTTCTAATATATTGTGTTAATGAATGAAATTTATATGTGTTCATCTGTGTGAATGAATATTTTCCTGTGTGTTGAAATGTGTGAATGAATGAATGTGTGGTGTGTTCATCGTGTTCCTCAGGAATCATAAGGAATGATTTGATTTTTTTGGACAAATGAATGATTTAGTTATCAAGTGAATATGCTCTAAGTTCAATGATGTGTTGTCTGTGTGATATCAACGAAGAACTGAAGCAAAATGGAGAAAATCACGAAGCTAAAGAAGACGCGGGGAATAGGAGACGCACTTTGCCGTTAAGCTCGTATTCCTTTTGGCAGAGGAGAGGGAGACGTCGAAAATAGGAGACGAGCTTCCTTATTAAGCTCGTCTCCCTTTTGAATTGTGTACTTTGCACATACCTTATATAAGGCACGCCATTAGTTCTCCATAAGCACATATTTCCTTTTGTATTAGTCTCTCCTCTTTTTAGTTCGTGTTCTCTGTGCAGACAACCTACCATTGCCAACGTTCCACCGCCAAGCCTGTCGAGGGAGCCACCTCCAAGAAATAGTGTTGAGGCTCCCCCGAGAGGCTCAACAACGAGTTGCTCAATATGATGGCATAGGTGCTTGAGAGGCTGTTCGACGGGATGTTCAAGAGGCTGTTCGAGATGATGGCCGATGTGCTCGGCACTGAGGGCCACATTAACCTGGTGGCGGCGATGGCATGAACCTCGGTCACAAGGTCGCACCGCCGGACCAGCCAGAGCAACCAATGGAGCTGCCGAAGCAGCCAGCTAGGACTCCTGTTGCACCGGCGCCGGAATCGCCGCGGAGGAGGAGGAGGAGTAGGATTTAAGTTTTCTTTTGTTGTTTTTAGTTGATGTTGTTTTTCTTTTCTTATTTCTTGTACTTTTTTTGTGTTTTGTAATATAGTGTTAGTGAATGAATGTGTTATCTGTGTTAATCTATGTGAATGAATATTATCTTGTGTGTTCAACTGTGAATGAAAGAATGGTATGTTCATCGTGTTCCTCAGGAATGACAATTCATAAGGAAGGATTTGATTATTTTTTGGATAAAAAATACTACAGTGAAGGTACTCTACATTGGAATAATTATTTAGTTATCAAGTGAATATGTTCTACATTCGTTCAGCGTTGTGTTCATATCTGTTGTAACCAAATCCAAAGGATACGTGCTTTTTGTAAAGTTCATCTCGTTTCTTTTGCAAATAGGAGACATGCTCTATTAGTCGCTCGTCTCTCGTTTGTTAGTGGATCGGGCGTGTCTCGGAAATTTCATTAAATGAGACGCGTCTTATAGTACCTCGTCTCCTTTTATGCTTAGTTGCGCCTTTCTTTCATGAACCAGCATCCTCACTTGTCTCGTTTACCCATATTAGTGACGATCGCCTTTGCTCTCGTCTCTGATATTTGTCTCCTATTTGCGTTTCTTACATAGTGACTCCTACGAACCTCTTTGATAGGTTGAAGAGCAATGGTTAGTTGCCAGCATTTATATAAATGAAAATCTGGGTTCGGTAACTGAATTTCATTTATATAGCTGGGATAGAAAAACACTAAAGATCCATCTTGATTATTTTTAAGAGTGTGTCCTTGCACTAGATAGTGATCATCTATCAGGTAGCGGCTTGTTGAAATATATTCAGTTGAAGCATTTTCTAAAGCCCCAACTTTCATAGCTATTTGGGTAATTAATGATGTACATTCAATTGGAATCGTCATTTTAGTGTTTTCTAACCATTGTGACATGATAGCTTTGATAGTAGCAGTTTTAATTTTTCAAACCATGGCAAAAGGGGTCCTAAGTTCATCATCGCAGTTCGCTCTCAAGTTCTTCAAGGGAAAATTCGTTGGGGGTTTTGCTTTCACTAATATCACCTCTTCTCGTGTTTTTGCTTTGTTGTGTTCTTGCTTGTTGTGGCCATGAAAGGAATGAAGAGGTTGTTTGGGAAGAGAAAGGAGACTGCAAGCTCAAGCCATGGTGGAGACTCAAGTGCACATCCCTCCTCTGTTGCTACACCAAGTCCACAAAGGAGGAGTGTATGTGAGGACACTCCCATGGGTGAGAGGAGCAACCTGCAACAACTTCTCCACGACGACGACCTCGACATACAAAGTGAAGTTCAAGATCAAGCACACAAGCTCCTTCAAGATCGTGAGTTTTCTCATACAAAAGCTTATGATCCGTATTCGATCTCCAAATAGGTATGGATTCCAAATTCTTTTCCATTTGGCGTGCACTAGGATGAGAGAATTTTGCTCACATAGAGTAGAGAGGTTCACACCTTCTTTCCATGCAATTCCTTTGCCCCCTTAAAATAAAATTTGATGGTATTTCTTTTAGATTATTTCAAAAAAAAATACAACATCCTATGGAAAGAATTAAGTGAAATCCTAGGCTTTAATAAACGTTATTTACTAGATTTAGACACTTTGCCTAAATTTAACAAACAATGTTTTTGGCATGAATTGACTAGTGAGGTCAGATGTAGTGCTCCTAGGAATGGCCACTTGCACAATCCTACTTTATTCTTCATGCATAGATGGGTGGCTATGACTATGTTCCCTAGAGGAGATATTAGAGTAGTGCATGAACATGAGCTGAAAATTTTATTTGTCATGGTTAAAAAGATAAAATTTGCTCCAGTTATTGCCATGATGACACAATGGTTAGATTACATTTGAAGGACAGGGCCAATAGAATGCACTTCATTGATTACTTGTATTGCTACTAGGGTAGGAGCACTAGAATATACTTCATTTGACTATATTGAAACCAAAAGAGAATTAATTAATGAAGATTATCTAGTGGAAGGACATACCCTTAAACATGATTATGATGGATCTTTAATGTTTTATTATCCTGGCTTTAGTAATGAAATTCAGTTACCTAACCCAAATTTTCGTTTGTACAAATGCCGGAGGCTAACCATTGATCTTCTTCCCATCAAGGAAGCTTGAAGAAGTAATATCTCTAGCAGAGTAACTAGAAGCCATGCAAGGAGAGCAGCTACGACCATGACTGCAACAACCTCTACGATCCATGAGTACGAAGAGGAAGAGGACCCAACGGGTGATGCACTAGGATGGACCCAACGGGTGATGCACTGATCCACTTCAAGCTCTAGCAGCTTGCCTCCAACGTCCATGAGAGAACGTTGTTCCTTTTCGGCTAGAAGTCAACATGACTATAGCTAAGGAATGACGGATCTCACTAGACGCATGGGAGATCATGAAGTGAGGACGGGAGACATCTACAACACTCTCCAAGAGCATGTACAAGGTACCCAAGATTGGCAACAACACATGGGTGCTCAGTTCACCAACTTCAACTCCACGCTACAACAACAACAAGCCGGTCTTGTGGCACACTTCCGTCATCAAGGGTTCAACCCTTATCACAGAGATGATGTAACACCCACTATTTTTTAAAAAAATATTTGTAAAATGAATTTCTCATGAGATAAAAACATTTTCTTGGGAATAAAATTCATATAAGGCAAGTTGCATCATGTTTGAATGGTTGTGTGAATTTTTGAAAATTTAAATTCGCTAGAAACTCAGTTTACAAATTCAAAACATAAAAGAGAAGAAAAAGAAAACAGAAAAGAAAAAGAAAAGGGAAAAGAAAAAGAAAAACTGTCCCTGGGCCGAATTCCCCAAATCCGGCCCAACTCCCTCCTCTCTCCCCGCTGGCCCGCACCTCCTCTCTCCTCCCTCTCTCTCTCTGCCACCCGGGCCCCGCGCGCCAGCCCACTCCCTGCGCCGCACCCTCTCTCTCCTCCTCGCTGACAAGCTGGCCCTGCCTGTCAGAGCTTCCTCCCACCTCTCGCGCCCGCGTGCGATTAACACCGCGCCGCCCCACTCACCCCCCTTTCAATGTCGACCGTTTTCATCTCAATCAAGGGGCACGTCGTGCCCATCATGGCCGCCGGCAGTTTCCACTCCGAACCCCTATAAAAGCCCGGCCATCCCCCTCAATTTCTCCACCCCGGCGATCGAAACCCTATCTTCGACAAGCTCGGTAATGGTGCCACTGTTCCCGACTTTCCACCCACTGTTCCTCCTCGGGAGTTCGTCTAACATATTCCCCGTGTTGCTAGGGACCCGCCAGACATCGCCATTGAGGTGGAACGCCGCTGCGTCGCCATTTTCATCGGGCACCGACGAGCTCCGTCGCCCTCCATCATCGTCGGATAGCCTCCGTCCAATTTTCGGTCGTGCGACGACCCTCAGTGAGTTCCCCTAGTCCCCCTCTTCATTTTGCGCCAATTAGTTTTTCTCTTTAGCCATTGTATCATGTGTACCGATCGCGCCGGCGAAATCACCGCCGCGCGCATGCGCCACCGCTGCGCGCCGCCGCTCTCGTCGATCCACGCGACGTGGCTCATTGCCCGTCGTCCATTTTGTTTCAACGGCCAAGATTAAAAGCGAGCGTACCCTTTCAGTGAATAAAATCTGGGCCATCCATTTTAAAATCAACAGCCCACATTCAAACCCATTTTCCGCCGCCTGTTTTGCGCCCAAGCCCCTGGAAACTTGCTGGCTACCCCCTGAGTTTCTCTGGAATTCAAGTCTAGCCCCTAGAAATGTCAAACTAGCCCCTGGACTTTCTGGAAATTAGTAAAATACTGGTTAAATTAATAAAAAATGTTTTAAAGCCCCTGGAAAATTATAAAATAGCTAATAAATTCTGGAAAATTGTAGAATAAACCCCAGACTTAATAAAAACAATTTTTAACCACTGGAACAGTTCTGTTTTTATAGAAAAGCCCCTGTTAGTTCTAGAAATTAAATAAAAGTCCTTAATTTGTATAAAATAATTATAAAAACAGATTTAAATATGTTTTATTTATTTTCATTTCTGTATTATTTTTTTATTAATTCATTTAAATTGCTGAAATGGTCATAAAAATACTTTTAAGTATATTTAGTTCATAAAAATTGTTTTGCACAGAGAAATAATGAATAGAAATAGTGTAAAAATTGTAAAATTTACATTATTGATTATAAATCTAATTTAAGATTATTTTTAAGGATAAAAATTTCAAGAAAATAATATTAGGGTTCTAATAAATATAAAAATGGTATAAAAATCTATAAAAATATGTTTTACTCAATAAATTTCATTTAACTTTAAATTCTCATCAATGGATGTATGTCTATAATAAAAACCAAACTAAAATCACTTTTGCTTAGGAATTTGTGTTTATTTGAATTGTTTGTATTTTGTTCTTATTGTATGTTATTTTTTCGTGCATCGTCATAATTTTAGAGTCGGGGCCAGAATCCACTTTTAATCTTCAAGAGCAACAATTTTCCGACGACCCCGAAGCACAATTTGGAGACAAGTTCCTTGACCATCTTGCACCCTTTTTGTTAAGTTCTAGTTAGTTGCATGCTAAATTAAAATATGAATCGTATGTTATGTTTTCCTAGATTTTCCACAATATTCCTTGTCAACATGGTTCAGGTGTTTTACTATAAAATTAGTTTACGCTTAGCCATGCTTTAATGAAATATGGTCTATTCTACAATATTACATTTGAAGTACTTTCATGAATTGATGGCTATAATGGAATTAGTAGATAGGAATCTGATAGGGGGTTTTGTATGGATTGGTGCATGCGTGCACATGACCTTGGTTTGGGGCTTGACACCTATCGGATTCTAAGGACCGGTTTATGGAAGAAGTTGCTAAGCCATTTAGTATCACCACAGAATCGTATATGGGACAACTTGGTTTAGTAATTTGGTCTCTCCTGATGTAGCATAGGTAATTGATCGGGCGGGGAATGGGCTTTGCCTTGGGATCCGCATGGCTCAAGAGGGGGCTTCTCCTGGCGGAGGGAAAATAGACTCCAGGTGCCGGAGCGGTGAAACCTTAGAGTACCCATTGCAAGTCGGGGGAACCATCGGAAACACCTCGTAGTGATCTCCTGGCGACACACCTACGGAAGTGTGTATTGTGGTTAGCTACCACGGGCATCAGGGAGGTTTACCTTAGTCCACCTGGCAACAGGGGACGAAATCACGAAATGTGGGTAAAGGATACACACTCTGCAGAGTTTTGTCAAACTGTCTAGACAGTCGTGCTCACGGACACGAGCGTCTTGGAAACCAAATTCATAATTAGCACATGGTTACATAATGGATGGTTTGGTTTGGTCTTACCTGGATTAATTTTGGGATGTTGGTTGGGATTTCACCTAGATGTAGGTGCTTAATAAACAATTAAGAGTAGGTTGTTACTGCTATAGTGCTTAACCTATTAATTGCCTTCCTTGTTGTGAACCACACATGTCATAATTTCCCAACTTGCGAGTACCGTTGGTACTCAAACTTGTTAGTTGCATACTTTCCCCCCCAGTCTACGAAGACGCTGAGGTGGAGAACCAGGACTTCTACGGAGATCCCGAAGAGATGTTCTAGGCTGGCGCTCCCCCGTGCAACGCCTGTGTTGGAGCCCTTTGTTATGTTTTTCCGCTGCTTGTGTACTTTTATTTTAGACCTGGAAGGTCATTTATGTAATAAGGTGATGTACTCGAACATGGTATTTTATTTGGTATTTCACTTTCGTCTACACATGTATGAATTGAACTGATCCTGGCATACATGTGGAAAGCATCTGGTTGTCTTCTTATTACCAGGTGTGACAAAGTGGTATCAGAGCCGTGTTGCCCGTAGGACGCAAGCCTAGATAGAAAAGGACGATTTAAGGACTTTACTATTTTCAAATATTATTAATTATAAAATTTCTTTGTATTCTTTACCTTGTACTTGTTTCACTTACTCCTTAATTTGTTTTATTATTGACACTCTTCTGTTTCAAAATTTTAGATGGCCAACTTCAGGAGAACCGCTCGCATTTCCACTGGAGGCTATGTCCCTAACCGAAGGATTGCTGCCCGCCGTACCCCGCTTAACGATCCTCGACGTGCAGTGGTGATACGTACTGATGGGAGAGCTTCAGGGCGACTCCGACGACAAACTTCAGGCCATACTGCACGATGCCGGCTACAGGCACGAGAGACTGGCACTCACCTACCACTCCATCGGGATGCAGCGCCCCTACCGGATT
The DNA here is from genome assembly GCA_036927565.1 of Tuctoria greenei. Taxonomy (NCBI): domain Eukaryota; kingdom Viridiplantae; phylum Streptophyta; class Magnoliopsida; order Poales; family Poaceae; genus Tuctoria; species Tuctoria greenei. Next base: position 98,647,100 of record JAYESD010000012.1, on the reverse strand, counting down.
GAGTGGTCATGCAAGCTATTTGTCTACCATGGGGATGAACTACTCAAGGTGCACCGTACTCCTGCCGCGAGGAGCTACCGACGTCACGCTGAGCAGGATGTCAGTTGGGAGGCCATCACCTTTTGGAGTCACACTTACCGCTACCACTTCGGAACTCGATGCACGCCTACACTCCCCAGCGTCCCAGCGGCACTGGCAACTTCGTCACTAGGTATGTGGAGGGGCCCCTGGCCCTTCCACAGACTCACCAGATAGTTGATGACGAGGAGCGCCTCAACATTCGCCTCCACAAGGCTCAGCAAGAAATTCAGGATGTCCGTGACCTGGCAGCACATTATGAAAGACAAGTGAGGAGGTACCGTCGGATCACTGACGAGGACCCCGATGGGTATGCTTCAGACACCTCCACTTGGATTCTGGACTCTCTTGATCGCCGTGTCGGACGTGGCGACACTAACTCTCTGGACCAGTCTTCAGACGAGGAGCCAGATTCCGAGGAGCCTTCTGTACCGCAGCAGCCAGCCAACTCTCCTCTGCGTAGCAACGAGTCTCATTGCAGCAACTCGGGATATGATGGAGATGACGAAGAGGACTCGGACGAGGAGGAGGATCCCGAGGAGCGAGAGTAGACTCCGACCTACCCTACGACTCAAGATTAAGACACTTACCCATGAGTTGTAATAAGAGTGATGTAGTAACGATCTGTGTAATCTTGAGTTGTATGTTTTTGCTTTGAGAACTTGATTATCCATGTTTGAGTTTTCTTAATGAAATGACCTATATTTCTCTTATTCCTTATTGATGCATATAGTGGGAAAGTCGTATAGAATAGCTTCTCTCTTATCTCCTCATTCTATAACAACGCCCCAAACTCAGATGGCAGGAAGAGGAAGAGGACATGGACGTGGTGTGCCACCCAATCAAGACAATGAAGTCCCGCTACCTCAATGGAATGGACGAGGTGCCCGTGGAGCACCAGCTGCAAATCAAATGCAGCATATGATGGCTATGCAGCTTCAAATGACGCAAAATTTAACACAAATTGTGAACAACATGCAACAGGCCCAGCAGGCACCCCCACCCCCTCCTCCACCACCACCACCCCCACCTCCAAGGTTTTGCTTAAGGGACTTCATGAATACTCAACCTCCACGCTTTTCCAACACCGTGGAACCTATGGATGCTGACGACTGGATTAATACAATTGAAAGTAAACTGAGGATTGTTCAATGCGAAGGAAGGGAAAGGGTGTTATTGGTATCACATCAACTCCATGGACCTGCAGCTGATTGGTGGACCGCTTATACTGCAGCCCATGGCAACCCAAACAACATCACTTGGGAGGAGTTCAGAGAAAGCTTCCGCAATCATCACGTGCCTCAAGGAGAAATTCAAGCCAAGCGTCTGGAGTTCCTAGCACTGAAACAAGGGAACATGAACACACGGGGGTATTTGAACAAGTTTACACAACTATCTCGGTACGCCCCTGGAGATGTTGACACTGAAGCCAAGAAACAGTTTTGTTTCAAGGAGGGACAGGACAAAGAGATACGTTGATGATGTCTTCCAGTGACTATGCTAGCTTCCAACATCTGGTGGACAAAGCTTTTACAGTAGAAAGAAAGAAAAAGGAATGCAAGGGAGAAGACCGCAAAAGGAAAATGATGATGGGGCAGTCTTCAAGCAACAATCGTCCTCGCTTCAACCCGCAGCAGTCGGGACACATGAATCGTCCGATGGGCAATAATCAAGGTCAGCGGTACATCAACAACTCTTCATTCAGGCCTCAAGCTCAGTATGCTCGTCCACAGTACCAGCAGATGCAACCGCAACGCCCTCAAATGTATCAACAACGTCCTATGACTTCAAACCCTCGACCAACTGGGCAATCACAGCAAAATCAACAACGAAACAAGGCTCAAGACACCAGTACTCGGGGAGCTTGCTACATATGTGGTGACAAGGGACACTACTCCAACAACTGCCCGAAGAAGCTATCACAGCAGAACCTGTCCAGAGGAAGGGTCAATCATGTTGTTTTGGAGGAAGCCCAAGACACATCGGATGTGGTGATCGGTACGTTCCCTGTTGATTCCCATCCTTCTACAGTATTGTTTGACTCTGGTGCAACACATTCATTCATAGCAAAAGAATTCCTAAGAAGACATGGAATGACTGTTACATTAATGAATCAAGTATTAGTACTCTCCTAGAGGAGAGATGTTGACAAGGCAAGTATGCCCTAATGTAAGCATAAGCATTAGGGGGTAGCATTCTTAGCAAACCTTATAGTGCTAGAGTCACAAGGAATAGAAATTGCTCTCGGAATGGATTGGTTAACCAAGTACAAAGGAGTGATCCACTGTGCCACCAGAACAGTATGCTTAACTCATACATATGGCACAAACGTGGATTTTCGTCCTGAGCAAGCCCCAGTTCAGAAAATACGACTCAATCAAGTTGAAGGAGTACAAGTGATCAAAGTTGTTTGTGACTTTTTGGATGTGTTTCCTGAGGAACTACCGTGTATGCCCCCTGACAGAGAGATTGAATTCATCATTGAATTAGTGCCTGGTACAACACCAATTTACAAGCGACCATACAGGATGGATGCTAAACAATTGGCAGAATTGAAGGATCATATCAATGAGTTGTTAGCAAAAGGATACATTCGTCCAAGTTCCTCACCTTGGGGAGCTCCAGTGATATTTGTGCCCAAGAAAGATGGCACACAGAGGTTGTGTGTGGATTATCGCGCACTCAACGCAGTAACTATCAAGAACAAGTATCCTTTACCAAGGATTGAAGATTTGTTTGACCAGTTGAGAGGTGCTTGTGTGTTCTCGAAGATTGATCTGCGTTCAGGGTATCACCAATTGAAGATACGACCCTCGGACATACCCAAGACGACATTTGTTTCGAGATATGTATTATATGAGTATACAGTCATGTCTTTTGGCTTGACTAATGCCCCAGCTTATTTCATGTACCTTATGAATAAGGTGTTTATGGAATACCTGGATAAGTTTGTTGTGGTGTTTATTGATGACATTTTGATATTCTCCAAAAGTGAAGAGGAACATGAGGAGCACCTAAGACTGGCCTTACAAAAACTTCGTGAACATCAGTTGTATGCAAAGCTAAGTAAATGTGAGTTCTAGTTGAAGGAAGTGTCATTTCTCGGGCATGTTATATCACAAGGAGGAATAGCAGTAGACCCTAGTATGATGAAAAATGTTCTGAATTGGAAGACACCAGAAAATGTTGGGGAAATCAGGAGTTTCTTGGGTATGGCTGGCTATTATCGTCGGTTCATCGAAGGATTCTCAAAGATATCGCGTCCGTTAACAAAGTTACTTGAGAAGGGGGCTGTATACAAGTGGACACCAGAATGTGAAGCCAGTTTTTCAGAGCTAAAGAAAAGATTGACCACTGCTCCAGTGTTGATTATGCCTGATGTGCAGAAAGAATTTGCAGTCTACTGTGATGCATCCGGCCAAGGACTGGGATGTGTATTAATGCAAGAGGGACATGTAGTATCCTATGCTTCACGTCAACTCAGAAAGCATGAAAGAAATTATCCCACTCATGACTTGGAGTCAGCAGCTGTAGTGCATACATTGAAATTATGGAGGCAATATCTGATTGGAAAAAGAACTGAAATTTATACGGACCACAAGAGTTTGAAGTATATCTTCACCCAACCAGATCTAAATATCATACAACGCAGATGGTTGGAACTTATCAATGATTTTGATGTTGGAATCAACTATCATCCTAGAAAAGCTAATGTGGTCGCAGATGCATTAAGCAGATCAGCTCAATGCAATAGCTTGGCACTGCAATGTCAACAACCGCAGTTATGTGAGGAATTCGCAAGGCTAAACCTTAGTATCGTGACTAATACTGAGGTAGTGTCTATGGAAGTAGATTCGACGCTGGAGGAGGATATTCATGAAGGGCAAAAGAATGATAAGTGGATTCAGAAGATTAAACCACTAATGAAAGAAGGAAAAGCACCAGACTTTAAAGAAGATGAACATGGAACTTTATGGCTGGGGAAGAAAATATGTGTACCTGATATCAAGGAGATTCGAGAGCTGATAATGAGAGAAGCCCATGATTCGTCATATTCTATTCATCCAGGAAGCACAAAGATGTATCAAGATCTAAAGGATCGATATTGGTGGCATGGAATGAAACGTGATGTGGCGGAGTATGTAGCTCTGTGTGACACATGTCAGAAGGTCAAAGCAGAACATCAAAGACCCGCAGGGTTACTTCAACCAATTAAAATTCCTGAATGGAAATGGGAAGAAATAAGTATGGACTTTATTGTGGGATTGTCGAGAACTCAGTCTGGATACGACTCTATATGGGTCATAGTGGACCGTTTGACCAAAGTGGCTCACTTTATCCCAGTAAAAGAAAGCTATTCTGGTTCAAGATTGGCAGAATTATATATGGCAAGAATTGTATGCCTGCATGGAGTGCCGAAGAAAATAATATCGGATAGGGGTACTCAGTTCACTTCCAGATTTTGACGAAAGTTGCATGAGTTTATGGATACCCGACTGAATTTCAGCTCGGCATATCATCCGCAAACTGACGGTCAAACGGAGTGCACTAATCAAATTCTTGAAGATATGTTGAGAGAGTGTGCTTTGAAAAATAGTAGGAGTTGGGATAAAAATCTACTGTATGCCGAATTTTCTTATAATAATAGTTATCAAGCCAGATTGAAGATGTCTCCGTTTGAAGCTTTGTATGGACAGAAGTGCAGAACACCATTGTTTTGGAATCAAACTGGGGAAAGCCAAGTATTTGGGCCTGAAGTGTTAAGGGAAGCTGAGAGATAAGTACAAGACATCCAGAAGAATTTGAAGATGGCTCAGTCAAGGCAGAAGAGTTATGCGGATACTCGACGCCGTGATTTGTCATTTGAGATTGGTGATTATGTGTATCTCAAGGTGTCACCCGTGAGAGGGTTGAGACGATTCAAGGTGAAGGGCAAATTATCACTCCAATATATTGGTCCTTTCAAAGTATTGGAGAAAAGAGGAGAAGTAGCCTATCGGCTCGAGTTGCCATCTCACTTGTCAGATGTGCATGATGTATTCCATGTGTCACAATTGAAGAAATGCTTAAGAGTCCCTGAAGAACAATTGCCATTGGAAGCAGTAGACGTACAAGAGGACCTGACTTATGCAGAACAACCTGTTAAGATTCTCGAGACGACAGAACGAGTTACGAGGAATAAAGTTACTCGTATGTGCAAAGTTCAATGGAAACATCACTCAGAAGAAGAGGCGACTTGGGAAAGAGAACAAGACCTCAAAGCGGAGTTTCCCAGTCTATTCTCTTAGGACGTCTAAATCTCGAGGGCGAGATTTCTTTTTAGGGGGGTAGAATTGTAACACCCACTATTTTTTTTAAAAAATATTTGTAAAATGAATTTCTCATGAGATAAAAACATTTTCTTGGGAATAAAATTCATATAAGGCAAGTTGCATCATGTTTGAATGGTTGTGTGAATTTTTGAAAATTTAAATTCGCTAGAAACTCAGTTTACAAATTCAAAACATAAAAGAGAAGAAAAAAACGGAAAAGAAAAAGAAAAGGGAAAAGAAAAAGAAAAACTGTCCCTGGGCCGAATTCCTCAAATCCGGCCCAACTCCCTCCTCTCTCCGTGCCGGCCCGCACCTCCTCTCTCCCCCCCCCTCTCTCTCTGCCACCCGGGCCCCGCGCGCCAGCCCACTCCCTGCGCCGCACCCTCTCTCTCCTCCTCGCTGACAGGCCGGTCCCGCCTGTCGGAGCTTCCTCCCACCTCTCGCGCCCACGCCGTAACGCCCGCGCGCGATTAACACCGCACCACCCCACTCACCCCCCTTTCAATGTCGACCATTTTCATCTCAATCAAGGGGCGCGTCGTGCCCATCATGGCCACTGACAGTTTCTACTCCGAACCCCTATAAAAGCCCGGCCATCCCCCTCAATTTCTCCACCCCGGCGATCGAAACCCTAGCTTCGACAAGCTCGGTAATGGCGCCACTGTTCCCGACTTTCCACCCATTGTTCCTCCTCGGGAGTTCGTCTAACATATTCCCCGTGTTGCTAGGGACCCGCCAGACATCGCCATTGAGGTGGAACGCCGCTGCGTTGCCGTTTTCATCGGGCGCCGACGAGCTCCGCCGCCCTCCATCATCACCGGCTAGCCTCCGTCCAATTTCCGGCCGTGCGACGACCCTCAGTGAGTTCCCCTAGTCCCCCTCTTCATTTTGCGCCAATTAGTTTTGCTCTTTAGCCATTGTATCATGTGTACCGACCGCGCCGGCGAGATCGTCGCCGCGCGCATGCGCCACCGCCGCGCGCCGCCACCCAGCGCCGTCGCTCCCGTCGATCCAGGCAATGTGGCTCATTGCCCGTCGTCCATTTTGTTTCAACGGCCAAGATTAAAACCGAGCGTACCCTTTCGGTGAATAAAATTTGGGCCATCCATTTTAAAATCAACGGCCCACATTCAAACCTATTTTCTCGCCGCCTGTTTTGCGCCCAAGCCCCTGGAAACTTGCGGGCTACCCCCTGAGTTTCTTTGGAATTCAAGTCTAGCCCCTAGAAATGTCAAACTAGCCCCTGGACTTTCTGTAAATTAGTAAAATACTGGTTAAATTAATAAAAAGTGTTTTAAAGCCCCTGGAAAATTATAAAATAGCAAAAAAATTCTGCAAAATTGTAGAATAAACCCCAGACTTAATAAAAATTATCTTTAACCACTGGAACAGTTCTGTTTTTACAGAAAAGCCCCTGTTAGTTCTAGAAATTAAATAAAAGTCCTTAATTTGTACAAAATAATTATAAAAACAGATTTAAATATGTTTTATTTATTTTCATTTCTGTATTTTTTTATTAATTCATTTAAATTGTTGAAATGGTCATAAAAATACTTTTAAGTATATTTAGTTCATAAAAATTGTTTTGCACATAGAAATAATGAATAGAAATAGTGTAAAAATTTTAAAATTTACATTATTGATTATAAATCTAATTTAAGCTTATTTTGAAGGATAAAAATTTCTAGAATATAATATTAGGGTTCTAATAAATATAAAAATGGTGTAAAAATCTATAAAAATATGTTTTACTCAATAAATTTCATTGAACTTTAAATTCTCATCAATGGATGCATGTCTATAATAAAAACCAACCCTAAAATCACTTTTGCGTAGGAATTTGTGTTTATTTGAATTGTTTGCATTTTGTTCTTATTGTATGTTATTTTTTCGTGCATCGTCGTAATTTTAGAGTTGGGGCCAGAACCCACTTTTAATCTTCAAGAGCAACAATTTCCCGACGACCCCGAAGCACAATTTGGAGGCAAGTTCCTTGACCATCTTGTACCCTTTTTGTTAAGTTCTAGTTAAATTAAAATATGAATCCTATGTAATGTTTTCCTAGATTTTCCACAATATTCCTTGTCAACATGGTTCGGGTGTTTTACTATAAAATTAGTTTACGCTTAGCCATGCTTTAATGAAATATGGTCTATTCTACAATATTACATTTGAAGTACTTTCATGAATTGATGGCTATAATGGAATTAGTAGATAGGAATCTGATAGGGGGTTTTGTATGGATTGGTGCATGCGTGCACAAGACCTTGGTTTGGGGCTTGACACCTATCGGATTCTAAGGACCGATTTATGGAAGAAGTTGCTAAGCCATTTAGTATCACCACAGAATTGTATATGGGACAACTTGGTTTAGTAATTTGGTCTCTCCCGATGTAGCATAGGTAATTGATCGGGCGGGGAATGGGCTTTGCCTTGGGATCCGCATGGCTCAAGAGGGGGCTTCTCCTGGCGGAGGGAAAATAGACTCCAGGTGCCGGAGCGGTGAAACCTTAGAGTACCCATTGCAAGTCGGGAGAACCATCAGAAACACCTCGTAGTGATCTCCTGGCCACACACCTACAGAAGTGTATATTGTGGTTAGCTACCACGGGCATCAGGGATGTTTACCTTAGTCCACCGGGCAACAGGGGACGAAATCATGAACTGTGGGTAAAGGATACACACTCTGCAGAGTTTTATCAAACTGTCTAGACAGCCTTGCTCACGGACACGAGCGGCTTGGAAACCAAATTCATAATTAGCACGTGGTTACATAATGGATGGTTTGGGTTTGGTCTTACCTGGATTAATTTTGGGATGTTGGTTGGGATTTCACCTAGATGTAGATGCTTAATAAACAATTAAGAGTAGGTTGTTACTGCTATAGCGCTTAACCTATCAATTGCCTTCCTTGTTGTGAACCACACATGTCATAATTTCCCAACTTGCGAGTACTGTTGGTACTCAAACTTGTTAGTTGCATACTTCCCCCCCCCCCCCCCCAGTCTACGAAGACGCTGAGGTGGAGAACCAGGACTTCTACGGAGATCCCGAAGAGATGTTCTAGGTTGGCGCTCCCCCGTGCAACGCCTGTGTTGGAGCCCTTTGTTATGTTTTTCCGCTACTTGTGTACATTTATTTTAGACCTGGAAGGTCATTTATGTAATAAGGTGATGTACTCGAACATGGTATTTTATTTGGTATTTCACTTTCGTCTACACATGTATGAGTTGAACTGATCCTGGCATACATGTGGAAAGCATCTGGTTGTCTTCTTATTACCAGGTGTGACAGGTGATTGAAGAACAAGCTTGGCGGAGGACCCCCACTTGAGGTAAATTGTATCACATTGCATATTTATTTTCCATTCATCACCCATTCACCGTGCATATAAAAAAGCTTAAAATAAGTAGAGTAGATTTGTTTTCAAATAAAATAAAAAGATGTGTGGTAAGAATGGTTTAGAATTCACATATATGAAATGATGAATAGTTGCTCTGTTTTGATTTTCCTAAGTCCCTAGTTTACAACTTACTACTCTCCAAAATATTGCTTTCATTGGCTAAAATTACTTTTGCCTTGATTTAGAAATTGTGGGTAGCAAAAGCTTAATCCAATTCTAAGTTGTTGTGAGATATGATAAAGTGATAGGGTTGCTATTCCTAGTTTGAAAGTGAAACTTAGATTTTGCAGAGAAATTCTAAAAATATTTAAGTTACTCTTATTTAATTGGAAATACCTATCAAAGTCATATGATATGTTACATTGATAGACCTTATGCATATGCTATTTGTCTTCACATTGAGCTTAGTCAAACTAGTATAGACCTATGTGATAATTCATTCATCTCTTTTTGAATTCAAGACTTCACTTGCACATGCATACTTCTACACTAGAAGTTAGCAAAATTCCGTCATACCATCATTCCACAATAAAAAGAGAAACTCTATACCTTTCATGCTTAGTACTCTCTCCAAGTTTATTGCATAAAAAGGGATTAGAAGACATGCTACAAGAAAAAAAATGGATGCTTACATCAAAAGCATGAGAAAGAAAAAGAGAAGAGAAAGTAGCCATGTTTCATCCCTGCAAAATAAGAGAGTCCAAACAAATAGGAGTCATCTCAACATCCATATCCACTTCCACTCCATCACACATGCACACGCCTTGAATCAAATAGTTTCGAATTGATTTCTCCTAAGGCTTACTTTTTTGACTTAGCAATATTATGTCTTGCAAATATACCTCTATATTCCCTACCAAGCTCCACATACTAGCCTTGTTTAGTGGTAGGATAAGTATAGGCAGAAATGCCTTGGTGAGGAAATATTTCCACTACACACAAAGGAGTGATTGAGAGAATCAAATTGAGGTACTTAAAAATCAAAATTGAACTCTCCGAAATTTGAGTGCAACTTGATCTCTAGGGTATGCTTGCTCTATTTGCTATTCTATCTTTCAACCACCCATGAATAGGAGAAGGCATAAGCCACATGATGACTTAAGATGGGTGAAGTACCATGCCAATTTTTGCGATACTAGGTAGAGTATTTTGTTGTGCGCATGGTACTTTTGAAAAAAAACTAGAACATAGTAGCAACTCTTGATCATCAACCTAAAGTCTTGACTTTGCTCGAGATAAGCAAAGGATAAGCTTGGGGGAGTTTGTTGACGACTGTTATAAACCGATTTCGCGCATCAATATAACTCAGTTATGTGAAGGAAATACCATTTCTTGCACACATCACCTTTCTATTTAACCTATTTTCACTTGTCCTTGGAGAAATAGTGCATGCAGGCATCTATTGTAGGAAATGTGGTAAAAGAGGGGTAGCAATCCTATAAAATATCATCCCAACCAATGAAGCGCCGACATGTGGTACCACATAGATCAAATAGCCCACAAACAGAAGTATCTAAGGCCATCTAGCAGTGTATCACTCATATAAGTCAATGGGACCCACCTCGAAGTCACCCTAGGAAGCATAGTGGAATTGGTCCACTTTTCTGTTCGGCCGACGTGCTGGTTCGACCGCACTAAAATGTGTGCAAAATTTGGCCAGCTTCCACATGTCCACTTCCTGTGGTTCCCTGATCACGATGAAGACTAATTTGCGCGGTTTTGGTGGCGGGAACCGACCCTTCTCCAGCTATAAATAGGACCCCCTACCCTCACTTCACACACACCACTTCAATATTCATTCTATTGTATCCACTATTCTCCATAGGTTTAGAGGAGTTTAGGCTGTAGAGAGGAGAGCCTCTAGTCCATAGTCATGGTTAGGAAGGAGTAGAAGGAGTCTCTCTCTTTCCAATCTCAAATTGGGAAATGTATGGCTGATATATTCCTACTTGTATTTGTGACTTTGTCCTTAATAAATATGTTATCTTTAGTCTTCTTTTATTCATATACTTGATTGTGGATTCCATGTATGTGGTAGGAGTAGTATTTATGATTATGCCATATCATTCTCATTGTATCATCATAAACACTACAAACCTCCACTATAGTCTAATTAGTTATGACATGATCATGTTAATATGAATAACTTATGCTATGTTCGAACATTGGTTCAACGATGTATAGGTTAGTCATTGGCTTAGGATGGCTTATGTCTAGGCTCCTAAGGTGTTTACTTAATATGCTAGCATGGTGCTAGGATAGTTAAGTAGCGTTGGATGTCTCGTAGACCCATGGATTGAAGAGGTAGGCAGTAGGTGGTGACAACGCTATTTGTCCTTGTAATCGTCCACATTCGGCTATGCCACAAACTCTTTGCGAGAGTCGTCCTAGTATTGCTAGGGGTAAACCAGTGACAGATGTGTCGAACAACTTAGCATAAGAATTCACCATTGACATGTTCATTAGTATCTAACTTAGGCTATGTATATGTATACTAGAAGTAATGTAGGAGTAACTCCCTAACTCTTAGCCTAATCCCTCTTTGACCCACTTATCCCCCTGAGAATAGGATGCTCTTGCATGTGTCACACTACCTCTACATATCTATTACCCATCCTCACTAGAACCTAACCTAGATGAATCTACCCTTTTCATTTAATGATTGCTATGCTTCAACTTAGCCTTCCTTTGGGAAAATATAAATGACACCCTTTGGTATACTCTTAAAGGGGAAATGTTACTTCGATAGTTTCCATGCGCTTGCGGATTTTTATCTTTGACATAAGAAACGTCAACAGAGCAACCATTTATAGTGCCACCGATTTAGACGTATATGTCGGTATAATCCGGTTAGGTTTTTTACTTTTGTGAGGCACATAGTATCAACATGTATCTCATCAATGCATGATGAAGATCATTGTAAAATGGACTTAAGAAGATGTAAGCATACATGTATTAGCTATCGAGCTCTGATCTTGAACTAAGTTTCAAAATTAGAGTAAGTTTAAACCCAAGTGATTCAAAACCAGAGTCTCTGTTTTATGCCAGGAATTTGACCTGAATTTGAGAAGCCATAACTCCCACTAGAAAAATCCAATGAAGGCTTATTTTTCATGAATTTAAATACTAGGAAGTATTCTAAATCTTTCTGTTGGACTCTAGAGCAGGATCCCTATCTAACCTTTTCAAAAGTTCAAAGTTCCAAAGTCTGCAGAACTAGACAAAACTGGAACCCTTTGTGGATGTTGTACCATATTTGTCATATCTCTTAGTAGAAATATCGAATGACTTTATGTGATACATTTATAAAATCCTTGTGATATGTATTGCAATGTTGTAATTTAAAGTCTTGGCAAATTTTGATATTATCTATTTGTAAACTGTGGACAAATCCACAATATACAAAGGAGGTGTTGTCAAAATATCCCTAAAAATCTAAGAACTTTATCAAACTTTGCAAATCCATGTCTCTTTAACTAGAGCTGATATGAGGGTATATAAATACTTGTTGGAAATATATCGAAGTTAACTTCAGCTTTGATATTCAACTTGAGACGTGAAATTGCCATTTTCATATTCAAATTTGAGTTTGAATCCAGACTGCTAAAATCTGGACAGAATGTTGAAAGTTTCAAATCATTTTTGACTTCTCATGGACATTCAAGTTTTTATACTTCACTAAGTTTCAGAGCGTGTTTGTTAGTCATCTACCTTCACTCTTGCTGTTGAAGTGGGAGCATTTGACAAGTTTTTATCGATTCTTGAATCTGGTTCAAAAGTTCAATTGTTTACACCTTCGCATGCTGCATTGTTTAAGTGATGCAAATTACGGTTGATGTTTTTGAGTTCAAGTTGACATTGCAACTTTTGATTTTAACCGTATTGCTCATTCTTGCAGCATGGATCACACTCGTCCGAGTGTGAACTAGGTGGTCCCATTCGTGGAAAAAATGACTCAACGCAGCAATCATCACCGCCATCCTCATCGTCGTTCTTGACCATGTTTGTGGAAGTCATGGCAAACGTGGTTGATTCCAATTGCGAGAACATTCTATGGGACCTATGTGTGCTGAATACATTGGCTATGGTGATAAAAGTTTTGAATACTACTATCGGTACCCTGCATACCGGATATCCCTTGGGACTGCAAAGGGTGCAAAGGAACTCCACCTATTTGAGTTGAAGACCTCCGAAGGCCCCATCTGTCACTTAGAACCGGACCTGCCTCCCTTCTATGGTTAGTCCCAGTGCCGCCACGTGTATCATAAAACCAGAACTACATTCCATACATGGGATAGCTCCGGACTAGATATCTGTGTGGCACCCCCGGACCAAACCCATGACAGAGGGAAGCTCCGGTACTGACACGTGTACAACAGCACCGGACCTACTCATCCAAGACGGTAAGCTCCGGAGCTACCACGCGTCCAACCGTCGGACCTTCAACCTCAACAAGCAGACTGGTGGACCTCCAACGGCTCAGACCTTCAAGGAACAATTAAAGCTTCAAGACCCAATTATGTGTCATTAATGCTATCTTAATGACACACGATCAGAGGACCCTTAATACCAGTAACACCGCCATCAAGGTGTGTTATCACGCTGTTATGGGAAATTAAGTACATTAACTGTGTATTAAGCATCAGTAACCGCCAGGGCCACATGTCGGGCCAGGATGATGATGTAACGGCCAGTCCTTGTACTGTAAAGGACTGACTGAACGATACACAGGGGACCTCTCTCTTTTGGCTCCCATACACTCTGGTCTCACACACACAAGCGCTCAGACGCTCAATACAACAACAACACACACCCGTAGAGTAGGGTATTACGCTTAGGCGGCCCGAACCACGTAAATCCTCATGTCAAATCGCCATCTTTCTCTAAATCTCTGCGCGCCCTAACCGAACTCAGAAACTCTGCGGTCTACTAACCGAAGTGTCGGGAGAATTGCCGGAACTAGACTCCGACAGTTGGCACGCCAGGTAGGGGCAGCGCCTGAGATTCAAAGATGGTGAATTCTGCTGCTGGATCGTCCAACAGCAACCATGCTATGCAACCTGCTGGAGGTAATCCCTCTAACATGTAGCAACCAGCAGGTGCTGTGGCTCCAGCAGGAGTCATGCCACCGCCGCCACCATCCACTCCGGTGAATCAAGCTGGACAGCGAGATGGGGTGTCTGCGTCGATCACTGCATCGGCGAACAACAACCCCGAACATGGGCTTAATGCTACGCGTGCTCTTCTCCAACGTCCACCGCCTCCAGGAGCACCTCAGGGTGCGATAGAATAGTGGAGAGCTGATGTGGATCATCTGGTTGCAGCAGCATCCGATCGCATCAGCAATCAAGGTCCTCCCCCCTTAGGGCAGGCCCCATCGCAGCGTCGGACCTTGTCGGGTAGACTCGGTCCGCAAGCTTCGCAGCACGGGAGGCGTGCTGCATCTTAATAGGCGACGTCGCTGCCTTTCGGGGCATGACGTACTCATACGATAACGAGACTTTCGACTCATGACCTCCGGGCGGAGCTCGATCGTCGTTACCGTCAACAGGATGGCCGCGTCCACATCGAGCATGCTCGCGAGGGGCGAGGGGCTCGGGACAACACTGCTCCTGAGCGAGTAGGAGGAGGTTGTTCTGCCTTGGCCATGCACCTACGCATGGTCAGATGGTCGCAAAAGTTTCGGCCTCACCAGCCGGAGAAATTTGACGCGACTGTCAATCCCGCCGAATTTCTTCAAATCTACTCCACCGCTATCCTTGCGGCTGGGGGAAATGAGGCTGTGATGGCCAATTATTTCCCTGTGGCTTTAACTTGGACTGCCATGTCTTGGTTCATGAGTCTTCTGGCTAACTCCATCAACAGCTGGGCGGAGTTGTGCCAACAGTTTACCGCCAATTTTTGGGAGCTCATACACCCGACCAGGCACATAACTGGACCTTTTTGCTGTCAAACAAAAGGGGGAGAGTCCTTACGATCTTTCATCCAGAAGTTCTCCCAGGTACGAAATACCATTCCTTCTATCTCAAGCGCTTCTGTTATTGCAGCATTCAAGCAGGGCGTTCGAGATAAGATGCTGGAGAAGCTGGCGACCAAGGAAGTCACCAGCGTCACGAAACTCTTCAGCTTCGCAGACAAGTGTGCCAAGGCTGCTGAGGGCTGTGAAATGCACTCCCAACCACCTCCAGAGGCCAACAAAAAATCCTCCAAGGGTGAAGCCACTACCTTCGGGAGTGGAAAGAACAAGAAAAAGTCCAACGACAAGAAGAAGCCATTGGCCAGCACACCTACTGCTGCAGCTGCTGCAGCTCCGGGTGGTCGGGGGCCATGCCCCGAAAAACGACCTCGGCCGTCGTCTGAAGACGGTGGCAGCTCCAAGATGTGGTCTCCCATACACAAGACGGATAGCCACAACCTGGAAAACTGCCGAGAGGTCCATAACCTCGCTGAGCGCTACAACAAGCACCGGAAAGAAGATCCTTTCCGTCAAAGTGAAGGAAAACAAAAAGTTGACGAAGCTCCGACTGAAGAGAAGTTAGGCTTTTAGGAACCCAAAAAGGTCTTGAAGGCTGTTTACACCTCCGTTGACGATGACTCCGACGTCTCTGACAACGAACGTCGGAAGACCATGAAAACCATCTTTGGTGGTTTGTGGGACATCACTTCCCGCCGTGTCCTCAAGACAATGCGGCAGGACATGGCCTCTGTAGCTCCCACCACCAGGGAGGAGCCTCAACGGAAGTGGATGGATACTGCCATCACCTTCGATGCTTCAGACTGCCCTCGAAACATGATCGAAGCTGGCCAACTTCCATTGATGGTATCTCCGACCATCAATAACATTCAGCTCCACCACGTAATGGTGGACGGAGATTCGGGGCTGAACCTCATAAGCTTCGAAGCCTTCGTCAAGCTTCAGCTCCGACCTTCGGATCTTCGCCCCTCCTGACCTTTCTCCGGAGTAGGTCCGGGGGCCATAACTCCACTCGGTACCATTACTCTCCCGGTGACCTTCGGGACTCGGGAGAATTACAGGACCGAGAAGTTGGTCTTCGACGTCGCACAGATCAACTTACCATTCAATGCCATCTTGGGCAGGCCAGCTTTGTACAAATTCATGGCTGCTGCTCATTATGGCTACTTGGTGTTGAAGATGCCAACACCCTCAGGCGTTCTCCAGATCCGCGAAGATCGCACCGCTGGAGTTACTGCTCTGGAAGAACTCCACGCGCTTGCTACAGCGTAGGAGGAAGAATCCGGAAAGGAGCAAGCTCTGAATCCTCCGAGCATTCGTCATCGAGGCTCAACCTCTGCACCTTGTGTGCAACCAAGCGGCGACACCGACATTCCCGTCAAAGTCGTCCAAATTGGTTCCGATGCCACTCAGACCACTCGTATATCGGGAGGTCTGAACAACAAATAGGAACTCACGCTCATCACTTTCCTCCGGGCTAATGTCGACGTGTTTGCCTGGCAACCATCACAAATGTCTGGGATCCCTAGGGAAGTGATTGATCACAATCTGAAGATTTATCCCGATGCTCGGCCTGTACATCAGAAGCCTCGGAATCAATCAGTAGAGCGACAAAACTTCATACGTCAAGAAGTGAAGAAGTTGCTCGAAGCTGGATTCATCCGGGAAGTCTTCCACCCAAAATGGCTGGCAAACCCAGTCGCTGTACCTAAGGCCGGTGGGAAGTTTCGGATGTGTATCGACTACACTACACTGAATAAGGCATGTCCAAAGGATCCATTACCACTACCTAGAATAGATCAGATAGTGGATTCCACCTTTGGGTGTGAATTACTGTGTTTCCTAGACGCATATTCTGGGTATCACCAAATCAGAATGTCTAAGGAAGATGAAGAGCATACTACCTTCATCACAGTAGATGGATTGTACTGTTACACTACCATGCCATTCGGTCTAAAAAATGCTGCTTCAACGTTTGTGCGAGCTATGTACAAAACTTTTGGAGAGCTCATCAGATATGTAGTGGAAGTGTACGTTGATGACATCGTCGTCAAGATCAAGAACAAGGAGTCATTTATTGACACCTTGCAAGCTGTCTTCGACAAGTTGCGAATCACACACACCAAGCTGAACCCAGACAAGTGTGTCTTCGGGGTTAGCTTCGGAAAGCTTCTTGGATTCTTGGTGAACCACCAAGGAATAGAGGCGAATACGGCGAAGATTAAAGCTATTGAAGACATGCGGCCACCAGCCCGCATCAAGGATGTCCAGAAGCTGACTGGATGTCTAGCTGCCCTCAGCCGGTTCATCTCAAGACTGGTGGAACGAGCGCTACCCTTCTTCAAATTATTGAGGAAGTCTGAACCATTCCAATGGTGTGAAGAAGCAAAAAAGGCTTTCCAAGAGCTAAAGCAGCTCCTCACCACTCTACCAATTTTGGTAGCTCCGGATCCTGGTGAGCCACTTCTGCTTTACATTTCGGCAACTGACGAAGTTGTAAGCATGGTCCTAGTTGCGAAAAGACCAGAATCATCCCCATTTCAGGAATCCAGACCCCTTCGGGAAGGTTCGGAACTACCTGAAGGTGAGTCTGGGTCCCAGCTCCCAGACTCGGATCCTCGAGGTGAAACGCCAGAGGATCAACCTCCTTCAAATGAAGGAGTTACTGTTGCTGAACAAGAAGATTCGGATCCCTCCGGGAAGATCCGGGTAACTTCAGAAGAAGCTCCGAGTTCCTCTAGCAAGAACTTGGAGGTCCCCGAAGAAGGTTCGGACCCCTCTAGGAGGGTCCGGGTTGATGAGGAGGAAGCTTTGGGCCCCTCTGGGAGGGTCCGGACAGTCCAGCGCTCAGTGTACTTCATCAGCGAAGTACTTCATAACGCCAAGACTCAGTACTTAGAGGTGCATAAGCTGCTCTATGAAGTTCTTATTGCCTCTAGGAAGCTTCATCACTACTTCCAAGCTCACAAGATTTCAGTGGTAACCTCTTATCCACTGCGTGAAATCTTGCATAACCCCAACTCTACTGGGAACATTGCAGAGTGGATAGCAGAATTGACTGAGTTTGATCTTGAATTCGTCCCAAGACAAGCGATCAAGAGTCAAGCATTGGCAGACTTTGTGGCGGAATGGACCCCCTCTCCATCAAATCTTGGGGGGCCCAGTGAGCAGAAGCCGGAACCCTAGGTTCCGATCTTCACTGATCCTCACTGGACTCTTTACTTCGACGGCTCCGTGCAGAAGCAGGGGGCCGGAGCTGGAGTCCTTCTCCTCGCTCCGACCGGGGAGAAGGTCCAATACATGGTTCACCTTGACTTCAAGGCGACCAACAACATGGCGGAGTATGAAGCACTAATCTATGGGCTCAAGGTGACACTATCATATGGTGTCAAGTAGCTGTTAGTAAGGGGTGATTTGCAGCTCATAACAAAACAAGTAGAAGGTGAATGCTGCTGCAACAACCCTCAACTAGCTGCATATCTACTTGAAGTCCAGAAGCTTTAGAAGGACTTCGAAGTCCTGGATCTTTGTCATGTCCAGCATCTCAACAACGCTAAAGCTGACGAACTCTTGACGAAAGCTTCAACCGGAGCTCCGGCTCCCGACAGAACCTTCGTCCGAAGATTGTCAAGACCAACAGCTCAGCCTGCCGAACTGAGCGAAGGGGGCGAGACCAGCACCTCGAAGCTGGCGGTCTCGATGGCCCTGTTACCATGGCGTCCATCAAAGGTTGTAGGTGCTGCAGGAAGCTCCGAGCAACCCAGCACACAAGACTCAGAAGCTTAAATTAGCTCTGATGTATGGATCTCGGAGATCCAGAGCTACTTGAAAGACAACATCCTTCCTGAAGACAATGTATCTGCTGACCGGATAGTCAGATTGGCTAAAAGATACACACTGGTAGAAGGGGATCTCTACCGGCGTGGTGCCAACGACGTCCTAATGCGGTGCATTACAAGGGAAGAAGGTCGCGAGCTCCTCGCGAAGATCCATGGAGGCGAGTGTGGGAACCACACGTCTTCGTGCACGCTGGTCGGTAAAGCCTTTTGGCGTGGTTTTTACTGGCCTACAACACTCCAAGACGCAACCGATCTAGTGAAGAAATGTGAAGCATGCCAGTTCCATGCGAAGCAAATTCACACACCAGCTCAACCTCTACAAATGATACCTCCAACATGGCCATTCATCGTGTGGGGTATGGATATTTTGGGACCTTTCCCAAGAGCCGTCGGAGGTTACAAGTTCCTGTATGTCGCCATCGACAAGTTCACCAAGTGGCCGGAAGCAACTCCAGTTGTGACAATAAACAAGCAATCAACGATCAATTTCTTGCAGTCCATAGTATGCAAATTTGGAGTCCCAAACAAGATCATAATTGACAACAGGACCCAATTCACAAGCTCTGCATTCCAAGGATATTGCGAAGACCTTGGCATTCAAGTCAGCTACGCTTCCGTAGCTCACCCGGCAAGCAATGGCCAAGCTAATAGAGCAAATGCAGAAATCCTAAAAGGACTCAAGACGCGCACATATGAGCGCATGAAAAAACATAGAGCCAACTAGATTGAAGAGCTTCCACCCACCTTGTGGGCAAACAGAACAACTCTAAACCGGTCAACTGGAGAGACACCCTTCTTCCTCGTGTACGGAGCTGAAGCAGTCCTTCTTTCGAAAATCACCTTGGGGTCACTCAGGGTCCGGACCTTCGACGAAGCCACGCAGGACCAGCTCCAGCGTGAAGACCTTCACCTCGTTGAAGAGGGAAGGTGCCGAGTAGCTATTCAAAATGCACGATACCACCAATCACTCTGGCGCTATCACCAAAGGCATGTGCATAACCGACAGCTCGAGGAAGGCGATCTGGTGCTACGGAGAATACAAACTCGAGAAGAGTTAAACAAACTTTCCCCCAGCTGGGAAGGACCCTTTCGAGTGATCAAAGTATCCCGTCCCGGATGCGTTCGCTTGGCAACCGAGTATGGGACACCGCTCCCTAATCCTTTGAACATTGAGCACCTCCGTAAGTTCTACGCTTAATATCACAGAGGTGAGTCTGTAATTACAAATGATGTATGTTATAGCGTCATTGTACAGAGTCGGATAGCTCCTCTGGGAGAACAGCCGGACCTTTTCTAGAAGGTCCGCAACGTTCAAGCAACACTTGACAGTCTCAGAACTAAAAGTGCAACTAGTTACCCTGGGTCAAACAAGAAATACAACACACTTAGCCTGGATCTGTACCCTAAGAGTGTACTTGTTTCCCCTGTACCCCGGACCTATATTGAAAGACATCATTATGTGAAAACAGACTCCACGTGCATTTATTTTGTACAGGATCATTTTTTTTATTTTTCTCTTTCTTGTCTATAACAAAGTTGTGCAATTCTCAAGAAACTTTAGCTCGAACAATTCATATATAACTCAAGTTGCTTTGTTAATTCTTTTGGGTCTTAATATTGTTGAATGGCCTACTCACCTGAATGCCAATCCAATCTAGTTCCAGAGTGTGCTATCGACTTAGCCTGGTCCTGCATCCTAAGCACGCCACTCTACCTACACCCCGGTAGGCCTGAGTAAGGTGAGTCCAGAAAATGATCGGACCTGGAGAAAATAAACAAATGCACCTGATTGTATATAGAATTGCGGTCGACCTAAAAATTTCTTTCAGGAATAGTAAGCCGCAAACGAGTTATAGATAAGAAATGGATTTTACTATTTTTCTTGACTTCAGTGTGCAGGAAAAATAAAAATCTCATGATGATGGCGGATGATGCCGGAGCTATCAAAGCTTCGACATCCCCAAAGGTGGCCCGCTGTCGATGTTTTAAACATTAATAGTAGGCGTCGCTGGAGCTATCAAGTTCTGACAAATCCAGGGAGCCAGCCGTCAACATGAAGAAAAGATGGTAGAAGGACACCCTAATGGGGTCTGCTGTCGACGCTCTACGTGTTGACAGTGGTCGCTGCCGGAGCAACTAAGCTACGACTTCAGAGAGCCAACTGTCGACGCTCTACGTGTTGACAATGGTCGATGCAGGAGCTACTAAGCTCCGACAACTTCAGGGGGCCCTGCTATCGACGACTTCAGACCTACACTCTACAAGTTCGAAGCACGCAAGTCTTCAACAAAATGCTACATCCTTTTGGTACATGTTCACAATCAAATTGTGTACATCTACCAGGGGGCCAAGTGAGACAAAGGTTGAAGACAAAAAATGAAATTCATAAATTTCTTGGATTTCATTCATCTGAGGACAAGAGATTACAAAACTGGAGAAAAGAAGAGAAGATACAAGTGGGAGCTACACAGAGAATGTTCTAAATCCTACGGAAGAACGAGGCGACCTTCTGGGCAACCTTTGACACGCTGCTCTTGGCGGCATCTCCCTCTCCATCGATGGGACCTTCAAGCATCGGGTCTAGTGGGAAATGAGGATCTCGGCTTGTGTAGCACGTCAGCATATATTCTGCGACATTCTGTGCAAGGGATTTTCCTTCTGTTTCCAATTGATCCGCGATGACATCGCCCATCTTGTTGAGTTTGTTGCCCGCCGAGGTCAACGCCTTCAACGCCTGGTCCAGCTCCGGCTCCGGATCATCTGGACGCACGGGACTAAAGCCCTGCGGCGTCAGCGCGTCATTGGCTTTGCCCAAGAAGTCCCATACTTGTTGGGACTTTGCAGCCCTTGAGCCTCGCATCTCTTCCAAGGACCTATTGGTCGCCGCAAGCTCCGAACCCTCCCGGGCAAGGCGCTCGACCTCTTTGGCATGCTGCTTGAATCCTTTCAGCAACTTGCCTTTTGAGGTTGGCAAGCTCCTCTTCCCGGACATGGATCTTGTTCCGGTGGTCAACCAGGTCTTTCTCTCAGCCCCGCACCTTTTTCTCCCTGGCAGCGACTTCGTTCTCCCTTTTGGTGAGGTCCTGTCCCCACTGCCAGGCCTTTTTCTCCTCACTCTCGCAGAGCTCCTCCAGCTTCTTGGTGCGCTCTGCGAGGATCTTGTTGCCCAGAGCCAGCCTTTCGGCGAGCTCCTCTTACCTCTTCACGAGGTCATCCCTCAGCTCCAGGAGTTTTTGCTCTTCATCTTCGAGCTTTTTCTCTCGCTCCTCAAGAGCCTCCCGGCGCTTGACGAGACTCTCGTGGATAGTGCTGAGCTTCTCCTGGCGATCGTTCGCTGCTTCATTAGTAGTCAGGGCTTGTTCGTGTATAGCCAGGGACTGGTTGTCGAGTGATCGCATCATGATTTCCCTCTCGTCCAGCAGCTGGCCCCAGTACTCCATTCGGGCCTTCTCCCTCTTGACCCACTCCTTGTCGTCGGTCGGCCTTGTTTGCGCCAGCTTGGTCTCGAATTGGAGCCGGTTGCGCCACCTCCATAGGGTTTGGCGCTCCTCCTCGAGGGCCTTGCTGTCGTGGTAAAAGGCAAACTAGACCTGATGAAGGATGGAGTAGGCGTTGTCGATAGACAGCGACAGGGGGATCGGCTCTGGACCTGTCGGGGTCCTCTCCGCTGACTCCAGCAGGTTCTCCATAACAAAAATCGTGTCCCACTCTACAAGAGTGGTCCCCTGAGCTTCCGCAGCACTAGGGCCTCCCTTCAGGATAGCCTCGGTCGCCGCAGAGGAAGGCCCGACAATGGAAGCTTCTACCTTCGGAGTCGGCTTCGAAGGTCCCGCCACCAGGTCATCAGCAACTGGTCCCTCAGGCAAGAGACCGACCGCTTCGTCTTGGCACCCTGGCTCAGGCGAGGGTACCTCCAGAACTACCACCTCTGGGGCAGGTGTTGAAGATTTGGACAGAGCTGAGGCCACTTCCGGCTTTGGTGCTGGTGCCTCCTCCACCGCCGGCTCAGGCGCTAGCGCTTCGACATCCACCGGTTTGGGCGCCGACACCTCCGCAACAACCTAGTCAGGCGCCGGAACTTCATCAACCACCAGCTCTGCCGTCGGGGCTTCAATAACATCCAGCTCTAAGGCCGGAACTGTAGCTACCTCCGGCTCTGAGGCCGGAGCGTCTGTCATCACAGCATCCAAAATTGAAGCTTCAACCTCCGGAGCTGGTGCTGCTGGTACATCTTCATTCTCGTGGTCCAGCGCTACCACGGGAGCCTCGGGAGATGAGTCAAGATCCACGACAGCCAGCGCCGGAACTGCCGTGGCCTCAGCCACCACCTGGGGCGGCGCTGGAACTGGAGCCGGAGCCTCCGCCTGCACAGCATCAGCTGCTGTCACAGGAACCGGAGCTTTAGCCCCTTTTTTGGATACTCTGTGGATGAAGGACGAAGAAACTCAAAATATGATTACAATAAAAATAACAAACTGAGGTAAAAAAGCAAATTTACCTTGGAAGACTTCCGCTCTAGCTAGCGCGGAACCTCTTCGCCGGACGTTCAGAGCCGGACCTAGTCGCAATTGGGGTAGTAGCTCCGGAAGGCCCTCCGGAGCTTGCTGCTGCTGTCAGCGACGTCTCGATGGGGGAGCCCCTTGACTGAGAAGGACCCTCGGACTTAGAGCCCTTAGCTAGCCCTGGTGCTGGAGCCACACGGTCAGAGTTGGCGTCCCGAGGAGACGCCGATGCTGGAGTGGGTGTCGTCGTCGAAGACCTCCTCCGCCTGGGGGAAGGAGCTGTTGTGGAAGGAGCAGGTCTGACGGGCCTCCCGTCAGAGTGCTTCAACTTCCTCTTTTGGCTGGAGGGCTCGACCAACTCATTGCCCTTGCCAATGACCTCAGCTCTCTGTCTCGGGGCGGAAGCAGGGCCACCCTCGGAAGCTCCAGGGATTGCCAACCTGGTGGTTGGACGCCTCTCAACTTCACCGAGGTCGTCAAGCACCGACATCTTCTGCTGGAGCTCCCTGCTGAACTCCGCCTCCATGTTCAGAGGGAGGAAAGCCACCGACGGAGTCAAGTCGTCGCCCTCGACGTCGATGCCGTGCTGGAACTTGAGATGAAGCTCCAAAGTGGTGCCCTCCAAATTGGACTTCAGACCGGTTTCAATCCGGTCATCGTCCATCACACTTTTGAGGGCCAAGGCGAGCTTCTCCCTCTTCTTCAGCGGAGCCCACCTGTTGACCATGAAGTTGCAGAAGACCGCTTGGGGGGGTCACCCCTCCTTCCACACATTAGCGGATCCTGGTCAGGGCAGGGTTGAAGGCCTCCGACAGCACAGGAGCTTCACTCCAGGCATCAGTGTCAACATTGGGAAGGCCTTCAGGCAGCTCCAGCTTCTCGTGCTCCTCTGCCATGACGACAATCCAATCCTTCTTCCAATCGTCCCACTTGCCGGAAGGGAACGACCTCAAGTACTTGTAGGGGCATTTCTTGCGCTTCACAAAATAGTAGAAGCCAATATACTCGTCGCTCTTGCCAGTAGTGTGGATGGTGAAGAAGGTACGAGAAAAGCTCAACGCAGGGGGGAATACCCACCCATATCTCGCAGAAGTGGACGAATGTGGACACAAGAAAAATGGAGTGGGGGCCAATGTGGTACAACTACATACCATAGAAGTCTAACAGCATCAAGAGAAAAGTTGAGAAAGGTGGGATCAGTCCCACCATGGTGTACGCAGAAAAGTACACCATGTCGCCGGCGCGCTTCTTCTTGAACGGGAGCTTGCCGGCGCGAACCAGGTGGTTGAAGGAGTCACTGGACCACCCCATGTAGGTCCGGGCCTTCTTCAAATTGTCGTCGGTCATGAGACGGCTCTTGCGGAGACCCAACTCCATCACAACACGGCGGGGCGAGAGAGGAAAAGCAAGCGAAAGTTTGGAGGATTCGAGCGCAAGTTCAAATGAAGGCGTAAGGAATCTCCAAACAGTGTGCACTTTCCTTCTTAAGTAAGCCCCCGCAACGCTTGGATTGAAACCGCAGACGGGCCAAGGATACAGTTCAAAAATTTTACCCTACCAATGACAAGGGGGCTCGGGGCCACCCAGATGATCAAGTCGAGGTCCTTACCCCAGGCGAACAGGTTTCATCATGAGAGGCGGGAAACCTGAGGGCGGCCGCCTGACAGGGCGCGCGGAACCAATACGGTTTTTGTATTGGGAACCGGCGACTTTCAATTGCGTGAGATCCGCACGCGTGGATCTCACCTGCCGCATCCTGAAGATGCCACGCGGCTATGGTTTAACTGCGAACCACCACCTCAACGGCACATCCAAAGACCCTTGAAGATACGGCGTATAAATCAAAAGATGGACCCAACTTCGGCAGAATGACTTAATCCAAAAAGTCTCTCCCAGAGGTGGGCCTAGGGGGCCACTGTCGGTACCCTGCGTACCAGATATCTTGCAGCATGGATCACACTCGTCCGAGTGTGAACTAGGTGGTCCCATTCGTGGCAGAAATGACTCAATGCCGCAATCATCACCGCCATCCTCATGGAAAACGTGGTTGATTCCAATCACGAGAACATTCTATGGGACCTATGTGTGCTGAATACATTGGCTATGGTGATAAAAGTTTTGAATACTACTGTCGGTACCCTGCGTACCGGATATCCCTTGGGACTGCAAAGAGTGCAAGGAACTCCACCTATCTGAGTTGAAGACCTCCGAAGGCCCCAGTGTCACTCGGAACCGGACCTGCCTCCCTTCTATGGTTAGTCCCAGTGCCGCCACGTGTATCATAAAACTGGAGCTACATTCCATTCATGGGATAGCTCCGGGCTAGATACCTGTGTGGCACCCCTGGACCTAACCCCCGATAGAGGGAAGCTCTGGTACCGACACGTGTACAACAGCACCGGACCTACTCATCCAAGACGGTAAGCTCCGGAGCTGCCACGTGTCCAACCGTCAAACCTTCAACCTCAACAAGCAGACTGGTGGACCTCCAATGGCTCGGACCTTCAAGGAACAATTAAAGCTTCATGACCCGATTATGAGTCATTAATGCTATCTTAATGACACACGATCGGAGGACCCTTAATACCAGTAACGCTACCACCAAGGCGTGTTATCATGCTATTAAGGGGAATTAAGTACATTAACTGTGTATTAAGCATCAGTAACCGCCAGGGCCACATGTCAGGTCAGGCTGATGATGTAACGGCCAGTCCTTGTACTATAAAAGGACTGACCGAGCGATACACAGGGGACCTCTCTCTTTTGGCTCCCATACACTCTGGTCTCACACACACAAGCACTCAAACGCTCAATACAACAACAACACACACCCGTGAAGTAGGGTATTACGCTCAGGCGGCCCGAACCACATAAATCCTCATGTCAAATCGCCATCTTTCTCTGAATCTCCGTGCGCCCTAACCGAACTCAGAAACTCCGCGGTCTACTAACCGTAGTGTCGGGAGAATTGCCAGAACTAGACTCCAACAACTACCAAAACACCTTTATCATCAAGGTCCAACTCTAGGTCCGAGCTCCTGCAAGGTCCGACGATAGGTTCGGCTTGTTTTGGTTAGCTCCGGTTCTAGGTCCGACTAGCTTTGGTAAGCTTCGGCGCTAGGTCCGACTAGCTTTGGTAAGCTTCGGCGCTAGGTCCGACTAGGTTTGGTTAGATCCGGCGCTAGGTCTTGCTGTCTTTGGTAAGTTCCGACGCTAGATCCTGTTAGTTTTGGTAAGCTCCGGTTCAAGGTCCGGTTAGCTTTGGCAAGGTTCGGAGCTTGAGCGCAGTGGTTCTGCTTTTAATTTGCAATGTTTTGAACTTGTTTTTTTGGATTATGGAAAGTTTGCTTAGTTTTCTATTACTAAATTTTTGGTGTGTTTTGGTGGTTATGGTTGATATCTTTGTGCTAAGGTTTGCAACATACTAATGTGAGGTGCTCACGTAAGGTGTTGTGGTTACCGGAACTAACGAGAGTCAAGTCGTGGACTTGTGCTCGGAAGTATTGATTGTTTTTTCATGTGCAGGCGTTGCCTGAGTTCAAGACATGGCTGGTGACGGGATCCATTGAACTAGTCTTTGGGAGAAAATAAGGTTCAACAACCAAGTTCGGGAGGAATTGTGGTTGAGTTGATCGGGAGGTTGCACAACATGTGTTTGATTCAAGAACAATTCATATGAAGGTATCGTGGATATCATTGGACGATGTTTGCACGTGTACAGGGAGTGCATGGACGCGGCTACATGGTTCCAAGGCGTGATGAAGAGATGTGGACATAAAGAATTGATCGGAAAGGTCCAACCGACTAGGTTATGGACTCAGGCTGCGGCTGAGTCGTGTTTGACTCAAATATGGAAAGTATTGAGTTGGTTATGATAGGATTTCTTGTGGATCACAAATTTGAGTTGTTTTAGGAATGTGTGATACGTTCCTAAGGTGTTTGACAGTCTTAAGATTGCTTCTATATGCGTATAGAAGAGTCTTGAGCAGTTATGGAAAGTTTTGATTCGTGAATTGAGTAGGATTAGTGTCCTAGTTAGGTTTGGGTTGGCCTAAGGGCTGGTTATAAAGATTTTTAAATCTACCATTCACCCCCCTATGGTAGCTTTTCACGTGCTCTTCGATCCTACAAAGGGTACCGACAGTGGCCCACGGGCCCACCTCGAGAGAGATGACGATCTCGTAGGTGGGGCCTTTATCTTATCTTGTAAAAGTGACGCCAGCGGGCCCCTCAAGGAGCACCGGAGCTCGGAGAAGTGATGTTGGTGGCCCCTTTGAGGGCACCAGAGCTTAGAGAAGTAACGTCAGCGGCCCCCCTTAGGGTGTCGGAGCTCGGAGAAGGGACGCCGATGGCCCCCTTGTGGGGCGCTAGAGCTTGCAGAAGTAATGTCGGCGATCCCCGTGGGAGGCGCCAGAGCTCGAAGAAGCATCGTCGGCGGTCCCCTTAGGGGCGCCGGAGCTCGTAGAAGTGACATCGATGACCCCTTGGGGGTGCCAGAGCTCGCAGAAGTAACACCGGCGGTCCCCGTGGGAGGCGCCAGAGCTCGAAGAAGCGTCGCCGAAAGTCCCCTTGGGAGAGCAGGAGCTCGAAGAAGTGACGTTGGCGGCCCCTTTGGGGGCGCCAGAGCTCGGAGAAGTGACATCGATGGCCTCCTTGAGGGGCACTGGAGCTTGCAGAAGTAATGTCGGCGGTCCCCGTGGGTGGCGCTAGAGCTCAAGAAGCGTCAGCGGCGGTCACCTTGGGAGCGCCGGAACTCCAAGAAGTGACGTCGGCAGCCCCCTTGGGGGGCACCAAAGCTTGGAGAAGCATCGCCGGCGACCCCCTTGGGAGCGGTGGAGCTCGAAGAAGTGACGCCGTCGGCCCCCTTGAGGGGCACCGGAGCTCGGAGAAGCGACGCAAGCGGCCCCCTTGGGGGGCACCGAAGCTCGGAGAAGCGTCGCCAGCGCCTACCACGAACGTGTAGGACGTCGGCGGTGGGCTCCCTGTATGTCCTGCACACACGGTAGACAAAAAGTAAATTTGCTCGTAGGTCACCACTTTTCTGCTCTTTAGTTTCGTTATGGCTTACAGTCCTTAACTATGATGTGGGGCATGGGTAATTTAGTGCGACAGCATTCAGGGTATGGTCGCTGCCTTGCTCAGGGCATGAGCCGTTCGGTCCCCTTTCCTCGATGGGAGTCGGTGGGAGCAAGGCTTCGGAGCTGGTGGACACATGGCAGCTCTGGAGCCCTCCTTGGTGGGAGCAAGGGCCCGGAGCCGGAGGACGCGTGGCAGCTCCGGAGCCTTCCTTGGTGGGAGCAGGGGTCCGGAGCCGGAGGGCGCGTGGCAGCTCCGGAGCCCTCCTTGGTGGGAGCAAGGGCCCAGAGCCGGAGGCCGCGTGGTAGCTCCAGAGTCCGCCTCAGCGGGGAGGCCGGGTCCGAAGCTTCTTCTTCTATGCGGGGGTACCCGGTCTTGAGGGTACCGACAGCATTGTTCTTGATTCAAACATGTTGTGCAATTTCCCGATCAACTCAACCACAATTCCTCTCGAACATGGTTGTTGAACCTCATCTTCTCCCTAAGACTAGTTCAATAGATCCCGTCACCAGCCATGTTTTGAACTCAAGCAACACCTGCACATAAAAAAACAACCGATACTTCCGAGCACAAGTCCTCGACTTGACTCACGTTAGTTCTGAAACCACAACACCTTACGTGACCACCTCACATAAGCATGTTGCATACCAAAGCAAAAACCGTAATCACCATGATCAGCCAAAACGCATAAAAACTTTGTAAAAGAATACTAAGCAAACTTTTCATAAGTGTAAAGCAAATTCGAAATATTTCAAGCTAAAAGCAGAACTATTGCAGACTAGCACCGGACCTTGCCAAAGCTAACCGGACCTTGAGCTAGAGCTTAACAAAGCTAGCAGGACCTAGCGCCGGAGCTAACCAAAGCTAGCAGGACCTAGTGCTGGAGCTAACCAAAGCTAGTCGGACCTAGCACCGGAGCTTATCGAAGCTACTCAAACCTAGCGTCGGTGCTAACCAAAGCTAGTCAAACCTTGCACTGGACATAGCAAAAACATGTCGTACCTAGACAAAAAAGTCGGATCTAGACAAAGAAGTGGGGCCTAGACAAAATAAGTCTGACCTTACGTCGGACCTTGCCACAGTTACCCAAAACAAGTCGAATCTATTGTCGGACCTTGCAGGAGGTCGAAGCTAGAGTGAGACCTTGTTAAAAAGATTTTTTGCAGTATTCAAAACTTGTATTGTCATAACCAATGTATTCAACACACATAGGTCTCACAATCTTCCCCCTTGATGAATGCATTGGCAACACCACTTAAAATCCGGACATTGGCTTATTCACATGAAAAAATTTGGAAACAACTTTATCCCCGAAATATGTCTCCCCTTTTGTAAATCAGAAATAAAATGAGAAGAAAAACAAAATTCTCCCTCTAAAGATGTACACTGCCCCTGAGAAGAAATGTGCCAAAACACTAGTGAATGTTTGCAATGTGTGATCAATTTCTCCCCCTTTGATGATGTATTCAGCAAGGTACAAAAGAGAAATTTTAATTTGTTATGAGCATAATATGACATATACATATAAAACAAAGCTCGTCCAAAGTCATACTATCAAGTAACTTACACTATCACATCAATGAGATACATAAAGTAGTGTAAGCAATGCTAGAGATCAAGTGAATTTTCAATTTAAGCAAGTAATGATCTCCCAAACTTAACTATTTCGAAACCTGAACACATGACACTTGGTGCTGCATTTTTATTATTTTTCAAAGAATAAATTCAGATCATATGACATTTACAAGAGATTATAGGCCGTATCTGCCTTATTCTAACCAACCAAGCCAAGTCTATGTCATATGACAATCAGAAGCTTAAGGACATAGTTTTAGTGATACACAACTTCTTCCAAGTTCATATTTAAGTGCAATGATAAGCCGTCTCAAAAGAAGAAGTGCGATGCATGCATATTCTCTTGATCTTTTCTCATTTTTTTATTTGATCATAAAAGCTCAACATGTGAGTTGATTACTTGATTAATTATTCATTATTAAAAGCACTTGTGAGCATGCAACAAGTTCAAAACAGCAAGAAAGTTTGATCATGACCAGATTTAGTGTAAGTAATTATTCCAATTACTAGTCATGGCAAAACTACAAAATGTATAACATGAGTAATGTAGTAAGAACTTTCAGCATGTAAAAGGAATCATAAAGTCATATATGTATGAAACAATATGCTATAATTATTTTAAATCCAGATTCACACATAGACTTTCCAAGTTTCAAAACTCCCCCTCAATTTAAGCCATGAGGATGCATAACCCCTATTTCACTACGAATGAAACAAAACCGAGTGAAATCCAAAGGTTTTGTGAAAATATCAGCCAATTGTTGTTCGATATCTACATGGTGAAGCACAATATTTCCTTTTTCAACATTATCACGGAGAAAGTGATACCTAATGTCAATGTGCTTTCTTCTCGAATGTTTCACGGGGTTTTTTGCAATGCAAATGGCACTAGTGTTATCACAAAACAGCAGAACACTATCTAAATCAACCCCATGGTCCTTAAGAGTTTGAACAACCCAAAGAATTTGTGAGCAAGTGCTAGCAGCAGCTACATATTCAGATTTGGTCATGGATTGTGCAACTGAACTTTGTTTTCTAGAGGACCAAGCAACAAGTGAATTACCAAGAAA
Organism: Tuctoria greenei; assembly: GCA_036927565.1. Taxonomy (NCBI): domain Eukaryota; kingdom Viridiplantae; phylum Streptophyta; class Magnoliopsida; order Poales; family Poaceae; genus Tuctoria; species Tuctoria greenei. The sequence continues at coordinate 98,616,271 of JAYESD010000012.1, read as the reverse complement.
ATGACAAGCACCCGAAGTACTTTTCCTATCAATTCTGCAACCCCCAAAATCAGCATCTGAAATAACTTTCAAAGTAACGGTTGAGGAAGAAGGAAGCAAAATGCCAAATTCTTGAGTTCCATGTAAGTACCTGAGAATCTTTTTGATGGCTTGACGATGTGAAGCACGTGGTGAAACTTGAAATCGTGCACAAAGATGTACGCTAAATTGTATGTCCGGTCTTGGTGTCGTGGGGTACAAAAGTGATCCGATCATGCTTCTATATTCTTTTTGATCGACGGGTTCACCATCTTCATCAAGTTCAAGTGTCATTGCTCTACCCATTGGTGTCCGAAGAGGCTTGCTTTTGTCTATGTTGAAGCGCTTAAGAAGGCCTCTTGTATACTTCGTTTCATGCACAAAGGTACCTTTCTTGGTTTGCTTGATTTGCAGCCCAAAAAGTATGTGAGTTCTCCCATCATACTCATCTCAAATTCTGAACTCATCATAGATGAAAACTTGGACACAAGATCATAAGAAGCACAACCAAAGGTAATATCATCCACATACACTTGAACGAATAATGAGTCATTGTCATGCTCAAGCACAAAAAGAGTTTTATCAACCTTGCCCATGGTAAACCCCTTTTCAAGTAAGAATGTTTTTAGCCTATCATACCATGCTATAGGGGCTTGTTTGAGACCGTACAAGGCTCTGGACATTTTATAAACATGATTAGGAAAATCTAGATTTTCAAAACCTGGTGGTTACTTGACATAAACCTCCTTATTTATGTTGCCATTAAGAAAAGCACTTTTAACATCCATTTAATATATCTTGAAACCTTTAGATGCAGAAAAAGATAACAAAATTCTTATGGCTTCTAATCTAGCAACAGGAGCAAACGTTTCATCAAAATCTAGACCTTCAATTTGTGTGAATCCTTGAGCAACCAACCTAGCCTTATTCCTAACTACAACCCCATCCCCACTTCGTTTATTTTTAAACACCCATTTAGTTCCTATTAAAGTGTGACCTTGAGGTGGAGGTACAAGTTTCCTAACATTATTTCTTTCAAAATTTTCTAACTCTTCTTGCAAGGCAATAATCCAAGATTCATTAGTGAGTGTGTGCGATATATATTTGGGTTCAAAAGAAGCAACAAATGCAAAATGAGCGTGAGAGTTTGGATCGCTAAACCTAGATCGTGTGACTCGTTCGTGCAAGCTCCCAATGATTCGTTGTGGAGGATGACTTTTGAGGATTTGGAGGGGAGTCGACACTTCACAAGCCTTTGTTCTTCATGTTCATCACAGATCGAAGAATTTGTGGCTTGAGGACGATTTGTACCACTTGCAGTAGTTGTTGGTGCAGGTTGTGGCGCAAAATCAGCAGTGTGATCAACGTCATTTGCTTCTGAATTTTCGGGCAGCAACACCACTTCTTCGTCTTCTTCAATGAAAATACTCTCCCCCTGCAGATATGGATCTGGACCTGCAATATTAGAGCTAGTACATGGGCTAGCTTCATTAAAATAACCTCACAAGTCTCCACAATTTTGTTAGTGTCAAGTAAAAGCACACGGTAGCCTCTAGTATGAGATGGATAACCAAGAAACATGCTAGCAACAGATCTAGCTTCAAATTTATCAATATTACCATATTTCTTAACAAAGCATTTACAACCAAAGACCCGAAAGTGTGTGACACTAGTCCTATGTACAAACTGAAGTTCATATGGTATTTTTCCTAGCTTAGCATACAAGAAAACACGATTTGAGACATAACAAGCGGTTCCAATTGCATCTGCCCAAATTTTTCTAGAAGTTTGATATTCATCAAGCATAGTTCTAGCCATTTCAACTAAGTTCTGTTCGCTCTCTCTACGACACCATTTTGTTGAGGTACATAGAGTGAAGAAAATTTATGATCTATTCTTTTTTTCAGCACAAAAGAGATCACAAGATTGATTTTTAAATTCAGTTCCATTATCACCTCTAATTGCTTTTAAAGATCATGGCGTTGGTATTTCTTAACACCACAGAGTTATCCGCATGCGTACGAAAATACCGTTGTAGAACTTTCCCTTAAAGAGTATTCCCAAGGGTATCGAATCCAAAGAACGTGTGTGCTAATCTTTCGAACTAGCTCACCCAAGGACACAAAGTTGTTTGGTAGGCAAGGAACAGAGAGGAATTCAAAGTATTGATCCTAATTCAAGGTAGTTTGCAGTAGATGCTTGCTTCAGGCACGGGCTTACTCCTAGCAATACTAGGACGACTCCCGCCAAGAGCCTATGGCATAGCCGAACGTGGAGGATTACGAAGGACAGATAGGGTTGTCACCACCTACTGCCTACCTCTTCAATTCGTGGGTCTACGATATATCCACTGATGATTTATAACCTAAGCACCATGCTTACGTTCTAAATCACTACTCTAGTTGTTTTGAACACAAAGGTACAACTATAGCCTCTAATGAATTAAAGTAGTGAACCCACAAGTAACTACTTATGCAAACTACTAGGAATAAAAGATCAAACTTATATTGAATTCACAATGGCTTACTTGATTGAGTAAAACTTTTGTAGGGGTACAAGTGTAGAAGAGGGACTTGACAAGCCCAAACCTCCTTCTCCTAGACTCTTCACCACACTCTCCTTCTACCTTGGTAGCCTCTAGGACTACTCTAAACCATTAGAGTGTAGCACTATTCTGAACTTTTGGTGTGTGTGAGAAGTGAGGTGAGGGGGTCTATTTATAGTTGGAGAAGGGTCAGTTCCCGCCACAATTAACGAGCGAATCAGTCACCATTGACTCCAGGGAGTCGGGAGGAGCCAACACATTTGACCGAGTTTGGCGCCAGGAAGGGGTCGGCCGAACCCCTGGTTCGGCCGACCTGGTCAAGCCTCCCCTTGGGGAGTGCTTCCTCCAGATGGCTTCCAGGTGGGCCCCCTTGATCTATATGGGTGCAACACCGTTGGATCTCCTCATATTCTTCTGTTTGTGGACCATTTGATCCATGTGTTGCCACATGTCATCGCCTGATTCGTTGAATCTATTTTCATGGATTCACCCCTGCATGTTTTGGTATTTTGGGTAATAATTCACCTGCATACAAATAGACACCAACACTTGTGGAATTGGGTTAGTGTATAGCCCTACCACTATGTTTTGTGTTTCTTTTATGCACATTATGAGGTGAGTTGATGGTCAAAATATGGTACTTAAGGACCGTCAACAAATTCCCCCACACTTAGTCCTTTGCTCGTCCTCGAGTGAAGGCAAGAAGAACTAGAGTGAGCGTCATGAATTTGCTATAAGATAGAAAATAAGGATACTAGATATTTCAACTTATACCTGAATTCATGGATCCCCTTTGTGTATGTGGCTACCACATCAATCTTGGGTGTTTGAAAAGTGGAACGGTTAGAATGAAGTTCCCTTGGATCATTCTCTGCTGAAATGATTTGGTAATTGCTATATTTGAAAGTCATAGGAACATTTTCCCTTGCCTTCTCGATCGGAATCTCAATTCTCTCAAAGTGTTTGAGTCCTCACCATGGTATGTTTTGCCAATTCTTGCCCCTATACTAAAAGTGGCTATATCTGGAGCTTGGTAGGGATGAATGTGGCACACATTTGCAATTCATATGTTACTAAGTCAAAAACTTGATCCTATGAGAGACTTATGCAATGAACAAAGTGAAGGGAAAATTCTTGTGCACATGAATGAAATGGAGGGGTGAGGTGATAACTCCCATGAATTTGCTCTCTTTTAAGGATGAAAGATGGCTACTTTTTTTTAGCACTCTTACTCTTTTTCAAGAGTGGATGCTTTTTCTTTTTCTTGTAGCCATGTCTTCTACTCCTTTTTATTTTTAGAGAGGCTTTCATTTGTATTGTATGAAGTTTCTTTTTGGCGGATGGGTGATCGATGGATGTAAACTCTCAATGTGAGAAATTTTGTATGAATGGAGTGCACAAGAGTTTTCAATTCAAAAAGTTCATGCATGTCACTCAATTGGGTCACGGGTTTGACAAAGTTCAATGAAAAGCAAAGTGGCATATGCTTGTGGTTTTCAATGAATATATCATATGGCCTTGGTGGGTATATAAATTTCCAATGAGAGATTTAGGCAAAGTTCAAGACTTCAAATAGTTACAAATGTCAAAATCAATTTCAAGCAAAAGGATGATTTCTAAAGAACTCATTTACCATATCACACTAGTCAAATACCAAGATGATGTATTTTTCCTATTGAATTATGGGAATCATAAACAAGGTAATGAATTGAAATATAAAGTATTCAAATTTTCAGCTTAAGCAAATTCTTGACTACCAAATTTTATTTTAATTTGTTGAGTTGATTCATTTTAGATATGCAATGAAAAATATGAAATCAACTCAAACAGCAGGGTAGCACATAAAAGTGGGGATAGGAAATCCAAACTGATTTTTTGGAGCGAAACGGAGTCGTGCGGTGCAGAAAACAGGTCGGCCGACCAGGGGGTTCAGCCGACCTCCTGGTGGCTTTTCTATGCCTCTGTTTCGTCGGGTCGTTTTGCCCATTTGGTCGCGACGTGTTTTGATATGCAACGTTAATTTTTTCACGTCGGGATTTCATGAATTGGAGACATGTTTCCCCCACACTTGTTTCCTAAATTCTTTATTCAACAAAATAAACTAAAGGGGGAACTTTACCGGTGTTAGATGAACCGGTAAGTTCACTTTATTGAAATCAAAATATGGGGATGCTTACATTATTTAATAGAAAACAAATGTTTCTTAAAAAAATTAAAACCCTAAGTAGTAAGCATCCTATGCTGTCGGGACATCTAAACTATAGTGCGTTGTAGATGTCGGGCTCCCCGACGACATTGCACAAGCTCCATAGTTTGGCGCTCATGCCACGGCGAACACCGTCAATCTCCTCCTTGAGAGCCATGATGTCGTCCTTCAGTTCCGCCCTCTCGATACACCCTTCGGCCACCAAGTCAGTCAGCTTCTTGTTCTTCAAGCGGAGAGAAGCGAGTTCCTTGGTCAGCTCTGCCACCTTAGGGGCACGAGGAGAGTCCTCATCACTGCCCTCGAACTGGCCGGGTGGCCCATTGATGCCAGGTGGTGGGATGTGCCGCCTAATTTGGAGGGCGACGAGCCCGTCAACTCCTCCATTGCCAGATTATCCACGGGCTTGAATAGGCCTTTAGTGTAGCCTCCTTCGGGTTTGCGCACCCCGTGAATAAGAAAGCGATCTCCCATGCGTTCCGGCGAGGTACAGGTGGGCGTCTTGTAGTGGTGGCTCACTACATCGCCCTTCTTAGTCTTCAGTGTGTACATGAACTCCTCGCCGGGCAGCAACGATGGGGGAGACTCGTCTTTTCCATGGAAAAGACGTGTCTTGACTGGGTTCAGTCCAACCAAAGTCGGACAGCATGGCGTCGTCGACTTCATCGGCGTTCTCCGAGGGGAGAGCGACGGGACAGTGCTACGAGGTGTAGGGCTGCGCCCGCGTGGAGTCCTCGCAGGCGGGATCATGGCAAGGGGCTTGACATCGATTGCCATGACGGACTCCAAGGCGAGGGAAGTTTTGTCGTTGGCCAACGTAATGTCCCCGCTCAGGTTGAAGGTTGAGTTGGAGGAGGCATGAGGCACAATCTTCTTGTCGGCCTTGACGAGGACGGGAGGAAGATGATGATTCAATGAGGTGTATACCTTTCCTCTCTGTTTCCGTCCTTTAAATAGGCGGGGAACGACGCGTTTTGCCGAGGATTTTGTGGAGGATATCGAGGAGGATCAACACGAGAAAACAGAATGCGAACGGCACGAAGGGAGAGTCGGCCGACCATAGGGTTTGGCCGACCCCCTTCTGGCTCAGTTCGGGCCACATTTTCTCGGGTCGATTAAATGGGCCTCATAGATGAAGAATTGGATGGGCCCATTAGTTGGACGTGGATAATTTAAACAGAATTGAAAGAAATGGCATGGAAATCAATTAGATTTACCACGTCAAATTCTTTTTCTGTATCCTTTTGGGAATCGAGAAATAATTTGAGTCAGTGCCCATTCACTTTGAATAGTTGACCGTCATCACCTTGGAGTGTGATTGCTCCATGGGATGAAGTCTCTACTACAGTGAAGGGTCCTTCCCATTTACTTCTAAGCTTCCCATGTCCAAAGAGTTTAACCCTAGAGTTAGAGTAAAACTTTATCTCTAGGTTTGAACTCTTTTGGCATAATCCTCTTATCGTTCTATCTTTTGGTTCTCTCTTTATAAATTCTGGCATTGTGGTACGCCTTATCTCTCCATTCCTCCAACTCAGAGATTTGCTTCAATCGGTGATTTCTAGCTTTGTTAAGATTCATGTTCCACCGCTTGATGGCCCAATACGCTCTATGTTCTAATTCTACGGGAAGATGGCAAGTCTTCCCATAGACAAGTTGGAAAGGAGACATGCTGATAGGTGTCTTGTAGGCAGTACGATATGCCCACAATGCGTCGGGTAGCTTTTGCTTCCATCCGGTTCCCATTTCCAAGATAGTCTTTTGCAGAATATTCTTAAGTTGTTTATTAAATGTTTCTGCTTGACCACTTGTCTGTGGGTGGTATGGGGTAGCAATATTATGTTGGACTCCAAGTTCCCTTAAAAAGTTTTGGAAGGTCTTATCTATGAAATGAGACCCTCGATCACTTATGAATATACGGGGAGTTCCGAAGCGTGGGAAAATGTTCTCAGTTGTGGCATAATTGAGTTGGGCTCCTGTCAGAGTTTTGCTAGCGTAGGCTATTGCGTGATGCTTTTTATCTTTGGTTTGTCCTAAGACCGCACCAACAGCAAAGTCACTGGCATCACACATGATTTTGAATGGCAACGTCCAATCAGGAGGTTGGATAATTGGAGCTGAGATGAGTGCCTTTTTGGGTATATCAAATGATTTAAGGCATTCATCATCGAAATCAAAGGGAGCTTCTTTAGCTAATAGGTTGGTGAGGGATCTAGCGATTTTGGAGAAATCCTTGATAAATCGTCAGTAGAACCCTGCATGTCCTAAAAAGCTGCGGATTCCCTTAACAATGATAGGAGGTCGAAGTTTCTCAATAACTTCAATTTTAGCTTTGTCCACCTCTATCCCTATCTCGGACACCAAGTGTCCAAAAATGATGCCTTCCCGGACCTTGAAATGGCACTTTTTCTAATTAAGCACAAGGTCCTACTCCTGGCATCTTTGTAAGACCCTGTCTAAATTTTCTAGACAATGATCAAAAGTTTTTCCATAGATAGATAAATTATCCATGAAAACTTCCATGATATCCTCGATCATGTCTGAAAATATAGACATCATGCATCTCTAGAAAGAGGCAGGAGCGTTACACAGTCCAAAGGACATACGCCGGTAGGCATAGGTCCCGTAAGGACATGTGAACGTGGTCTTACTTTGATCATTGAGCTGGATAGGAATTTGATGATATCCTGAATACCCATCAAGGAAATAGAAGTAGGAGTGTTTTGCCAATCGCTCTAACATCTCATCGATGAAGGGCAATGGAAATTGGTCTTTCCTTGTTGCCTTGTTAAGTTTTCGGTAGTCAATGCACATCCTCCATCATGTGATGGTCCGTTGAGGAATTAATTCATTCCTCTCGTTTTGAATGACCGTAATACCTCCCTTCTTAGGCACTATTTGAACTGGACTTACCCATTCACTATGAGGAACAGGGTAAATAATCCCGACATGCAGAAGTTTCAAGACTTCTTTCTTGACAACTTCCCGCATCGCATTATTCAATCGCCTTTGGGGTTCCCTTGAGGGGACACTCTCAGGGTCAAAAGGAATACGATGGGTGCATAACGCTGTACTAATTCCCTTGAGATCCTAAAGTGAATATCCAAAAACAGCTCTATGCCTTTCTAATGGCTATGAGTTTGGGCGTTTCATCATCTAAAAGCTTGTCACTTACGATGACAGGGGCTTCCAAATCGCCATTACAAAGGCATAACGTAGGCCTGGAGGTAGAATCTTGAGCTCAACAGGAGGTTTTGGGGAGGGCTCTTCTTTTGGCAATTCAATTTCCTCCTGAAATACATCCTCCTCTTGGATGAAGTCTTCTTCTCCTTCAATTTCAGGGGTTCTAAAAATTGAAGAGTCCTAACCTCCTCCATTGGCTCATCTTGGATGGGAGGTTCTGCAGATGTGTTCTTTGAATGCAGAATAGGCATGGAGAAATTTCTCCCTCCAAGATTAATATTGAGGCTTCCTTCCAAAGGAACTTCCATGAGAAATTTCTATATGGGAATCCCTATCATGATGTCGAAATCTTGGATTTCGAACACGTGAAAATCTAGGAGAGCCTCAACATCTTTGTGTCTAACAGACACTTGTTGCAGAACCCCACATCCTTCAAGAATGGTTCCGAATGAATCTCGGAAGGATTTGCGTGTTGGTGCCAATGGCAGATCGCCAAGAATGGCGAGAGAACAAGAATCGGAAATAAGATTTGCTCCAACAGTAGGGTTGTATAGGATTCTCATTGGTGTCCCTCTAATAGAACATAAAATGGTAGCCAAAGGTGAGGTCATCTGAAGAATTTCGGGTGAATTCTCGACTTTAGCTGTCCACTCTCTGCTTAGGATAGGGGTCAATTCCTTGACCGTCTGACGGACAAACACCCCGTCAGGTGGTTTAGGTGGAGTTGGTGGTAATGAAGGTTTCCTATAGCAACAATACTTCGAGGTATTTCCATAATCTTCAAAAAGCTCTTTCTCGAAGTAAAATGGAAACTGCGAGGGTTGAATTTCTTCTACCTTTGTAGTCTCAGGTCCGGGAGAGGATTCCTCTGGCAAGGCTTGGGGTAAACAAGAAATGGGTTCATCCTTGTCCAAGAGTGTATCCTCCATTCTTGACACGACTTCCTCTTGGGGAGGCTCATTAAGACTCATAATGAAGGAAGAATTTTCTAGAATTCTGTCCAGAAGATCCTTACCTTCTTCTGGAGTCTTATGGAGGAAAGATCCTCCAGCTGTAATGTCAAGGTATAGGGCAGACTCTTTGTTCAATCCCATGAAGAAATGTTGCAAGAGCATTGGATCAGGGATTAACAAATCTGGGCCAGAATTTTTCAAAGGAGAAAATTTGTCCCAAGCTGCACCTATGGATTTCTTCTCCATCTACTGGAAGCATAGTACTTCGTTTCGTAAGGAAACAATTCGGGCAATGGGAAAGAAAGCAAGACAAAATTTGTCTCGTAATTCACTCCAATCACCGTTTGTCTTCCCAACATAGTGGTTGTACCATTGTTTGGCTTTTTCCTTGAGGGAAAAAGGAAACAACTTCCATTTGAGAGTTTCCTGTGTCATACCTTTGATTAGAATACATGGACACAGTTGTTCTAACTCTCATAGATGGTGGTAAGGGTTTTCACAATCCGTTCTTGAGACGGATTGTTCCCGAACCATGGCTATAAAGCGAGGGCGAAGTTCATAGCTGGTTGAACAAATAGGTTCCGCTGAAGGCGGTGGCTCACATAACTTGCCCTTCGGAGCAGAGTAAGAAAGAACGGTGGGTTGCTCCATTTATATGGTGGTGGTAAAGTAAGAATAAGAAAGGTAAGATGATAGGTAAGGGGGATATGATACGAGGGTGATCTTGGTTCAAAGGTTAACAGCAACCGTTCCCCGGCAACGGCGCCAGAAATGCTTGTTGGTATTTCTTATCACCACAGAGTTATCCGCAAGCGCACGGAAATACTGTTGTAGCACTTCCCCTTAAAGAGAGAATTTCCAAGGGTATCGAATCCAAAGAACGTATGTGCTAATCTTTCGAACTAGCTCACCCAAGGACACAAAGTTGTTTGGTAGGCAAGGAACAGAGAAAAATTCAAAGTATTGATCCTAATTCAAGGTAGTTTGCAGTAGATGCTTGCTTCGGGCACGGGCTTACTCCTAGAAATACTAGGACGACTCCCGCCAAGAGCCTATGGCATAGCCGAACGTGGAGGATTACGAAGGACAGATAGGGCTGTCACCACCTACTGTCTACCTCTTCAATCTGTGGGTCTACGAGATATCCACTAATGATTTATAACCTAAGCATCATGCTTACATTCTAAATCACTACTTTAGTTGTTTCGAACACAAAGCTACAACTAGAGCCTCTAATGAATTAAAGCAGTGAACCCACAAGTAACTACTTGTGCAAACTACTAAGAATAAAAGATCAAACTTGTATTAAATTCACAATGGCTTACTTGATTGAGTAAAACTTTTGTAGGGGTACAAGTGTAGAAGAGGGACATGACAAGCCCAAGCCTCCTTCTCCTAGACTCTTCACCACACTCTTCTTCTACTTTGGTAGCCTCTAGGACTACTCTAAACCTTTGGAGTGTAGCACTATTCTCAACTTTTGGTGTGTGTGAGAAGTGAGGTGAGGGGGTCTATTTATAGGTGGAGAAGGGTCGGTCCCCGCCACAATTAACGCGTGAATCAGTCACCATTAACTCCAGGGAGTCGGGAAGAGCCAACACTTGTCATTTGACTGAGTTTGGCGCCAGGAAGGGGTCGGCCGAACCCCTGGTTCGACCGACCTGGTCAAGCCTCCCCTCGGGGAGTGCTTCCTCCAGGTGGCTTCCAGGTGGGCCCCCTTGATGTATATGTGTGCAACACCGTTGGATCTCCTTGTATTCTTCTATTTGTGGGCCATTTGATCCATGTGTTGCCACGTGTCATCGCCTGATTCGTTGAAATCCATTTTCATGGATTCACCCCTGCATGTTTTGGTATTTTGGGTAATAATTCACCTGCATACAAATAGACACTAACATTTGTGGAATTGGGTTAGTGTATAGCCCTACCACAATGTTTTTTTATTTTTTTATGCACATTATGAGGTGAGTTGACGGTCAAAATATGGTACTTAAGGACCGTCAACACCTGGGCGATCAATTGATAATCTAAGAAATAAGGTTCTAAAGTGACTAAAAGTTTCATTCTTAGATACCATAAAATAAATCCAAGAGTATATAGAATAGTCATCAAAAATCACAAGAATATACCATTTAACTCCGAAGGATTGAACATGTGAAGGTCCTACGGTGTCAAGGTGCAAAAGTTGACCCGGTTCAGTTGTCATGGTCTTTGTTAGAGGAGCATGTGAACCTATAACCATCTTAGCATGTCTACAAGAAGAGCACACAATTTATTTTTCCCCTTTAAGCTTAGATAGCCCACGTATGCGATCAAGAGCACTAACACGCGTTAGATGATCAAAGCCTACGTGACCAAGTCTACGATGCCAAAAATATAAGTCATTTGAATCATTAGCAAGTAGACACCTGTGCTTAGAGGACGACATATCAAAATCAGCTTCAAAAACTCTTCCAAACTGAGACATGTTAAAACTAAGCCTAATGTTTGAATCTACAACCTTGCAGCAATTTTTAGTGAAAATAATTTCTAAATTTTCATCTAGCAATTGTTAAATAGAAAGCAAGTTGTATTTCAAATTTTTAACAAGTGCCACAACCTTCAAAGTGTAGTGACTATTTACTCTAACCAAACCTTTAGCAATTATAGGAGTTGAAGAATTATCGACAAAAGTAACATTCTCTACACGTGACACAAAAGAGAGGGAGGAGAACCAATCTTTGTTACCGGTCGTGGCATGAGCAACCTGAATCCACAATCCAAATGTTCTCCTTCCTCAAGCGTATAACCTACATTGAAACACCAAGATGACTCAATACAGGGGTTAGTCAAAAGGCATTTAGGAATCCAGTACTGAGTCACACAACGTGCAGCAGGAAATTAAAATTTTATTTAATTGATAGTATGACATGGATGAGCTTTGTTTTATATGTATATGTCATATTATGCTCATAACAAATTAAAATTTCTCTTTTGTACCTTGTTGAATACATTGTTAAAGGGGGAGAAGTTGATCACACATTGCACACATTCACAAGTGTTTTGGCGGGATTCTTCTCAGGGGGAGAATTTTAATTTTTGTTTTTCTTCTCATTTTATTTCTGATTTACAAAGGGAGAGAAATAAGTATAGGGGGAGAAATATTTGTTTTGAAATTTCTTTCTTTCTCATTTGATTGTTTTCAAAACTTTTCATAAGCCAATGTTCGGATTTAATTGGTGTGTGAAGATTAGGGTCCAGACAAACCAGGAATCACATTGGGTGGTGTCATGCGATGCGACACCTAATAGCACAACATAGAAAAGAACAAAGAACTCATAACATAAGTGAGCAACTTACATTAATCTCAGAGTTTTATACAAAATCTATTACATCAGCAGAAGTCTTCATACTACTCTATCGAACCTACCCTACAACAGTAGTGGTCGTATCCAGCCCACAGATACTCCACTTTAGCCTCACAGAAGCAAGCAACAGCATTCAGGGCTTCCATTGGCTATATACTTCGACAAGGGCAAAGCCTAAGAACCCATCATAGCTATATACCTACAAAACTCGTATAAATGCAACCGTGAGCATAAGGCTCAGCAAGACTTAACTGTCTCACCTAAGCATGAAACTCTACATGCTGGGAACCTAAGACGTGAAATCAAATTGCAGTACGTAAATGTTCACTATTAGTGGATCCTTGCTTCAGTTTTCTAATAGCAGGTGAAGTTGCTTAGAATCATAACTTTAGTTCTACTATCAACTACTTCAACCAAGTTGCTTAACCATACAACAGGTTCCACCAAGTTTCAGTTGTTACTACATCACAGCGCAGTGAACAAGTATGCTCCCTTCCGCGAGCGACGTTGATCCGAATCAAGATACACCCGGCTTGCACGTCCTGTACACCTGTCTAGAGGAGGTGTACGACCTCTCCCAATAATGTTGTACACAACCACCTTTCACAAGACACCCAAATATTGAGCCGGTCCTACCATCCCGGAAGCAAGACTCACATGACGACCTATGCCGCAGTGGCCTCTGCTCTCCTCATGACGTGTGTGGTGTCTAAGACGGTGGGGTATGCCTCAACACCCAGGTTAACATGTTACATCAGTTTGCTGGGTCCACTAGAGCCAGTATGCATCCGGTACATATTCAAACTTGTCTAGCAGGGCCGCACACTGTACGGTCCTCAATCGACACATGTAGGAACTATGCTCAGAGAACCACGTTCTTGAGCGTCCTAATCTTCCTGTCTGGTCTCAGATTAATCTTTCCATCTCCATTCCTTTCCTCAACCCAATTTCTTCCATAATCCTCAACTCAGTTTTGTCCAATTCCTCAACTTTAATATAGCAGTTGAAATCATACTAATTTCTATTCTAACCAGACTTCAGGGATTCAAGGGTCATGCATGTGGAGTATCATACATCCATAGACTTAATGCACAATTACCATTGTATAGATTATAAAAGCAAAACATATTAACAACTTAAATGCAAACCGAGGTTTGCCTTAAAGCAAAACATATTAACAACTTAAATGCGAACCAGGGCTTGCCTTATGTTGCAGCTAGTGTAAATGTCAACAAGTGAGTGCTTGATCATTTCGACGAAGCTTCTCATCGTTTTTCTCCTTTTCTTGTCTTCGATGCTGCTTGGCGAATCTTGTTCTTGTGCGCTGCTTGGGGAAATCTTGTTCTTGTTGCAAGTCCATGCTTGTCTTTCTCCTCCGAGTCGTGCTCTTCGTCAATCTTTGCGACGTCATCTAGCGCTATGATGATGCACATATACAGAACAATATATTTTAATATGTCACACTCTAGAATTCTAATTAAGATGTTTACAAAAGGTTGCATAGATGTTAATACATGAATCAGGTCATGTGATCTAGATTGTGTCTACCTGCTACTTAGCAAACTCAGGCTCCCGTTGCACCTGCTTCCTTTTCAACCATCTATCTCATCAAGTGCTTTGCATCATCTCTACGGCCTGACTTTCATAGCTCCACATATGTTGTGATCTGCTCCTTATTTTGCCACCATCTCACAGGTCCACTCCATATCGCCATGTACATTGGTTGTCGATCAGGGCATGTACATGACAACATGTCAGAGGTCTTTCCTCATAATCATAGTAAAACAACCCAACTGTTTCCTAAACAAACCTCCTATTGGACAAAACATAATTCAATAATGTGCAGGTTACCAATGTTGCACACATACCTTACTCAATCGCTTCTTTATATACGTCCAATGTGTCCATCACCTTGTCCTTGCAAAGTCAAACGATCAAATTACTGCAAGAGACACCGCATGGGAAATCCACTTTTCTTTGCATTCCTTATCCATGTTAGTCATACTCTACCACTTGCTTGCTTGCGTGCTCCATGAATAAGAAACTATGAGACGACTTACTTGCAAGAAGTAGAACACACCACAATCCCCAACTGCTCCTTGTGTGTCGATTCTGTACAAAGGTCATGCATGAACATGTTACCACGAGCAAGCTGCAGCTACACTTCACCCTGATTGATCCTTGCATGAACAATGGTAAGTGCTCATGCAATTTTGTAAGCAGCTGCGTCTAGGCATGATCACATCAATCTTAACCTAAGCAATAGTAGTGCAAGGTTCACATTCTTTTAATCCAGCATCACTATGTCACAATCATCATTCTTGGAGCACAATAGCAGCAAAGTAATAAGATACACCATCATAGTTGATTTGACCTCGGCTGGCATTTTATCGAACAGTTTGGATGCGTCTTCAATTTGATCATTCCACAATTCAGAGCTAAAAGGGGCATTATCGACTTGTACGATGCGCCGCCAGCGTGTTCCTGCATCACGGATCAGTGTTGATCATCATCACACTTGATTTTGCCTTGTAAACATTTCATCGAACACTTTGGCTGCAACACTGTTCCGACAAATCTTGTACAAATCAGAGCTAACCTTGGACCAATTGTCGATGCCGTTGTGTCAATGACGTGATCCAGCATCTTGTGCACCACACACGTCAATCACAAAATTGCTAGGACGCAGTAGCGACGCGGAACGTCGCGACGACGTATCGAGGGCGACCGCGTCGATGAGGTTCAGCTGCTGAAGGTCTTCAATTGTGTGTGCTGCCTTGCCAGTGGCGCAGAGATGAAGGAAATGGCCTGGGGCGAGCTGCAGCAGAGGCACTGCACGGCTCTATGCTGCAGCACGGCGCGGACAGGGGTCTACGGCGACCGCGTGGACAAGGAAACGCACGGCACGGACAGGGGTCGACGGTGACCGCGCAGACAAGGAAACGCACGGCGAGAGCGGCCAGCGCTGCTGCGGACGTGAGCGATGTGTGTGTGGCAGATGCGAGCGCAGCGCTGCAGCGGTGAAAGGCGCGGCGCTCGGCCGAGGGCACGGCGCTTGGGCTGCGGTGTGGTGCCATGACCATGCATGGATTCTTCGTTGTGGCTTGTTAGGTTAATAGAACATGGGCAGGGTAGAGGACAGGGCAAAGGCCATCGAGCTGGGTGGCAGCAGGGCAGCAGCAGCGTGACGCCAAGTACGCAGGCGGCTGCCATGGCTCTGGTTACCGGGGAAGGAGAGAGGACTAAGCAACTCAGCTTTGATTTGCAAGCACGCGATAAGATGAGCAATATAAGGCTAGCTGAGACCAATCCAAGCGGTAAGCAGCAAGCACCGGACATGGAGGAAGAAGCCGGACTTGGTTTTTGACTTCCGATAGAAGCAAGCAGAGGATAGGAACATGGACACAGCTTGTATACTCCTCCCAGTCAATCCTCCTATTCGTGCTCATGCTTAGATGTCATGATTTTATTGACCTCTTCATTTATCAAACATAATGCTTGATTTAACTACAACCAACACATAAGCGGGAGTACGCATGGGAGCATAAACGGGAGCACCGAAGTTGCATCCAAGAACGATAGAAATTGGTAGAGCGGTGGAGGCGCTGAACAGAGGGCCACGACTCTGTACCGATAAGACCGACTGGTGGGGCCTGCTGGCACGTGGGCCCCATATGTCATATAAATCCTCAAAGCTGCAGTTTTTGAGCGCTCAAATTAAAATAGCAAACGGCGTTCAAAAATCACCAAAAATTTGTATGATGGCTATTTTGAAAATGATGAACACAACGGTGCAATCTGTTATGCAATTTGACTGCTCCAAATTTTGAAAATAAATTGCAGTGACTAATCCCTTTCTTTTGCACCATTGTTATCTGAATTATTTAAGTTGCATCACATTCTCATTTGAAATTTCGTTTTGTGTATTTGATTTATTTTTGTAACCTAACATACACAAAAAATTCCCATGATCAATAATTAAATATGGTTAATACAGTTAATAGATTTAACTATATTTCTAGCCTAATCTATATCCGCCACTAAGTTTGGATTTGAAATCAAGTTCTAGGTGCCAATTTACACGCTAGTCAATTGAGGTAATTTTTCTGTACTTCCAAATTTCCGCTCTTGACTTGCCTACCTCGGAGTCGGATTTTACAACCCTTCCCCCTTAAAGAAATCTCGTCCCGAGATTAGAAGTGAAGAACTGAGGTTGTAAAGGATGTTATTGTTGGCATAACGATAACATGTCCAAACTACTGGTTAGAAGATATTCTTCATCTTCCAATGCAACTCATCATCTTCTCATGTGATTCACTTCACGGTGTAGTTACTGCATAATATTTTGTAAAACCACAATGCCCAGTTCCTTGTTTCACTTTTCAGAAGTATAACATTTTTTTCCCTAACTTCCGTTCTCACAGTAGACATTGACTTGTCTTTCTTATGAACTCATAAAATCCTTCCTCGAATCGTAGGTGTGAGAGCAAACTGACCCAATGATCCATAAGGAAACAAGTGTATACTTGGTTCTTCCTTTTCCATCGACGTGAGGGTCACGTTATGAACATGAGCTTTGCATCTTAATGCCTCGTTTATCATGTTGGCGATGCTTGGATGATGTGGAGTCTCAAGTTCCAAATCCGAGATCAACTCCATCCAGCTTGAGTATCTCAAATCCAACTCCTTATGATTAAAATTTACTTAAGGCTCTTGTGACCCATGTAAAGACGAATCAAATTTCCTAGTGATACGAGTCTCCTTTCGAGTGATATGAATTCAACTACTTGATGTAGGTGACATTAACTGGAGAGTCTATGTCCTTTCCCTGTAAATCTCTGACGGTGTGTTGAAGTCGTCTTCTTTACTCTCTTATGATGTATCCTGTTTCATAAGGAAGACACATTCAACTCTACCGTCTTTGGCTTCAGTATTTCGTGTTCTCTTTTGAAGACGCTACTGTCCAAACTTTGCTTCTGATATCCACTCTTCGCTCTCTGATTTCCATGATCACAATGATGTCTTACAATACAAAATGTAGCTATTTTTGCGACTTACTTTGCTTTGGTTGCATCCTTAAGGATTTAACTCTGTCTTGCTAAAATAAGAATCGAGGTGTATTGAGATCCAAACAAGGAATGATCAACTCGCAAGGAATATTGATCTCAATAAATGAGTCACAGGATGAAACACTTTGTAATTACATAAGAGAGTTCAAGTTTCAGTGTCTATTATGTAATCAAAATAAAAGATGTATAATCGATGGTGACTACAAGGTTGTGGGATCAAACAATGTCACCATGCATTACAAGTCAAAAGTTCTATCAGTTTGGTAAGCAAGCGATAGTCTCATGAGTAGAGAGAATGCAAGGTTCTCACAAGGTTGAGGAGTCATAAGGAAACTCCTCGTAACTAGAGTTAGTCAGTTTCCATCAATCAAGGGGATTGAGTCTCAACATGTCAAGGATAACTCAATTGTGATTTAGATATAAGGGTGTTAAGTAATTGATTTCCTTTGTAAAAACCAGGATAATGAACTGAGCAAATGGCATTATGAATGATAAAAGTGTTCACAACTCAAGACCATTATACACTACTTAAGTATTTGAACAGGGTTACATATTCTTGCTCAAAGCTCAGTATTAATCATGTTTCATGATGCATCACAAGTATGATAATGATGTCCATATGCAATGCAATCCCGGCCGGGTTGAGATGCATAAAGTATGATGCATTCATTCTTATGGTTTGAGCAAAAACATGTAAGCCAATCCAAACACGCCAAGGAATATCCCAGATACACAAGGATCGAGTAAACTTGGTCACGAAAGGTGCTAGAAAAGGAATGCTATTTTCATGTCTTGACCAAGTTCGATGGTGTCAAGATAAGTGTGTTAGCAAAAAGTTCCCTGAGATCTTCTAACCACCACTTAGAAAAATGAGTCGCGATGTATTAGCAAAGGATCAGGTTCTCATCTCGAAGTGTTCCCAACCTACTATGTCTACCTTTAAGTAGGTGAGGTGGGATTATCCTCAGAAGTGGCAAAAAGAGTAACCTTCGAAGAGCATGTATCTAACATCCACTTCAAAGGTTTCAATACGTGGTTGACAAAGGACTGTGTTTGAGTAACGGTCAGGGTTAACAACCCTAAGTCATCATAGAAGAATCTCAAAGGCATACTACCTACTCATAGTTCCTTGTCCTAGAAGATGAAGCATTGGAGCTTTTAAGCATGAAAAATCAAATAACTACCTTAACTCAACGGTTGAGTACCACTAAGCATCGTGGTTCCAAGCCACTAGAGTGATCTGTAGTAACAGTTCTTCCTTTCTCCTTCTCTTTGATCTGATGAGTCAATGTCGTACTTATTTTTGCTTACTTCAGATCAATCCCCAACTTGTTGGTTCGGTGTTTACGTAAACTGGGTGTAATAGAATGGCATCCATCACTTAGTTACTAGGGTGCACTACTTCCCCCTTAAGTGCCAGTCTAGTAACTTCCATTACCATCCGTTGATTTCTTGCATATGCTTCTATCAGTACCAAGTTCAAATGTTACTTCCTTTTAAAGCTGACAATAGCTCTATAGACCAGTGGTATATCCGCAGCCAGTACCAGATCTTCTAATTGAGGTGAAGATCTGAAGTTCATGCTAGTTGTTGAGCACTCGAATCATTTATGACTTATACTTCTCTACCTGCTCAAGAGCATCATCCCTCTTGCTGCTCTTTCCTTGCTCCTATACGCCGCCAACTCGGTATATCCAATGTCTTGGAGCTTCAGTCATAGCATATATATGAAGCCTGATCAGTTCACCATTCTCGAGCAATTCCATTCATTCTTCATTTGTAGGAATGAGTGATCCACCTTTGGACATAGACTGGAATCAAGTCAAATGTACAAACCCACCGTCCCGAGTATGTTAATATAAAGTTCATAGTGAATCAAACCCAGTTGCAACATCACTCTGACCATTTCCTTATCACTGGTTGCAACTGTTCCAGCCATACCATGTTTCACTCAAACTCGATATTGACCAAGCAAATGACATTTTCATCTAGGATCCAATTATCAAAATTGTAGGTGACTCTAAGACCTTTCCAACGGTTACCCACATGTCTCCATTGCATCAAGGGTTTGAGAGTTATAGTGGTTTGAAGTTGACAGTTTTCTTGGCCATTTTGACATAACCTCCCCTAAAAGTGCTGATTTTGGCCACAGTTTAAACAGTCACAATATACAGATTATGCAAAATATTTCAATTATAACATTGTAGTACATCATATCAGCTTCCCAAAAATGTATCCATTCAGCCTTTACAACTTCCATACATGTCGTTGCTCGGAAAATCGCAAATTGTGTACTCTATGTCCAGATTCTGGACAGTCAGGTCAGTTTCGACGATAACTGAAATTTCACCCTGTTACAGCGAGTTTTAGTCTTAGTGTTGAATAGAAACTTTATAGAGGACTTCACAAGATATTTATAAATGTAAATATATGCCTATGTTACTTTTCTAACTTAGGAGATATGGCTGTTCAAAGTTCAACTATTGTCTGACTGATCCTGGTAGCACTTACACATATGCATCAGATTGAACTCGAAATTCCAAATCTTTCTGGGCTTAATTTGAGCAAACTGTGAAATACAAAGTTGTAGAAAATCTTCTCCCCTTTCCAGAAATGTATCACACTAGACTATAAGAGTTTCCTACAAGGAGATATGGCAGAAATAAAGATGCTGGTTCACTAAGCTTCAGAACAGCAGCAGTTGTAGTTATGGTGCATTTTCATCCTCTTACAGTGGTCTTTTGGTCTGGAGGTCAATAGAAAACTTATAGAGGATTTCTAAAGCTTTCCAATAAATATTTATTTTCCTCCATAGCACTTCTGGGTGAAGAAATACAGATTTTTAAAGTTTGACAATGTTCCAAGATTTCTAAAGTGATTTTTACCAGAACTTTCTTTGTTTAGGCTGATTTTGTCCACAATTTTTTTAGACAGACAAACTTCAAAATTTGACAGAAATTTAAATTACAATATTGTTACACATGTCGCAAGGTTTTTAGTAATGTATCACATGAACCAATTTGATGTTTCTACAAAGTGTTATGGTCGAAAGAGTGAAGGGTTCAGAAGCTGTTTCAGTTTCTGTCCAGACTCAACAGAGTTTGGAAATCTGAAACTTTGAATAAGTTAGAGATGGATTCTTCTCTATAGCTGAAGAGGAAACTTCTAGATGATTTCCTAATCTTTCCGACCATGTATTGTAGGCCTCAAATCGTCAGACCCACTAGGAGATATGAACTTCCAAAGTTCATTAAAACTTCTGCCATCACTATACAAGAGGACCTGCATATGGGTCTGTTTACCCTAGGGCACTAAATACCATTGTCGAAATGGGAATTGGTCCTGGGTGTCAAAACAGAAATAGTAGGGCCTTCTCAACCTTTGAAAACTGTTTTGCACATCTGTATCCCATGGAGAAATATGCACTATCAAACTTCAGTAACTCACTGCCAGAGCCAAACAGTGAGGTTAAGTTGATAGGGCTGGGACTTAATTCACTAACATGGTTCAATGGTGGCCATCTGTGTGGAAGTTAAACAAAAACTTGTAGGTTTAGAGTTACATCCTTGACACGGATTTGAAATGTCACTGTGTCCAATGTAACCCAAATGACATGTTGGTACTACGTTCCTCACAAAATAGAAATCTCAACTGGTCATTGCCGGCATAAGCGCCTCATAGGTGGCCTTAAATATCGATCACTCGCAAACGTGTTCTACTCGCAATACGTTTGACGCGGTTAGGGTACCTGCCGAAGACACAACATGTCCATTTCACAGAATGTGCCACAAGGGCGAGCCACACGGGCAACACGACAGGTAGTCATGATATAATATATCAGTTTCCAATCTAACGCCCTGTATAATTCCATACATGCCGTTCTCGAGGAAAACACGTCTCGAGAAACGTTATCGTGTTTCCACACCACACGTCACGGTTGGGAATTTTATCAACCCAACAGATACCACCTACTACCCCTACCTCACAGAGGCACGTCAATGACGAGCGCTGCGTATGGCTCATTGAACTTGAATTGTCCAAGAGTTGCATACTATCGCGTTTTTAACCACACGATGGGGTATCCACACTTTTGCCTGAAGCACGCTGGGGAGCAGTGTTTTCATATATTCTCAGAACCATGAAAAGGTTTAGAGACTCATATTAACTCCCGTGCCAAGTCACGGGGGACAATCACATATCACTTCTCGTATGGTGAGCTTACCGCAATTGATCCGCTTGCGGTGGTGTACCTTACCTCTTACCTGACGTTGGAGCATCGTTACAAAATATAATAACAAATATGTTAGCTTGTCACCTTAAGTAACTATGCTAATATCAATCCTTATGTGGGCATACTATCAAATCCTCACTCGTAAGTCTATATTTTGAAAATATGTTCCTTTTCAGGTACGCTATTCCCAATGTGGCTCTGATATCACGTTGTGAAGACCGGGGTCCAGACAAACCAGGAATCACATTGGGTGGTGTCGTACGATGCGACACCAAATGGCACAGCACAGAAAAGAACAAAGAACTCATAACATAAGTGAGTAACTTACATTAATCTCGGAGTTTTATACAAAATATATTACATCAGCAGAAGTCTTCATACTACTCTATCGAACCTACCCTACAGCAGTAGCGGTCGTATCCAGCCCGCGGATACTCCACTTTAGCATCACAGAAGCAAGCACCGGCGTCCAGAGCTTCCATTGTCTATATACCCTGACGAGAGCAAAGCCTAGGAACCCATCATAGCTATATACCTACAAAACTCGTATAAATGCAACCGTGATCACAAGGCTCAGCACTTAACCGTCTCACCTAAGTATGGAACTCTACATGCTGGGAACCTAAGACGTGAAATCAAATTGCAGTACTTAAATGTTCACTATTAGTGGATCCTTGCTTCAGTTTTATAATAGCAGGTGAAGTTGTTGTGACATCCTGACTCAAGGCTTAATAGGATTGATAGAATACTCATACCACCAAGGTATACCTTCTTTTTCAGAAGTTCATCTGCAAAGAACTCTGAGGTTAAGCGTGCTTGGCCGGGAGCAATTTAAGGATGGGTGACCGATCGGGAAGTTTTCCCGGGTGCGCACGAGTGAGGACAAGCTCATCTGCAAAGAACTCTGAGGTTAAGCGTGCTTGGCCGGGAGCAATTTACGGATGGGTGACCGATCGGGAAGTTTTCCCGGGTGCGCACGAGTGAGGACAAAATGCGCAGAAAAGACTAGTGTTGGTCTGTGGGGCTAGTTTGTGATCCTAGAGAGCTGACATAAGTAACGACCGTTAGACCCGTAGTGGCTGGGGTGTTACAAAATGGTATCAGAGCCGACCCTAGCGGTTTCACGGGTGTGTACGGGTCAGGGACGTGGGTACGTACGCATGACCCGTGGGTCCTATAGGAGGGTCACTGTATGGTATGTATGTCAGTACTGAATGTATGGACGTGGCTAAGAGGGGACGTTCCTGGCTTGGGAGTTGACCGACGAGGACGTCGGTCTTCTAAAGAGGAGTGATTGTGACATCCTGACTCAAGGCTTAATAGGATTGATAGAATACTCATACCACCAAGGTATACCTTCTTTTCCGAAAGCTCACGTGCAAAGAACTCTGAGGTTAAGCGTGCTTGGCCCAGAGCAATTAATGGATGGGTGATCGATCGGGAAGTTTTCCCGGGTGCGCACGAGTGAGGACAAAATTCGCAGAAAAGACTAGTGTTGTCTGTGGGGCTAGTCTGTGATCCTAGAGAGCTGCCAGAAGTAACGACCGCCAGACCCGTAGTTGCTGGGGTGTTACAGTTGCTTAGAATCATAACTTTAGTTCTACTATCAACTACTTCAACCAAGTTGCTTAACCATACAATAGGTTTCACCCAGTTTCAGTTGTTACTACGTCACGGCGCAGTGAACAAGTATGCTCCCTTCCGCGAGCAACGGTGATTTGAATCAAGATACACCCGGCTTGCACGTCATATACACCCGTCTAGAAGAGGTGTACGACCTCTCCCAATAACGTTGTACACAACCACCTTTCACAAGACATCCAAATGTTGAGCCGGTCCTACCGTTCCGGAAGCAAGACTCACATGACGACCTATGTCGCAGTGGCCTCTGCTCTTCTCATGACATGTGTGATGTATAAGACGGTGGGGTATGCTTCAACACCCAGGTTAACATGTTACATCAGTTTGTTGGGTCCACTGGAGCCAGTATGCATCCGATATATATTCGAACTTGTCCAACATGGTACGGTCCTCAATCGACACATGTAGGAACTATGCTCAGAGAACCACGTTCTTGAGCGTCCTAATCTTCTTGCCCGGTCTCAGATTAATCTTTCCATCTCCATTCCTTTCCTCAACCCAATTTCATCCATAATCCTCAACTCAGTTTCATCCAATTCCTCAACTTTAATATAGCAGTTGAAATCATACTAATTCCTATTCTAACTAGACTTCAGGGATTCAGGGATCATGCATGTGGAGTATCATACATACCTAGACTTAATGCACAATTACCATCGTATAGATTATAAAAGCAAAACATATTAACAACTTAAATGCAAATCGGGGCTTGCCTTATTTTGCAGCTAGTGTAAATGTCAACAAGTGAGTGCTTGATCATTTCGACGAAGCTTCTCGTCGTTTTTCTCATTTTCTGGTCTTCGATGCTGCTTGGCGAATCTTGTTCTTGTGCATTGCTTGGGCAAATCTTGTTCTTTTTGCAAGTCCATGCTTGTCCTTCTCCTCCTAGCCATGCTCCTCGTCGATCTTCGCGACGTCATCTAGCGATATGATTATGCACATATACAGAACAATATATTTTAATATGTCACACTCTAGAATTCTAATTAAGATGTTTAGAAAAGGTTGCATAGATGTTAATACATGAATCAGGTCATGTGATCTAGATTGTGTCTACCTGCTACTTAGCAAACTCAGGCTCCCGTTGCACCTACATCCTTTTCAACCATCTATCTCATCAAGTGCTTTGCATCATCTCTACGGCCTGACTTTCACAGCTCCGCATATATTGTGATCTCCTCCTTTATTTTGCCACCATCTCACAGGTCTACTCCATATCGCCATGTACAGTGGTTGTCGATCAGAACATGTACATGACAACGACAAATAAAAGGTCTTTCCTCATAATCATGGTAAAACAACCAACTGTTTCCTGAACAAACCTCCTATTGGACAAAACATAATTCAATAATGTGCAGGTTACCAATGTTGCACACATACCTTACTCAGTCGCTTCTTCATATATGCCCAATGTGTCCATCACCTTGTCCTTGCAAAAGACACCGCATGGAAATCCACTTTTCTTTGCATTCCTTATCCATGTTAGTCATACCCTACCACTTGCTTGCTTCTGTGCTCCATGAATAAGAAACCATGAGATGACTTACTTCCAAGAAGTAGAACACACCACAATCCCAACTGCTCCTTGTGTGTCGGTTCTGTACAAAAGTCATGCATGAACATGTTACCACGAGCAAGCTGCAGCTACACTTCACCCTGGTTGATCCTTGCGTGAACAATGGTAAGTGCTCATGCAATTTTGTAAGCAGCTGCGTCTAGGCATGATCACATCAATCTTAACCTAAGCAATAGTAGTGCAAGGTCCACATTCTTTTAATCCAGTATCACTATGTCACAATCATCATTCTTGGATCACGATAGCATCCGAGTAATAAGATACACCACATAGTTGATTTGACCTCGGCTGGCATTTTATCGAACAGTTTGGATGCGTCTTCAATTTGATCATTATTGCACAATTCAGAGCTAAAAGGGGCATTGTCGACTTGTAGGATGCGCCACCAGCGTGTTCCTGCATCACGGATCAGTGTTGATCATCATCACACTTGGTTTCGCCTTGTAAACATTTCATCGAACACTTTGGCTGCAACACTGTTCTGACAAATCTTGTACAAATCAGAGCTGACCTTGGACCAATTGTCGACGCCGTTGTGTCAATGATGTGATCCAGCATCTTGTGCACCACACACGTCAATCACAAAATTGCTAGGACGCAGCAGCGACGCGGAACGTCGCGACGACGTATCGAGGGCGACAGCGTCGATGCGGTTCAGCTGCCGAAGGTCTTCGATTGTGTGTGCTGCCTTGCCAGTTGCGCAGAGATGATGGAAATGGCCTGGGGCGAGCTGCAGCAGAGGAACTGCACGGCTGCTGTGCTGCAGCACGGCGTGAACAGGGGTCGACGGCGACCGGGCGGACAAGGAAACGCACGGCGAGAGCGGCCAGCGCTGCTGCGGACGTGAGCGATGTGAGTGTGGCCGATGCGAGCGCAGCGCTGCAGCGGTGAAAGGCGCGGCGCTCGGCCGAGGGCACGACGCTTGGGCTGGCGACGTGGTGCCATGACCATGCATGGAGTCTTCGTTGTGGCTTGTTAGGTTAACAGAACATGGGCATGGTAGAGGACAGGGCAAAGGCCATCGAGCTGGGTGGCAGCAGGGCAGCAGCAGCGCGACGCCAAGTACGCAGGCGACCGCCATGGCTCTGGTTGCCGGGGAAGGAGAGAGGACTAAGCAACTCAGCTTTGATTTGCAAGCACGCGATAAGATGAGCAACATAAGGCTAGCTGAGACCAATCCAAGCGGTAAGCAGCAAGCACCGGACATGGAGGAAGAAGCCGGACTTGGTTTCTGGCCATGTCACAGCTGGAACTTGTTATAAAAGCAGCTTGTTTGAAAAGCTGGTGGAAAGCAGCTTCTGTTTATGTCCTGCTTTTAGTTCATTTTGAGATGCAGCTGGACTAATAAGTTATTACAGAAGTTTCCTGTTTGGTACACCCTCGGCTTATTTTTATGAAGAAGCTACAGCAGAAGCTGTGCCAAACAGAGCCTTTGACTTCCGATAGAAGCAAGTAGAGGATAGGAACGATGGAAATTGGTCGAATGGTGGAGGCGCTGAACAGAGGGCTACGGCTCTGTACCGATAAGACCGACTGGTGGGGCCTGCTGGCACGTGGGCCCCACCTGTCATATAAATCCTCAAAGCTGCAGCTTTTGAGCGCTCAAATTAAAATAGCAAACAGCGTTCAAAAATCACCAAAATTTGTATGATGACTATTTTGAAAATTATGAACACAACGGTGCAATCCATTCTGCAATTTGATTGATCCAAATTATGAAAATAAATTGCAGTGACTAATCCCTTTCTTTTGCACCATTGTTATCTGAATTATTTAAGTTGCATCACATTCTTGTTTGAAATTTCGTTTTGTGTATTTGATTTATTTTTGTAACCTAACGTTTACAAAAAAAAAATCCCGTGATCAATAATTAAATATGGTTAATATAGTTAATAGCTTTAACTATATTTCTAGCCTAATCTATATCCGCCACTAAGTTTGGATTTGAAATCAAGTTCTAGTTGCCAATTTACACGCTAGTCAATTGAGGTAATTTTTCTGTACTTCCAATTTTCCACTCACGACTTGCCTACCTCGGAGTGGGATTTTACATGGTGTTGCCAATGCATTCATCAAGGGGGAGATTGTGAGACCTATGTGTGTTGAATACATTGGCTGTTTCGATAAAAGTTTTGAATACTGCCAAAACACCTATCTCAGCAAGGTCCGTTTCTAAGTCTGAGCCTCTGCAAGGTCCGACTTGTTTTGGGTAGCTCCGGCAAGGTCTGACGTAAGGTTCAACTTATTTTTGCTAGGTCCGACTTCTTTGTCTAGGTCCGACTTGTTATGGCTAGGTCCGACATGTTTTTGCTAGCTCCAGTGCTAGGTTCGACTAGCTTTGGTAAGCTCTGACGCTAGGTCCAACTAGCTTTGGTTAGCTCCGGTGCTAGGTCCAACTAGCTTTGGTTAGCTTCAGCACTAGATCCGACTAGCTTTGGTAAGCTCCAGCTCAAGGTCCGGTTAGCTTTGGCAAGGTCCGGTGCTAGATTGCAATGGTTCTGCTTTTATGCAATGTTTCGAACTTGTTTTAAACTTACAAAAAGTTTGCTTAGTATTCTTTTACTAAGTTTTTGATGTGTATTGGCTGATCATGGTGGTTAATATTTTTGCTATGGTTTGCAACATGCTTATGTGAGGTGCTCACGTAAGGTGTTGTGGTTTTCTAAACTAACGTGAGTCAAGTCGAGGAGTTGTGCTCGGAAGTATTGGTTGTTTATTCATGTGCAGGTGTTGCTTGAGTTCAAGACATGGCTGGTGACGGGATCCATTGAACAAGTCTTAGGGAATAGATGAGGTTCAACAACCAAGTTCAGGAGAAATTGTGGTTGAATTGATCGGGAGGTCGCGCAACAAGTTTGAATCAAGAACAATGCATATAAAGGTATCATGGACATCGGTCAAAGATGTTTGCACGTGTGCAAGGAGTGCATGATGTGGCAACATGGTTTGAAGGCATGATGAAGAGAAGCGAATGTAAAGAATTGGTCGGAAAGGTCCAACCGGCTTGGTTATGGACTCAGGCTGCGACTGAGTCGTGTTTGACTCAAATATGGAAAGATTTAAGTTGGTTATGATAGGTTTTCGTGTGGGTCATGAAGTTGAGTTGTTTTTAGGAATGTGTGATATGTTACTAAGGTGTTTGGAAGTCTTAAGATTGCTTCTATCTGCATATAGAAGAGTACACGTCGTTCCTTTTTCGGCTCGAGGTTCTCGTGACAATTGCCAAGGAATGGTGGAAATCACTCAAAGGATGGGATACCTTGAAGGGAGTACATGCGACGTCCTCAACACACTTTAGGACCACATCCAAGGTACGCACGACTGGCAGCAACAAATCGACGCACAGTTCTACAACATCAACACCACGCTGCAGCAACAACAGACTGACCTCATGGCCTACTTTCATCATAAAGGGTTCAACACTTATCACAGAGATTGTGAAGAACAAGCTTAAGGGAGGACCCCTACTTGAGGTAACTTGTATCACACCCCATTTGCATTCCATTATTTTATTTATTTCTTTCCACATCATTTGCATCTAAAAAAAATATTTTGTAGGTTAGGATAATAAAATAAAAGATGTGCGGTAGGAATATTTCATTACTTTGCATAAGTTGAAATGATGAATAGTTGCTCTGTTTCATTTTATCTAGTCCCTTACATATAACTTAGTATTCTCCAAGTATTCCGTTTGTTGGCTTAGAATAATCTTGCCTTAAAACTTTGAATTTGTGGGTGGCAAAAGCTAAGTCCAGTTCTAGGTTGTTGTGAGATATGATATAGTGATAAAAGCTGCTAAATCCTAGTTAAATGTGAAACTTGACTTTTCGCAGAAAATCTAAAATGGAATTTCCTCATTTGATAGAAATTCCTACCTAAGCCATATGATGATTTGAATTTGATAAACCCCATGCATATGCTATTTGTCTTCACACTGAGCCTAGTCAAACTAGTATAGATCTTTGTGACAATATTTTCATGCTTTTAAAGATCAAGGTTGCACGGGCACATGCTAAACTTCTACACTAGAAGTTAGCGAAATTCCATCATACCATTCCACCATGAAAAGATACTCCATGATTTTCATGCATAATACTTTGTTCAAAATATTTGGAAAGAAAAGAGGAGTAGAAGACATCGCTACAAGAAAAAGAAAAAAAGAAAAATACATGCTCATGTACAAGAGCATGAGAAAAAAAAAAGAGAAGAGAGAATAAGTAGCCATGTTTTATCCTCACAATAAGGAGAGTGCATACAAAGGAGTCATCTTCATATTTCCACTCCACAAATATTCCACACACTTGCACAAATCTTGATCAAAAGTATGATTTGTTATTTCCTAAGACTTACTCTAAGAATTAGCAATAAATGTGTTGGAAATATGCATACTCTTGATCCCTACCAAACTCCACATATAAGTTTTATTTAGAAGTAGGACAAGAATGGCATTTACCTTGGTGAGGGTATAAATACAACTTCCCACAAAGGAGTGATTGAGTGCATTATTTAAGGAACTCGAATTCAACCACCATTTAAAATTCTCCGAGAATTGGAGTGGAACTTAAACATTAGGTGATTCATGCTCACTTTGCTGTTCTATCATTCAACCACTCAAGAAAAGGATGAGGCATAAGCCCCATAATGGCCAAGAAAAATGGTGAGGTAGTGTCGAAGTGTGCGATCGACACTTCCCCCGGTACTACTGAGAATTAGTCCACGGAGGTTCGTATTTAGGCGGGATGTAATCTCAAGAACTCAGGAACAAAGGTGTCACAGGGTTTTTACATCGTTCGGGCTGCTTGAGCATAATACCCTACTCCACAGGGGTGTTTATGTGTTGGATTATTTTGAGCGAGTATGTTGGTGAGATAGTTTGAATGACTTGTGTTCTACCATGCAGCGCAGTCCTTTTATATGCCAAGGATTAGCTGTTACAGGGTCTCGTGGCCCGACAGGAAGCTCTAGCGGTATTCACCACGCCGTACATGATCTAAGTGTATAATGGCGGTTTATTAGTCTGATAACGTGCCTTGATGGCAGCGTTACCAGACTTGATGGTCCTCTGATCATGCGTTATTAATGCAGAATTAATGAGCGTTAACCATGTCTTGTAACGGCTGATTATTGCCTTTGAATGTCTGCACTATTGGTGATCCCAAAGTTCTTCCCATTGGACATCTAGATCCAGACATATGACAGGTGGCAGCGTCGGAGCTTCCCTTAGCAGGGAGGCAGGTCTGCCACTATGGGACATGTGGCAGCACCAGAGCCACCCTAAGGAGGGAGGCGGGTCTAGCACTGTGAGACACGTGGTAGCACCAGAGCCATCATAAGGAGGGAGGCAGGTCTGGCACTGCGAGACATGTGGCAGCACCAGAGCAGCCCTTAGGAGGGAGGCAGGTTCGGCACTGCAGGACACATGTTGGCCTCCGAAGGTCCACTTTCCTGGAAAGTGGGACTCGACGCTTCTCTTTGTGGTACGAAGGGGTACCTGGTCCGCAGGGTACCAACAGTGGTCCCTGGGGCCACCTTGGGGTGAGGCTTTGATCCTAGAGGTGGGGCCACCATCACTTCCCACGTTGCTGCTTTAACTTTTCACTTGGATGGTTGAAACGATGGCACACTCATGTGCCTTCACTACGTGACTCTTCTTGATTTGGCAGGTGAGATACATGACGTGCGGATATCACACAATTAAAGGTTGTCGCTTCCCAATACGAGTTTTGTATCGGTTCCCAATGCAATCTTTGTAGGCCTATCAGGTCGTCACTCTTGTGCTTCCAAATTCTCATCATGACAACGATTCACCTGGTGTGACTTTTTTGGTGGACCCGGGCCCCCTTGTCATTGATGAGGTAAGCCTCGGTCTGATTGCTCGCGCATAGAGCTCTCCACTTCATCCCCTGCATCGCATTCTCCGCTTTTGCTCCACTTTGCGATGATGGATCTTGGACTTTCCCCCCACCAAGATTTTGAGCAAGAAGGACATTGAGAGGGCCCGGAAGCTGATGGGGTGACAGAGCGCCTCCTTCGACAATGCGATTCGCTGCGGAAAACTCCCTTTCAAGAAAGAGAGCTCCGGTGAGATGGTCTTCTTCACGGCGTATGCCATGGTTGGTCTAGTTCCGCCGGTCTCCAACTTCCTGCTAATGCTACTGGAAGTGTATGGGCTTCAACTTTAGCACCTCAGCCCCCACTTAATCTTGTTGGTGGCGATCTTCATCCACTTCTACGAGATGTGGGTGGGTGTGCGACCTTGCGTGCCGCTATTCAAGACCTTCTTTACCCTCCGTATGACTGGGAAAGGTAATAGTCTGATTGGATTCTACTACTTCGTATGACATAGAAATCCTCCGTTCAAGTTGATCAGGTCCTTTTCCTTTTGGAAGTGGGAAACCTGGAAGATCGACTGGGTGCTTGTCTAGACAGACCAGCACGACCGATTGGAGTTGTCAATCGGGCCTCCGACGATGGACATCGACTTCTGGGAATTGATTTCGGAGCTATCAGAAGAGTACAACCCAATGCTCTCCAGGATCCAGAACTTGGTTGATCGAGGCTTGACGTCCTTGATGGAGCTTGGCAACTTCTTGACCAGCCGCTGGGCTCCAATTAAGTAGCGAGAATTTCCTACTTGGAACTACAGCGGAGAGATGGATTCCTTCGGATTGAGGTTAGCCTTGGAACCGATTTGGATGAGAACGATCTATGTTCCAACTGCAGAATATGTATTGTGGTTCTGTCTCAAGAGACGACCTCATGCAACCATCAGAATTCCTCCTGCTGTCTGCAGCCCTGGAGGTCAGAAGGGAGCTGCAGAAGGGGATGTCGATCCTCGACAACACTGATCTTGCAGTGTGACAGAGGAGTTATCCACCTGGGGGGATTGTCATCCCCGGAGCTACGACCCCCTATCAGCATGCGAGGTCCGATCCTACCTCTGGCAAGGCTGTTGCAGAGCCAAGCCAGAAGATGAAATTCGACTCAAGTCGGAACAAGGGGAAAGAGCCTGCGGATTCCTCTAGTCGGAAGAGGAAGTTGACGCGAGCTGATGATAGCTCTGTCAGGGCAGCTCTGACGGAAGCGGTGTCATCATCGGTGCCACGCCCGACCCTGAGGTCCGTGGTGGTTGTACCTCTGGCAACCACATCTTTGGTCTTGGTGCCCAAGACGAGCTCCAGGTCCGGTAAATTATCATCTTCAGTCCCAATGCCTAAGGTTGGGTCCGACAAGTCTGCACCTTTGGTCTCAGTGCCAACGGTGGGCACCGGGTCCGAAATATCTTCTCTGACGATAGCTCCGACAGTGTAGAGTGGAGCAACATCTGTTATGGAGGTACTGAATGTTGTGATGCCGATTACTTCTTCGGAACTCTCGGGGCAAAGTCTAAACCATCTGCCTCATCGGCGACGGTGGGTTCAGGTGACTCCGGCCGCCCAAGAAAGAGGGTTCGCGCCGACTGGAGCTGCATTGGCCCCAGGTAAGAGTGAGCACTAGAAACCTGTCTTTTCTTTCACTTTTTGCTTTTTGTTAAATTTTGCATTTCCTATGTTTCCAGAGTGTTGAGGCAAGCCGCTGCTCCTGCACCACCAACCGGCCAGGCCAGCGTTGCTGCTGAAGAGACCATGCTGGTCGGGGTGCCTGTTGATGTCGTGGCTCCTCCTGTGGTCATGGTGGGCAGTGTGACAATTCCGTAGTTAACTGACGCCAAGATGACCTCGGCGCTAGCAGCCGGAGATGCCGCGGTTGCGCCGGACCACGTAGAAGAAGTTGTGCCAGTGCTGGAGCAGGCTACAACAGCACTGGAGCCAACTCTAGAACCAACAATGGATGCAGAAGTGGTGCTAGAGGTACCGGATGAAGCCTCAAAGGTGCCGGAGCCAGCGATCGATGCTGCGTCGGTGGTTGATGTCGCGATGGTGCTGGAGCCAATGGCCGCCGTGCCGAAGCCAGTGATTGATGCCGTGTCGGAGCTACCTGCAGACACCATGATGGCGCTGGAGCTTGCAGTTGGAGAATCAGCTGCGGGTGCACTATATTGCAACAAACAATTTGTCGCAATAAGTCATTTTTCATCGCAATAGCTCACTGTTGCAACGAAAAAGAGTGTGGCGGTAGTTTTTGCAAATCGTTGGCATAAGTCCCGTGGCGATAGGTTATTGCGAAGACTTGAAATCCGTGGCAAATAGTATGGTATTGCAACAATTTCACGTATTGCGATAATTTGACGTATTGCAATGAATAGTACAGTATTGCAACAATTCCATATTCGTGGCAAATAGTATGTTATTGCAACGGTTTCACATTCGTGGCAAATAGTATGGTATTGCAACGATTTAACGTATTACGACGATTTAACGTATTGCAACGAATAGCATGGTATTGCAACGATTACACATTCGTGGCAATAATATGCTATTGCAACGATTTCACAATCATGGCAAATAGTATAGTATTACAACAATTTAAGGTATCATGACAATTTGATATTTTGTAACGAATAGCATGGTATTGCAACGATTACACATTCGTGGTAGGTTATTGCAACGATTTCACATTTGTGGCAAATAGTATGGTATTGCAACGATTTAACGTATTGCAACGAATATCAGGGTATTGCAACGATTTAACATTCGTGGTAATAGTATGTTATTGCAACGATTTCACAGCTGTGACGAATAGTATGGTATTGCAACAATTTGACGTATTGCAACGATTTAACGTATTGCAACGAATATCACGGTATTACCACAATTTCACATTCGTGGCAATAGTATGATATTGCAACGACTTCACATTCGTGGCAAATAGTATGGTATTGCAACGATTACACTTCCGTGGCAAATAGTACGGTACTGCGATGATTTAGCGTCTGTGGTAAATAGTATGTTATTGCAATGATTTCACATTTGTGGCACATAGTATGGTATTGCAACGATAACACATCCGTGGAAAATAGTATGGTACTGTAATGATTTCACATTCGTGGCAAATAGTATGATACTGCGATGATTTAGCGTCCTTGGCAAATAGGATGTTATTGTAACGATTTCACATTCGCAGCAAATAGTATGGTATTGTAGCGATAACACATCCGTGGCAAATAGTATGGTACTGCAACGATTTAACGTCCGTGGCAAATAGTATTTTATTGCAACAATTTCACAAGCGTGGTTCGTCATGCAATGTTTCCTGATCTGTGGCAATAGGTTTGTAATTCAACGTTTCTTGATCTGTGGCAATAGGTTCGT
This sequence comes from Tuctoria greenei, assembly GCA_036927565.1. NCBI lineage: Eukaryota > Viridiplantae > Streptophyta > Magnoliopsida > Poales > Poaceae > Tuctoria > Tuctoria greenei. Next base: position 98,582,257 of record JAYESD010000012.1, on the reverse strand, counting down.
AATGCAGCGTTTTCTGATATGTGACAATATGGTTGTAATGCAATGTTTAATGATTTGTGGCGATATAGGTGTAATGCAATATTTTGTCATCTGTTGCAATAGTGTGGTAATGCAACATTTTCTGAGTGGTGGCAATAGCAGTCTAGTGCAATGTTTTTTGAGTCATGGCCAAATGTTTATGCTGCAACGTTTTTGTAATTCGTAGCAATAGCTTCCTAGTGCAACAATTTATCATTCGTGACAAGAAATTCATAATGCCATGTTTTTTGATTAGCAGCATTAGAATCCTAATGCACCAGGTTTGAAAATTAGTAGCAACAGAATCACGAGTTTAATAATAAACATCCATCGATTGATATTGCAACACGCATAACAACACTCAAGTAATACTAACTCGATGTGTTTGCATGTTAAAAGTTTGCCTAAGACTACCAGGACTAATTTGAACAGGTGCCTTATTTTGGTTGCCCTTTTGTGGAGTCTCCAACACTTTGCTCACTTCAGCCATCATTGATGGGGGGACCGGGTCCACACATTACAGGAATCGCAGAGATTGGTGCCGTCCGATGCGGCACCCAATAGCACAACAAAAAGAATACGATAAAATACATAGTTTTATTTATATAAACAATGGAAGTGTTTTACAATACTTTAATATACAACGGAAGTGATACTTATAGCTAAACTCTCAGCCTAGCTATGCAAAAGTGCAGCTGTCCAGCCCGGGGACGCTACACACTAGCAGCACACAATAAATCACAGCGGCGTGCAGAGCTCCCACTTGGCAGTATACCCCGACAGGAGCATCGCCTCATCTTCAGGCCCTTCCTCATACGTCTCACCTGCAAACAACTTAATATAGCAACTTTGAACATGAAGGCTCAGCAAGACTTAACCGTCTCACCTAAGCATGAAACTCTACATGCAGGGATATATCTAAACTAGCAGTGATATTGCAAAAACGAATCGCCTACAAGTGGATCCTTACTTTCAAGTTATTAGCAGCAATTTAAATGTTCAGTAATGTAACTTTAGTGAGAAATATACTACAGCAAGCATGATTGCAAAAACAATTATAATTCAATACATCACATTCTTCTGGCTTATTCAATATTTACTACGCCACGACACATTGAACAAGTGGTACTCAAATAACTGCGAGGGACGGTGATTGCAATCAGTAGACACCCGGATAACACGTCACATACACCCATTTAGGAAGTGGAGCGAATCACACTTCAATACTATATTGTATGCAGCAACATTTCAAAGGAAACCCAAATGCCGAACAGGTCCTTCCGTAACGGGCAAGAGGTCCCCGCGCGGAGCGTGTCTGTGCCCGCTGGCAGGTTTACACCTTGCTGCCCTCAACCCACTCCTATAAAACGGTAGGGTAAGACTCGACACCCAAGTTAACCAATTACATCGGTTTCCTGGTTTCCATATAGCCAGTATGCATCCGGTACAGTTCAAACTTGCTCAGCAGGGCTGCACACGGATCGGTCCTCAATCGACACAGGCATCGCTATGCACATGAGACCACGTCTCGCTGCTTCCTACACTGCTGCCTGGTCTCATATTAATACTCATAGGACATTCTCAACATAAACCAATCCCGTGTGACGGTGTAACTAACTGGCGAGTAGATTCCAACTACTTGACTTCTACCGGATTCTATATAATATTAGCATGGCAATACTACACGTCGAGTTATACAGCTACCCAAATACTCCATGGGATTGTGGGTCATGCATTTGGAGTATCAATACACCTTACACATAATGCAATTCAAACTATAGACTTAATAGTGATACAATTGAAAACTTTGCAAAGTCTCTTAAATGCAAACCGGGGCTTGCCCGGCTGCGAGTCAGAATCAAAGTTAGCTCCTGGTTGTATGCTCTCCAAGGCTCCAGCTCCTCCTCGATCTCGGTCACTATATGATATGCAATATATAAAGTATATGAGTGATATTGAATCTATATAAAAGACTTTCTAAGCACAGATCAGGTATGAAGATGATTTTTATTGGCATTGAGATTTTTACAGTGGATACTAGGTTCTTTGTGGAAGATCTGGACAAAAAATTGGAGATGTTCAAGGAAGCTTGTTGTCTCTAAAATTCCAACAAGTAAAAGGATTCTTTGAATTAGGTATTAAATCTGTAGCTTTGTCATGGCTAACAGGGGATGACCATGACAGAGGAGGTCTCACCGGTTCTAGGAATTTTTTTCATAATTTTCTGAGCTTCCTGGAGGGAGAAATTGATTTTACAAGTTTGGCATAAAATCTGGAAATGTTTCTGTACATTTTTGAATTTTCTATGGACATTGGGGATTTACACTCCATTTGGTACAGTAAATGAATTCCAATGAACTTGAAATATTTACTGGAGATCAAGTGCATTATAATGAGGACTCTAACCAAAATTGGGAATTTTCCAATTTGCCAAACGGGAGTAATTAATTTCCCAAGCAGTTAGTTAAAAGGAATTAATTATGAAAATTCTGGGACTTTCATGTCCAACAAATCACACCACTGCAAAATTGGGATCAAGTTGAGTCTACCAATATTTATTTTGAATTATTTGAGCATGTCTACTAGGAGTAATTGATTTTCAAAGTTTGGTTGAAATCTAGAATTAATTTTAATTGGAAATGTTTGAATTAATCAAATTGGGCCCCACTGTTTAAAATGATCCAATCACAACTAGGCCACATATGGGCCATAGGGTTTCCCTACATAGCCACAATTGATCCAATGGCCACATTAGATCCGGCTCGAGCCCCACGGTCGCTGACACGCGGGCCCGCCCAGGTTGTCTTCAACCTCGGGACAGGGGCGGCGCTCGGGTTGCCATCTCCCTTCTCCCGGCCATCTTCCTTGCTGAAATTCTCCTCCTAACCATTTTGAGGGTCGAGGAACACGATGGTGGGGTTGAATCGATGAGGCGACGGCCGGAAATGGCGGCACGACGACGGCGGCGGCGGTTAGGGTTCCGACGACATCGGAACCGCTGTCTCGTAGCCTAAACAGCATGGAAAATGGTTGGGAAGATTCTGAGAATCATTGAGAAGATGAAAATAGAGAGAAAATAGGATGGAACAGTAGGCCATATGGAGTTCGATGGTGAATCGAAGCTTTTTCCATGGCGGTTGCAAAAACTTGCATAACTCAGCTCTCACTCGATGATTTCCATTGATTCTTGGTAGAGGTGTGCGCTAGGACGTCTTGAGGATTAAAGAATTTTTGCACATAGAAACGGAATTAAGCCGACGACTAGAACCGAAGCTATGCTCATGTAATTGGAAAAACTGGAAATACTTGAGCTATTGTCCACGACTCAACCCGAAACTTTGTGAGTACAAGCAGCTTGGGTAGGCACACCTTTTTGATTTTGGGAGTAGCTCGTCACAAAGCCTGTAGTGCCGGTGCGATGGGGAGGCAGAGGTGTCCACCTCGGCGGCTCAATGGCGACGTCCGCGAAACTGCGAAATACTGACGCAGAAGTTGAGGACACAACAGGGAAATGACAGAGGAAGGTGTAGAATCAAGTTGTGCTTCACTTTGCTTCTTGGAAAAAAACCAACCGTCGGCTAGAATGGCCGGACGAAGTGAATAAGCGGGAGGCGGCAACAATGGCGATGGCGTTCTGTTTTTGGGAGAAGAGGACAGGAAGACGTCGAAGGGAAGTCACCAGGGTTTATGTAGGGAAGATTTGGAGTTCACTGCAACGCAGCTGCTTGCTGGTTGCATGCCTGCCTCGGTGGAGAGCTCTCCCGAGGTTGAAACGCGGGGAGCAGCAAAAACAGAGGAGGCTCAGTCGGTTCAGCACATTTGGGAGGCTGACCAGTGGGTTCCACCTTGATTCACCCTCATCCAATTCAATTCTCCCACCAATAATTGTCCAAAAATTCTAGATTTTTGTGGAGAGGCTAAATAAATTATGTGGAATATGATTCTGAAATTATATCATGAATCTGACCAAGTTTAATTGGAATTCAAAATTTGAAATTGAATTCGAATGTTATTCAATGGAGCCACTGAATTAAATAGCAAATGGACATCAAATTTTCTGAAATTTGGCAAAGACTTTAATTGGAATATTTGGAAGCAAATGGTGAACTCAAAGTTTTATTTTGTCAAGGTTTCAACAGGAGCTAATTTGAATTTTTGAATTCCCTCTTATAGGGTTTAACTCACTTTATTTTCCCATTCCCTGTTTATTTCTTTTTTCCCATTCAAATTTTTTGTTTTCCGATTTGAACTTTGCACTATGAAATTCCAGGGCTTTTACATTCCTCCCCTCTTAAAAAAATCTCATCCCGAGATTACAATTGAATGAGATGAGAGAGGAAAGGTTACCGGATATAAGATGATAGCAAGTCCAGATAATTGGATCAGAGATAGTCCTCGCTTTTCCATGTCGCTTACTCAGCGGTATGGTTACTCCACAAGGCTTTGTAGAAGTACAGAGTCCGGTTTCTTGTGGTGCAAGTCTTTTCATCAATAATTCGGATCGGATGCTCCGAATAAGTGAGATCCAGTTGGAGAGCTTCAAGGTCTTCGGTGCGGATTTCAGTTGGGGATTTAAGGCACTTCCGCAGCTGAGGGATGTGGAATAAATTATGAATGCCAGCAAGTGACGCCGGTAACTCCGAGCGATAGGCCACGAGTCTGCATTTTTCACTGACTGCAAACGGACCGATGAATTGCGGAGCAAGCTTTCCCTTCACTTAGAAGCGATGAATTCCTTTCATCGGAGAGACATGAAGGCAAAAGTAATCTCTAATGTCAAAGTGGAGAGGTCGACGTCTTTTATCCGCATAACTTGTCTGACGAGATTGAGCAGCCTTGGGATTGGCTTGGATTACTCGTACTCGTACCTCAGCTTCATTTACAAGATCAATTATGTATATCACTCGCTCGCCAGGTTCACACCAGTTGAGTGGTGTGCGACATTTCCGGTCGTAGAGAGCTTCATACCGTGCCATCTTGATGCTAGCTTGATAGCCATTGTTATATGAGAACTCCGCCAACGGTAAATGATCATCCCAATTTTTACCGTAGTGGATGGCACAAGCGCGTAGCATATCTTCAAGAACTTGATTCACTCGCTCAGTTTGACCGTCGGTCTGCGGGTGATATGCGGAGCTTCCGATCAGTTTGGTCCCCAATGATGCATGCAGATGCTCCCAGAAGCGAGCAACAAACAACGCACCATGATCTGAGATAATCGTTCGGGGAACTCCGTGCAAGCACATAATTCTTGCAATATATAACTCCGCATACTTCTGAGCATGATAGTTGGTATTCATTGGAATGAAGTGAGCTGATCTGGTTAGTCGATCGACTATCACCCAAATCGAATCATGCTTATGAAATCCATACTAATGTCCTCCCATTTCCATGTCGGAATGTTCAAGTGGTGCAGCTGTCCGGCTTTCCTCATGTGGTCGGCTTTCATCCGCCGACACGTATCACACTCGGATGCGTACTTTGCAATTTCTCTTTTCATCTGTGTCCACCAAAATCTTGTTTTCAGATTTTGATACATCTTGTTGCTGCTCGGATGAATAGAGTACTTGTATAAGTGAGCTTCATCCAAGATTTTCTCCGAAGGATCATGTCACGGGGTACCACTATACGGTCTTTGAACCATAGAGTATCGTGTTCATCACTCCGAAAACACTTCATTTCCCCATTCTTCATTCTCCTGCGAATGTGCGACATACCCACGTCTTTCTTCTGAGCTTCCATAATCTCCTCTCATATGGTAGGAATGAGAGCAAGATTATATAGTATTCCATATGGAACCAAGTATAAACTCGGTTCGTCCTCGTCCATTGGAGTGATGGACAGATTATGGACGTGAGACTTGCGGGTTAGCGCATCGGCAACCACATTAGCCTTGTCGGGATGGTAGTGAATTTCAATCTCATAATATTTGATCACCTCTAACCATCTTCGCTGCCGCATATTCAACTCCTTCTGAGCGAAGATATATTTTAGGCTCTTGTGATCGGTGTAGAGATGCACTAGATTTCCGAGTAAATAATGTCTCCACATTTTCAAAGCGAACACGACGGCAGCGAGCTCATGGTCATGAGTCGGATAATGCTGCTCATGATTTTGGAGCTGCCGTGAGCCATATGCAATCACGCGGCCTTCTTGCATTAACATGCAGCCGAGACCAATGCCAGACACATCACAATAAAGGTCGAAAGATTTGGTCGTATCCGGCTGAGCTAGCACCGGGGCTGTTGCGAGATGGTTCACCAATGCTTGAAATGCATCTTCACATGGCTTGCTCCAAATATAGTTGGTCCCCTTTTTCAGCAGCTCCGTCATTGGTTTAGCAATTTTTTGAGAAGCTCGGAATGAACCTCTAATAATATCCTGCTAACCCGAGGAAGCTGCGAACTTCATGAATGGACTTTGGAGACTCACATTTCATCACTTAAACAATTTTTCTTGGATCAACAGCGGTGCCCTCTGCTGAAATAATGTGACCAAGAAATAGCACTTGGCTGATCCAAAACTCGCACTTGCTGAATTTTGCATACAGTTCGTGATCTCGCAATCATTGGAGCATGATATGCAAGTGTTTGGCGTGTTCTTCTTACGATTTAGAATAAACCAGAATGTCGTCAATAAAGACCACAACAAACTTGTCCAACTCCGGCATAAACACTGAATTCATCAAATACATGAAGTGAGCCAGCGCGTTGGTAAGTCCGAACGACATGATGAGGTATTCATGGAGCCCGTATCTTATCGAGAATGCCATCTTTGGTATATCCTTCGGTTAGATTTCTATTTGATGATATCCGGACCAAAGATCCATCTTCAAGAAAGCCTTAGCACCCACTAATTGATCGAATAAAATGTCGATACGCGGTAGTGGATACTTATTCTTGATCGTTACGGCATTGAGCGGATGATAGTCCACACATAGACGTAATGTCTTGTCCTTCTTCTTCACAAACAATGCGGAGCAGTCCCAAGGTGATGAACTTGGGCATATTAGACCTTTTTCCAGAAGGCCTGTCAAATGCTCCTTTAATTCCGCCAACTCATTTGGTGCCATCTTGTACAACCTTCGAGAAATAGGTGTGGTTCCCGGAATAAGTTCAATCTTGAACACGATATCCCTATCCGGTGGCATACCCGGAAGGTCATCGGGAAACATGTCCGGATATTCACGGACCACACAAATGTTCTCAAGCTTTGTGGCTTCCGTGCTGTATGTGGCTGGAATTTGTTGGATAAAGCGATGTAGAATGGGAGTGTGTGGTTCATGTAGTGGAGAGTTTAAATGGACCACACGTGGAATGATGTCTAGAACAGCACCATGGCAGTGTAGCCATAACATTCCTAAGATGACATCGAGCTTTTGACTCTCTAATATAATTAGAGAAGTCGGATATAGATTCCCACCCAACTGAAGTGGTGCTCTATAGACCATCCTATCAGCTGCTACTTTCCCACCCGTAGAGCAAATCAAAAATGGACATTTTGTGGGAATGATAGGTAATTGGTATTTGATGACATATGATTGGCTAATGAAATTATGGATGGCACCGGAGTCAAATAACATGACCGCGGGCTTTTGGAGTAGAGAAAACGTACCCGCAAGGACGGGTTCGCCTTCCGGCACGTCTTCGATAGCTAGATGGTGGACGTTGTCGGGTATTGCTGCTGGTTTCTTGGGCTGGTTGCGGGGTTGAGCTGCACCCTGATATGGTGCTTGTCCGCTGCCCTATCGCTGCTTGGGACAGTCCCTCGCAAAATGCCCGACATGACCACACGTATAGCACGTGTATTGTGTCGGGTTCCCACTGAGCTGCAGACGGAATCCCGGTGCACGTGGTGGAGGTGGATACGCAAGTGGGACCATCCTTTGCTGCTGCTGCTGCTGTGGAAATGGCGGTCGGAAACGTGACACGTTGAAAGAACGACCGCGGAACTGCTGCGGTCGTGCCGGTGGCTGCCATTGCTGACCGGATGGTGAGTGATACACCAAGCAGTACTTCTATGGACCACCACCGCTGCTGCTCGCAGGCGCGCTCTGTTTCCTCTTATCAGAAACAAGCTCATGCTGAGCATCTTCTTGCACTATCACGACATTAATGATGTCGTTGAAGGTGTCGCGATTGCATTGTGCGAGTTGCACTTTCAGTTTCGAATTAAGGCCCTGGAAGAATGCGTCTCACTTTTTGTCTTTTGTTCCAACATAATCCGGCGCGTACTGCGCTAGATGGTTGAATGCGCGGGAGTATTCATGGGCACTCCTCCCGCGTTGCTTCAGCTCCAGAAATTCCTGAAGCTTCCTCTTCATAATACCGGGAGGTATATGGTAGGCATGGAATGCCTCCCGGAACTAGGTCCATGTGACCGCATGACCAGCCGGTAGTGACGCGATGTAGTTCGCCCACCAAGCACCGGCAGATCATTGAAGCTGTTGCGCTACGAACAGTGCCTTCTGCTGTTCGGTGCATCGTAGCAGACCAAACATTGCCTCGAGTATGCCGATAAAGTTGTCTGCCTCCAGAGGCTACTCGGCCTCCACGAAGACCGGTGGATGCATTGCTAAGAAGTTTGAGTATGAACTCTGTTGGGGCTGGCGTTGCCCATTATCTTGTCGCCCCCCTTGACAGGACGAATTCTGTACCAACATGCGCAGCAACTCGGTTTGCTCGTTGCACGAGCCGAGCACTGCGGCCAGAATCTCCGTGAGAGTCCTTGGAGGTTCAGGTGGTGGTGGTGGAGGATCCTATTGCTGTGGTGTCGTGGTTTACTCCCGGTTCGGAGATTCATCCCTACGACCCTGGCTAGAGCCTTCCATCTCGAGCGTAGAACGAGTACGCACCATTCTGCATCCACATGATTTAAAAATCAGCAACATGTTTGTTTTCTTCATCTAGTCCATACCATAGTAGTGCGAGCATTTACAATGTGATAATTGCATAACATTCACATATATTGATAAAGTACAAACTTTATACAAGAAATATTATCTCATGACCAAGTTTACAATAGTGAACTCCAAAATGACGGACTCCCACTACAGAAGTGCATCTCAACTATACTTGGTCTCCATGAGATGTCATACACACATTGTCACCCCATACACACTCACTACTATTTATAATATCATACAAATATGGCTACAAAATAAACACGAGCAACCGTTAACTATACGTTGCCCCGTGATGGCAGTAGTGCTGCCCCATCCTACTCCGATTCATCCTCGTCGGCGAACTCGAGTAACTCAGGACTTCCTCCTCCCCAGGACACAGAAGCACATGCTCGCTCATGTTTAGTAACATGTCCTCAGCCGGTGGATACAAGACTGGTTGCGGCAAGTGTGCCTCAGCCTCCCACAAGTCCTCCTGATGTTGGCCTGTCTTGGCTTCCCAACCCTGAGCTTCGTCGATGGCTGCATCTCGTTCCTCGATGATCACCAACAGCTGCTCTTGCTGTTGCTGCACCACCAGTTGACTCGCCTGCAATTCACCACGAGCTTGCTGCAGTTCCGTATGAGCTTGCGGCAGTTCAGCACAAGCTTTCCGCAGTTTATTGCAAGTGTGATGCAGTTGATTCTCTCGCTGATTCAGACGGTGATTTGTCGGAGCCAGGAACGAACGTAGGTTCTCATTGATGTAATCAAGAGTGTCACCCCATTCAATCGCTTGTCTCAAGGCTTCGACCTGCTGCTAATTGATTGCACTTTGTGTAATAACCACCATGTTGGATGCAGCGGCATAAGTCCCAAGTGTCGTCAAAATCGTGTTGTCATTCAGTTGATAGGCCTCAACCATTCGACGTTGCCACTCAAGACCAGCCGCACCACAGACCGAGAGGAGGACAAACTGTGTCCCAGCCATGGCATTCTGATGAAGCTCACAAAGCTTCATAGGCGCTTCGCCCGCTGCGATGGCCCATGTATCCTCCAAACGAGCTCCCAAGGTAGTGACCGAAAAAGGGGCCCATCCACGAGGGAGTGGACTAGCAGGAACATCAACACGGACGGTGCATGATAGTACACCTCTACCATCCATCTATTGACCCCAATATCCTGTCATTTCGATGAAGCCAAACTGTTGGAGCACTTCCCGCAGCATGATCGGGAAGCCCGGACGGTTGGCGCATGTGGAGAACACCCATCCGTCCGGCAACAATAGCATCACATCCACCATCTATAAAAGAAGTATTTGAATGAGTCAAATACTAAAAATCAACAAACTTTGTTGAGAAACATATCATGGATGTGATAATTGAATTATGAAAGTGAATTCAAATTCAAATGCCAAATGAAACATCACACTAGAATTTTCTCTCAGTTTCTGTTCATTCTGACCAGTCTGGAGAAATTCGAAATTTTCATCCAGTTAGAGGCACATTCAGGACTTGAGTTCTACTACAAAGTTGTCGTACACTCAAATAGATTTCCATAATGTATTTATTTGCCTCCAAATCATTGCTATATGAGATATGACTTTTGCAAGTTGACAATGTTTCTGGAAAAATTTTGACAGCACCTCCTCTGTTTAAGGCTGATTTTGTCCACATTCTTCCAGATACAAAACATCAAAATATGCAACAATAATAAATTACAACATTGTTGAACACATACTAAGGATTACAAAAATGTATTACATGAAGTCATTCGTCGATTCTACTAAGAGATATGATAAAGAGAGTGACAGGATACAGAAACTGTCCAGTCTCTCTCCAGATTTAACAGGGTTTGGAAATTTGAATTTTTCATTAGTTTACAGGGAGATTCTGATCTAGAGTTGAACATAGGAGCTTTAGAGGACTCTCTAAACTTTCCAACCATGTCTGGAATACTTTCATTTGTTATTCCTACAGAGAGTTATGCTATCTCAAATTTAAGCATTTTGCTGCCAGATTCTCAGTTTGAATCAGGCAGTTTAAGTTCAAATGAAATTTTCCAGTTTTAAATCTTGAAATATGACTTGGAGCTGAAAATGGAACTTGTGGATGACTTCCTCAAGTTTCCAAACCATATATCTGCTTATTGCAGCAACCACACGATTAATTGTCAATCTGACCAGCACGCTCCAAAACAGAGATTACAAATTCAAACTTAATCCTAAGTTGCAAATTTTTACCTGTTGTCGAGTCACACCTCCAGCACAGATATCGTTGTCGACATGCCTGATGAAACTCGAATGCAATGCTGGTACTCTGCCCACACCAAAGAAAATCCTAAGCCGGTATTCTGGCATACGTCTCAATAGTGGCACTAATGATGTTCACTCGCAAACATTTTTAACTCGAGCTACTTAAAGCATGGTTAATGTACCTGTAATGAAACCCAAATTACAGATCAATCATATGGTGTCGTACGGCACAACCCGCACGGGCGATCATTTCAGGCAGTCACAATTATATATATGAAAGTTAAAAACATTCGTCCTGTATCATTTCATACGGGCCGCTCCGAGCTAAGCCACGTCTCGAGGTACATGACCGGGTTTTCTACCACCCGACGGGGTCCCATGTCTTCGAATAATGCTGCACCAGCAGGAGGCACATTGGGTTATATTCCACCCAACGGGGGCTCCCACTAATTTTGAAGCACGCTGGGATACCGCGTGTCATATGTTCTCAGAAACATGGAGAGTTTCAGAGACTCATATTGACTTTTTGTGCTAAGCCACGGAAACAATCACATGCTACCTCTCGCATGGTGAGCTTACCGCAATTGACCCGCTTGCGGTGGCGTACCTTACCTCTTACCTGACCTTGGAGCGTCATGACAGAAGATAATAACACATAAGTTAGCTTGCCACCTTATGTAATACTATAATAGACCTTATGTGGGCATAGTAACTAATCCTCACTCGACTACTTCTAAGTTTCCAAAAAAGGATCTTTTCGAGCGTTACGGTGACGTGCGATGCGGCACCCAACAGCACACATGAAAAGAATACGATAAAATACAAAGTTTTATTTATATAAACAGCGGAAGTCTTTTACAATACTTTAGTATACAACGGAAGTCATACTTATAGCTAAACTCTCAGCCTAGCTATGCAATAGTGCAGTTGTCTAGCCCGGGGACGCTACACACTAGCAGCCTGGAGACGCTACACACTAGCATCACCTGCAAACAACTTAATATAGCAATCGTGAACACGAAGGCTCAACAAGACTTATCCGTCTCACCTAAGCATGAAACTCTACATGTAGGGATACATCTAAACTTAGGCGGTGATATTGCATGAACGACTCGCCTACAAGTGGATCCTTACTTTCAAGTTATTAGCAATAATTTAAATGTTCAGCAATGTAACTTTAGTGAGCAATATACTACATCAAGCATGATGGTAAAAACAATTATAATTCAATACATCGTGTTCTTCTGGCTTCTTCAATATTTACTGCGTCACAACACATTGAACAAGTGGTACTCAAATAACCGCGAGGGATGGTGATTGCAATCAGTAGACACCCGGATAACACGTCACATACACTCATTTAGGAAGTGGAGCGAATCACACTTCAATACTATGCTGTATGCAAAGGAGGTCCTTCCGTAACGGGCAGGAGGTCCCCACGCGGAGCATGTTTGTGCCCGCCGGCAGATTTACACCTTGCTACCCTCAACCCACTCCTATAAAACAGTAGAGTAAGCCTTGACACCCAGGTCAACCAATTACATCGGTTTCCTGGTTTCCATATAGCCAGTATACATCCGGTACAGTTCAAACTTGCTCAGTGGGGCCGCACATGGATCGGTCCTCAATCGACACAGGCAGTGCTATGCATGTGAGACCATGTCTCGCTGCTTCCTACACCGGTGCCCGGTCTCATATTAATACTCATAGGCCATTCTCAACATAAACCAATCCCGTGTGACGGTGTAACTAACACGCGAGTAGATTCCAACTACTTGACTTCTACCAGATTCCATATAACATTAGCATGGCAATACTACACGTCTAGTTATACAACTATCCAAATACTTCATGGGATTGTGGGTCATTCATTTGGAGTATCATTACACCTTAGACATAATGCAATTCAAACTATAGACTAAATAGTGATACAATGCAAAATCTCTTAAATTCAAACCAGCGCTTGCCTGGCTGCGAGTCAGAATCAAAGTTAGCTCCTGGTTGTATGCTCTCCAAGGGCTCTGGCTCCTCCTCGATCTCGGTCACTATATGATATGCAATATATAAATTACATGAGTGATATTGTATCTATATAAAAGACATTCTAAGCACTAATCAGGTATGAAGATGATTTTTATTGGCTTTGGGATTTTTACAGTTGATACTAGGTTCCATGAGGAAGATCTGGACCAAAAATTGGAGATGTTCAAGGAAGCTTGTTGTCTCTAAATTCCAACAAATTAAAGGATTCTCTGACTTTGGTATTAAATCTGGAGCTTTGTCATGGCTAACAGGGTATGATCATGATAGAGGAGGTCTAACCGGTTCAAGGATAATTTCCTTCATAATTTTCCGAGCTTCCTACAGAGAGAAATTGATTTTACAAGTTTGAGATAAAATCTGGAAATGTTTCTGTACATTTTTGAATTTTCTATGGACATTGGGGATTTGCACTCTTTTGGTACAGTAATTAAGTCCAATGAACTTGAAAGTTTTACTGGAGATCAAGTTTATTATAATGAAGGTTCCGACCAAAATTGGGAATTTTTCCAATTAGCGGAACATGAGTAATTAATTTCCCAAGCAGTTAGCTCAAAGGAATTAATTATAAATTCTTGGACTTTCATGTCCAACAAATTGCACCACTGCAAAATTGGGATCAATATGAGTCTAGCAGAATTTATTGGGAATTATTTGAGAAAGTCTACTAGGAGTAATTTATTTTCAAAGTCTGGATGAAATCTTGAATTAATTTTAATTGGAAACGTTTGAATTAATCAAACTGGGCCCCACTATTTAAAATGATCCAATCACAACTGGGCCACATATGGTCCATAGGGTTTTCCTACGTAGACACAATTGATCCGGCAGCCACATTAGATCCGACCCAAGCCCTACGGTTGCTAAGACGCGGGGCCCGCTCGGGTTGTCTTCAACCTCGGGACAGGAGCGGCGCTCGGGCTGCCACGACGGTGCTGCGCCGGCGAGCTCGCTGTCTCCCTTCTCCCGGCTATCTTCCTTGCTAAAATTCTCCTCCTAACCGTTTTGAGGGTCGAGGAACACGATGGTGGGGTCTAATCGACGCGGCGACAGCCGGAAATGGCGGCACGTTGACGGTGACGGCGGTTAGGTTCCGACAAGCCTAAACAGCATGGAAAATGGTTGGGAAGCTTCTGGGAATCATGGGGAAGATGAAAATGGAGTGAAAAATGGATGGAACGGTCGGCCATATGGAGTTCAACGGTGAATCGAAGCTTTTTCCATGGCGGTGGGGAAAACTTGCATAACTCAGCTCTCACTTGATGATTTCCGTTGATTCTTGGTAGAGGTGTGCGCTAGGACGTCCTGAACGTAATACCTAACTTTTTTCACATAGAAACAAAACTAAGTCGTCGACCTAGAACTGAAGCTTTGCTCATGTAATCGGGAAAACTGGAAATACTTGAGCTACGGTCTACGACTCAACCCGAAACTTTGTGAGCACAAGCAGCTTGGGTAGGCGCACCTTTTTTATTTTTGGAGTAGCTCCTGACAAAGCCTCTACCGCCGGTGTGACGGGGAGGCAGAGGCGTCCACCTCGGCGGCTCAACGGCAACGTCCGCGAAACTGCAAAATACCGATGCAGGAGTTGAGGACACAACAGAGAAATGACAGAGGAAGGTGTAGAATCAAGTTGTGCTTCACTTTGCTTCTGAGATCGAAACCAACTGTTGGCTAGAATGGCCGGACAAAGTGAAGAAGAGGGAGGCGGCAACAATGGCGACGACGTTCTGTTTTTGGGAGAAGAGGATAGGAAGACTTTGAAGGGAAGTCACCAGGGTTTAAGTAGGGAAGATTTGGAGCTCAATGCCACACAGCTGCTTGCTGGTTGCATGCCTGCCTCGGTGGAGAGCTCTCCCGAGGTTGAAATGCGGGGAGCAGCAAAAATAGGGGAGGCTCAGTCGGTTCAGCACATTTGGGAGGCTGACCAGTGGGTCCGACCTTGATTCACCCTCATCCATTCTCTGCTCCTTCAATTCTCCCACCAATAATTGTCCAAAAATTCTAGATTTTTGTGAGAGGCTAAATAAATTATGTAGAATATGATTCTGAAATTAGATCATGAATCTGACAAAGTTTAATTGGAATTCAAAATTTGAATTTGAATTCGAATGGTATTCAATGGAGCCACTGAATTAAATAGCAAATGGATATCAAAATTTCTGAAATTTGGCAAAGACTTTATTTGGAATATTTGGAAGCTAATGGTGAACTCAAATTTTTATTTTGTCAAGGTTTGAACAGGAGCTCATTTGAATTTTTGAATTCCCTCTCATAGGGTTTAACTCACTTTATTTTTCCCATTCCCTGTTTATTTCTTTTTCCCGTTCAAATTTTTAATTTTCCTATCTAAACTTTGCACTATGAATTTTTAGGGCTTTTACAATTGAGAGGCGCAATCCTCAATTTTCTGAGCTCTCTGTTCACGATGACCTGCTATCTGACCTTCTAAGTTCCGGACTTGAAGGTTTAACTCTTCATTCTTCTCGTTTATGCAGTCTACTTGGGTGGTTAAGCTATCATTTCTTTCTTCCAACTCCTGCACTTGGCGATTGAGGCCTGCATTTCTATCTTGTAAGTTTTGAACTTCGTCGTTGAGGTGTTCAGCCATCTGGATACGCATACGTTCACGTTCAAGACCAGTAGGGTTAGCCATATAACCACGCTCCCGAACCTGTGATCCTGCACAACCGATTGAGGATCTATAACAATGTTGGAAGATGTGGTTTCTCTCATCATTTGGAATTGGTCCTCCTTGCTCAGCTTCCTTGTCGTCCACTTGGGCACGTGCCTGGCTCTATATACGAAAAGAAAAGTCACAGGTACATTGCAAATATTTATTTAATTGTGGATTGTTTGAAGTGTTACTCACATGTACAACTTCTGCCTACTCGCTTGCCCATTCACCGTTCTTCAAATGGTTTGCCTCCCACAGTTGTATGTCTTCTCTAGTCTCTGGGTCTCGCTACATAAAATACAAGTAAAATTCAACATGTAGGTATACATATTGATTGCAGAACAAAGTAAAAGCATGATTTATTTTTCATACCTTCTCGTAACTAAGTTGGACGTAGGATTTGGAGCAAATCAAGTGTTTCGTCTTTTGCTTTCTTTGATTTTGAGAATTGGTCCTGCTTATTGATTGCATAAATTTTAAGATTAATGTAAATGAAATAGTTTTGTATGATGTGAAGCTATTAAAAATATAGCTGACCTTTAGTCGCTCAGACCAAAAATATTCTATTAGGTGCAACCACTCGTGCGCCCGTACGTCATCAGGCTTGTTTTGTATACGTTCTTCACCGGTCGAATAACTCTTATAGGTGGCATGCAAAGTCGAGTGTCACCCCTTGTAGCGCTCACCAGCAATTTTCAAAATTTTTCTTGCGCTCTCCCGTGTGTCCTCCATGTCCCAGAAATTTTGTATATTGTATAACATGTTGCTTTAAACGTACAAGATGGAGATTGCAAGAAAAAAATTACTTGTGTGGGGTGTGACAACACTAACCAGAATGTCTTGTACTATTTCTCTCTTGTTAGTATCGCCAACCTCTGCCCACTTCCTTAAACCGATGAGGGGTGCATGTTTTTTTGTTAACATAACCACATCATCGACCAAGTGCCGCTGATTCATACCAACCGCAGCACTCAACCTAGTGGAGAACTGAATTGGTAGCATCATATTCTCCGTTCTACTAACTTGGGATGCATAGCGTATGCTGGCAACCTTAAGTCCTTTAGCTACACCTCTTCCAAACTTCCTTCCTTCTTTTACATTGATACAGATGGTAAATGATTAAAGCAAATTATCGCCTGACCAAGTTTAGTATCATGTACAAATAATGTGAAAAGAAGAAAAGTGTGATGTTTGTACCATCATCAGTACGAGTGCGGCAAATACGAGCATGGGACGACCGCGTCCCAGTAGCATTTTATTCTGTATTACTCCCTTCTAGTTTATATTAATTGTCGTATCAGACCAACAAATGAATTAAAAATGAACTAGTTAGGACTGTCTGAACGATAAGTATTTTGATCGGGGGAGTACATTGTTGACTTCTTTGTTGCTGTTCATACCCTAAAATGAGTCATCAAGTACACATGTCAGTGGCGCTACTGCACTCGTAGTATTGCAAAGGATTTTTAGTCCAGCAGCAAAGCAGGCAAGACTGAGGGGGGGGCATGCAGCTGGCAACGCTAGACTAGACAAATATAGGGTTCGCCAATTCGGTCTGAGTGACATGGTTGGAGCTCATCTGTAAGAGAATTGGTTGCAGGGCGAATAATGAACGCCAGCGGTAGTAGGTGGCGAATGCAAGACAATAAGGCAAGCAGCTTCCGAGATTGAAATCCTCTGCAGTACTGCACCTGCAGTAGCTGCCACTGACATGTGGGCCCATGAGACATCAAGTCCACTTGTTAGTGGCAGCTACTGCAGGTGCAGTACTGCATAGTCCCAACTTGCGACACTTAACAAAGCGAGGGTTCGATCTGGCCAAGATCACTTAGAGCAACTCTCGAGGAGGATTGGTGGCAGGGCGAGTAATGGCCACGGATTTGCAGGCGGTGAGGTCATCATGGCACGCGAAGGATGGGACATGGCGATGGGTGAGTGAAAGTGCATATAGGATCCCCGTGGGTTTTGGATGATTGATGACGACAATTAAGTGACTAATGAGCTCAGTGATCTTAAGCATAGGTGTGGACTAAGTGGAAGCACAATCCCTCAAAAAGGAAAAAGATGGAAACGGCGATGTCAACTCGAAAAGGAGAAACTAGGGTTTCTAGTGTGTCGAGTTTAGACTAGCCAAATATGTGTGAGGATGTGTGTGTAAAGTGCATTGAGATCAAGTTGGGAGCTCAAAGCGGTTTAGAGGTCAAACCTATTGAGAGAAAAGAGTTGGAAGAAGTCTGGCAGTAGGGCTGGACTAGTCCGTGCAGGTGGCCGGACTAGTCCGCCCCTGGCTGGCCAAGTCCGTTTTCAGCCGGACCAGAAGGGTCTGACTGAGTTCGGACTAGTCTGTTGTGGGACGGACTAGTCCGGATAGTCGTGAAATGGGTTTTGGGGACTAAGTCCCAAAACCACGGACTTGTCCGTTTTAGTCCGGACCAAGGGGTCCTGACTGAGATCGGACTAGTCCGCCCTGGGGGCCGGACTAGTCTGGGTTTGAGAGGAGTCGGTGTTCAGAGACTATGTCTGGGAAGGCCGGACTAGTCCGCCCTTGGGGCTGGACTAGTCTGTGGTCTTCAGACTAGTCCGTTTTCACACGGAACAAAAGGTTTTGTGTGAGATCAGACTAGTCCGGTGAAGGCTGGACTAGTCCGTTGTTGAAGTGACCGTTTAAATTTGAAGTTGCGGGTAGTGTGACGATTGCCGCGTAGTGGACAGTTGTCAGGGACGTCAGTGGTCCCCTAGGCCGGACTAGTCCGCCCATCTGCTGAGGTCAGCAGTATGGGCTTGGGACCTCTATAAATAGAGGACCCCTGGGTTCATTTGAAAAAAAACTTTTGAGCAACTTGAAACCCTAGCGCTGCCACAGCAACCTTGAGCCTCCAAAAGCCTCCATCTTGCCTACATTCCCTCTAAAACTAATTCTTGTGTGGATTAGGGTTTGGTGAGGTGAAGAAGAGGAACAACACTGCTCTTTGGCTCTCGGTTTGATCTCTTGCACTTTGTGAATCTTTGTGATCTGTGGCTTGAGTCAATCTTTGTGATTCGTAATTGTATTTGTGGTGGGAGCCTCAGATTGTGAGAAGCCCCAACGAATCTTGTATTCATTCTTTGTTATAGTGGAGAACCAAGTTTGGCCCGTGCGGTAACTTGGTGAGGGATTTCCAAGTTTATTTCAGTAGGAGGAGTCCAGGTGAACTACATTCAAGCCGTTCCATCTCTCAAACACCCAAGATGATGTGGTAGCCACATATCAAACGTTCTTGAACAAAGGTATGTGTTGAAATGTTTAGTATACATATTTCGTACTTGTAGTTGAATTATGATATCACTTAGTTCTTCTTGCGTTCACTCGAGGACGAGTAAAGGACTAAGTGTGGAGGATTCTATTGATGGTCCTTAAGTGCCAAATCCGACCGTCAATTCCCTACATAAAAGCTATGGATTGGACAACCAACATAGTGGTAGGATTTATTTACTAACCATCTCCACAAGTGTTGGTGCAATTGTGTATGCAGGTGAATTATGCCCATAATTAGAGGTATTTACAGGGACCAATCCAAGAAACACACCTTCCAACCAATCAGTCACAAGCACGAGGATTCTGGGGCCCACTCAGAGGAGAAAACCAACTAAAAATGAGGGTAATCACCCATACCCATGATGGGGCCCCACAAACAGCCTTCCAGAAGAAAAACACCGCGTTTGGGGCCACCAGAAAGTCAGCCGATGTGCCAGGTCGACCGACTAGATAAATGTGCCTAACACGATCAACCGCCACATGTTGGCTCCTCACAGCCCGGAGATCACGATTGCGACTGAGTCCCTCACTTTTTCTGGCGCCAAACTGACCTTTGGAGGGTATAAATAGGGGGTAGGGGGCTCTCTCCCTCCACACACCAAAAGCATGAGTCTAGTACTCCACTCCAAAGGGCAGAGTGCTGCCTAAGTGCTTAGAAAATATGGAGATGGTGAGAAAGAGGAGGAAGAGGAGGCTCCGGCTTGTCGGGCTTCTTCCACTTAAGGATAGGGTTCGGGCTTGTCGAACCCTCTCAACCTTTGTACCTCAATAGTTATTTCCATCTCAAGTAAGGTGCATGATTTCCATTTGAGTTCATTTATTTAATTCAAGCAAGTTAATTCCTTAGTTGCTTGTTCGTTCATTGCCTTATTCATTTAGAGGCCCTAGTCTTTGCTAGAGAGATTAGGGAAGTAATCGATAGTGTAGGCGTGGTGTATAGGATTGACGTTAGCTTTGATTATTTCGTAGTCCACGAGTTGTAGAGGTAGGCGGTAGGTGGTGACAACCCTATCCGTCTATTGTAATCCTCCACGTTCGGCTACGATGTAGGCTCTTGGCAGGAGTTGCCTGGCAGACCAGGGTAAGCACGTGCCCAATACAAGCAGCTTTTGATCGACTTGCCTTGAAATAGAAACCCTTCTCTTAGGAAATCCACTCTACCCCTTGCCTACCACAAATCTTAGTGTCCTTGGGTGAACTAGTTAGAAGATTAGCACACGCTTTCCTTGGATTCGATACCCTTAAGAATAATCTTTAAGGGGAAGTGCTACAACGGTTTCTCCGTGCGCTTGCGGATTTTCATCTGTCACGTACCAGCCATCAACAAGTATTTTTGGCATCGTTGCCGAGGAATAGTTGCTACTGATCTTTGAACCTTGTTCACCATCATATCTATTTTTCTTATCTTTATTCCTTATCTTTCTACCATCTAAACTATGGAGCAACCCACCATTCTTTCTCTATCTGCTCCTAAGGGTGAGTTATGTGAGCCTCCGCCATCGGCGGATCCCATTTGCTCAACAAGCTATGAACTCCACCCTGGCTTTATAGTCATGGTTCATGAGCAATCCTTCTCAGGGACAGATTGTGAGAATCCCTACCATCACCTGTGGGAGTTTGAGCAATTGTATTCATGCCTTCTAATCAATGGCATGACACAAGAAACCCTTAAGTGGAAATTGCTTCCCTTTCCCTCAAGGGAAGAGCGAAGCAGTGGTACACTCATACTGTTGGGAGTGCAAATGGAAAATGGAAAGAACTTTGAGACAACTTTTGTCTTGCATTCTTTCCACTCTCCCACGTTGCCTCTCTACGAAGAGAAATTCTCAACTTTCAGCAAATTGAGAAGGAATCGATAGTTGCAGCATGGGCTAGATTCTCATTGCTAACCAAATCAGGCCCAAACTTGTCCATTCCCAAACATGTGTTATTACAACATTTTTGTTTCGAGATTGACAAGGATTCTGCTCTATACCTCAACATAACGGCTGCAGGCTCTTTCCTCCATAAGACACCAAATAAAGGAAGGGAAATTCTAGAACGCATTCTAGAAAATACATCCTTCATCGCCGGTCTTAATGAACCTCCTCAAGAGGAAGCCGTCTCAAGACATGAGGATCCCCCCATAGTCACCCCAGAACCCATACCATGTTCATCTCAAGTTGTGACTATTAAATCCTCACCCAAACCAAAGACACCGAAGGAAGAAGAAATTTGTCCTTCGTAGTTTCCATTATGATTTGAGGAAGATCTTTTTGAAGATTTTTGGAATACCTCGAAGTATTGTTATGGAAGGAAACCATCATTTCATCCCTCACTCCTTGACCCGCCCAAAGGAAAATTCCTTCAGGAAACGATCAAGGAGTTGACATCAATCATGAGTAGGGAATGGACGGTGGAGGTTGAGCTTTCACCTGAAAGTATTTGGGTAAACTCACCCTCAGCAACCATTCGATGTCTTATTCGAGGGGTAATGGTGAATGTCCTTTATAATCCCATTGTTGGAGCCAATATCATTTTCGAGAATTGTGCTTTAGCCATTTTGGGTGATCTACCCTGGGCTCCAACAAGAAAATCAATTAGAGACTCCTATGGAAACATCAAGGAATGATATGTGATTTTACAAAATGTGTCTATAAGAAATGAGAATATCGATTTCTGCCATGATTTGCATGTCTTCGAAGTCCAAGACTTTGATGTAATGATAGGGTTACCCATTGAGAAATTACTCGTGGATGCACCCTCAAAAGGCAGCCTAGATATTAAACTCGGAGGGAGGAAGTTTTCCCTTCGTATTCTGCGATCCAAGAACACATTAGCAGAACCTCCCCCCGAGAGTGAACCAATCGAGGAATCCATGGCCCTTCAATTCTTAGAACTTCCTGAAAATGAAGAAGAAGAACAATTCATCCAAGAAGAGGATGAATTGCAGAAGACATTTGATTTGCCCAAAAAAGAGCCATCACAAAAGCCCCCGATTGAGTTGAAAATCTTACCTCCAGGCCTACGCTATGCTTTCCTACACGGTGATGCAGAAGCTCTTGTCATCGTAAGTGACAAGCTTTCACAAGACGAAAATGCCAAACTTATGATCATCTTAGAAAAGCATAGATCCATCCTAGGCTACTCACTCCAAGACCTTAAGGGAATCAACCCTGCTCTTTGCACCCATCGCATTCCCATCGACCCTCTTAGCACACCATATAGGGAACCTCAAAGGAGGTTGAACAATGACATGCGGGAGGTTGTCAAAAAGGAGGTCTTGAAACTCTTGCATGCTCAGATAATTTATCCCGTTCCTCATAGTGAGTGGGTTAGTCCTGTCCAAGTAGTGCCCAAGAAAGGAGGAATTACGCTCGTTCAAAATGAGAGGAATGAACTCATTCCTCAACGAACTGTCACAGGGTGGAGTATGTGTATTGACTACAAAAAACTCAACAAAGCAACAATGAAGGATCATTTCCCGCTGCCTTTCATTGATGAAATGCTTGAGCGGCTAGCAAAACATTCCTTCTTTTCTTTCATTGATGGGTATTCTGGTTACCATCAAATTCCCATCCACCCTGATGATCAAAGTAAGACCACCTTCACATGCCCTTACGGAACGTACGCCTATCGGCGAATGTCATTCAGGTTGTAATGCACTCGATTCGTTCCAAAGGTGCATGATGTCCATTTTCTCAAACATGATCGAGGAAATCGTGGAAGTTTTCATGGACGACTGTTCTGTCTATGGAAAAACTTTTGATCATTGTCTTGAAAACCTAGAAAGGGTCTTACAAAGATGCCAAGAGAAGGACCTGGTGCTAAATTGGGAAAAGTGTCATTTTATGGTCTGTGAAGGCATCGTCTTAGGACACTTGGTGTCCGAAAGGGGGATTTAGTGGACAAAGCCAAAATTGAAGTTATTTAAAAGCTTCCACCTCCCACCAACATTAAGGGTATCTGTAGCTTTTTAGGCCATGCAGGATTCTACCGACAATTTATCAAGGATTTTTCCAAAATCTCTAGACCCCTCACTAGCCTATTAGCTAAGGATGTTCCCTTTGATTTTGATGATGAGTGTCACCAGTCTTTGACAGCCTCAAGAAGGCACTCATCATAGCTCCAATCATTCAACCCCACTGATTGGACACTACCATTTGAAATCATGTGTGATGCTAGTGGTTATGCTGTTGGAGCAGTCCTTGGACAAACCAAGGATAAGAAACATCATGCAATAGCCTATGCTAGCAAGACTCTAATAGGAGCTCAGCTTAACTATGCCACAACTGAAAAGGAGCTCCTAGCAGTTGTCTTTGCTATCGATAAGTTTAGATCAGACTTGGTTGGAGCAAAAATCATAGTCTACACAAACCATGCTGCTTTGAAATATTTGCTCACCAAGAAAGATGCTAAACCTAGGCTAATCCGATGGATTCTCCTACTCCAAGTGTTTGACCTGGAGATAAGAGATAAAAAGGGAGTAGAGAATTCCGTCACTGATCATCTCTCACGTATGAAAATCCAAAATACACTGGACATACCTATCAATGATTTCCTACGTGATGATATGTTGCTCAAGGTGACCGACTCTAACCCTTGGTATGCGGACATCATAAACTTTATGGTTACGGGGTACGTAACACCAGGGCGGGATAAGCAAAAGCTCATTTTTGAGAGTTGACGTCACCTGTGGGATGATCCATACCTCTATAGGGCATGTTCCGATGGGCTGCTTAGAAGGTGCGTCCCAACAATCGAAGGCACCAAAATCATCGAAAGATGCCATGCGCCCCCCTAGAGCGGGCACTACGGTGTTCTCCGTACTCAGGCAAAGATCTGGCAAAGAGAATTCTTTTGACCCTCAATGTATGAGGATATAAAGGAATTCGTTCGAAGATGTCGGGAATGCCAAAAGCATGGAGGAATCGCTGCTCGCAATGTGATGCTCCTCACATACAATCTCCAAGTAGAATTATTTGATGTGTGGGGGAATCGACTTCATGGGACCTTTTCCAAAGTCCTATGATTGCGAGTATATTTTGGTGGCCGTAGATTATGTGTCCAAATGGGTAGAAGCATTACCATGCAAACATGCCGATGCCAAGACCGCTCGGAAAATGTTTCATGAAATCATTTTCCCATGGTTTGGAACTCCCCAAATGGTCATAAGTGATGAAGGGTCTCATTTCATTGATAAGACCTCCCGGAGCTTTCTGAGGGAGCTTGGGGTTAGGCATAACATTGCTACTCTATACCATCCCTAAACAAGCGGTCAAGCAGAAACTTCAAACAAACAAATCAAGAATATTCTGCAAAAGACCGTCTTTGAGATGGGGAATGGATGGAAGAACAAACTACCCGATGCACTCTGGGCATACCGTACCGTCTATCAGACACCCATTGGAATGTCACCTTTCCAAATTGTCTAAAGGAAAACTTGTCATTTACCCGTAGAATTGGAACATAGAGCGTATTGGGCTATCAATAAGTGGAACATGGATTTCCACAAAGCTGGAAAGTTGCGCAAAATGCAAATTTCTGAACTGGAAGAATGGAGGGATAAGGCATACCATAGTCCCAAGATCTATAAGGAAAAAACTATGAGGTGACACGAGAAAAGAATTATGCCTAAGAAGTTCAAGCCTGGAGATAAAGTCCTACTTTTTAACTCTAGAGTCAAACTTTTTGGACTTGGGAAACTAAAAAGTAAATGGGAAGGTCCCTATACTGTGGTAGATACTTCATCTCATGGAGCAATTACACTCCAAAATGATGAAGGTCATATATTCAAAGTAAATGGGCACTGTCTCAAGATCTTTTTAGAACCCAAAGAAAATTTGGACAAAGAGGAAGACGTAGTCAATTTGATTAACTTTCACGCCTATCCTTGAAGTTTGGTTAAATTGTTCATGTCCAATAAAGCAAATTCTAACCCTCACCACTCCTTTCCAATCATCCCACTATCCCCATTTGACTAAGTAGGAGAGAAGTAAAATTTAAAACATCATAAATACTTTCCTACTTAGGACTTAGGCACTTATTTTGATTCTATCATACAAAGTGCCTTTGTCAAATAAATTGCAACTCACCGGTTTAGGTAAGGCAGGTAGACTCTTTCACTTTTCCATGTTTTCGTATCAAATAAAGACAGGTACAAGAACAAGTGTGGGGGAGGTCCCACGGGCCTCCCAAAGTGCAACACGCCCGAACCATCATGAAAGAACAATTCAGGGCCTCACATGAAGGACCACGAGAAGATTTGACCAATCCGTGATGGATTGGCCCACTCTTCTTCATTAAGGCGATGGTTTGCGCTCTCGCACCTCTTATCCCTCTGTACCTGATTTTTGAGTTGAAATTGATTATGCATGATAATATCATTAAAAGTCAACTCATTAGAAACTAAAATTGTTCAATTTCATATATCATATTTTGCTAGAGAATGGAATATGTCTACTTCTCATTTCAATTTCATTACCATGTTCTTTCACCACAAATGAATTTAGGAAAAACATGTCATCTAAGTATTTGATTGGTGTGATATGGTAAATGAGGGAAACTTGGAAACTCTCCATGCTGGAATTGAATGTTGGTATTGCAATATTTAAATTCATCATATTTTTGCCATCCTCTCTCATTAGAATTTAAATACCCACCAAGGCCATATGATAGAGATATTAAAAACCAAATGCATATGCCACTTTGCATTTTCATTGAACTTTGTCAAACTCTTGACCCTTTTGAGTGACTTGCATGAAATCTTTGATTAGGAATTTCTTGTGCACTCAACCGTATTCCATGATCTTCACACATCCACCATCAAAAGATACTCCATGCAAATTCTACAAAAATCCTCTCTGAATAAAAAGATGCAAAAAAAGGAGTAGAAGGCATGGCTATAAGAGATCTCTCAAAAAAAAGAGAGAGAGCCAATAAGTAGCCATGCTTCATCCTTGCAAATATATATATATATATATATATATATATATATATATATAGAGAGAGAGAGAGAGAGAGAGACCAATTGGGAGTCATCATCACCATTCATCATCCACCATCCATAATAAGTGCAAAAGAATTTCTCTAGTCATTGGTTTTTGTTGCATGGTCTTCTCATGTGGATCTCATTTTTGACTTAGTAACATATGAATTGCAAGTGAGCCACTTTTTATCCTTACCAAGCTCCACAAAAAGCCATATTTAGTTGTAGGAAAAGAAGTGGCAACTCATGTGAAGGTGAGGACTACAAGAGCATTCTTTTGAGGAGCATGACAATATCTTTTTGACTTGTGAAAATATAGCAATTTCCAAGTTTATTTCAGTAGGAGGAGTCCAGGTGAACTACATTCAAGCCGTTCCTTCTCTCAAACACTCAAGATGATGTGGTAGCCACATATCAAAGGTTCTTGAACAAAGGTATGTGTTGAAATGTTTTGTATACATATTTCGTACTTGTAGCTGAATTATGATATCACTTAGTTCTTCTTGCCTTCACTCGAGAACAAGTAAAGGACTAAGTGTGGGGAGTTTGTTGACGGTCCTTAAGTGCCAAATCCGACCGTCAATTCCCTGCATAAAAGCTATGGATTGGACAACCAACATAGTGGTAGGAGTTATTTACTAACCATCTCCACAAGTGTTGGTGCAATTGTGTATGCAGGTGAATTATGCCCATGATTAGAGGTATTTACAGAGACCAATCCAAGAAACACACCTTCCAACCAATCAGGTGCAAGCACGAGGATTCTAGGGCCCACTCGAAGGAGAAAACCAACTAAAAATGTGGGGAATCACTCGTACCCATGATGGGGCCCCACAAAACAGCCTCTTGGAAGAAAAACACCGCGTTTGGGGCCACTAGAAAGTCGGTCGATGTGCCAGGTTGGCCAACAAGGTAAACGCGCCAAACGCGGTCAACCACCACGTGTTGGCTCCTCACGGCTTGGAGATCACAATGGCGACTGAGTCCCTTGCTTTTTTTTGGTGCCAAACTGACCTTTGGAGGGTATAAATAGGGGGTAAGGGGCTCCCTCACCCCACACACCAAAAGCTTGAGTCTAGTACTCCACTCCAAAGGGTGTAGCGCTGTCTATGTGCTTAGAAAATAGGGAGAGAGTGAGAAAGAGGAGGAGGAGGAGGCTTCGGCTTGTCAGGCTTCTTCCACTTAAGGATAGAGTTCGGGCTTGTCGAACCCTCTCCACCTTTGTACCTCAATAGTTCTTTCCATCTCAAGTAAGGTACATGATTTCCATTTGAGTTCATTTATTTAATTCAATCAAGTTAATTCCTTAGGTTCTTGTTCGTTCATTGCTCTATTCCTTTAGAGGCCCTAGTCTTTGCTAGAGAGATCAGGGAAGTAATCGATAGCGTAGGTGTGGTGTCTAGGCTTGATGTTGCCTTTGATTATCTCGTAGTCCACGGATTGTAGAGGTATGCGGTAGGTGGTGACAGCCCTATCCGTTCGTTGTAATCCTCCACGTTCGGCTACGACGTAGGCTCTTGGCGGGATTCGCGCGTCAGACCAGGGTAAGCCCGTGCACAATACAAGCAGCTTTTGATCAACTTGCCTTGAATTAGAAACCCTTCTCTTAGGAAATCCACTCTACACCTTGCCTACCACCAAGCTTTGTGTCCTTGGGTGAACTAGTTAGAAGATTAGCACACACGTTCCTTGGATTTGATACCCTTAGGAATACTCTTTAAGGGGAAGTGCTACAGCGGTTTCCTGTGCGCTTGCAAATTTTCATCTGTGACGTACCAGCTGTCAACACCTGCCATCATCAACAACTACGCATGGGCCACTGGCGACTGAGGCGACAAGACGACAAGTTTTCAAGCCGCAGTTAGAGAAGCTTATGCGAGAAGCCATAGATCTTTTAGGATAAGATTGCTCAGGGGCCACCAGTTGAGCCCTGGACCCCACTTGTAAGGCGTCTGGCCTTGTCTATAAAAGGACCAGACTGCCACCGTTGCAAGGGATCCCCCCAACTTACGCATACACACACACTCACACCAGCAATACAACCTCACTGTGGAGTAGGGTGTTACGCTCTTGCGGTCCAAACCAAGTAAAAACCACCATCTCATACTCTCATACGCGCGACCCCTAGATTGAGAACTAAGCCCTGCCGATCAAAGAACCTCCGCGGGCTGCTCCTTAGGAGATTCGGGGGAAGTGTCACTTTAGCACTTTGACATTTGGCGTGCCAGGTATGGTCTTTTTCCCTCGAAAAAGTGGTTGCGTTTTCACCGCTATGGTGTTCATAAAACCCGTAGATGGCGGTTTCTGAGGCCGCCGTTCGGTGACCAGATCCATTGCTCGAGCGGTGCACTCTGGTCCATCATGCCCCCGTGTAAATGCTGCTGGCCAGGGTGGCACCTCCGGGCACGTCTCGGGCCAGTCAGTGCCACCACAACCGCCGGCTGCAAGTCTAGAGAGCGCTCTGGCAGCAGCCAGGGCCCTACTCCACCACCCACCGTTGATGAACGCTTCCTAGGGAGTGAATCAACAATGGGTCCACGACATCGACCACCTAGTTACGGCGGCCCTCAACTCTCGCAACAGAGAGAGATGTCACGTGTCGCTATCGCGCATGCCGTCCATCGATCGTTGCACCGCAACTCCAGATCCACTAGGCCTATTAGCACTGGCAAGATCCCCACGGAAGATTTGAGGGCTGAGCTTGACTGTCGTCAAGCTCACATAGATGACCGCTTCATCATCGAGCGGCAGCGGGAGAGACGGCGCAACCTCGATGCCGAGTACAACCCTTGAGGGCCTGAACAAGAGGAGTCCTCCGTCCGAGGAGCACCTCAGGTAAACCCTCCACCGTCGCCGTCAAACCAGGACTACGTTGGGTCAACTGCACTCCTACACTGCTCTCTACACCAGGTGCCACAGCAGCAGTACTTGCCACAACAGCAGGCTCCACAGTAGCCGCACGTGGCGCAGCAAACCCCCCTGGCGTATGTTGTCCCATACGCATCTCCAGTGAAGCCCATCAGAGGATGCATGGACTTGGCGCCATACCTCCGACTGACGACGTGACCGCGCAAGTTCCAGCCACACCTGCTAGAGAGGTTCGATGGAAGCGTCAACCCGGTCGAGTTCCTGCAGATCTACACCATGACGTTCCTTGCTGCAGAGCAGATGAGCCCGTCCTGGCAAACTACTTCCCTGTCGCTCTGATCGTCTCGGCCCGGTCATGGCTGATGAACCTGCCTGAGGGGTCCATAACTTCTTGGATGAGCTCTTCTTACAGTTCACGGCAAACTTCGACAGCTCTTACACGTGCCCTGGCACCGAGCTCGACCTCCACTCTGTGCACCAACAACCCAAGGAGACGCTGCCATCATTCATCCATCGCTTCTCCCATGTACGCAACTCCATCCCCAACATCCCGAATGCTTCTATCATAGTAGCATTCCGGCAGGGAGTGCGTGACCAGAATATGCTCGAGAAGCTAGCCACGCACAATGTGC
Organism: Tuctoria greenei; assembly: GCA_036927565.1. Lineage (NCBI taxonomy): Eukaryota > Viridiplantae > Streptophyta > Magnoliopsida > Poales > Poaceae > Tuctoria > Tuctoria greenei. The sequence goes on along the minus strand of JAYESD010000012.1, from coordinate 98,552,625 downwards.
AAGATATCTTCGAGCTCTTCTCGATCGCCGACCGGTGTGCCCGGGCGGCAGAAGGTTGTGACTGGCACACCCAGCCCACCCCCGGAGTGGGCGGAGTTGGACAGACTGGCGAAGGTGCCACTACCCCGGGTAGCGGCAAAAAGAAGAACAAGAACCGGTGTGACGGCCAGAACAAGTCGCTGCATGGGTCACCCATCGCTACAGCAGCTGCGGTCGGAGGGGGAAGACCCCAACGCTCCGACAAGCGCCCACGTCTGCCACCTATAGCTGACAAGGATGTCGAGCCCTACCCGGTACACAAGACTCAAGACCACACCGTGAGTGAGTGCCGGGAGATTAAGAGGTGCACCAATAGATACTAAGATTGTAGGATCGAGGATCACGTGAAAAGCTACCAGAGGGGGGGGGTTGAATGGTAGATTTAAAATATTTTCAGCGGAAGCAATGAAAACCCCTCGGCAGAAAAATGATCTGTTAAAGAAATCTTGTGTGAGACTAATATAAATGTGTTCACCATGACAAAAGTGATAGATATCAGAGATAATGAAGTCACGAAGATACCCTTTGCCTATGACCACTAAGAAAACATCACAAGGTGTGAGACCTTCCATTATCTCTGTCCCTTCCCGAGCACCGGAGTTCCTATTCTCTTTCAACACAACAAGAATCACTCAAATCCGTCGAGAGAAACTCAAGTTACGAACGAAAGATCCAACAAAGGTCAATCTGTTCTACCGAGTAAAAAACAGATCTGCAATACTGCAAAAAAACTCAAGTAGATCAAAAACCACAAATCCAATGACCATTAAATTTTTAAATATTATAGATAATCAAGTTGTGAAGACAACTAAAAAAGAATCACGTCAATTGGATCTGTAAAACTCGAGTTATGATAAAACTACCAAAGAAAGGTAGTGCTGTGCAGAAAACTCGACAAGAAAAACTTGTCTAGAGCAAGTAGGACGAACAAGACACAAAAGTTTCTTTAAACTACGATCTTTATTCAATAGAACACAAGAGGAACAGCCCAAAAGTCGTCTACCATGAGCTCTGACCTTCCTTACATATATAACCAGCCCTTAGGCCAACCCAAATCTAACTAGGACTCTAATCCTACTCAATTCACAGATCAAAACTTTCCATAACGGCTCAAGACTCTTCTATACGCAGATAGAAGCAATATTAAGACTTCTAAACATCTTAGGAACATATCCCACAATCCTAAAAAAAACTCAAATTCGTGACCCACACGAAATCCTAACATAGCCAGCTCAAAACTTTCCATGTTTGAGTCAAACCCGACTCAGCCGCAGTCTGAGTTCATAACCTAGTCGGTTGGACCTTTCCGACCGATTCTTTACGTCCACATCTCTTCATCACGCCTCGGAACCATGTAGCCACGTCCATGCACTCCTTGCATACGTGAAAACATCTTCCAACGGCATCCACAATACCTTCATATGTATTATTCTTGATTCAAACATGCTCTGCAACCTCTCGATCAACTCAACCACAATTCCTCTCGAACTTGGTTGTTGAACCTCATCTTCTCCCTAAGACTAGTTCAATGGATCCCGTCACCAGCCATGTCTTAAACTCAAGAAACACCTGCACATGAATAAACAACCAATACTTTTAAGCACAAGTCCTCGACTTGACTCACGTTAGTTCTGAAACTATAACATCTTACGTGAGCACCTCACATAAGCATGTTGCAAACCATAGCAAAATGATATCAACCATAACAACCAAAACACACCAAAAACTTAGTAAAAGAATACTAAGCAAACTTTCCATAAGTGTAAAGCAAGTTTGAAACTTTGCAAGATAAAAGAAAAACAATTGCAATCAAGCTTCGAACCTTGCCAAAGCTAACCAAAACATGTCGGACCTATCGTCGAATCTTGATAAAAAGATGTTTTGGTAGTATTCAAAACTTCTATCTTCAAAGCCAATTTATTCAGCACAAATTTGTTTTACAATCTCCCCCTTGATGAATGCATTGGCAACAACACTTAAAATCCAAACATTGACATATTTATATGAAAAGTTTTGAAAACAATTTATCCCCCTTGTTGAAAATCAAATGAGATAGAAATAATTTTCTCCTCCTATACATACTTCTCCCCCTGAGAAGAATCGTGCCAAAAACACTTGTGAATATGTGCGAGGTGTGATCAATTCCCCCCCTTGACAATGTATTCAACAAGGTACAAAAGAGAAATTTTAATTATTATGAGCATATTATAACACATATAAACAAATCTAATCCAAGTCATACTATCAAGTAACTTACACTATCACAACAATGAGATATATAAAGTAGTGTAAGCCATGCTAGAGATCAAATGTAATTTTCAATTTAAGCAAGTCATGATCTCACAAAGTTAACTATTTCAAAACCTGAAAGCATGACACTTGTTGCTGCAATTTTTTATTTTAAGCACAAATTTTTAACATATGACATTTGCAAGAGATTATATGCCGCATCTGCCTTATTCTAACCAACCAAGCCAAGCCTATGTCATTTGACAATTAGAAGCTTAAGGACATGATTTTAGTCATACACAACTTCTTCCAAGTTCATATCTAAGTGCAATGATAAGCCATCTCAAAAGAAGAAGTGCGATGCATGCATATTCTCTTGATATTTTCTCAATTTATATTTGTTCATAAAAACTCAACATGTGAGTTGATTACTTGATTAATTCTTTATGATTAAAAGTACTTGTGAGCATGCAACAAGTTCAAAACAGCAAGAAAATTCGACCATGACCAGATTTAGTGTAAGTAATTATTCCAATTACTAGACATGACAAAAACTACAAAATGTATAACACGAGTAATGTAGTAAGAACTTTCAGGATGTAAAAGGAATCACAAAGTCATATATGTATGAAATACTATGCTCATATTATTTTAAGCTCAGATTCATACATAGACTTCCCAAGTTTTAAAACTCCCCCTCAATTTAAGCCATTAGGATGCATAACCCCTATTTCACTACGAATGTAATAAAAACAAGTGAAATCCAAAGGTTTTGTAAAAATGTCAGCCAATTGTTGTTCGTTATCTACATGGTGAAGCACAATGTTTCTTTTTTCAGCATTATCATGGAGAAAGTGATACCTAATGTCAATGTGCCCAGTTCTAGAATGTTGCACAGGGTTTTTAGCAATGCAAATGGCACTAGTGTTATCACAAAATAGTGGAACACTATCTAGATCAATCCCATAGTCCTTAAGTGTTTGAACAATCCAAAGAATTTGTGAGAAAGCACTAGCAGCAGATACATATTCAGATTTAGCCGTGGATTGTGCAACTGAGTTTTGTTTTCTAGTAGATCAAGCAACAAGTGAATTACCAAGAAAATGACAAGCACCGAAAGTACTTTTCCTATCAATCCTACAACCCCCAAAATCAGCATCCGAAAATGCTTTCAAAGTAACGATTGAGGAAGAAGGAAGAAAAATGCCAAATTCTTAAGTTCCATGTAAGTACCTGAGAATCCTTTTGAGGGCTTGACGATGTGAAGCACGTGGGGAGGCTTGAAACTGGTTCACAAAGACATACGCTGAATTGTATGTTCGGTCTTGATGTCATGAGGTACAAAATTAATCTGATCATGCTTCTATATTCTTTTTGATTCACGGGTTCAACATCTTCATCAAGTTCAAGTGTTTTTGCTGTTCCCATTGGTGTCCGAAGAGGTCTTTTGTATACTTCGTTTGATGCACAAAAGTACCCTCCTTGGTTTGCTTGATTTGCAGCCCCAAAAAAAAGTACGTGGGTTCTCCCATCATACTCATCTCAAATTCTGAACTCATCATAGCTGAAAACTTGGACACAAGATCATAAGAAGCACAACCAAAGATAATATCATCCACATACACTTGAACGAATAATGAGTCATTGCCATGCTTAAGCACAAAAAGAGTTTTATCAACCTTGCCCATGGTAAACCCCTTTTCAAGTAAGAATGTTTTTAACCTATCATACCATGCTCTAGGGGCTTGTTTGAGACCGTACAAGGCTTTGGACAGTTTGTAAACATGATTAGGAAAATCTGATTTTCAAAACCCGGTGGTTGTTCGACATAAACCTCCTCATCTATGTAGACATTAAGAAAAGAACTTTTAACATACAATTGATATAGCTTAAAACCTTTATATGTAGCAAAAGCTAACAAAATTCTTATGGCTTCTAATCTATCAACAGGAGCAAAAGTTTCATCAAAATCTAGACCTTCAACTTGAGTGAAACCTTGAGCAACCAACCTAGCCTTATTCCTAACCACAACCCCATCCTCACTTTGTTTATTTTTAAACACCCATTTAGTTCCAATTAAAGTGTGACCTTGAGGTGGAGGTACAAGTTTCCAAACATTATTTCTTTCAAAATTTTCTAACTCTTCTTGCATAGCAATAATCCAAGATTCATTAGTGAGTGCGTGTGATGTATCTTTGGGTTCAAAAGAAGCAACAAAAGCAGAATGAGCATGTGAGTTTGGATCGCAAAACCTGGACCGTGTGACTCGTTCGTGCAAGCTTCCAATAATTTGTTGTGGAGGATGACTTTTGAGAACCTGGAGGGGAGTGGACACTTCACAAGCTTCTTCTTCTTCATGTTCATCACAAATAGATGAGCTTGTGACTTAAGGAGGATCTGGACCAGCAATGGTGGTCGTCGGTGCTGGCTGTGAATCAAAATCATGGGTTGGAACAATGTCATTAGCTGCTGAATTTTCGGGCAGCAGCACCACTTCTTCCTCACCTTCAACAAAAATGCTCTCCCCCTGCGGGTATGGATTCGGACCTGCAATGTTTGAGCTAGTACGTGTGCTAGCTTCATCAAAATACACTTCACAAGTCTCCACAATTTTGTTAGTGTCAAGTAAAAGCACACGGTAGCCTCTAGTATGAGATGGATAACCAAGAAACATGCCATCAATGGATATAGGTTCAAATTTATCAAGATTACCATGTTTCTTAACAAAGCATTTGCAACCAAAGACCTGAAAATGTGTAACACTAGTCCTATGTCCAAACCGGAACTCATATGGTGTTTTACCTAGCTTAGCGCGCAAGAAAACACGATTTGAGACATAACAAGCAGTTGCAATCGCATCAGCCCAAAATTTCCTAGGAGTTTGATATTCATAAAGCATAGTCTTAGCCATCTCAACTAATGTTCTATTCTTTCTTTCTACAACACCGTTTTGTTGAGATACATATGGTGAAGAAAATTGATTATCTATTCTATTTTCAGCACAAAAGTGACCAAAAGATTGATTTTTAAATTTGGTTCCATTATCAATTCTAATTTCTTTTAATGATCTAGGGTGATCAATTGATAATCTTAGAAATAAAGTTCTAAAGTAACTAAAAGATTCATTCTTAGATGCCATAAAGTAAACCCAAGAGTATCTATAATAATCATCAACAATCACAAAAACATACCATTTACGTCCGAAGGATTGAACATGTGATGGTCCTACGGTGTCAAGGTGCAAACGTTGACCTGGTTCAGTTATCATGATCATTGTGAGAGGAGTATGTGAACCTGCAACCGTCTTAACATGTCTACAAGAAGAGCACATAATTTTTTATCCCCTTTAAGCTTAGGCAACCCACGTATGCGATCTAGAGCACTAACACGCGTGAGATGATCAAAGCCTACATGACCAAGTCTACGATGTCAAAAATATAAGTCTTTTGACTCATTAGCAACTAGACACCTATGCTTAGAGGAAGACATATCAAAATCAGCTTTAAAAACTCTTCCAAACTGAGACATGTTAAAAATAAGCTCACTATTTGAACCTACAACTTTGTAGCATTTTTATTGAAAATAATTTTCAGATTTTCATCTAACAATTGTGAAACAGAAAACAAGTCGTATTTCAAATTTTTGACAAGTGCCACATCCTTCAAAGTGTAGTGATCATTTACTCTAACCGAACCCTTAGCAATTATAGGAGTTGAAGAATTATTAGCAAAAGTAACATTCTCTACACGTGACACAAAAGAGAGGGAGGAGAACCATTCTTTGTTACCGGTCATGTGGCGTGAGCAACCTGAATCCACAATCCAAATGTTCTCCTTCCTCAAGCGTGTAACCTACATAGAAGCACAATACGTTGATGACTCAATATTGGGGTTAGTCAAAAGGCATTTAGGAATCCAGTACTGAGTCACACGATGTCCAGCAGGAATAACACGCGAAAGCTAAGATAAAATAGTAGGTTTATGAGCCAAAGCTTAAGGATTTTTGTACCCAACTATTGTCCTACAAGATGTTACATGTGTAGCACGAAAAACAGTAGGTTTGGAAGCATACTTTGCATGGTTTCGACTCATTACGGCAGATTGCATGTTCCGATCATTCGGTTTAGCAAGTGCAACAAATTTTGCATGAAAGTTATGAGATCTTGCAATCATTCTTTCCTTTTTCTGTTGTTTAGCTAGTCTATAACAAAAATCTATGACATGACCATCTCTACCACATTAGGTACAATGAAATTTAACTTTGTGTTCATGTCTAGATGAGCAAACAACATTTTTATTTGAAACCGAATGAGACAACACTCCTGCAGATTTAAAAACTTCTTTTTGTTTAGGAACTATTTGAATCAAACCACTTCCTAATGACTTTACAATTTTAGGTGGATGTGCCTTAGCATGAGCATGAGAATCAAAACCTAAACCAATTTTATCATTGCAAGACTTGGAAGAATTCAGCAGCAAGTTTAGGTTCTTATTTCCATTACAAAACCGATCTAATGTCCTATGCATGTCATCAAGTTTATTGGACATATCAAGGCAATTTTCACATGAATTTTTTCCTTTTAATTTGCAATTGGAACAATATTCAACTTCATGAGAACGTAAATCATTGCTCAATATAGAAATTTTATTCATAGCATCTTGTAGTTTATTATGAAGATCATTACAAGTAGAAAAATGCAAATCAATTGTAGAACAGCTAGCATCTTTCAAGTTTTTATCATTAAGTGCAGCAAGGTCTCTGTTATTTTCAATTTCTAACTCAACTTTATCAAGTGTGGAGGTGTGCACACTTCTTAATGAGGACAATTGTTCATATATTAAATCATATGAGGAACAAGAATCATCACTAGGAATCAAGGATTTCAAACGATTAATTTCAGATTCTAGTGACTCAATTTTAATAGCATTGTCTCTAAGCTTTTTGTCCTTTTTCTTAACTATAACAGTGGCATGAGAAATAGCATCACACATTTCTTCACAAGTAGGACATACCTCTTCATTGTCGCTGTTGTGTTCAGCCTCCTCCATACTTGATCTTGACTTGCCCGCCATGAAGCACAAGTTTGTCAAATCATCTTCATCTTCATCACTTCTAATGTCCACATCACTTGAGCTAAGTTCTTGAAGTGCGGAGATAAAACTGCTCACCAATTGACGTCCTGTAAAACCTTATTTTTCTTCCTATCTTTTGCAAAGGAGTGCTTCATCCTTGTTTGCTTTTTATCCCGGGAAGTAGGACCTGAAAGGTTAGGGCAATCTGATTGAAAATGTCCTATCTTACCACATTCGAAACATCGTTGAGGTCCGGAGCTTCCTCTACTTCTAGTTCTCACATTTTGCAATGCTTTCGAGAACCTAGTAGAGAGAAGTATTAGCTCCTCCTCTGGAAACTCCTCAATCTGTTTAAGGGTTAGAGAGGACAACAAAGCAAGTGTACCACAAGATGAAGATTGGACGGAGCTAGGCATATCACGTTGAGAAACAAATGCAAGAGATTTGTTGGGGTTCTTACGTGAGATTATGCCAATTTCATGGGTTTTCAATTTAGAATAAAGAACATCTAATGTAAGTGTACTCATGACAGTAGATTCACGAATGGATGTAACTTTTATCTTCCAAATTGACATGTCTAATGCACTTAGTAGTTGCCTAGCATTTTCAGCATCTGAAAATTAACATTGACGCTATGCAAGTTGCTGAGAATTTTATTAAAGCGAGCAAAGAGGTCATCAATGGACTCACCGGGTTGCATCTCAAAACGCATGTATTCCTTTTTGAACATATCTTGTTTTACCTCCTTGATCGTGTTAGATCCTTTGTGGTAGTCGCAAAGTGCTTTCCAATAATCATATGCAGATCGTAGGTGTGCAACACGGTCGAAGTCGCTTTGAGTTAATCCTTGTATGATCAAGTTCCTAGCCTTGTTATTGTTGTCGACATCTCTCAGATTTGTCGCTGTAACTTGATCGTTTGACGGCACTTCATAAGGCTTGCACACGTTCTCCCGTATTGCGTAGCCTTGTGCCTGGATGAAGGCTTCTATACGTGCCTTCCAAACCTAAAAATCAATTCCACTAAAGACACATGGTTTTGCGGAGTATTTCTCCATGATGATTAGTCAAAAACACGTGCAAATCACAAATATTAGATCGCCGTGGCTCTGATACCAATTGTAGGATCGAAGAGCACGTGAAAAGATACCAGAGGGGGGTGAATGGTAGATTTAAAACTTTTTTAGCGGAAGCAATGAAAACCCCGTGTGAGACTAATCTAAACGTGTTTCACCGTGACAAAAGTGATAAATATCAGAGAGAATCAAGTCACAAAGACGACACAACAAGAATCACTCAAATTTGTCGAGAGAAACTCAAGTTACGATCGAAAGATCGAACAAAGGTCAATCTGTTCTACCGAGTAAAAAACAAATCTGCAGTACTGCAAAGAAACTCGCGTACATCAAAAACCACAAATCCAATGACCGTAAAATTTTTAAAGATGATAGATAATCAAGTTTTGAAGACAACCCAAAAGAATTACGTCAATTGGATCTGTAAAACTCGAGTTATGATAAAACCACCAAAGGAAGGTAGTGCTGTGCAGAAAACTCGACGAGAAAAACTTGTCTGGAACAAGTCGAACGAACAAGGCAAGTTCCTTTAAACTACAATCTTTATTCAATAGAACACAAGAGGAACAGCCCAAAAGTCATCTACCATGAGCTCTGGCCTTCCTTGCTTATATAACCAGCCCTTAGGCCAACCCAAACCTAACTAGGACTCTAATCCTACTAAATTCGCGAGTTGAAACTTTCCATAACGGCTCAAGACTCTTCTAGACGCAGATAGAAGCAATCTTAAGACTTACAAAACCTTAGGAATGTATCCCACATTCATAAAATAACTCAAATTCGTGACCCACACGAAATCCTAACATAACCAGCTCAAAACTTTCCATATTTGAGTCAAACCCGACCCAGCCGCAGCCCGAGTCCATAACCTAGTCGGTTGGACCTTTCTGACCAATTCTTTACATCCACATATCTTCATCACGCCTCGGAACCTTGTAGACACGTCCATGCACTCCTTGCATACATGCAAACATCTTCCAACGACGTCCATGATACCTTCATATGCATTGTTCTTGATTGAAACATGTTGCGCAACCTCCCGGTCAACTCAACCACAATTCTTCCCGAACTTGGTTATTGAACCTCATCTTCTGCCTAAAACTAGTTCAATGGATCCCGTCACCAGCCATGTCTTGAACTCAAGAAACACCTGCACATGAATAAACAACCAATACTTCCGAGCACAAGTCTTCGACTTGACTCACGTTAGTTCCGAAACTACAACATCTTACGTGAGCATCTCACATAAGCATGTTGCAAACCATAGCAAAATGATATCAACCATAACCACCAAAACACACCAAAAACATAGGAAAAGAATACTAAGCAAACTTTCCATAAGTGTAAAGCAAGTTTGAAACTTTGCAAGATAAAAGCAGAATAATTGAAATCAAGCTTCGAACCTTGCCAAAGCTAACCAAAACATGCTGGACCTATCGTCGAATCTTGATAAAAAAGATGTTTTGGTAGTATTCAAAACTATTATCGTCAAAGCCAATGTATTCAACACGCACATGTCTCACAAACAGCGGGCACAACAATAGCAGCATCCCGACGGTGCCCCCATCTGCACGCGTGAGGGCAAGCAGAAGGTCGACCCCAAAGTCGACGACGACGAGGACATGGAGTACCAGAAGCAGGAACGAGTCGTCAAGGTGGTCCACCAAGACGAGGACTCTGATGCCAGTAGCGACCGCGTGCGTTGTAAGACTCTCCACATCATCTTCGGGGGGTCTTGGGATCCTGCGTCCCGGAACGTGGCCAAGACCCTGCACCGAGCAGTGGCTTTGGTAGCCCCAGCTCCCGCTCTGATGCTGTATCACAAGTGGAAAGAGGCGCTGTAACGCCCTCATTTTCATGCATCATGCCCTACATACATTCATATACATGTTTAACATTAAACCACGTAAAGAGGAATGAGTTTAAAATTGATTTGGAACAAAACCGCACTTAAAATTCTGGAAAGTGCGTACTAGTCCGATTTTGGTGCGGGCTAGTCCAATTTCTCTCTGACTTGGATCAGACTTGTCCATTTTTGCTGTGGGCTAGTCTATTTTTGCCTCTGGACACTTTCGTATTTGTCAGGTCCTATGCGGACTAATCCGGTGTTCCAAGAATCCTTGAAAATTTACTAAGTCCCTGGACTTGTCTAGACTAGTCTGATGTTCCATCGGAATTGTCCGTTTTCCTCTCTAACTAAAGTTGGACTTGTCCGATTTCTTGCCAGAGTTGTCCGATTTCTCTCTGGACAACTTCGGACTAGTCCGGTCCTTTTCGAACTTGTCCGATATTTTGCGACTCTGAATTAATCCTTTATTTTACGACTTGTATCTTGGGTTTCATGTTAAGTGGGCCTAGGGACATCGTGTCCAACTATTTTAGAGCCCACGTGGGACTCTAAACCGGCCTCTACTCCTCTCAAACTCAAAATCCATCTAACCCTAGCCTCCACCTCTATATAAACAACCCCACCCCTTGGCTTGACATCTATTTGCCACTTTTCCACCCCACGCAAACCCTAGTTCGTGGAGGGACGCCATCAAGGAGGGAGAAGGAGATCCCAAGTAATAAGAAGAAGGATGGATCCCAAAGGATGTGTATAGACTACCGAGTTCTCAACGAGGTAACAATCAAGAACAAGTATACCTTGCCACGCATAGAAGACTTGTTTGATCAGATGAAGGGTGCTTGTGTCTTCTCTAAGATTGATTTGAGGTCGAGATACTTTCAAATGAAGATTAGACCATCGAACATACCCAAGACAACTTTTAGGACACGGTATGAATCTTATGAGTACACCATGATGTCTTTTGGATTGACAAATGCGCCTGCCTACTTTATGTATCTCATGAATAAGGTCTTCATGGAGTACATGGATAGGTTTGTAGTGGTGTTCATAGACGACATTATGATCTACTCGAAGGATGAAAAGGAACATGAGGAACACTTGAGGCTTATGCTGCAGAAATTAAGGGAGCATCAATTGTATGCCAAGTTCAACAAGTGTCAGTTTTGGTTGAAAGAGGTGTCGTTTTTGGGTCATATAATCTCAGGAGGATATCGGTTGATCTAGGAAAGGTGAGGGACGTGTTGAAATGGTAACCCCTGCAAAACGTAAAGGAAATAAGGAGTTTTCTTGGAATGGCTAGATATTACCGTCGATTCATCAAGGACTTTTCCAAGATAGCAAAGCCAATGACGGAATTGCTAATGAAGGGAAAGGCTTTCCAATGATCTCAAGCTTGTCAAAACAGTTTTGAGGAGTTGAAGAAGAGGTTGACAACAGCCCCAATTTTGGTACTGCCGGATGTGAGCAGGAGTTTTGCTATTTATTGTGACGCATCGAGACAAGGACTTGGATGTGTATTGATGCAAGAAGGTCAAGTGGTCGCCTATGCGTCAAGACAATTGAAGAAACATGAGCAGAATTACCCAACACATGATTTAGAACCTGCAGTCGTGGTACATGCGTTGAAGATTTGGAGACACTATATCCTTGGACATAGGTGTGAAATTTATATGGATCACAAGAGTCTTAAGCATATTTTCACACAAACAGATCTGAATTTGAGGCAACGAAGATGGTTGGAGCTTATCAAAGATTATGATTTGGGGATCAACTATCATCCGGGAAAAGCCAATGTAGTGGTCGATGCCTTGAGTAGAAAAGGAGTAAGTCATCAACTCACAGTTCGAGAGTTACCATCCGAGTTATGTAAGGAGTTTGAACGGTTGAACCTTGGATTTGTAAATGAGATGGAGATGATGGAGTTAAAACCAACCTTAGAGCAAGAAATTCGGGAAGGACAAACTAAGGATGAGGAAATTCAAGAAATCAAGGAAAGGACCCAAGAGGGGAGAGAATTCAGATTTGATGAGGATGAACATGGTACTCTATGGCTTGGTAAGAGGATTGTCGTGCCTAATGTGAAGCGTATTCGGGAGACAATATTAAAAGAGGCACATGACTCACCTTACTCGATTCACCCCAGTTGTACGAAGATGTACAAAGACTTGAAGACTTGCTATTGGTGGGATAGCATGAAAAAGAACATAACTGAATATGTAGCATTGTGTGATGTGTGTCAAGAGTCAAGGCGGAACATCAAAGGCCAGCTGGATTATTGCAACCATTGAAGATCCCGGAATGGAAGTGGGAAGAAATTGGAATGGACTTCATAGTTGGGTTACCACGTACCCAATCCGGTTATAACTCAATTTGGGTAATTGTGGATCGCTTAACCAAGTCAGCTCATTTTGTCCCTGTGAAGACCAAATATACAGCTGCACCATTGGCCGAAATATACATGGAGCATATCGTGTGTCGACTTGGAGTCCCAAAGAAGATAGTCTCGGATAGAGGTTCTCAATTTACCTCTAGATTTTGGCAGAAATTGCATGAAGCATTGGGAACAAGGTTGAACTTCAGTTCGTCATATCACCCTCAAACGGATAGACAAACCGAGAGGACCAATCAAATTTTGGAGGACATGTTACGAGCTTGTGCTTTGAAGCATGGGAAAAGTTGGGACAAAAGCTTGCCATACGCGGAATTTTCATACAACAATAGTTACCAAGCAAGCTTGAAAATGTCACTATATGAAACACTTTATGGAAGGAAGTGTAGGACACCTTTATTCTGGAATGAGGCAGGAGAAACTCAAGTATTTGGTCTGGATGTGTTGCAAGAAGCTAAAAAACAAGTTCAGGTAATTCGCGAAAATTTGACGGCTGCCCAATCAAGACAAAAAGGCTATGCGGACAATAGGAGAAGGAAATTAGCCTTTGAAGTGGGAGACTTCGTTTACCTCAAGGTGTCTCTGATGAGGGGTCATAAGAGGTTTAACATAAGAGGCAAGCTAGCACCTCGCTACATTGGACCATTCAAGATTTTGGACAAAAGAGGAGAAGTAGCATATAAGTTGGAGATGCTAGCTCATCTTTCGGATGTCCATGATGTCTTTCATGTTTCCCAGCTCAAGAAGTGCTTGAGAGTACCGGAAGAACAAGTGTCAAAGGAAGGATTGGAGTTAGAGGCAGATTTGACGTATGTTGAGCAACCAGTCAAAATCTTGGAAACCAAGAAGGGGGTCACAAGGAACAAGGTGATTAGATGGTGTAAAGTTCAATGGAAGCACCACACAGAAAAAGAAGCAACATGGGAATTGGAGGATGATCTCAAGAAGGAATTTCCCTATCTCTTCTCTTCCGCGTCGAATCTCGAGGGCGAGATTCATTTTAAGGGGGATAGGTTTGTAACACCCTCATTTTCATGCATCATGCCCTACATACATTCCTATTCATGTTTAACATTAAACCACGCAAAGAGGAATGAGTTTAAAATTGATTTGGAATAAAACCGCACTTAAAATTCTGGAAAGTGCGGACTAGTCCGATTTTGGTGTGGACTAGTCTGATTTCTCTCTAAATTCGATTGGACTTGTCTGTTTTTGCTGCGGACTAGTTTGTTTTTGCCTCTGGACACTTTTGGACTTGTCCAGTCCTATGCGGACTAGTCCGGTGTTGCAAGAATCCTTGAAAATTTGCTAAGTCCCTAGATTTGTCCGGACTAGTCCAATGTTCCAGCGGACTTGTCCGTTTTCCTCTCTGACTAAAGTCGGACTTGTCCGATTTTTTGCCAGAGTTGTCCGATTTCTCTCTAGACAACTTCGGACTAGTCCGGTCCTTTTCAGACTTGTTCAATATTTCGCGACTCCAAATTAATCTTTTATTTTACGACTTGTTTCTTGGGTTTCATATTAAGTGGGCCTAGGGATGTCGTGCCTAACTCTTTTAAAGCCCATGTGGGACTCTAAACCGGCCTCTACTCCTCTCAAACTCAAAATCCTTCTAGCCCTAGCCTCCACCTCTATATAAACAACCCCACCCCTTGGCTTGACATCTTTTTGTCACTTTTCCACTTCACCCAAACCCTAGTTCGTGGAGGGACGCCATCAAGGAGGGAGAAGGAGATCCCAAGTAAGAAGAAGAGGAGAAAATGAAAGAGCATCAAGATCTCCATCAAGTTTCGTTCTTCATCACCAATTCATCTCCAAGTTCATCATCAACCCTAGATCATCAAGATCCAAGTGTTGTCTCCAAGATCCTTGATTCATTGGAGTTCTAAACACCTGGTATACCTTCTATCTCCTTTTCCTTACGTGAATTCGACCCCTAATCTCCAAATTCACGTCGATCTAGAAAACCCTAATATGCTGATCTCGTAAAGTGCGGACTTGTCCGGTCCCTAGCGGACTAGTCCAATTTTCCTGGTTAAATTGTGTCGAATTAATTCTAAAATTAGACCTAATCAACTCCAAACCTGTATAAACTTGTTAAAAGCAATTAGAACTAGTAAGTGATCATTAAAAGCAACTCATTAACAAGTTCTACCTTGCATTTGCATTAATCATGCATGTCTTGTCATATTGAGTAATATTTGTGCACTCTTTGATTGTGTTTCTTGTCTTGTATATTTATTGTGCGGATTAGATGGATTTGCGCTAGAGAGTGCCGCGGAGGATCTCCAGCACCAAGAGTTGGAAGGCTTTCACCCAAACCAATCCCAAGAGCAAGGAAAGTGTCCTTGAAGCATATTGATCCTGGTTTAAAATAAAAGTTTTGTTTGCAAAACTACATGCTTGTGTCAATTTGATGGGAATCCTATGATAGGATGTTTACTAGCATTGTTTGACCACCCTTGTCACCTGGAAATTATGGTAGAGAGTCGGGATGGGCTTTTTACCTTTTTGCTTCGCTTAATTAATTGGGACGGGAAAAACTATACCACTTACCTTAATTATGTAATTATGAGATTATGATTAACATGAACTGGTTAATGTAATATGGTAATGGGTGATCTAAGCAAGCCTGGTATGTGGATAGGTTGGATGTTATGGTGGTTTGCTTGCTTTAGATCTAAGGACCGGTTCATGCGAGAATAAGCCAGGACTACAGTGCCACCACGAGGCCAAGTATGGGTGCGATGTAGCTGATTAATTAGGGCTTTGCCCGTTATATTTGGACCATTAAGGATGCTCGGGAAGGGGTAGTCGGATTGGGTTTGTTGATGATTGGTGGGACTACCTTGGGATCCGAATGGCTCAAGAGGGGGCCCTTGGTTGAAGATGTGCTCTGTAGGAGACATCGCCACCGGTGAAACCTCAATGGGGTCTATATAGGCTAGTAATATCTTTGTAAAGGCTATTTTGTGATCTCTTGGCCATACACCAAAGGAAGTGTAATTGGCATAAGGGACGTTCTTTAGTCGCCGACGGGTGATGAAATCACAAATACGTGGGTAAAGTGGTACAAACTCTGCAGAGTCTAATAAAAAATATCATGATAGTCGTGCTCCCGGTTATGAGCACCTGGACAACTTCCATGATTAGAGGGAACTCGGTATTGGGATGGTATTTGGGATGGTTATGGTTGGTAATATGGTTATGGTTGGTATTATGGTTATGGATGGTTATGAATTAAATTCTGATATTGAATATGGATATTGGTATATGATGATGGATATGGAATATGGACTGGTATTATGATAACTACATGGCTTATGATGGGTTTATTTCATATACATATAATATATTGCTTTTCAAATGTTTTAATGTACTTTTCAGCACTTAGCCATTATTATATTGTCATTTGTATCAGCTACATATCATACTTTCCACACTTGTTGAGTACGATATGTACTCACCCTTGCAACCCCCCCCCCCCCACACACACACACACACAATTGCAGGTGAGATTTGGGAGTATAACAATGATAATGCGGAGTTCTAGGCCGTGTCATACGTGAGCTTTGCCTGTGGTGTTAATTGGAGCTGCGCTACCCTATTTCTTATGCTGCCTAGCTGTTTAGTTTGCTTAATTAGTTTATTTCCACTGCATTAGTTGAACTTGTCATTAATATTCATTAGAACTTGTATTCGAGGATAATATGGTTTGTGTAATAAAATTTGGTTAATTAATCTTGTTCTGTGGTAATTTCTATATATCCTTTTGTGAATGCACCTCGTGTATGTGTGTTGAACATCCTAGGCACACATATGCGTTCACTTGGTTTATTTTTCAAAACCGGGTGTCACAGACGCCGATCAGCTTCGACACGTTCGACTGCCCCAAAAACATGGCGGGAGCAAGGATCCTGCCTCTCCTAGTCGCCCCCACCATTACCAACGTCAAGCTCCATTTCGTCTTGATAGATGGCGGGACCGGCCTCAACCTCATCAGCCGTGCAGCCTTCGACCAGCTGCAGATCCTGGTGTCAAAGCTCACCCCCTCAGGCCATTCTCGGGGGTGGGGCCAGGGAACATCATCCCGTACGGCAACGTCAACCTCTGGGTGACCTTTCAGACACCTGACAACTACAGGACAGAGAGCATCCTGTTCGACATTGCAAACGTCAGCCTCCCCTTGAACGCCATCATCGGCAGGCTAGCCCTATGCTGATCATGGCCGTAGCCCACTATGACTACCGTGTCCTGCAGATGCCAACCCCCTCCGGTGTCCTCAGGATCCGCGAAGACCGCACTGCTGTGGTGTTAGCCTTGGAGAAGCTCTAAGCCCTCACAGCAGACCCATCACTAGCCCAGGGCGATGCTGGACCGAGTCAGCCTCCGCCGAGCTCGCGCCAGCGCGACTCACTTGCAACACTCTGTCTGCAGCCTTCTGACAGCACCAACACTCCCGTCAAAGCTGTCAAGATCAGTTTTGGCTCTGCTCGGACCCTTCGCAAGGCGGGGAGCCAAGGCAACAAGTAGGAATGCCCGCTCAATGCCCCAACGGTAGCCATCGACGACAAGTTGCCCGACAACCGTCATAGCTACCATCAGATCTTTGGGCATCCTGTATATATTAGCTTAATAGGACAGTGTGAAGGTGTTTATAGTGTCTAGGACCAGCATTTAGGACAACCAAGCTCTAGGAGGGTCAGGTCCAGAGTGCACAGTCTGCTTAGATTGGTCCCAAACCCTAAGCATGTGCACCCTGCCGCCCTCGGCATCTGGAAGCAGGTAGTTGCCCTCTTTTGTAAAAGTCTGTCTCCTCCTATGAATACCGATATAAACGAATCACTATCTTACTTCATGTTTCCCTAAACAATGTTCATTTAAGTTATGCGCTATTTTTATGATCAACCATGCTAAACTCATTTACTGTATATTCCCTCCATATACACGGTTGTACACTCTGAATCTCTCACCCTTCCTAGAGTTGTGCAATCCTACTGCAGGCGGACTTGCTTGAGGTACCTGCGATCTATGAAGGGCTCTCACGGCTGCCCTCATCCTTGGAGTCTCGTGAAGCCGGATGGCCTCCCAGGAATGGCCTATGCCAAGCCAGAGGTCCAAGGCATGTGAACTGCTTAGCCTGGGCCTCTACCCTAAGCACACACATCCTGCCTCTCAGCCGAGTACAAGGGGTCAGAAGGATTGCACCTTAAGGATGGCGGGAGCTGAGATCCAAAGCACTAAAGCATTAAATTACCCAAGCACCGTGTGTGAACTCAAGACAGTAAGACATGACAAAATTAAGGAAGAGAGACAGGTAAAACAAGCGAGCAAACTAGTTCATCCTTTAACGTGTGTAGGACAGCTAGCTCCGGCATCACCCAAGGGGCCTGCCGTCGACATCCCAACATGTTGACGACATTAACAAGCGCTGATAAGTGAGTACACTCTCCTGCCCCGCTCTTATTGCTATAGGGTTCTCTTGTGATAGCTTGTACACCAGTGGGCTGCAATTGACATCTCTATGACCATGGTGGGCGACGCCAGAGCATCGGCTCCGACACCTCCTAGGGGGCCTGCCTTCGATGCATCTACCACGATGGTGGTCGACGCTGGAGTAGCCAGCTCCGACACCTCCCAGGGGGCCTGCCATCAATGAATCTACAATGATGGTGGGCGACGCCAGAGCATCCAGCTTTGGCACCTCCCAAGGGGCCTACCGTCGACGTCCCAGCATGTTGACGACAGCAACAAGCGCTGATCAGTGAGTACACTCTCCTGCCCCGCTCTTGTTGCTAACAGGGTTCTCTTGTGATAGCCTGTACACCATAGGCCTACCATCGGTGAATCTGCGATGATGGTGGATGACACCGGTGCATCCAGCTTTGGCACCTCCCAGGGGCCTGATGTCGACAAATCTGCAACGATGGTGGACGGCACCAGAGCATCCAGCTCTGACACCTCCCAGGGGGCCTGCCATCAACGAATCTATGATGATGGTGGACGACATAAAAGCATCCATCTCTGGCACCACCCAAGGTGCCTGCCGTCGACGTCCCAGCATGTTGACGACAGTAACAAGCGCTGATAAGTGAGTACACTCTCCTGCCCCACTCTTGTTTCTAATAGGGTTCTCATGTGGTATCCTGTACACCAGGAGCCTGCCATCAACGTGCTACACATCGATGGTGGATGACGTCGGAGCAGCCAGCTTCGGCACCTCCCAGGAGGCCTGCTGTTGAGGCATCTACAACGATGGCGGGTGACTCTAGAGCATCCAGCTCCGGCACATCTCAAGGGGCCTACCGTCGATGTCTCTACGACGATGGTGGGTGATGCCGGAGCATCCAACCCTGGAACATCCCAGGGGCCTCCATCGATGAATCTATGATGATGGTGCACGACGCCAGAGCATCCAGCATGGCACCTCACAAGAGGCCTGTCGTCGATGTCCCCACATATTGACGACACTAACAAGCGCTGATAAGTGAGTACACTCTCCTGCCCTGCTCTTATTGCTTACAGGGTTCTCTTGTGATAGCCTGTACACCAGGGGTCTGTCGTCGACGTCTCTATGATGATGGCGGGTGATGTCGGAGCATCCAGCTCTGGCACCTCCTAGAGGGCCTACCGTCGATGCATCAACGACAATGGTGGCCGACACTGGAGCAGCCAGCTCCGGCACCTCCCAGGGGCCTGCCATCGACGAATCTACGATGATGGTGGGCGACGCCAGAGCATCCAGCTCTGGCACCTCTCAAGAGGCCTGCCGTCGACGTCCAAACATGTTGACGACATCAACAAGTGCTGATAAGTGAGTACACTCTCCTGGCCCGCTCTTTTTGCTAACAGGGTTCTCTTGTGATAGCCTGTACACCAGGGGCCTACCATCGGCGAATCTGCGATGATGGTGGACAACGCCGAAGCATCAGCTCCAGCACCATCCAGAGGGTCTGCCGTCGATGCATCTACGACGATGGTGGTCGACGCCGGAGCAGCCAGCTCCGAGACCTCCCAGGGGGTCTGCCGTCGATGAATATACGACGATGGTGGGCGACGCCAGAGCATCCAGCTCCGGTACCTCCCAAGGGGCATGCCGTCGACGTCCCAGCATGTTGATGACAGCAACAAGTGCTGATCAGTGAGTACATTCTCCCGCCCCGCTCTTGTTGCTAACAGGGTTCTCTTGTGATAGCCTGTACACCAGAGGCCTACTGTCAGCGAATCTGCGACGATGGTGGACAACGTTGGTGCATCCAGCTTTGGCACCTCCCAGGGCGCCTGTCGTCGACGAATCTGCGATGATGGTGGACGGCGTTGGAGCATCCAACTCCAGAACCTCCCAGGGGGCCTACCATCGACGAATCGAAGACGATGGTGGACAACGTCAGAGCATCCAGCTCCGGCACCACCAAAGGGACCTGTTGTCGACGTCCCAGCATGTTGATGATAGTAACAAGAGCTGATAAGTGAGCACTCTCCTGCCCCACTCTTGTTGCTAATAGGGTTCTCCTGTGGTATCCTGTACACCAAGAGCCTGCCGTCAATGTGCTACACATCTGTGGTGGATGACGTCGGAGCAGCCAGCTTCAACACCTCCCTGGATGCTTGCCGTCGACGCATCTACGACGATGGTGGGCGACTCCAGAGCATCCAGCTCCAGCACATCTCAAGGGGTCTACCGTCGACGTCTCTACGACGATGGTGGGCGACGCCGGAGCATCCAGCTCTGGCACCTCCCAAGGGCCTACCGATGACGAATCTACGATGATGGTGGGCGACGCCAGAGCATCCAGCATGGCACCTCCCAGAAGGCCTGCCATCGACGTCCCAACATATTGACGATAGTAACAAGCGCTGATAAGGGAGTACACTCTCCTGTACCTCTCTTATTGCTAACAAGGTTCTCTTGTGATAGCCTGTACACCAGGGGCCTACCGCCGACGTCTCTACAACGATGGCGGGCGATGTCGGAGCATCCAGCTCCGACACCTTCCAGGGCGCCTACCGTCGATGCATCTACGATGATGGTGGTCGACGCCGGAGCAGCCAGCTTCAGGACCTCCCAGGGGGCCTGTCATCGATGAATCTACGATGATGGTGGGCAACTCCGGAGCATCCAGCTCTGACACCTCTCAAGGGGCCTGCCATCGACGTCCCAACATTTTGACGACATCAACAAGTGCTGATAAGTGAGTACACTCTCCTGCCCCGTTCTTGTTGCTAACAGGGTTCTCTTGTGATAGCCTGTACACCAGGGGCCTACCGTTGGTGAATCTGCGATGATGGTGGACGACGCCGGTGCATCCAGCTCCGGCACCTCCCAGGGGGCCTTCCGCCGATGAATCTACAATGATGGTGGATGGCGCCAGAGCATCCATCTCTGACATCTCCCAGGGGGCCTGCCATCGACGAATCTACGATGATGGTGGACAACGTCGAAGCATCCAACTCTGGCACAACCCAAGGGACCTGCTGTCGACGTCCCAACATGTTGACGACAATAACAAGCCCTGATAAGTGAGTACACTCTCCTGCCCCGCTCTTGTTGCTAACAGGGTTCTCTTGTGGTATCCTGTGCACCAAGGGCCTGCCGTTGACGTGTTACACATCGGTGGTGGATGACGCTGGAGCACCAGCTCAAGCACCTCCCAGGGGGCCTACTGTCGACGCATCTGTTACGATGGTGGGTGACACCAGAGCATCCAGCTCCGGTACCTTCAAATGGGCCAGCCATCGACGTCTCTATGACAATGGTGGGCGACGCTGGAGCATCCAGCTCCAGCACGTCCCAGGGGGCCTGCCGCCGATGAATCTACGACGATGGTGGGTGACGCCGGAGCATCCATCTTCGGCACCTCCCAAGAGGCCTGCCGTCGATGTCGCAGCATGTTGATGATAGCAACAAGCGCTAATAAGTGAGTACACTCTCCTGCCCCACTCTTGTTGCTAACAGGGTTCTCTTGTGCTATCCTGTACACCAGGAGCCTGCTGTCGATGTGCTACACATTGGTGGTGGATGACGCCGGAGCAGCCAGCTCCGGCACCTCAAAGGGGGCCTGCCATCGACGCATCTACGATGATGGTGGGCGACATCAGAGCATCCAGCTCTAGCACCTCCCAAGGGGCCTGCTGTCGACGTCTCTACGACGATGGCAGGCAATGTCAGAGCATCTAGCTCCGGCACCTCCCAGGGGACCTGTCGTCGATGCATCTATGACAAAGGTGAGAGACACCAGAGCAGCCAGCTCTGGCACCTCCCAGGGGGCCTGCTTTCAACGAATCTACGATGATGGTGGGCGACACCAGAGCATCAAGCTCCGGCACCTCCCAAGGGTCCTGCCGTTGACATCCCAACATGTTGACAACAGCAACAAGCACTGATAAGTGAGTACACTCTCCTGCCCCGCTCTTGTTGCTGAAAAGGTTCTCTTGTGGTATCCTATACACCGGAGGCCTGCCGTCGATGCATCTACGACGATGGTGGGCGACGCCGGAGCATCCAACTCCGGCACCTCCCAAGGGGTCTGCCGTCCATGTCTCTACAACGATGACGGGCGACGTCAGAGCAGCCAGCTCCGGTACCTTCCAAGGGGCCTGCTGTTGACGAATCTATGATGATTGTGGGTGATGCTAGAGCATCCTGCTCTGGCATCACCCAAGGGGCCTGTCGTTGATGCCTCTGCAACAATGGTGGGCGACGCTGGAGCAGCCAGCTCTGGCACCTCCCAGGGGGCCTGCCATCGATGAATCTACGATAATGGCAAGCGACATCGGAGCATCCAGCTTCGGCACCCCCCAAGGGGCCTACCTTCGACGAATCTACGATGATAGTTGGTGACGGTGGGGCAGCCAGCTCTAGCACCGCCCTGGGGGCCCACCATCGACGTCCTTATGATGATGGTGGTGATGCTGGAGCAGCCAGCTTTGGCACCATCTAAGGGGCCTGCTGTCGACTTCAACAATCAGAAAAAGCTCATCGCCCTGGAAGGGCCACACCGAAGTCAACCATTCATGCTCCCCCGCTCCACTGGGGGACAGTTGAAGACATCCCGCGCTCAAGTGGTAGGTGTACCCAACAACCTAGCCACACCTACCAGGGGACCTCTAAGGGGGTTCCATAGGTAGGACGTCAACTAACGACAAATCGGTCGTGTCAACTGTGCAAGCGTTGGTCCCTCAAAAGCTAAGCACATCATCAAAAGCTCTTCAAGACCTTATGCGAATAAGGTCTTGGCGCAACAATTTGAGAAGCACAAGACAAGCCAAGAAAACAAACACAAAGTCAAATTCACTAAAGAATATTTACAAAGGGGCGAACTCTAGATACAATGATGGGCTGCCAGCCTCAGTCCTTGGCAAATTGCGCGACGACATGCTTGACGGCATTCTTGACTTTCGCAGCTGCCATTTCCGCACGCTCTTCAACGGGACCTTCGAAAACTGGCTCCAATGAAGCTCAGGGTACCGACTCCGGTAGCACACTAGGACATGGGATACCACTGTCTCTGCCACCGCCCTACCTTCGGCTTCCAGACGCTGAGCCAGCTGACACTCTTGCATATCAAGTTCCCTAGTGCGGCGCTCCATTGTGTTCTCTCGAGCTTGGACATTGAGATCACACAGGAGGAGTTCATGATGCTCAGCTGAGTGCTGCACCCGATCCCGAGCCAAGTCACTCTCCCAGAGCTCAAGGTCTTTGAGGCGGGACTGCAGCCTGTCCTGATCTGCCGAAGCCTGGGCCATCATTGCCTGGGTCGCCGCCTCTTGTTCGACGACACCAGCCTCCCGCTCAGCAACAACGGCTTCATGGTGACCCAGGGCCTCTCGGCCTTCTTCGAGGGCATGCAGGCGGGCGTCAGCCATATTGCTAGCTACCTTGGCGTTGGCCAGAATCTTCTGGGACATTGCGTCCATGGCCTTCGCCAAGTGGTGCCTCAGCTCCAGCTCCTCACTCTCCCTCTGGTACTTTGCCTTCGCCTCAACAATCCTAGACCTCAGAAGGTCCTCCCAGGATCGAAGGTGCTTGTCCTTAGCACGCAGTTTCTCCAACTCTGCGGCGAGAGCCCTCTGCACCCAGTGGAGGTTGGATTGCACCAGGTTGATGCTAGACAGAGCCGAGTCCATGATGTCGGAGAGGCGCTCTAGCTGTGCCGAAGTTATGGAGGGTCGTCTGATGATCATCTCGGGGACCTCTTCCTCTCGCGATGGTGAAGGCGAGACCAGCAGTACTGGGCACCTCGTCACCGGGAACTGAGCAGGAGTTGCAGCGCTTCCCCAAGAAACAAAACCATCATTGTCCATGGAACCACCCGCCGGACTAGCAGCCGCGGAGGCCAGGTCCTCATTCCGCTGAGCCGACTCTGACACTGCCCCTGGCACAGTGGCCGGAGTTGCCTCCAACATGGTAGCCGGAGATGTTTCACTACCCGCGAGGGGTACGGATGCCGGAGCAGCATTCACCTGTGCAGGCTTGGCAGCCTGCTCCGCCAGTACAACCGTAGCCTCCTGGGCCAACTTCGCCACGCTATGGGACACTACCCCCGGCGGAAGAGGCATCACAACAGCTGACGTAGACATGCAGGTCAAAATAAGAATCTACCAAAGCTAGAAGAATGTGCGAGATAATGAAGCAAGCATTAGTAAGAATGCCTTACCGACGTCCCCAGAAGCTCTAGCGGGCCTCCACATTCAGTGGCCCTGAAGCTGCGGGCCCTAATGACAGCGTGGCAGGCAAGGTCGTCCCAGCCAGGCCTCCACCGAAACCACCCGCGACGCCGCCACCCTGCGTCGGCGTATCTCCACCGACTCCAATGGTACCGCCCCCGGAGCCTCCTCCAAAGCTGCCGCCGACATCGGCCCGAGGCCTCTTGGCCTGAGGCTATGTAGGCGTAACTCTCCCGGAGCTCCCTGTGGCGCCTTGGACTGCGCTTGCATTGGGGATGCTGGACAGTGTGTCGACCATAGATGCTGGCGGAGCCACCGCTTGACGGACTGGGCCTCCCTCCGAAGAACCTCCAACACCCGATGCTGAGGAGGGGCGCGTCGACGGATGTTGACTTGGAGCGAAGACCGCCTACGGCGACGCCCTCGGCGACGGTCGAGGGCGTTTCTCCTTCACAACCTCGACCACCCGGGACTTCCCCTTCCCGATGTCGGGGACCGATGCTTTCCCCTTCCCGGCATCAGCGACCGACGCCTTGCTTCTCCCACCATCGGAGCACGCGTCTTCAACCCTTGACACCTCGGAGCCTGGGGCAGGTGTAGACTCCTGTGGCGAGTCGACGATGGCCAATCCACGGTCCGCATCACCAACCTGCTGCGGCGCAAGACTGAGTGCGTCCAGGTTTGGCATCTCCGTTAGGATCTTCACTTAAGGTTCCGATCCGAGCAAAGTGGCAGACAGGGCCCTGAAAGGTTGAAGACGTCGGAAGTCAGTGGGCCTTCTCACGCCTTGGACATTACGTCGAGCACCTCTTGCGGGGTCATCTATGTGTCGTGACCCCGCACCAGCCGGGTGCTGTCCTGTGGCCCGAAGTAAAGCCATGCAGGGCGGCTACGATGCTAGAGGGGAGCGAGGCATCGGCGCAAGAAGTCCACCATCACTATCAGCTCTGACAGACCATGATCTGACAAGAATTGGATCCTCTCCATCACCGGGGTGTATGCCTGCTCCAACTCCGGGCGCTCCTCCCAGGTCTTCTTCTTGAGTATCGGCCGACCGGAGGGCATGACCATGCGATCATGGGCATCGACCTGTATGATCACCTAGTCACTCCTCCAGTCGGCCCACTTCGCTGTGGAGAGCGGGGTGATGTACTTGAAGGGGCTGTTGGCCCGATGATGGAAGTAGTAGCTACCGAGGAAGCTTGTCTTATTCTTCTTCCCGGTCTGCCTAAGCGCAAAGAACTACTGGAACACTAGCACGGACGGGTGCATCCCGACAAACATTTTGCAGATGTGCGAGAACACCGTCGCTACCAATAGAGAGTTTGGCGACAGGTGGTGAAGCTGGAGTCTGAAGACCTCCAGTAGCGTCACCAAGAAGGAGGAAACAGGAGGAATGAACCCGAAGTACGCATATGCCTATAAGAAGACGATCTCTTTCTCCCCCAACTCTAGAGGCAGGGTGCCAAGATGGATCAAATCCTACCGCACCTCGTCCTCCCAGCCGAACAGCCACCTCACAGGCGCTACATCACTATGTGAGACTTATGCAAGGCTGAGTCCATTGGAGCAGGAGTCGAGAACCTTGAAGGTGGGGAGAAAGTGGGTGCTCAAGGAGGAAGACGAAGGCTCAAACGTTGGGGTGTGCGTAAGGAGGACCACGTTTGCCCACAAAGGTTTCCTTTTAACACCCTGTTAGGTGTTTGGGCACCGATCAAATCGCTTGGGGCCAAAACCCGTTGCTCAACCCATAGCATCCCTGACAGCTGGGCCCAGGTCCCCTGTTAGAGAGATCGGCCTGAAGGGGCTTCGACCCGAGAAGACAACCCAACGGTTCCCATAAAGGCGGGAGTAGAAGCAGCAGAAGTGCAACAGCCGTGTTGGGAACTATCACAGTAAAGAAGTTGCAACAAGCAAAGATCCCATCGCCACGAGCCCTCAACCATAGAGGGACGCGTGGCCATGATGGTAGAGACACGCACCGTTTCAGCTAATCAAGATAAAAATCAAAAGACATCACGAGAAAGCAGGGATAGGGCTCCACCGTCAAGCTCATCACCTCCCCCTAGGGTGGACCCAGGGGCCACTGTCGGTACCCAGCATACTAGGTACCCTCGCGCACAGGCTAAAGCCACCTAGGTGCCCTGCCCCCAGCCAAGGCGGGGTTCGAGGGCGCCACATATCCAGAAGGCTCGGACCCCTCTACCTCAGATACAGGGTCCAAAGTATCCACATGAACCTCAAGGAGGAGTCCAGCTCTCTCTCAGGGACGAGCTCCCATGCAGCCACGTGTCCAGCAGGACGGGAACTCGCTCCTCCCACGGGGGTGGGCTCCGAAGCTGCCACATGGCCCAAGACAACAGACAGGCCACCTCCCCAAAGAGGCGAGCTCCGGCCGTGCCACGTGTCCCGCGGCCCTGGAACCCCCACTCTACTCAGGAGCAGGCTGCAGAGCTGCCACATGGTCAGCAGGTCGGGATCCGACCTCCCCAAAAGAGGCTAGCTCCCGGGCTGCCACGTACCCTGTGACTTGTCCTGGGCGGTGGGTTGCGGGAGTTAAGAAGGTGTTGTGCCTTGTCCAGATCGGGCATTGAAGACTAGTGTCTTCCCCAGGTGCGTGACGCAGCGCATGCCTGCTGTCAGGTGCAGCTGTGCCCAATCGCATCGTAGTGAAGGCACAACAGTCCTACCACACTCCGCCAAGTGGGTAGCTTACAGTGCCAGGGACAGATGGATTGGACATTCCCTGCCATCATCAACCACTACGCATGGGCCACTGTCGACTGAGGTGGTAATACGACAAGTCTTCAAGCCGCGGTTAGGGGAAGGTTATGCGAGAAGCCATAGATCTTTTAGGATAAGATCGCCCCGAGGCCACCTATCGGGCCCCAGACCCCACTTGTAAGGCGTCTGGCCTTGTCTATAGAAGGACCAGACCGCCACCGTCACATGCCCCCCCCCCCAACTTACGCATACACACACACTCACACCAGCAATACAACCTCATCGTGGAGTAGGGTGTTACACTCTTGCTGCCCGAACCACGTAAAAACCACCATCTCATACTCTCATACGCGCGACCACTAGATTGAGAATTAAGCCCTGCCACTAGATCGAAGAACCTCCGCGGGCTGCTTCTTAGCAGATTCGGAGGAAGTGTCGCTTTAACACTTCGATAAAAACCTAAACCAATTTTGTCATTGCAAGACTTGGAAGAATTCAGCAGCAAGTTTAGATTCTTATTCCCATTACAAACCACTCTAGTATCCTATTCATGTCACCAAGTTTCTTTGACAAGTCTAGGCAGTTTTCACATGAAGTTTTTCCTTTTAGTTTGCATTTAGAACAATATTTAAGTGTGACACCCGGTTCCGAATATGAACCAAGCATGACACATATGTGTGCCCAGGAAGTTTATCACACATATACGGTTGCATCACAAACGATATGCAGAATTTAACCACGTCTCAACTATTAAATAAGTACTTTATTACAATAATCCGATAGTTCACAAATGACAAAACTCTAATTAATACAGCGGAAAATAAACTAAGCAGCACGACTCCATTCCAAAGGCAATTGACGGCGGTATGCAACCTAGTACTCCGCGTGATCCTCAGGGTACTCCCAATTATCTCCAATAGATGTTTGGGGGGGGGGGGGGGGATTGCAATGGTGAGTACGTGTCGTACTCAGCAAGTGTGGAAATAGATGACATGTGGCTAAACAAATGATTGGAATAAAATGGCTAATTGCAGAAAAGTACATTTCATAAACATGTAAAAGCAGCCTATCATGTCTATGTGAGTTTATTTCCCTTCATGACCCAAGTAATTATCATACCATAAATCCAACAATTCTTATTTACCATCGCAATCCATTAATACCAGCCAACCATTGATTTAATACCATATGACGATTCTTTATACTCTCATGCACCGAGTATACTCAAGTGACAAACCAAAACCATACCAACCATCCCAAAATTCCAAGTCCAATTCTAATCATGGAAGTTGTCCAGGTGCTCTTAACCGGGAGCACGGCTATCATGATAGTTTTTAACACTCTGCAGAGGTTGTACCACTTTACCCACATGTTCGTGATTTCGTCACCTTTCGATGACTAAGAACCTTTATGTTTCCCTGTCACACTTCCGTTGGTGTGCGGCCAAGAGATCACAAAATAGCCTTTCAAAAGGGACTACTAGTATGTACGGGCCCACTAAGGTTTCACCGTCATGCTTTAATCTCCATTCTCCCACCCACGGGCCCCCTCGTGTGCCATGCAGATCCCAGGGTAGCCCTCCTCAACTCCCATTCCTCGCACCATCCAATGATCCATACAATACTACTAGCGCTCCTAATTATTCAGCTACGCCGCACCCATACTTGGCCTTGTGGTGGCACTGTTGTCCTGGCATATTCTCGCATGAACCGGTCCTTATATCTAAGGCAAGAAAAACCACCGTATCATCCAACCCATTCCACAAAAACCATGCTTGCTTAGATCTCCTAAATTTCATGTTGCTAAATTAATCATCATCTTATTACCATCCCAAGTTCTCATATTTAAAGTTGTCAACCACATTATTTAAGTTACCCATAACCCCGGTAGCGATGCGGTGCAAAAAGAAAAATACCCAACCCGACTCATCATGTATATCACGTCGACAAAGGGTGGCAAACAACGCTAGTAAACTCCTACGAATGGGTTTCCCATCATATTGACACGAGCATGCAAGTTCGCAAACAAAACATTTAATAAGACGGGATCAATATGATCAAGGACACTTGCCTTGCTCCGACGGATGGGGTTGCTCAAGCGCTTCAAAGTCTTGGTTTTGGAAATCCCCGTATGCGGCCTCTTGAGCACGTCCCTCTACGCGTGGTTACACATACAATAAAATACATACAATTCAATATGATGCACACAATTTAATCACATGCAATGACATGCATGCATGCAACGTTCAATAATTAATTAACTACAGTTGTTTATTAATTAGATGCAACTAGTTCATACGTGTTCATATGAGTTTACGGGGAGTTTTAGTGGGGATTAATGTTGCTGAAAAAAAGATGGTGCAACTACGATCAAACTACATCTATTAGATTCAATACGTTTGCTAAAATTCGCATAGGAAAATGTATCCTACCGTAGATGCGGTGGCTTCGAAGATCGCGGGATGGGGTGACGCGTAGACGAAGTAGATGGCGCAAGGTCCTCCTGCGGCACGATGACGGCGACGCGACAAACTCCGGCGGACGACGACACCCTCCTCTTCTCTTCCCTTTTTTTCCTCTTCTTCCCTAGCAGCGCAGCCTCTGGCGTCTCTGTTCTTTTCTTCCGAGCTAGGGCTCCTCCCCTTTTCCCTGGCAGCGGCGCTGTTTTTCTGGTACCGAGAGAAAAGATGAAACCCTACGGTGGTTTATATAGGCGCGACAGGGAGGGACGCGATCGACCAGAGGCCGACTCGGCCCGGGAACGCGTGGGCGGCGGGGCTGGCGCGCTGGCGCGGGTCAGCGCTGGGTCGCGGGGCACGTGGCCCGGGCGTGCGGCGGAAGCGGGCGGTGCAGCGCTGGCTGGGCCGGCTCGGCCTTGCCAGCAGGCGGTGTTGACTTTTTTTCTTTTTCTTTTCTTTTCTTTTTTTCTCTTTTTTTTCTTTTACATAAATAAACATTATATATATTATTTTATTATATTATATATTATTATTATTACTTTTATATTTGTCCCCTAATAATTTTTTTTATTTTCTTTTTCTTCTTTTGCTACACATGTTTGCACATGTATGTTTTATATTTTATTATCTTTCTTTTATTCTATTAATGTTTAATGCATGAATATGTATGCAATGCATGATGCAAAGATTGAGGGTGTTAGAAACCTATTCCCCTTAAAGTGAATTTCGCCCTCGAGATTTGATAGCGTGGATAAAATATGAGGGAATTCTGCCTTCACGTCTTCTTCACGTTCCCACGTAGCTTTGGCTTCCGTATGATGTTTCCATTGCACTTTGCACCAACGGATCCTCTTATTCCTCGTGACCCTTTCCTTCACGTCCAAGATCTTTATAGGTTGTTCGACATAGGACAAATCCTCCTGAAGTTCTTACTCGTCCATCGGCACTTGTTCTTCCGGCACCCTGAGACACTTCTTGAGTTGAGAGACGTGAAACACGTCGTGTACATTGGAGAGATACGCCGACAACTCAAGTCGATATGCTACTTCTCCTCGTTTGTCCAAAATCTTGAATGGTCCGATGTAACGTGGTGCCAGTTTTCCTTTGACGTTAAACTGTTGCTGACCTCGGATAGGTGACACTTTGAGGTATACAAAATCTCCAACTTTGAAAGTCAGACTCCTTCGCCTATTATCTGCATAACCTTTCTGTCGAGACTGGGCAGCCTTTAAGTTTTCCCGTATTATTTGAACTTGTCTTTCAGCATCCTGTAACACATCAGGACCAAATACTTGATTCTCTCCGGTTTCATTCCAAAACAAGGGTGTCGTACACTTCCTTTCGTATAGTGCTTCATAAGGTGACATTTTCAAACTTGCTTGGTAGCTATTGTTGTACGAGAATTCAGCATACGGCAAACTTTTATCCCAACTTTTCCCATGCTTTAAAGCACAAGCTCTTAACATGTCTTCCAAAATTTGGTTGGTCCTCTCGGTTTGTCCATCCGTTTGAGGGTGATATGCCGAACTGAAGTTTAACCTTGTTTCCATTGCTTCATGCAATTTCTGCCAAAATCTGGAGGTAAACTGAGAACCTCTATCTGAGACTATCTTCTTCGGTACTCCGTGTCGACACACAATATGCTCCATGTATATTTCAGCCAACTGTGCAGCTGTATATTTGGTCTTCACAGGGACAAAATGAGCTGACTTGGTCAAGCGATCCACAATTACTCAAATTGAGTCGTAACCGGACTGAGTACATGGTAACCCAACTATGAAGTCCATTTCAATTTCTTCCCACTTCCGTTCCGGGATCTTCAATGGTTGCAATAATCCAGCTGGCCTTTGATGTTCCGCCTTCACTCGTTGGCACACGTCGCACAATGCTACATATTCAGCTATGTCCTTTTTCATGCTAGCCCACCAATAGCATGTCTTTAAGTCCTTGTACATCTTCGTACAACCGGGATGAATTGAGTAAGGTGAGTCATGTGCCTCCTTCGATATTGTTTCCTGAATATGCCTAACATTAGGTACCACAATCCTCTTTCCAAGCCATAAGGTACCCTGTTCGTCCTCATCAAATCTGAATTCTCTTCCTTCTTGGATCTTTTCCTTGATTTCCTATATTTCCTTGTCCTTGGTCTGTCCTTCCCGTATTTCCTGCTCTAATGTTGGGTTGACTTCCATTGTTCCCATCTCATTTATGAATCCAAGGTTCAACCATTCAAACTCCTTGCATAACTCGGATGGTAACTCTCGAACTGTGAGTTGGTGGCTTACTCCTTTTCGGCTCAAAGCATCGGCTACTACATTAGCCTTCCCTGGGTGATAGTTGATTCCCACGTCATAATCCTTGATGAGCTCCAACCATCGGCGTTACCTCAAATTCAGATCCGTTTCAGTAAATATATACTTGATACTCTTGTGATCCGTATAAATCTCACATCGGTGACCAAAAACATAATGTCTCCATATCTTCAAGGCATGCACCACAGCTGCGAGTTCAAGGTCGTGCGTAGGATAATTCAGCTCATGTTTCTTTAGTTGCCTTGATGCATAAGCTACCACTTGGCCTTCTTGCATGAGCACACATCCTAATCCTTGTCTTGATGCATCACAATATATATCAAAACTCTTGCTCACGTCTGGCAATACTAACACCGGCGCAGTTGTCATCCTTTTCTTTAACTCCTCAAAGCTATCCTGACAAGCTTGAGTCCATTGGAAGGCCTTCCCTTTCATAAGTAATTCAGTCATAGGCTTGGTTATTTTGGAGAAATCCTTGATGAATCGGCGATAATATCCCGTCATTCCAAGGAAACTCCGAATTTCCTTGACATTTTGTGGCGGTTCCCACTTAAGCACATCTCTCACTTTCCCTGGGTCAACTGATACTCCTCCTCCAGAAATAATATGGCCTAAGAAAGAAACTTCCCGTAACCAGAATTGACATTTACTGAACTTGGCATACAATTGGTGTTCCCGTAGCTTCTGCAATGTAAGCTTCAAGTGTTCCTCATGTTCTTCCTCGCTTCTCAAGTATATCATAATGTCATCGATGAACACTACGACGAACTTATCCAGATATTCCATGAAGACCTCATTCATGAGATACATAAAGTACGCAAGCGCGTTCGTCAATCCAAATGACATGACGGTGTACTCATAGGACCCATACCGTGTCTGAAATGCTGTCTTGAGTATATCCGATGGTCTAATCTTCATTTGGAAGTATCCTGACCGCAAGTCGATCTTGGAGAAAATACAGACACCCTTCATTTGGTCGAACAAATCCTCTATACGGGGCAGTGAGTACTTGTTCTTAATTGTCACTTCGTTGAGAGACCTATAGTCCACACACATCCTCTGGGTTCCATCCTTCTTATCTACGAAGAGCACTTGTGCTCCCCACGGGGATGAGCTTGGGCGTATAAAACCCTTCTCTAGCTGCTCTTGAATTTGCTTATTGAGCTCTGCTAATTCCTTAGGAGGCATCCTATACGACCTCTTAGCTATAGGTGCAGTTCCGGGTATCAACTCAATAGTGAATTATATGTCACGATCAGGTGGCATACCTGGCAACTCATCTGGAAACACATCTGGGTACTCGAGGACGATCGGAATGCTTTCCAATGTCACACGTTCCACGTGATTCAGCATCGCTTTCTCTCTTGCAGGTTGGGCTGCCTCAACTTCGATGCGTGTACCGTGTTCACTTGTCAACTGCACAATCCTCTCGGCACATTGAATGACTCCATTATACTTTCTCAGCCAATCCATTCCAAGTATTATGTCTATTCCTTGGGAGTCCAAGACTATGAGGTTTGTGAGAAAGTCTACCCCCCTTATTTTAATGCTTACTTTCGGACATACTATATTTGTCCTCATCTCTCCACCAGGAGAACTTACTAGTATAGTTTGCTTCATATGAGATATAGGCAAGTTGTACTTGGCAACATACTTTGACGAGATGAATGAATGAGATGCTCCCAAATCAAATAAAACAGTCGCGGGGTTGGAGTTGGCGAGGAACATACCAATCACGACGTCATCAGCTTGCTGGGCTTCCTCAGTGGAGACATGATTCACATTGCCACGAGCAAAATTCTGTTGTCCACGGTTGCCTTGTGGTGCTCCTCCATTTGGTTGCGGGTAATTTGGCCTCGGTGCATTGTTCACCGGTCCATAGTTTCTTCTGGGGCATTGACTTGCAAAGTGCCCGGCCTCTCCACACATATAGCATGTCTTACCGCCCGTAGCATTAGGGAAGCTTGGGCGCAGCTGGTTTTGAGCATTTGCCGCCATGTTAGGACGCGGCGCAGGTGGCACAGGATAGTGGGGCGCTTGCATGGCGGGGCGTTGCTGCGGTGGCTGATTTGGGCGCGGTGGATAAGCAACGCGGTATGCAAGAGCAGATGGATTGTAGTATGGTGCAGTTGGTGGTGCATAGCGGGGATGAACATTGCTTTTTGCTGCGGTCCATGATGTGGCATCTTCCTCTTGTTGCCCTGCTCCATCTCACAAATCTTGTTCTCAACCACAATAGCCTTGTCAGCCAGCTTCTGGAAGTTTGGATAGTCAGTATTGAGCAACTGGACTTGAATGTCATTGTTGAGATCCCTCATAAACAGATATTGCTTCCTACTATCAGTGTTGATGTCTTCTGGAGCATAATAGTTGAGTGAACTTATTGAGATACTCACTCACGCTCATCCTTCCTTGCCTGAGGTTTTCAAAATCTTGTCTTCTCAGTATCATAACTCCTTCAGGTACATAGTGGGAACGGAAACTCTGCTTAAACTCAGCCCAAGTGATTGCCTCCTGATTATCATGAGCGTTGCAAAGAGCTTCCCACCAGTCAACAGCTGCTCCAACTAGTTGATGTGATGCAAAGAGAACCTTCTATCTATCAGCGCACTGGACAATAGCAAGTTTCTTCTCAACGGACTTCAGCCAATCATCAGCTTCCATTGGGTTTGTGGCTTGTGCAAATGTAGGTGGCCTGGTCCTCATGAACTCTCCCAAACGGTTGTGGTGTGGCGGGGGTGGTGGCGGTGGTGGTATATGAGGCTGATTATTGTTGCCAGCTTACAGTTGTCCCTTTGTCTGTATCATGGTCTGCATGAGCTGATTTTACATAGCTAACAGTTGTTCAATATTGATAGCTCCATGAGCATGTCCCTGGTTTTCTGAGGTACTTCATTGTGCTCCTCCTCATCGTTGGCATCCCTCTGGTTGCGAGTTCTCACCATCTGTTGGCGAAAGAAAGGTGGAGACATAAGAATTTAGAATTTGGAAAGAAACGCCCCAACTATATGCATCAAGGTTTGGGACACTAAACAATCCTTTATTAATATAGACCTATATGAGGATGGGGACAAGTGCCGAAGCATCCCACAACTCTCTACTAAGCACACAAGCACTCAAGCAAGCACCAATCAAAATTCAGCACACCACACTATTTAAAACTAGTACAATTCTAAGCGTTCTTATTACAAAATACTCATAGGGGACTTAATTTCCTAATTGTGAGGCGGTGAGGGCGTCTTTGGCTGCGCGGATGTGATGGGGTTGCGCCATGGTGATGTAGGTAACCAGATTCTCTTGGGTGACCACAGTTCTCCTCTTGCTTCACATTCCTTCATCTCCAAGTTGGCTTCTAAACGAGCTAGCTCCTTGGAAGGTAGTGGATCTCCCCTTGTGCGGTTGCATAGCGATTGCTCATGTCCAATAATGTCTTTTGAGACCTATCCATTGCTGTAAGATTGTCTGAAGCTTCTTGTGGTCCAATTATCCTCCCTGTACTACTCTCCCGCTGAAGGTGCAACTCAAAAGTGGTGTTCTCAAGCTCAAAGCGGCGACTATGGCACACACTTGTGAGTGCCACCCATGCGGCATCATCTGATGAGGACATCAACACCCTCGATACATCCACACCAACTCAGCTACCGGTTTCTGGTCCGATCACTCGCGCTCGTGCACGTCAACTAAACTATGAGGTGAACTCGTTCTTGGCCTTATGTCCATCTTATCTAGACCGTGGAACTACGTGCTTTCTTGTTTTGCTTAGGAACAATGGAGAGGAGCCAATGGGAAGGGAATTCGCGCGGACGGGATTTGGACAGCGGAACAGCACCAAATTGTGACGGCCACCACGATTTCATACGAACTCCGATCTGGGCGTTCAAGTACTTCCTGGAAAGATTATCAAGTCTACTTTCAAACGGATCTGGCCTCATGTCCATATCTATTCGGAGTCGGCCGCAATAGTTATTTTAATACTAAGACCTTTTTCTGTCCAGGGTGCTGCATCACCAAAATTGGGCCCACGGCCCATGTATCGTTTGGAGTCCATTAGGGACTCGTGATTAGGGTTTCTCACGACCCTAGGGAGGTAATAAATAGTAGCAGCCGCCCTCATTAGTTGGTGGGTTTTTGTTTATTCGTAAGGTAGCTTCTGCTGCTTCCTTGTACACGCGCGTGTCGACTAGATCGCCCGTCTACTTGTATCCAGAACCCCACTTTAGACTGATTCAACAGATAAGTGCTTGTTCTTCTTGTTCTTGCGTGTTCTTCGATTGCTTGCAGGAACAAAGGCCCTCGTGGTCAGGTTGATTGTGCGCCAGCAAGATCAATACAACTTCAGAGTCGGTGTACCGATCGCTAAGGCGCATCGTCTTGGGGATGGTGTAGTCGGATTGCCAACGTCTTCTCCTCCACAAATCGAACCCTCCTATTCTCATCGAAAGATCGGGAACCAAGATCCTATCAAGTGGTAATCAGAGCAAGGTTAATCGGTGAGAGTGCTACCATTACTTTTCTTTCCGCTGTTATCATCCTATAGTGCAGAAAAAGCCCAAAAAAAATACCAGATCTATTTTTTTCCATTATTCCTAGACCATTGTGCCTTTTACTTTCTCCACTTAGTCAAGACTTGTTGAGTTCATGGTTGCTTCGACGAGTCAAGTTGCTGGTCTTTAGTTTTGCACCACTAGAGTTTCGAGTTCGTGTCACATTCGGTCACCTAGTTCGAGTCAGATTCGTAGTTCGAGTTTGAGTCGGATTACTAGTTTGAGTTTGAATCAGATTGCTACTTCGAGTTTGAGTCGGATTACTAGTTCGAGTTTGAGTTGGATTACAAGTTCAAATCATATTTCTACTTTGAGTTTGAGTCGGATTGCTAGTTTGAGTTTGAGTCAGATTACGAGTTCAAATCAGATTGCTACTTCGAGTTTGAGTCGGATTGCTAGTTCGAGTTTGAGTCTGATTACTAGTTCGAGTTCGAATCAGATTGCTACTTCGAGTTTGAGTCAGATTAGTAATTTGAGTTTGACAACAAGAAAAAGGCAAGTGCAAAATCAAAAGCCGCACAAAAGCCACAAGCAATTAGAGAAGAAAAAAAAGGCAAGTGCAAGATCAAAAGCCGCATGTGCAAATTTTGTTCTAGGGTCTCCTGATTCCATCTAGAGAGAGTTTGGGTGACCACCCCAACAAAAAAAAACGAAAAAAAGAAAGAAAAAAATCAGATTGTTGTTTGGGGTGTTTTTGGTGATGACATTGGTGTCTCGGCTCGCGTCTCTAGTACGGTCTAGACTAAGATCAGCACAGTACCGCCGTAGAATATTTATTCAGCTTGTTGTGATTAACGTGGTGAAAGTTTGCTCCTTGTGCTAGTTCAGCCACCTAAAACCATAGATTGACACCTGCGCTTGAAGTTGTTCATTACTTGTTGGTTGCCATCACCTTCTTGCTGAGCTTTGTAAGAACAGGTAAGAGCTTGATTGAATAGGTTGAGAGTTAGCGAGTTATCTCCACCAGCACCTTTGTAGCTCGGGATAACGTTACCCTTTCATATTGTATTTTTTTTCTACTAACCATGGCAGGAGGAGCAAATACAAATGAAGACGTGTATTCACCTCGCACACGGGGAATTATACAACACTTCGAACGCCAAGTGCGGCTACACACAGAAGCGCTTGATGAGGATTTCCGAGTTACCAGTGACCGCCTTGGTCAATTGGAAAATATGCAGATCGACACCAACACCAAAATCAGCACGTTGGAGAGTTCCATTCAAACATTGAACACCTCTATTGGAGCCATCCTGCAGCGCCTTGAGGAGAGGGATCGTGGACACACCGCAGATGGACAGGTGAGCAATGCTCCTAGTATTGTACGTGACAATGAAGATGACTATTCTGCAGATACGGAGATTGGGGAAGATGAGGAAGCTAGGCCACGGCGCCGGCTACAACGCAACCGTCAAGGCATAGGTGGACATCGTCGGCGTGAGGTACGCAATCATGAAGATACTTTTAACAAGATCAAATTTAAGATACCTCATTTTGATGGTAAATATGACCCTGATGCATATATTACTTGGGAGATTTCTGTTGATAAAAAATTTGCATGTCATGAGTTTCCTGAAAACGCAAGAGTTAGAGCAGCCACTAGTGAGTTTACTGATTTTGCTTCTGTTTGGTGGATAGAACATGGCAAGAAAAATCCTAATAACATACCACAAACTTGGGATGCTTTGAAACGGCTCATGCGGGCTAGATTTGTTCCTTCTTACTATGCACGTGATCTGTTAAATAAGTTACAACAATTGAGACAGGGAGCTAAAAGTGTAGAAGAGTATTTTCAGGAATTACAAATGGGTATGTTGTGTTGTAATTTAGACGAGGATGAGGAACCAGCTATGGCTAGATTTTTGGGTGGTTTAAACCGTGAAATTCAGGACATACTTGCTTATAAAGATTACAATAATGTTACCCGTTTGTTTCATCTTGCTTGTAAAGCTGAAAGGGAAGTGCAGGGACGACGAACTAGCTCTAGAACAAATATTTCTGCAGGAAAGACTAGCTCATGGCAACCACGCACGACTACTCCTTCGACTGGGCGTGCTTCTCCGCCATCTTCTTCACAAAGTCGGGCAGCACCTTCTTCTTCCAGCAACAAGCCACGTGCTTCTTCCACTAGCTCAGCAGTAAAGACCACCCAAAAGCCCACCAAGAGTGCTTCTTCCGTAGCATCTACCGGACAATCTAGAGACGTTCAATGTCACAAGTGCAAGGGTTTTGGCCATGTGCAGCGTGACTGCCCAAGCAAACGTGTTCTAATTGTTAAAGATGACGGTGAGTACTCATCTGCTAGCGATTTTGATGATGATACATGTGTTTTGCTTGCAGCTGACTATGCAGGTAGCGATGAACATCAAGAAGAGCATATTGGTGCAGAAGATGCAGCGCGCTATGATAGTCTCATTGTGCAGCGTGTGCTTAGTGCACAAATGGAGAAAGCGGAACAAAATCAAAGGCACACATTATTCCAAACAAAGTGTGTCGTCAAAGAGCGATCTTGCCGCATGATCATTGATGGAGGTAGCTGCAACAACTTGGCCAGCAGTGACATGGTGACCAAGCTGGCACTAAGCACCAAACCGCACCCACATCCCTATTACATTCAATGGTTAAACAACAGCGGTAAGGCAAAGGTAACTAGACTTGTGCGAATCAATTTTACTATTGGATCATATAAGGATGTCGTTGAATGTGATGTTGTGCCTATGCAAGCTTGTAATATTCTGCTAGGAAGACCTTGGCAATTTGATAGAGATTCTATGCATCATGGTAGATCAAATCAGTATTCTTTTCTTTACCACGATAAAAAAATTGTGTTGCATCCTATGTCTCCTGAAGCTATTGTGCAAGATGATGTTGCTAGAGCTAGGAAAACTAAATATCAGGACCATGCTAACATTGAGAACAATAACAACGCCAAATCTGTGTTTGATAAGAAAAATGAGATATCTCTGAAGGGAAAATGCTTGTTTGCTACGAAATCTGATATTAATGAACTGATTGCTTCCACCTCTGTTGCCTATGCCTTGGTATGCAAAGATGCTTTGATTTCCCTTTACGATGTGCAACATTCTTTGCCTCCTGCTGTTGCTAACATTTTGCAGGAATATTCTGATGTGTTTCCAAGTGAAATACCACGAGGACTACCACCACTTCGAGGGATTGAGCACCAGATTGACCTCATTCCCGGTGCTTCATTGCCCAACCGTGCACCATATAGGACAAATCCAAAAGAAACAAAGGAGATTCAGCGCCAAGTACAAGAACTACTTGACAAAGGTTATGTACGTGAGTCTCTTAGTCCTTGTGCTGTTCCAGTTATTCTAGTACCTAAAAAGGATGGATCATGGCGTATGTGTGTGGATTGTAGAGCAATCAACAATATAACCATTCGATATCGCCATCCTATTCCACGCTTAGATGATATGCTTGATGAATTGAGTGGTGTTGTTGTGTTCTCAAAAGTTGATTTGCGTAGTGGTTATCACCAAATTTGCATGAAACTAGGAGATGAATGGAAAACTGCTTTCAAAACTAAGTTCGGTTTATATGAGTGGTTAGTCATGCCTTTTGGGTTAACTAATGCACCTAGCACCTTCATGAGATTAATGAACGAGGTTTTGCGTGCATTCATTGGAAAATTTGTTGTTGTGTATTTTGATGATATATTGATTTATAGCAAATCCATGGATGAACATCTTGATCACTTACGTGCTGTTTTTAATGCTTTGCGTGAGGCACGATTATTTGGTAATCTTGAGAAGTGCACCTTTTGCACGGATCGAGTCTCTTTCCTTGGCTATGTTGTTACTCCACAGGGAATTGAAGTTGATCAAGCCAAGGTAGAGGCTATTCAGGGGTGGCCTGTACCAAAGACCATCACACAGGTGCGGAGCTTTCTAGGGCTGGCTGGGTTCTATCGTCGCTTTGTGAAGGATTTCAGCACCATTGCTTCTCCATTGAATGACCTTACGAAGAAGGGGGTGCCTTTTTCTTGGGGCACCACACAAGATAACGCCTTTACCATACTGAAAGATAAGTTGACGCATGCACCTCTTCTCCAACTTCCTGATTTTTCTAAGACTTTTGAGCTTGAATGTGATGCTAGTGGGATTGGATTGGGTGGTGTTTTGTTACAAGAAGGAAAACATGTTGCATATTTTGGTGAGAAAATGAGTGGGTCTGTTCTAAATTATTCTACCTATGATAAGGAATTATATGCTCTTGTACGAACTTTAGAAACATGGCAGCATTATTTGTGGCCCAAAGAATTTGTTATCCATTCTGATCATGAATCACTAAAGCATATTAGGAGTCAAGGGAAACTAAACCGTAGGCATGCTAAGTGGATGGAATTTATTGAATCTTTTCCTTATGTCATTAAACACAAAAAGGGAAAGGATAATGTTATTGCTGATGCTTTATCTAGACGTTATACTCTTCTATCTCAACTTGACTTTAAATTTTTTGGATTAGAAACGATTAAAGATCAATATGAACATGATGCTGATTTCAAAGATGTATTGCTGAAATGTAAAGACGGAAAAATATTGAATAAATTTGTCCTCAATGATGGCTATGTGTTTAGAGCTAACAAGTTATGCATTCCAGCTAGCTCCGTTCGTTTGTTGTTGTTACAGGAAGCGCATGGAGGCGGGCTGATGGGGCACTTTGGAGTGAAAAAGACGGAGGACATACTTGCTGGTCATTTCTTTTGGCCAAGGATGAGGCGAGACGTGGAGCGCTTTGTTGCTCGCTGCACGACATGTCAAAAAGCTAAGTCACGACTTAATCCACATGATTTGAAGCCATATTTGGGAGAAGAAGATGAACTTGAGTCGCGGACGACTCAAATGCAAGAAGGGGAGGATGATGAGGACATCAACACCCTCGATACATCCACACCAACTCAGCTACCGATTTCTGGTCTGATCACTCGCGCTCGTGCACGTCAACTAAACTATGAGGTGAACTCGTTCTTGGCCTTATGTCCATCTTATCTAGACCGTGGAACTACGTGCTTTCTTGTTTTGCTTAGGAACAATGGAGAGGAGCCAATGGGAAGGGAATTCACGCGGACGGGATTTGGACAGCAGAACAACACCAACTTGTGACGGCCACCACGATTTCATACGGACTCCGATCTGGGCGTTCAAGTACTTCTTGGAAAGATTATCAAGTCTACTTTCAAATGGATCTGGCCTCATGTCCATATCTATTCGGAGTCGGCCGCAATAGTTATTTAAATACCAAGACCTTTTTCTATCTAGGGTGCTGCATCACCAAAATTGGGCCCATGGCCCATGTATCGTTTGGAGTCCATTAGGGACTCGTGATTAGGGTTTCTCACGACCCTAGGGAGGTAATAAATAGTAGGATCCGCCCTCATTAGTTGGTGGGTTTTTGTTTATTCGTAAGTTAGCTTCTACTGCTTCCTTGTACACGCGCGTGTCGACTAGATCGCCCGTCTACTTGTATCCAGAACCCCACTTTAGATTGATTCAACAGATAAGTGCTTGTTCTTCTTGTTCTAGCATGTTCTTTGATTGCTTGCAGGAACAAAGGCCCTCGTGGTCAGGTTGATTGTGTGCCAGCAAGATCAATACAACTTCGGAGTCGGTGTACCGATCGCTAAGGCGCATCATCTTGGGGACGGTGTAGTCGGATCGCCAACGTCTTCTCCTCCACAAATCGAACCCTCCTATTCTCATCGAAAGATTGGGAACCAAGATCCTATCATCATCCATAGCATCCTTCTGAGTAGACCTCCAGGTGGGAGCATAATGCCGTGAGACCACTTTGTTGAGGTAGAAGATGAGAACCTCAGCATGCCATTGTCGCGTCCGGGACGAGAGACCCTCTTCACGAAGTAGTTAGCACACATGCAACAGGGATAAAGGAATTCCGTCAGTTCCCGCGATGCATGTCCTCCATCGGTTCCGGTGGTCCAAATATCCTCAACTTGGGGAAACTGGGCTGTTGTGTCCATTCTCATTTGCACCGGGTTGTGATCCCCCTCCATTTTCACCTCCATTGTCCTCCTCATCTGAAGCTGGCACGTAGTACTCCTCATTAGGATCCTCATCCATGTTCTCCTCAAATGGCTCATACTCCTCCGGATCCTCCTCCATAGTGCTCGACTGGTTAGCTTCCTCCTCCTCGGGCTGGATGTTCCCCTCCTCTTGCTTCTGCTCGTCAAGCTCAATGGGGTTAAGTCCACTTCCAAGGGGTGGCGGACAGGTGCTCTTGCGGGCTGCACTCCTAGTGATCGGCATCTATAGAAAACGAGAATACATTAGAGGAAAGAATAATGGAATATAAATCTGAAAATTGCAGCAGCTAAAATAACGGAAAAAGAGCGGTGCAGCTGTCCCAAAAGAACGAAAAAGAGAGGGAGAAAATGCAGAAGCCAACACAATAATTT
Organism: Tuctoria greenei; assembly: GCA_036927565.1. NCBI lineage: Eukaryota > Viridiplantae > Streptophyta > Magnoliopsida > Poales > Poaceae > Tuctoria > Tuctoria greenei. Next base: position 98,509,831 of record JAYESD010000012.1, on the reverse strand, counting down.
TACCCACACATAGCAACGGCAAAACACACACTTTACGCAAAAATTCAAGTGGCAAAAACAGCATTGTCTTATGTTGTTCGCTGCTGTAAATTGCATTAGAAACATAGCGGCAATCGATACTTTTTGCAGCTGAAAATAAAGTAATAACAACAGCAGCAGAATTTTTCGAAAATAGCAGATTAGAAGAGTGTTCCTAAGTGCTCTAGAGTGTCCATTCTACCTAGGCTTGCGTCCTACGGTCAACGTGGCTCTGATACCAATTTTTGACACCCGGTTCCGAATATGAACCAAGCGTGATGTATATGTGTGCCCAGGAAGTTCATCACACATATACGGTTGCATCACAAACGATATGCAGAATTTAACTACGTCTCAATTATTAAATAAGTACTTTATTACAATAATCCGATAATTCACAAATGACAAAACTCTAATTAATGCAGCAGAAAATAAACTAAGTAGCATGACTCCATTCCACAGGCAATTGACGGCGGTACGCAACCTAGTACTCCGCATGATCCTTAGGGTACTCCCAATTATCTCCAGTAGCTGTTTGGGGGGGGGGGGGATTGCAAGGGTGAGTACGTGTCGTACTCAGCAAGTGTAGAAATAGATGACATGTGGCTAAACAAATGATTGGAATAAAATGGCTAATTGCAGAAAAGTACATTTCATAAACATGTAAAAGCAGCCTATCATGTCTATGTGAGTTTATTTCCCTTCATGACCCAAGTAATTATCATACCATAAATCCAACAATTCTTATTTACCATCGCAATCCATTAATACCAGCCAACCGTTAATTTAATACCATATGCCAATTCTTTATACTCTCATGTATCGACTATACTCAAGTGACAAACCAAAACCATACCAACCATCCCAAAATTCCAAGTCCAATTCTAATCATGGAAGTTGTCCAGGTGCTCTTAACCGGGAGCACGGCTATCATGATAGTTTTTAACACTCTGCAGAGGTTGTACCACTTTACCCACATGTTCGTGATTTCATCACCTTTCGATGACTAAGAACCTCTATGTTGCCCTGTCACACTTCCGTTGGTGTGCGGCCAAGAGATCACAAAATAGCCTTTCAAAAGAGACTACTAGTATGTACGGGCCCACTAAGGTTTCACCGGCAGGCTTGAATCTCCATTCTCCAACCCACGGGCCCCCTCGTGTGCCATGCGAATCTCAGGGTAGCCCTCCTCGACTCCCATTCCCTGCGCCATGCAATGGTCTATACAATACTAGTAGCGCCCCTAATTATTCAGCTACGCCGCACCCATACTTGGCCTTGTGGTGGCACTATTGTCCTGACATATTCTCGCATGAACCGGTCCTTAGATCTAAGGCAAGCAAAACCACCGTATCATCCAACCCATTCCACAAAACCATGCTTGCTTAGATCTCCTAAATTCCATGTTGCTAAATTAATCATCATCTTATTACCATCCCAAGTTCTCATATTTAAAATTGTCAACCACATTATTTAAGTTACCCATAACCCCTGTAGCGGTGCAGTGCAAAAAGAAAAATACCCATACCCGACTCATCATGTATATCACATCGACAAGGGGTGGCAAACAATGCTAGTAAACTCCTACGTATGGGTTTCCCATCATATTGACACGAGCATGCAAGTTCGCAAACAAAAAATTTAATAAAACGGGATCAATATGATCAAGGACACTTGCCTTGCTTCAACGGATGGGGTTGCTCAAGCGCTTCAAAGTCTTCGTTTTGGAAATCCTCGTATGCGGCCTCTTGAGCACGTCCCTCTACGCGTGGTTACACATACAAGAAAATACATACAACTCAATATGATGCACACAATTTAATCAACATGCAATGAAATGCATGCATGCAATGTTCAATAATTAATTAACTACGATTGTTTATTAATTAGATGCAACTAGTTCATACGTGTTCATATGAGTTTACGGGGGTTTTAGCGGGGATTAATGTTGCTAAAAATAAAAAGATGGTGCGACTACGATCAAACTACGTCTATTAGATTCAATACGTTTGCTAAAATTTGCATTGGAAAATGTATCCTACCATAGATGCGGTGGCTTCGAAGATCGCGGGATGGGGACGACGCGTAGATGAAGTAGATGGCGCAAGGTACTCCGGCGGCATGATGACGACAATGCGACGAACTCCGGCGGACGACGGCACCCTCCTCTTCTCTTCCTTTTTTTTCCTCTTCTTCCCTGGCGGCGCAGCCTCTGGCGTCTCTGTTCTTTTCTTCTGAGCTAGGGCTCCTCCCCTTTTCCCTGGCGGCGGTGCTGTTTTTCTGGTACCGAGAGAAAAGACTAAACCCTACGGTGGTTTATATAGGCGCGGCAGGGAGGGACGCGATCGACTAGAGGCCGACTCGGCCTGGGAACGCGCGGGTGATAGGGTTGGCGCGCTGGCGCGGGTCAGCACTGGGTCGCAGGGCACGTGGCCCGGGCGTGCAGCGGGAGCGGGCGGTGCAGTGCTGGCTGGGCCGGCTCGGCCTGGCTAGTGGGCGGTGTTGACTTTTTTTCTTTTTTTTTTTATTTTCTTTTTTTCTTTTACATATATAAACATTCTATATTATTTTATTTTATATATATATATTATTATTAATTTTATATTTGTCCCCTAATACATGTTTTATATTTTTATTTTCTTTTTCTTCTTTTGCTACACATGTTTGCACATGTATGTTTTATATTTTATTATCTTCCTTTTATTCTATTAATGTTTAATGCATGAATATGTATGCAATGCATGATGCAAAGATTGAGGGTGTTACATTAAGTTTATGAGAATGTAAAGCATTGTTCAATATAGAAATCTCATTCATAGCATCGTGTAGTTTCTTCTCAGGATCATCACAAGTAGAACAATGCAAATCAATTATAGAACAGCTAGCATCTTTCAAGTTTTTATCATTAAGTGCAGCAAGCTCTCTGTTCTTTTCAATCTCTAACTCAAGTTTATCAAGTGTGGAGGTGTGTGCACTTCTTAGAGAGGACAATGTTCATATATTAAATCACATGAGGAACAAAAATCATTACAAGAAATCAAAGATTTCAAACGATTAATTTCAGATTCTAGTGACTCAATTTTAACAGCATTGTCCCTAAGATATTTGTCCTTTTTCTTAACTATAACAGTGGCACGAGAAATAGCATCACACATTTCTTTGCAAGTAGGACATACCTCTTCATTGTCATTGTTGTGTTCTGCCTCTTCCATACTTGATCTTGACTTGCCCGCCATGAAGCACAAGTTTGCCAATTCATCTTCATCTTCGTCACTTCCGATGTCCACATCGCTCGAGCCATGTTCTTGAAGGGCGGAGATAAAGCGATTCACCAATTGGCGTCTTGTAAAACCCTTCTTTTTCTTGTTGTTGTTTACAGAGGAGTGCTTTGTCCTTGTTTGCTTTTCATCATGGGTAGTACCTAAAAGGTTAGGCAGTCCGTGTGAAAATGTCCTGTCTTACCACATTTGAAGCATCGTTGAGGTCCGACACTCCCTCTCTTTCTAGTTCTCACATTTTGCAATGCTTTTGAGAACCGAGTAGAGATGAGTGCAAGTTCTTCCTCTAGAAACTCTTCAATCTGTTCAAGGGTTAGAGAGGACGACAAAGCAAGTGTTCCACAAGATGAAGATTGGCTGGAGCTAGGCATGTCACATTGAGAAACAAATGCAAGAGACTTGCTGGGGTTCTTACGTGAGATTATGTCAATTTCACGAGTTTTCAATTTAGGATATAGAACATCTAAAGTAAATGTACTCATGATAGTAGATTCACGAAAAGATGTGACTTTCATCTCCCAAATTGACATGTCTAATGCACTTAGTAATTGCCTAGCATTCTCAGCATCAGAAAAATTAACATTGACGCTACGCAAGTTGCTGAGAATTTTATTAAAGCGAGCAAAGAGGTCGTTGATGGACTCACCTGGTTGCATCTCAAAGCGCATGTACTCCTTTTTGAACATATCTTGCCTTACCTCCTTGATCGTGTTGGATCCTTCATGGTAATCACATAGAGCTTTCCAAACATCGTACGCAGATTGGAGGTGTGCAACTCGATCAAAGTCACTTTGAGTCAATCCTTGTATGATCAAGTTCTGAGCCTTGTTGTTTTTGTCGACATCTCTCATGTTCGTAGCCGTGACTTGATCGTTTGGCGACACGTCATAACACTTGTACGCCTTTTCCCATATAGAGAAGCCTTGCACCTTGATAAAAGCTTCCATACGTGCCTTCCAAACCTGAAAATCAATACCACTAAACACATATGGTTTGGCGGAGTATTTCTCCATGATGATTATTCAAAACATGTGCAAATCTCAAAGATTAGAGCACCGTAGCTTTGATACCAATTGTAGGATCGAAGAGCACATGAAAAGCTACCAAAGGGGGGTGAATGGTAGATTACAACTTTTTTAGTGGAAGCAACAAAAACCCCTCGGCAAAAAATTGATCTGTTAAAGAAATCGTGTGTGCAACCAATCTAAACGTGATCAATTGAGATAAAACCATTGTATATTGTGGAGAATCAATTCATGAAGACTTCACAACAAGAATCACGAGAATCCGTCGAGAAAAACTCAAGTTATGATTGAAAGATTGAACAAAAGTTAATCTGTTCCACCCGAGAAAAAATAGATCTATAACACTTCAAAGAAACTCGTGTAGATCAGAAACCACAGATCCAATGACCGTGAAATTTTCACAGATGATATATAATCAAGTTGTGAAGACAACCCAAAAAGAATCACGTCAATTGGATCTGTAAAACTCGAGTTATGATAAAACCACCAAAGCAAGGTAGTGCTGTACAGAAACTTGACAAGAAAAACTTGTCTGAAACAAGTCGGACGAACAAGGTACAAAAGTTCCTTTAAACTATGATCTTTATTGAATAGAAGACAAGAGGAACAGCCCAAAATCCATGTATCACGAGTTCTGGCCTCCCTTGCTTATATAACCAGCCATGAGGCCAACCCAAACCAAATTAGGACTCGTATCATGCTCAGTTTCCACCGAAACTTTCCATAACTGCTTAAGACTCTTCTATACGTAGATAGAAGCAATCTTAAAACTTCCAAACACTTTAGGAACGTATCCCACATTCCTAAAAACAACTCAACTTTGTGACCCACATGAAAACCTATCATAACCTGCTCAATTCTTTCCATATTTGAGTCAAACACGACTCAGCCGCAGTCTGAGTCCATAACCTAGTCGGTTGGACCTTTCCGACCAATTCTTTACGTTCACTTCTCTTCATCATGCATTGGAACCATATTGCCACGTCCATGCACTACTTTCACACATGCAAACATCTTCCAACAATGTCCACAATACCTTCATATGCATTGTTATCGATTCAAAGATGTTGCGCAACCCCCCGATCAACTCAACCACAATTCCCCCTGAACTTGGTTGTTGAACCTCATCTTCTCCCTAAGACTTGTTCAATGGATCTCGTCTCCAGCCATGTCTTGAACTCAAGCAACACCTTCACATGAATAAACAACCGATACTTCCGAGTACAAATCCTCAACTTGAATCACGTTAGTTCCGAAACCACAACACCTTACGTGAGCACCTCACATAAGTATGTTGCAAACCATAGAAAAAACATTAACCACCACCATCAGCCAAAACGCATCAAAAACTTAGTAAAAGAATACTAAGAAAACTTTCCATAAGTGTAAAAGCAAGTTCAAAACATTGCTAGTTAAAAGCAGAACCATTGCAGTCTAGCATCGAACCTTGCCAAAGCCAACCGAACCTTGAACCGGAGCTTACCAAAGCTAGCAGGACCTAACGTTGGAGCTAACCAAAGCTAGTCAGACTTAGCGCTGGAGCTTATCAAAGCTAGTCAGACCTAGCGCCAGAGCTAACCAAGGCTAGTCAAACCTAGCGCCGGAGCTAGCAAGAAAATGTCGGACCGAGACAAAGAAGTCGAACCTAGCCAAAGCAAGTCGGACCTTGCCGGAGCTACCCAAAACATGTCGTACCTATCGTCGGACCTTGCAGGAGCTCGGACCTAGAATCGGACCTTATTAAAAGGGTGTTTTGGTAGTATTCAGAAGTTTTATCCTCATAGCCAATGTATTCAGCACATATAGGTCTCATATTGTATCAAATATGGGCCGAATGTTAACCACGTTCAAGAGGTCGAAATCACACCTCCAAAGGTGGACCCGCTCATTGCATTCATAAGAAATTTGCTCTATGGGGAGAACCCATCTTTTCGTCCACGTTGACACCCCAAGAAGACGGAGAAGTCCGGGCCTCCCCAAAGGCCTAAGTCCACCAAGCCGCCAAAGAAGGAATGGTGGAAGAAGCAAGACAAGCCGTTCAAGCCCATCCCTCCAGGCCCGGATGTCAAGAAATGAAGAAGGAGGAATGTCCATCTCAGTGGAAGATGGTGAGACCTAGCCAATAGGTTAAATTGGTAGTTATCCTTTTCTTTGTTATTGTTTTCTCTTCATTTTGTTTGCCCCATTTGATTTTATTTTTCCCCACAGCATATTTGGTTTTCCTTAGCAAGTTGAGAATCTTATATTCTCAACTATCATTTTTATTTCTTTATTTTCCACAAGAAAATTGTTAGGTTTTGAAAAAAGAGTTTTATTCGGAAAGCAATTTTTCTGAGTTGCAAAAGTGGTAATTTACCAACGTGCTAATTCCATAGCCATTGGGGAGCCACCTGCCAAAAGGGAGAACAGGGGGGCCCACTGGTCAGTGTGGTCGATCCTCGTGTTCGGCCGACTAGGGGAAAGAGCCATTTTAGCTCTCTCTCCTCCAACGGCTACATTTGGTTCTGTAGTGATAGTTGGGGAGTGCAACTATAAATTGTGGCTGTGAGGAGCATTCCTCCTCACACTTTACCTTATTTCATACCTCCCCAAAGTCACTCTTGCTCACATTGTTTTTCTTGCTCTTCATTGAAGTACTATTGCTCAAAATCCAACTCCAAAACATTTGCGTTTGCTTGCATTTGCAATTTGATCTCAAGTTCTTTAAGGGAAAATTCGTCGGGGGTTCTGCTTTTGCTAACATCACCTCTTACGAGTTTTTTCCTTGTTGTGTTCTTGTTTGTTGTGGCCATGAAAGGAATAAAGAGGTTGTTTGGAAAGAGGAAGGAGGCTACAAGCTCAAGCCATGGTGGAGACTCAAGTGCACGCCCCTCTTACGTTGCTACACCAAGTTCACAGAGGAGGAGTGTAGGTGAAGACACTCCCATGGGTGAGAGAAGCAACCCTCATCAACTTCTGCATGACGACGACCTCGACATACAAAGTAAAGTTGAATATCAAGCACACAAGCTCCTCCAAGATCGTGAGTTTTCTCATACGAAAGCTTATGATCCAGATTTGGTCTCCAAAATAGGTATGGATTCCGAATTCTTTTCCATTTGGCGTGCATTTGGATAGGAAAACTTTGCTCACATAGGGGAGAGAGGTTCACGCCTTCTCTCCATACAATTCCTTTGCACACTCAAAATAGGATTTGATGGTATTACTTTTAGATTATTTTAAAAAGAATACAACATCCTATGGAAAGCATTAAGTGAAATCCTAGGCTTCCATAGACGTTGTTTGCTATATTTAGACGCTTTGCCTGAGTTTAACAAACATAGTTTTTGGAAAGATTTAACTATTGAGGTCAGATGTAGTGCACCTAGGAATAGGCACTTACACAACCCTACTTTACGCTTCATGCATAGATGGGTGGCTATGACTATGTTCCCTAGAGGAGACGTAGGGGTAGTGCGTGATGATGGGCTGAAAATTTTATCTGGCATGATTAAAAAGATAAAAGTTGCTCCAATTATTGCTATGATGACGCAATGGTTAGATTACATTCCAAGAACAGGGCCAATTGAATGCACTTCATTGATTACCCATATTGCTACTAAGGTAGGAGCACTAGAATATTCTTCATTTGAATATATTGAAAATGAAAGAGAATTGATTAATGAAGATTATTTAATGCAAGGACATACCCTTAAACATGATCAAGATGGATTTTTGTTATTTTATTATCCTGGCTTTGTCAATGAAATTCGGTTACGTAACCCGTATTATCATTTGTACAAATGTCGGAGGCTAACCATTGACCTTCATCCCATTGAGGAAGCCCGAAGAAGTAATGTCTCTGGCAGGGTAACTAGAAGCTGTACCAGGAGAGCGGACATGCCTCCAATGACCTCCACGGTCCATGAGTATGAAGGGGAAGAGAACCCAATGGATGATGCACCCAGATGGACTCAACCTCCATCGTATGAGACCGAAGGTCCATCTTGGCATAGATGGTCAGGTGCCACATGGGAGACAACCCTATCCACCTCAAGCTCTAGCAGCTTACTATTGACGGCTGTTATATACCAATTTCACCCGTCATTATAACTCAATTATGTGAAGGAAATATCATTTCTTGCACACATCACCTTTCTTTTTAACCTATTTCCACTTGTCTTTGAAGAAAGTAGTGCATGCAGGCATTCTATGCAGAATTGACGTGAAACAAGGGGATAGATCCTATAAAATATCATTTCAACCAATCAGGCAACGCCACGTGGCATCACGTGGATCAAATGGCCCACTAACAAAAGTATTTGAGGCCATCCAACGGTGTTGCACCCATATCATTCAATGGGACCCACCTGGAAGTCACCCCGAGGAAGCACACCAGAAACGGTCAACATTTCTGTTCGACTGACTAGGGTGTTCGGCCGAACCCTTCCTGGTGCCAAACTAGGTCAACTTCCACGTGTCGACTCCTTGTGGTGCTCTGGTCAAGATGAAGACTGATTTGCGCGCTTTTGGTGGCAAGAACCGACCCTTCTCCAAGCTATAAATAGGACCCCTCACCCCACACTTCAACACACACCACATGAGTATTCATCCATTATATTCACTACTCTCCATAGGTTTAGAGGAGTATAGGTTGTAGAGAGGAGAGCTTCTAGTCCATAGTCCAAGTAGGAGAGGAGTAGAAGGAGTCTCTTCTCAATTTCCTATTGAGAAAGGTATGTCTCCCATATTCCTATTTGTATTTGTGACTTTGTAAAGATGTTATCTTTAGTATTCCATTGTTCATATACTTGGATGAAGCATTTCTTGTTCGATTTTGGATTCCATGTATGTGGTAGGAGTAGATTTATGATTATGCTATACCATTCTCAATATATCATCATAAACACTACAAACCCCCACTATAGTCTAATTAGTTATGATATGATCATGTTAACATGAATCACTTATGCTATGAATTAACATAGGTTCAACGATGATTTAGTTCATTGCCTTAGGATGGCTTGTGCCTAGGCTTCTAAGGTAATTACTTAATATGCTAGCATGGTGCTAGGATAGAGAGTAGCGCAGAATGTCTCGTAAGCCCATGGATTGAAGAGGTAGGCAGTAGGTGGTGACAATCTTATCTGTCTTTTGTAATTCTCTGCGTTCCACTATGCCACAGGCTCTTAGCAGGAGTCGTCCTAGTATTCCTAGGGGTAAACCCATGCCTGATGTGTTAATCCACTTAGCATGAGAATTTGTAATTAACATGATCATTAGTCACTAACTTAGGCTATGTATATGTACACTAGAAGCATTGTAGGAGTCTCTATCTAGTTCTTAGCCTGGTCCCTCTTTACCCCATATTATCCCCTTAGGATAGAATACTCTTGTGTGTGTCACACTACCATCCTTGCTAGAACCCTAACTAGGCCAACCTAGCCTTTCCACTTGATGATTATTTTACTTCCATCTAGCCTTTCTTTGGGAGAATATAAATGACACCCTTTGGGAATACTCTTAGAGGGAAAATGCTACATCGATAGTTTCCATGTGTTTGCAAATTTACATATATATCTAAAATCTGTTAACAATCATTTCTGGCGCCACTGCTAGAGATGAATTGTTAGTAGTGCATAGGAATCGTCAACAAGCATTTCTGGTGCCGTTGCCGGGGAAGGCAGCTGAAGTATTACATGGTTGAGTGAATAGGATAGAGGGTAGTGTTTGTCTGGTTTCCGCTTGCTGGAAAACTTTATTGAAGATCCCGAATCCCTTCTGAGAGATCGACCTCGTGTCGTTACTCCTCAGAAGCTACGAGCGGCGAAGCAAGCCAGCACAACTGCACCAACAAATGAAACACCAATGGCCCAGAAGACCCTTTGTGAGTTTTCAGCTCCCTCTGCTAACAATGTGCCTGATGGGCCCACTGTTAACACGGGAGACGTAAACTTCGAAATCAGTACTGGCCTTATCACTATGGTGCATGCCAACCCATTTTGTGGGAAGACTAACGAGGATACAAGTGCTCACCTGCAACAGTTCCTTGAGATCTGCAACACTTTTAAGATCAAGGACGTATCTCCTGATGTTGTCTGTCTTAGGCTATTTCTGTTCTCTATTCTTGGGAGCGAAAACGTGGTTCTATGCGAACCGAAGTGCTGGATACTTGGGAGAAGTTTTCTACAGCATTCCTCGCCAAGTTTTTCTCGTTGGGCAAGACCAATGCCCTACGTGGAAGAATTTCCAGCTTCGAGCAAGATGCCAAGGAATCTACTCTCGAGGCTTGGGAAAGGCTTCAGGAGTACATCCTAGCCTGTCCCCACCACTGGATGGATAATTGGCTCATCATCCAAATTTCTACAATGGGTTGATCCCTTCCGCCCGTGACCATGTTAATGCTGCTGTTGGAGGTGCCTTCTTCTCATTGACGGTGCCCAAAGCCAAAGATTTGATTTAGAAGATGGTGTCAAACATGGGTTGGAGCGACGAGCGTCTCCATACTCGCCAGCGAGGCATGCACACCTTGAAGGAGGTGGACATGATCACTGCCAAATTGGACCTCCATATGAAGAAAATTGATCGACAAGGCAATGGTGAGGAATGTGGCAATGCCTATGCCATAGACTCTCACATCACTTGTGAAGTCTGTGACAACACGGGCCATTTGGGCAATGAATTCCCAGAAACCCGTGAGGATGCCTTATATGTAGCCAACAATGGAAACAACAATGGCTATCGTCTAGGAGGTCAAGGGTGGGGCCAACCACGCCCATTCTTTCAAGGAGGGTAAAACAACAATGGCAACAGTTGAAATCAACCCAACTTGAGAGAACTTGCCATTGGCCAGCTGAAGATCAATGAGGCTATATCCAAGAAGCTGTCGGCCAATGACAAGACCCTAGAGAGCATAAGTGCCCAGATTGAAGGACTATCCTCAGCCTTCAAGAATCAATTATGTTTCACCAAGATGTTGGAAACTCAGTTGTCTCAACTGGCTGCAGTTGTTCCTCCAATGGAGAAAGTGAGTGCGGTGGCTACGAGAGGTGGCAAGACCACTCGTGACCCACTGTATCCCACACAAGAGAAGAGGACAACTACAAAGAAGAAAGAGGATGTCCGAGTCGACATAAGTGAACCACTTAGTCAGAGAATGACCAAGCATATTGAGGACACCAACTTATTGCCATTCCCTCACAGGCAAAGGAAGCCAAATGTGGATGAGCAATTCAACCGCTTTGTTGAGATCATCCATAAAATCCACATCAATGTGACCTTGATTGATGCGATGCAAGTACCCACTTATGCTCGCTATCTCAAGGACATATTGAATAACAAGCGGCCATTGCCCACCACTGAGGTTGTCAAGCTTACGGAAGACTGTAGCGCAACCATCGTCAATAGGCTTCCAGAAAAGAAGAAGGACCCTGGATGTCCTACAATATCATGCTCAATTGGGGCACACCACTTTGACAAGGCCCTTTGTGACCTTGGAGCAAGTGTGAGTGTGATGGCCAAGGTGGTTTTCGACCAGCTGAACTTCACAGAACTTCAACACCAATGCAGCTCCAACTAGCTAATTCTTTAGTCCGTTATCCGGTGAGTATCGCTGAAGATGTTCTGGTGAAAATCCGGAACTGCTTCATACCCGTGGATTTTGTGGTGCTCGACATGGAGGTTGAGAAGGATACGCCACTCATTCTTGGGCGCCTATTCCTAAGCACCGCGAAGGCTCGCATAGATGTGGGAGCTGGAGAAATCCACTTCCATATCAATGGCAAGGAGGAGAAGTTTAACTTTGACCCAAAATTGGAGCAATGCTCCATGATCTGCATTGGGGCGAATGTTAAAAACATTCAAGAGGTCAAAATTATACCTCCAAAGGTGGAATCGCTCATTGCATTCATGGGGAATTTGATCTATGCGGAGAACCCATCTTATCGTCCATGCCGACACCCCAAGAAGACAGAGAAATCCGAGCCTTCCCAAATGCCCAAGTCCACCAAGCCGCCAAAGAAGGAATGGCAGAAGAAGCAAGACAAGCCGTCCGAGCCCATCCCTCAGGGGCCGGATGTTAAGAAATGAGAAAGGAGGAATGTCCATCTCATCGGACGGTGGTGAGACCTAGCCAAGAGGTTAAATTGGTAGTTATCCTTTTCTTTGTTTTTCTTTTCTCTTTATTTGGTTTTCCCCATAGTTTGATTTTCCCACTGCATATTTGATTTTCTTAGTAAGTTGAGAATCTTATATTCTCAACTATCATTTTTATTTCTTTATTTTCCACAAAAAAAATTGTTGGGTTTTGAAAAAAGAGTTTTTATTTGGAAAACAATTTTTCTGAGCTGCAAAAGTGGTATTTCACCAACGTGCTAATTTTATAGCCATTGGGGAGCCACCGCCAAAAGGGGGAATAGGGGGGCCCACCTGCCAGGTCGGCCCCCTATTCGGCTGATGTTGATGGCTCCTAAGATATACTAACAAATCATCCCCGGCAACGGCACCAGAAATGCTTGTTGATGGCTCCTAAGATATACTAACAAATCATCCCTGGCAACGGCGCCAGAAATGCTTGTTGGTATTTCTTAACATCACAGATCATCTCCTGTAAAGAGATGAGATCTGCAAGCGCACGGAAGATACCGTTGTAGCATTTCACCCATGAGTATTCCCAAGGGTATCGTATTTATCTCAAAGGAAGGCAATGGAGTAAAGTATATACTACTCTTATGGTCAAGCTATGGGATACTAATCAATTATCTGGACAGGGGGTAAGTTGATAATAGGGGTAGTGTGACACACACCTAGGCAATCTATTCTAAAGGGTAAATGGGTCCTAGAGGGAGATTGGATTAAGAGTTAGAGAGTTGCTCCTACAATGCTTCTAATACATATACATAGCCTAAGGTAGATACTAATAGTCATGTCAATGATGAATTCCTATGCAATGCTATTCAACACATCGGACACGGTCTTACCCCTAGCAATACTAGGGCGACTCCCGCCAAGAGCCTGTGGCATAGCCAAACATGGAGGATTACAAAGGATAGATAGGGCTGTCATCACCTACTGCTTACCTCTTCAATCCGTGGGTCTACAAGACATCCAACGCTACTTAAATACCCTAGCACCATGCTAGCATACTAAGCAAATACCTTAAGAGCTGCAGCACAAGCCATCCTAAGGCAATGAACTAAATCAACGTTGAACCAATGTTGATTGCATAGCATAGTTATTCATATTAACATAATCATATCATAACTACATAGACTATAGTCGGGGTCTATAGTGTTTATGACCATAAGATTGTTGACGGCTCCTAAGATATACTAACAAATCATCCCCGGCAACGGCGCTAGAAATGCTTGTTGGTATTTCTTATACACCATTAACTAAACATCTCCAACTGATGTGTCAGAAATGCTTGTTAATGGTTCTATTGGATCACAGAGTGAATTCCGCAAGCGCACAGAGATATCATTGTAGCATTTCCCCTTAAGAGTATTCCCAAGGGTGTCATTTATTTGATCCCAAAGGAAGGCAGGGAAGAGATATAACAATCATCAAGTGGAAAGGGTAGAAAGGTCTAGGTAAGAATCTAGTAAGGATGGATAAAATAATAGTGGGGGTAGTGTGACACACACAAAAGCTTTCAAGTCTAAGGGGGGTAAGAGGATCCTAGAGGTTAGTTAAGGTTGAGAGTTATGGAGGTACCTATGCTCTATTGTACATATACATAGTCTAAACTAATTATTCATAAGCTAGATCAATAGTGAATAATTATGCTATGTGGTTCAACACATCGGGCACGGGCTTACCCCTAGCAATACTAGGTCGACTCCCGCCAAGAGCCTGTGGCATAGCCGAACGTGGAAGATTACAAAGGACAGGTAGGGCTGTCACCACCTACTGCCTACCTCTTCAATCTGTGGGTCTACGAGACATCCAATGCTACTTAGCTATCCTAGCACCATGCTAGCATATTAAGTAATTACCTTAAGAGCCAAGGCACAATCCATCCTAAGGCAATGAATTGAATCATCTTTAAACCAATATTGATACACAACATAATTATCCATACTAACCTAGGTATGTTATAATTAACTAGACTATAGTGGGGGTCTATAGGTTCTATGATAATGAGATATGTTCATGATGAAATAGTCATAGAAGTTATACCTTCCACATACATGGACTCCACAATCAAACAAGAAATGCTTTGCCCAAGTATATGTATAAGTAGAGACTAAAGATACTATCTTTATTATGCATAAAGTCACAATTACAAGAAAGAATACATGAGCCATACCTTTCCCAATGTAGGATTGGGAAGAGAGAGACTTCTTACTCCTTTCCCAATTTGGACTTGGGACTAAAGACTCTCCTCTCTACAACCTAACTCCTCTAAGACTATGGATTATAGTGTATACAATAGAGATGAAGCTCAAGTGGTGTGTGTTGAAGTAAGGAGTAGGGGGTCCTATTTATACCAGTGTTGAGGTCGGTTCACGCCACCAAAAGCGCGCGAATCAGTCATTGCACTGTTTCTCATGTGCTTTCTCCAGGTGGCTGCCAGGTGGGTCCCATTGATGTATATGGGTGATACACCGTTGGATCTCCTCGGATACTTCTGTTTGTGGGCCATTTGATCCATGGGATGCCACGTGTTGTCGCCTGATTGGCTAGGATGATATTTTATAGGATTGGTCCCTCTACATTTCCTCATTTCCCGCATAAAATATTGCATACACATATTTATCCAAGTCCAAGTGGAATTGGGTTAGATAGAAAGGTGATGTGTGCAAGAAAATGGCAAATCATTTACATAATCGAGTTAAATTGACGGATGAAATTGGTATATAACAGCCGTCAACAAACTCCCCCAAGCTTATCCTTTGCTCGTCCCGAGCAAAGTCAAGACTTTAGGTTGATGATCAGGAGTTGCTACAATATCTTATTTTCTAAAGTATCTAATGCACAACAAGATACTCTACCTAGTATTGCAGAAATTGGTATGATACTCTACCTTTCTTAAGTTATCATGGGGCTTATGCTTTTTCATATTCATGAGTAGTTGAAAGGTGGAATAGCAAATGGAGTAAACATAGTCTAGAAATCAAGTTCCACTTAAATCCCAGAGAATTCAATTTAGATATTAAGTAACTCAATTTGATTCTCTCAATCACTCCTTTGTGGATAGCGGAAATATTTCCTCACCAAAGCATTGTGCCTCTACTATTCCTACTTATTGAATATGGCTTGTATGTGGAGCTTGGTAAGGAAAGTAAGTAGGCATATTTGCATCACATATATTGCTAAGTCAAAAGAGTAAACCTTAGGAGAATTCAAATCAAAACTTTTTGATTCAAGACTAGTGCATGTGTGATGGAGTGGGAGTGGATGTAAATACTTGAGATAACTCCTTTTTGGTATAATCTCTCTTTCTTTTGCAGGGATGAAACATGGCTACTTTTCTTTTCTCTTTTTTTTTCATGCTTATGATGTAAGCATTTTTTTCTTTTCTTTTTGTAGCCATGTCTTCTACTCCCTTTCTTTGCAATAAATTTTGAAGAGAGTGCTAAACATGAATAACATGGAGTTTCTTTTTTTGTTGTGGTATGGTGGATATGATGGACGTTTTGCTTACTTCTAGTGTAGAAGTATAGCATGTGCAAGTGAAGTCTTGAATTCAAAAAGAGTTGAATGATTTCTCACATAAGTCTATACTAGTTTGACTAGGCTCAATGTGAAAGCAAATAGCATATGCATAAGGTTTTGTCTATGTATGAACATCATATGGCTTTGGTAGGTATTTCAAATCAATTGAGGGAACCTTAAATCTTTTTAGAATTTCTCCGGAAATCTAATTTTTACTTTCAAACTAGGACTAGCAACCCTATTACTAATTCTAATCTTGCAACAACCTAGAATTAGATTAAGCTTTTGCTACCCACAACTTCCAAATTAAGGTAAAAGTGTTTCAAACCAATGAAAGCAATATTCGGAGAGTAGCAAGTTGTAAACTAGAGACTTAGGAAAATAAAACAGAGCAACTATTCATCATTTCATCTATGTGAATTCTAAATCATTCTTACCACACACCTTTATTTGATGAAAGCAAATCTAACCTATATATATTTTTTTAAATGCAAGGTGAATGATGGATGGATGGAAAATAAATATGCAAGGAATGTGATACATGTTACCTCAAGTGGGGGTCCTCCCCCAAGTTTGTTCTTCAACTACCTCCGTGATATGGGTTGAACCCTTGATGACGGAAGTACGCTGCAAGATCAGCTTGTTATGGTTGTAGCGCCGTGTTTAAGTTGGTGAATTGAGCATCCATGTGTTGTTGCCAATCCTCGGTACCTTGAACATGCTCTTGGAGTATGTTGTAGATGTCACCCGTTCTCACTTCAAGTTCTCCCATACGTCTAGTGAGGTCCGTCATTCCTTGGCTATAGCCATGATGATTTCTAGCCGAAGAGGAATGACGTCCTCTCATGGACGTTGGGGGCAAGCTGCTAGAGCTTGAAGAGGATAAGGGTGGATCCCTTTGCCATTCTTGCCAAGATGATCCCCCAGTCTCATACGTCAGAGGTTGAGTCCATCCGGGCGCATAACCCGTTGGGTTCTCTTCCTCTTGGTATTCATGGATTGGAGATATTATCGGTGGCATGCCTGTGGCTGCAGCCCGCGCACGATTCCTTGTTACCTTGCTAGAGACATTACTTCTTCTTGATTCCTCAAGGGGAAGAAGATTAATGGTTAGCCTCCGGCATTTGTACAAATGAAAATTCGGGTTAGGTAACTGAATTTCATTGACAAAGTTGGGATAGAAAAATATCAAGGACCCATCTTGATCATGCTTAAGGGTATGTCCTTGCACTAAATAGTCTTCATCAATTAATTCTCTTTTAGTTTCAATATATTCAAATGAAGAGTATTTAAGTGCTCCTACCCTATCAACAATATGAGTAATTAATGAAGTGCATTCAATTGGTCCTAATTTTGAAATGTAATCTAACCATTGTGTCATCATGGCTTTGACTGGAGCAACTTTTATCTTTTTAGTCATGGCAAACAAAATTTTCAATTCATCGTCTCGCACAACCCTAACATCTCCCCTAGGGAACATAGTCATAGCCACCCATCTATGCATGAAGCGTAAGGTAGGGTTTTGGATGTGGCTATTCCTAGGAGCCCTACATGTGACCTCACTAGTTAGCTCATGCCAAAAACTTTGTTTGTTAAACTTAGACAAATTGTCTTAATCTAGCAAACACCATTTATGGAAGTCTAGGATGCTACCTAATTCTTTCCATAGGAGGTTGTATTCTTTTTGAAATAATCTAAAAGCAATACCATCAAATCCTATTCTTAGCGTGCAAAGGAATTGGATAGTGAGAAGGCGTGAACCTTTCTCCTCTATGTGAGCAAAGTCATCAAATCCAATTTCATGCCAAATGGAAAGAAATCCGGAGTCCATACCTATTTTGGAGATCAAATGTGGATCGGTAAGCCTTGGTGTGGCGGAACTCACGATCTTGGAGAAGCCTGCGTGCTTGATCTTCAACTTCGCTTTGTATGTCGAGGTCGTTGTCATGAAGAAGTTGGTGTGGGTTGCTTCTCTCTTCCATGGGAGTGTCCTCACACACACTTCTCCTCCTTGGGCTTGTACCCATGGAAGAGAGGCGTGCACTAGAACCTTCACCATGGCTTGAGCTTGCAGCCTCCTTCCTCTTTCCAAACAACATCTTCATATCTTTTTGAGTTCAACAAGCAAGAACAAAACAAGGCGAGAAAAATCCTAAAGAAGCGACGTTTGGAAACAAAACTCTCAACGAATTTTCTCCTCTTGAAAGCTTGAGTGTAAAATGCAAATGCAAACAAAAGAAAATCTTTTTCGGGATGGATTTGAGCAAGAGTGTTGCAACGAAGAGCAAGAAAAACAAGGTGAGCTAGAGAGTGACTTGGGGAGGTGTAAAATGATGTGGTGTGTGAAGAGAGGTACTCCTCACGGCCACAATTTATAGGGTGCACCCTCCAACAGTCACTTGGGGTTCAAAATGTAGCCGTTGGAGGAAGGGGAGCAAATTTGGCTCCACTCCCTGTTTGTCCGACCAGGGGGTTCGACTGACCTGACAGGTGGCCCCCCTGGTTCCCCTTTTGGCAGGTGGCTCCCCAACGGCTATAAAGTTAGCACGTTGGTGAAATGCCACATGTGCAGCTCAGAAAAAATTGTTTTTCAAATAAAAACCTTCAAATCCAATATAAGATTCTCAACTTGCTAGGAAAAATCAAATATGCAATGGAAAAAATCCAAATGGGGTGGAAAAAAGAAAGAAAAAAAAACAAAGTGGGATAGTTACCAATTTAACCTATTGGCGTAGGTCTCACCACCGTCCGATGAGATAGACATTCCTCCGTCTTCATTTCACATCCGGGCCCGGAGGGATGGGCTCGGACGACTTGTCTTGCTTCTTCCGCCATTCCTTCTTTGGCGTCTTGGTGGACTTGGGCCTTCTGGAAGGTCCAGATGATTTCGTCGCCTTTGGATATCGGCGTGGTCGAAACGACGGATTCTCCTCATAGATTAATCTTCTCATGAATGCAATGAGTGAGTCCACCTTTGGAGGTGTGACTTCGACCTCTCTGATGTGTTTATCATTCGGCCCATACTTGATTCGAATCATGTAGCATTGCTCTAATCTTGGCCGAAAGTTTTTTCCTCCTTGCCATTGATATGGAAGTGGATTTCTCCAGCTCCCACATCTATGCGAGCTTTTGCAGTGCTGAGGAATGGGCGCCCAAGAACGAGTGGTGTATCTTTCTCAGTGTCCATGTCTAGCACCACAAAATCCACAGGTATGAAGCAGTTCCGGATCTTCACCGGGACGTCTTCAGCAATACCCACTGGATAACAGACTGAAGAGTCAGCCAGTTGTAGCTGCATTGGTGTTGGGGTCAGCTCTGTGAAGTTCAGCTGGTCGAACACAACCTTGGGCATCAGACTAACACTTGCTCCCAAATCACAAAGTGCCTTGTCAAAGTGGTGAGCCCCAATTAAGCATGAAATGGTAGGACATCCGTGGTCCTTCTTCTTTTTAGGAAGCCTATTGAGGATGGCTGCACTGCAGTCTTCCGTAAGCTTGACGACCTCAGTGGTGGGCAATGGCCATTTGTTGTTCAATATGTCCTTGAGATAGCGAGCATAAGTGGTGACTTGCATCGCATCAATCAAAGGCACATTGATGTGGATCTTTTGGATGATCTCAACAAAACGGTTGAATTGCTCATCCACTATTGGCTTCCTTTGTCTGTGAGGGAATGGCAATAAGTTGGTGTCTTCAAAGTGTTTGGCCATGCTCTCACCAAAGTAATTCACTTGGAACATCCTCCTTCTCAGGCTCAGTTGTCCTCTTTTCATGTGTGGGATATGGTTGGTCACGAGTGGTATTTCCTCCTCTCATAACTATTGCATTGACGTTCTCCACTGGGGCTTCTGGCTGCCCCGGAATTTTGTTGTTTTCTAATGGAGGGACAGCTGCAGCAAGTTGTGCCAGCTGAGTCTCTAACATCTTGTTGAAGCTCAGTTGAATCTTGAATGTTGAGGATAGTCCTTCAATCTTTGCATTGATATTCTCTAGGGTCTTGTCATTAGATGATAGCTTCTTGGATAGGGCATCGTTGATCTTGAGTTGGCTAATGGCATGTTCTCTCAAGTTGGGCTGATTTCCAGGGTTGCCATTGTTGTTGTACCCTCCTAGAAAGAATGGGCATTGTTGACCCCACCATTGACCTCCTTGACGATAGCCATTGTTGTTGAAATTTCCGTTGTTGGTGAGGTATAAGGCATCCTCACGAGTTTCTGGGCAATCATTGCCCATATGATCCGTGTTGCCACAGACTTCGCACGTGATGTGAGAGTCTAGGGCATAGGCATTGCCAGACACTTCACCACTGGCTTGTTCATCAATTTTCTTCATTAGGAGGTCCAATTTTGCAGCGATCATGTCCACCTCCTTCAAGGTGTGCATGCCTCGCTGTCGGGTATGGAGACGCTCATCGTTCCATCCCATGTTGGACACCATCTTCTCTATAAGATCTTTAGCTTTTGGCACCGTTAATGAGAAGAAGGCTCCTCCAGCAGCAACATCCAAATGGTCACGAGCTGATGGGATCAGCCCGTTATAGAAATTCTGAATAAGGAGCCAATCATGCATCCCATGGTGGGGATAGGCTAGGATGTACTCCTGAAGCCTTTTCCATGCCTCGGGAATAGATTTCTTGAGCTCTTGCTGAAAGATGGATATCCTTCCACGTAGGGCATTGTTTTGCCCAACGGGAAAAATTTGGTGAGGAATGTCGTAGAACACTTCTCCCAAGTGTCTATAGCACTTCGGTTCGCATAGAACCACTGTTTCGCTCTCCCAAGGAGAGATACGGGAACAGTCTCAGACGGACCGCATCTGGAGACACATCCTTGATCTTAAAAGTGCTGCAGATCTTGAGGAATTGTTGCAGGTGAGCACTTGCATCCTCGTTAGCCTTCCCACAGATTGGGTTGGCTTGCACCATAGTGATAAGGCCAGTTTTGATCTCGAAGTTCACATCTCCCGTGTTAAGAGTGGGCCCAATAGACACATTATTAGCAGAGGGAGCTGAGAACTCACGAAGGGTCTTCTAGGCCATTGGCGTTTGGATTGTTGGTGCAAAAATGCTGGCTTGCTTTGCCGCTCGAATCTTCTGAGGAGTAACAATACGGGGTCGGTCTCTCATAAGAGATTCGGGATCTTCAACAAAGTTTTTCGGCAGGCGGAAACCAGGCATACATTACCCTGTTTTCACATTTAAAATAAATGCGAAAACAAAGAATGGTTATCCTTCTACAGTCCTATCCAGGGTTCTAACCTATTCACTCAGTCATGTTATATATCTATTTGCCTTCCCCGACAACGGCACCTGAAATGCTTGCTGACGGCTCCTAAGATATACTAACAAATCATCCCAGCAACGACGCCAGAAATGCTTGTTGGTATTTCTTATGCACCATTAACTAAACATCTCCAACTGATGTGTCAGAAATGCTTGTTAACAGTTCTATTGGATCACAGAGTGGATTCCGCAAGCGCACGGAGGTATCATTGTAGCATTTCCCCTTAAGAGAGTATTCCCAAGGGTGTCATTTATTTGATCCCAAAGGAAGGCGGGGTAGAGATATAACAATCATCGAGTGGAAAGGGTAGAAAGGTCTAGGTAAGAATCTAGTAAGGATGGATAAAATAATAGTGGAGGTAGTGTGACACACACAAAAGCTTTCAAGTCTAAGGGGGTAAGAGGATCCTAGAGGTTAGTTAAGGTTGAGAGTTATGGAGGTACTCCTACTATGCTCTATTGTACATATACATAGTCTAAACTAATTATTCATAAGCTAGATCAATAGTGAATACTTATGCTATGTGGTTCAACACATCGGGCACGGGCTTACCCCTAGCAATACTAGGGTGACTCCCGCCAAGAGTATGTGGCATAGCCGAACGTGGAGGATTACAAAGGACAGGTAGGGCTGTCACCACCTACTGCCTACCTCTTCAATCCGTGGGTCTACGAGACATCAAATGCTACTTAGCTATCCTAGCACCATGCTAGCATATTAAGTAATTACCTTAAGAGCCCAGGCACAATCCATCCTAAGGCAATGAATTGAATCATCATTGAACCAATGTTGATACACAACATAATTATCCATACTAACCTAGTTATGTTATAATTAACTAGACTATAGTGGGGGTCTATAAGTTCTATGATAATGAGATATGATCATGATGAAATAGTCATAGAAGTTATACCTTCCACATACATGGACTCCACAATCAAACAAGAAATGCTTTGCCCAAGTATATGTATAAGTAATGACTAAAGATACTATCTTTATTATGCATAAAGTCACAATTACAAGAAAGAATACATGAGCCATACCTTTCCCAATGTAGGATTGGGAAGAGAGAGACTCCTTACTCCTTTCCCAATTTGGACTTGGGACTAAAGACTCTCCTCTCTACAACCTAACTCCTCTAAGACTATGGATTATAGTATATACAATAGAGATGAAGCTGAAGTGGTGTGTGTTGAAGTGAGGGGTAGGGGGTCCTATTTATACTAGTGTTAAGGTCGGTTCCCACCACCAAAAGCTCGTGAATCAGTCACCATTGACTCCAGGGAGCCAGGAGGAGCCAACACGTGGAGGCTGACCAAGTTTGGTGCAAAGACCAGGTTGGCCGACCTCCTAGTTTAGCCGACCTGGTCATTGCACCGTTTCTCGTGTGCTTTCTCCAGGTGGCTGCCAGGTGGGTCCCATTGATGTATATGGGTGATACATCGTTGGATCTCCTCGGATACTTTTGTTTGTGGGCTATTTGATCCATGGGATGCCATGTGTCGTTGCCTGATTGGCTGGGATGATATTTTATAGGATTGGTCCCTCTACATTTCCTCATTTCCTGCATAAAATGCTGCATACACATATTTCTCCAAGTCCAAGTGAATTGGGTTAGATAGAAAGGTGATGTGTGCAAGAAATGACAAATCCTTCACATAATCGAGTTAAATTGACAGATGAAAATTGTATATAACAACCGTCAACAAAGATGTGATCATGAGAGTACAATCATAAAGACTATACCTTCCACTTACATGGACTCCACAATCAAACAAGAAACGCTTTACCCAAGTATACGTGTAAAAGAAGACTAAAGATAATATCTTTATTGAGCACAAAGTCACAAATACAAATAGGAATACATGAGACATACCTTTCCCAATGTGGAATTGGGAAGAGAGACTCCTTCTATTCCTTTCCCAATTTGGACTTGGGACTAGAGGCTCTCTTCTCTACATCCTAACTCCTCTAAGGACTATGGAAGATAGTGTATACAATAGAATGATGTCCAAGTGGTGTGTGTTGAAGTGAGGGGTATGGGGTCCTATTTATACTAGTGTTGAGGTCGATTCCCGCCACCAAAAGCGCGCAAATCAGTCGTCATTAACTCCAGGGAGCCGGGAGGAGCCAACACATAGAAGTTGACCGCGTTTGGCGCCAGGACCAGGTTGGCCGACCCCCTGGTTCGGCCGACCTGGTCAGGGCTCCAAACGGCCCGTACTTCCTCCAATTGGCTGCCAGGTGGGTCCCATTGACTGATATTGGTGCTACACTGTTGGATGGCCTCGAATACTCATGTTTGTGGGCCATTTGATCCATGTGGTGCCACGTGTCGTCACCTGATTGGCTGGGATGATATTTTATAGGATTGCTCCCCATACTTTTCCTCAATTCCTGTATAAATATCTGCATACACATATTTATCCAAGTACAAGTGGAAATAGGTCAAGTAGAAAGGTGTTGTGTGCAAGAAATGATCAATCCTTCACATAATTGAGTTATATTGACGGCTGAAATTGGTATATAACAACCGTCAACAAACTCCCCCAAGCTTATCTTTTGCTCGTCCCGAGCAAAGTCAATACTTTAGGTTGATGATCAGGAGTTGCTACAATGTTCTACCTTTCGAAAGTACCAAGTGCACAACAAAATACTCTACCTAGTATTGCAAAAAGTGGCTATGGTACTTCACCCTTCTTAAGTCATTATGGGAGTTATGCCTTCTCCTATTCATGGGTAATTGAAAGATAGAACGGCAAATGGAGCAAGAATAGCATAGATATCAAGTTCTACTTAAATTCCGGAGAGATTCAAATTAGATTATAAGTACCTCAATTGATTCTCTCAATCACTCCTTTGTATATAGTGGAAATATGTCCTCACCAAGGCATTATGCCTATACTATTCCTACTCTTTGAATATGGCTTGTACGTGGAGCTTGGTAGGGAAAGTAAGTAGGCATATTTGGAACACATAATATTGCTAAGTCAAAAGAGCAAGCCTTAGGATAAATCAATTCAAACTTTTGAATCAAGACTTGTGCATGTGTGATGGAATGGAGGTGGATGTGGAGACATTGAGATGACTCCTTTTGATGTGGACTCTCTTTATTGCAAGGATGAAACATGGCTACCTTTTTTATGCTTATGGAGTAAGCATATTTTTCTTTTTTTTTTCTCATGCTCATGATATAAGCATGCATTTTCTTTTTCTTTTTCTTGTAGTCATGTCTTCTGCTCCTTTTTATGCAATAACTTGAAGAGATTGCTAACTATGAATAGCATGGAGTTTCTCTTTTTATTGTGGAATGGTGGATATGATGGAATTTTGCTTCCTTCTAGTGTAGAAGTATAGCATGTGCAAGTGAAGTCTTGAATTGAAAAAGAATTGGATGATTTCTCACATAGGTCTATACTAGTTTGACTAGGCTCAATGTAAAAGCAAATAGCATATGCAAATAACAGTCTATGTATGAATATCATATGGCTTTGGTAGGTATTTCCAATCAAATGGGGGAAACTTAAATCTTGATAGAATTTCTCCGGAAATCTAAGTTCCACTTTCAAAATAGGAATAGCAGCCCTATTATTAATTCAAATATCCCAACAACCTAGAAGTAGATTAAGCTTTTGCTATCCACAATTTCTAAATCAAGGCAAAGTTAATTTTAGCCAATTTAAGCAATATTCAGAGAGTAGCAAGTTGTAAACTAGGGACTTAGGAAAAATAAAACAGAGCAACTATTCATCATTTCATCTATGTAAATTCTAAATCATTCTTATCGCACATCTTTATTTGATAAGCAAAGCAAATCTAAGTTCCTCTTTTTATGTTTTTTTAGATGCATGGTGGATGGTGGATGAATGGAAAGTAAATATGCAATGGATGATTTGAAATAAAAATGCAGTGGGTGTGATACAAGTTACCTCAAGTGGTGGTCCTCCCCCAAGCTTATTCTTGATCAAGGTCCGTGATAGGGGTTGAAACCCTAACGGCGGAGGTAGGCCATAAGTTGGCCTATCCTTGTTGCAGCGTGGCTTTGACAATGGAGGGTTGAGTGTTGATTGTTGTGTTGCCTCCCATGGACACCATGAGTGTGGTTGAATAGAGTGTTTTCAATGTTGATCGTCCGCACATTAGGGTCTCCATGTGTTGGGTGTGATTTGTCATTCCTTCTAGCCACATAGGAACAACTTGCACCCAATGATGGTGGCAAATCCCTTGAGCTTGAATGAGTGCTTAGAATAGTTGAGAGCATAATACTCTCACTCATTTGTGGCAGCCCATTGGTTGCTCATGGAGGGTTCCCATTTCAAATCTCTAGCATCGTATAGTTATGATTGACCTTCGGGCATAATTTCCGATAGGTAGCAACCATCCTCATTTACTCCTTGGCCAAGAGATATTGAAATGGGATCCTCTAGGGATCCCAACAATCAACTTCTTGAATGCCTGCATAGTAATATTACTCCTGCAAACTTCCTCTCTTGAATAGAGAGGGATGGTTAGCTCCCGATACTTGTACAAATGAACGTTCGGGTTAGGTAACCGAACTTTCATTTGTACATACGGGGAAAAACAACATCAAAGATGCATTGGTTCCAATGTCAAGTGTATCCATGATCAATGTGTTATTCATTGATAAGAGTGGAGCTTTATGGATAATTCATGTTGAGTATTTTCTAAAGCTCCTACTCATAGCAATGCATGTGATAGAAATATACTATATAGATCCCTACATCTTTTAAAGTTTCTAACCATCTTAGCTTTCAGGAGAAAATTTTATCATTTAGACCATGACAAACAAGATTCTCAATTTTATCCTCCTAAACTTCACTAGGAATTTAAATTTAGTGACTCCTCCAAAAAATGCAATTCAATTTTAGAGCAAGGATATCACTTATTCCTAGGAGTTTGAAATCTAGTGACACCATCTATGCATGAAGCTCAATTAAAAGTTATGGCTGTCACTATGCCCAAGTTTCTATATGCCAATTCACCAATTTGTCATGCCCAAAAGTTTTATTTTCTAAACCTAGACAAAATGACTAAGTCTACAAAACAATGATTAAAGGATTCTAGGTACTTGTTTTAGATTTTTCCATGTAAGGTGGGATTTCCTTTTGGAGATCCATCAATACCCACACTTACTCTTGTGAGGATGCATGAGAATTAAATGATGAGGAAGTGTCAACCTTCCTCACAAATGCAAGCAAATACATTCAATTTTGTAGCAAACCAAAACAATGAAAAATTCTAAACTCGTACCTCATTTGAAGAGCAGTTGGTGATGAAGGTCTTTGTGTGAGAAACTCACAACCTTGATTTTTGGCGTAGGCTTGATGGTTGATGTCAAATGCCAAGTTGAGATTGGATTTGGCAATGGATTTGGTTCTGGCTCCTCCATTGGGTCATCATCTTGAACATTTCTCTTCTTCGAATTCAAAATGAGTTTGAAGGAGAGAAGTGTTCTCAAATCCTCCCAATGGTGACTTGAGCTTGATGAAACCTTCCACTTTCTTGCCATACCACCTCTTCACAATTTTGACCTAGCTGCACTTTAATCAAGAACACACAAAACAACTCAAAAATGGGTTAGTTAGCCAAAAGCAAATTGAACCCAATTTTCAAATTGTCTTGCCCAGCTTGAAATAACTTGTAAATGCAATGAGGGTCAAAGCAAATCTTTTTGGTTTGAACTAGGAAGATAAATTCAAGTGGTCATGTATGTAGTTCATATCCAATTAATTTTCTCCCTTAATTCAAATTTCTAGTTTTATGATGGTTGGAAATTTTACTTTCCAACATGCAAGTGTGGAATTTCAAACATGCAAATGCAAGGGTTGATGCAATTTGGAAAACAAATATGAGATAACTACCAATTAACCTATTGGCGAGGACTCACCAAATTTTTGAAGTCCGATGAGTAGGACTTACCTCAGTTCTGTTCAGCGCGATGATTTGTTGTCCAATCCCGGAGTTGAAGATGTGGACGATTTCTTCTGTTTTGACATGCCAAACTCATTTGGCTGTCATTTGGGCATGTGGGCCACATGGTGGCCCTAGCCTCTCCCCGTTGTATTGATATAGACATGTTGTTGTAGCAACGGGTTCTCCCTCTTGAATGTATTCCTTCATGAGCATGATGGGGCTTTGTCCTTCTTAGCGGTGCCACTCTGACCATTTTGATATTCCATTGAATCAACCCATACCTTGATCATGGATCAAAGGCTTCCTTGGGCATGATGATATGTGGACTCCACAATCAAACAAGAAACGCTTCATCCACAATGTCACTTGTCCTATGAATGGGTTTGATCGAAGTGTGAGAATCCCAACAAGTGATGTGGGATACCTTGGACTTTGAATGCTTCTTAATTCTTGTCCTTGGCCAAGATCTTCATGTGAATGTTATCTTGATTTCTGCTTGGCCAAGATACATCAAGGTAGGCTAGTTGAACTTAAATCCCTTGGAAAGCCATAGCCTCCTTGAATACAAGGGTGATGTTAATTCCACCCTTGACCTCCTTGTGAATGGTAGCCATTGGAGTTGTTGTTTGAAAAAGGTCCTCATGGGTCTTAGGGAAATAATTCCCACGCGTCCCATGATGACATGGATTTTCACAAATCATGTGAATATCCACGACATGGATTATCCAAACAAATCTCCAACAACTTAGCTATTCATGATACTTCAATGGGAGGTGTAGTTCCATAACTAGCATATCCACCTTGTGAAGTGGTGTGCATGACAAGCTATGGGAACTCGAGCATTCTTCAATCCACCCCTTGAGTGGAGACATTCTTCTCATCCATGATGAATGAGAATAGGACTCCTTCAGCTCCAGCATGAATGTGGTCATGGATTGTGTTGACCGCTGTTATATACCAATTTCATCTGTCAATTTAACTCAATTATATGAAGGATTTGTCATTTCTTGCACACATCACCTGTCTATCTAACCCAATTCCACTTGGACTTGGATAAATATGTGTATTCAGCATTTTATGCAGGAAATGAGGAAATGTAGGGGGACCAATCCTATAAAATATCATCCCACCAATCAGGCGACGACACGTGGCATCCCATGGATCAAATGGCCCACAAACAGAAGTATTCGAGGAGATCCAACGGTGTATCACCCATATACATCAAGGGGGCCCACCTAGCAGCCACCTGGAGGAAGCACTCCACGTTTGGAGTCCTGACCAGGTCTGCCAAACCCCTGGTTCGGCTGACCTCTTCCTGGTGCCAAACGCGGTCAAACGACGCGTGTTGGCTCCTCCTGGCTTGAAGGAGTCAATGGTGACTGATTCGCGCGCTTTTGGTGGCGGGAACCGACCTCAACACTAGTATAAATAGGACCCCTACCCCTCACTTCAACACACACCACTTGAGCTTCATCTCTATTGTATACACTATCATCCATAGTCTTAGAGGAGTTAGGTTATAGAGAGGAGTGTCTCTAGTCCCAAGTACAAATTGGGAAAGGAGTAAGGAGTCTCTCTCCTCCCAATCCTACATTGGGATAGGTATGGCTCATCTATTCTTTTTTGTATTTGTGACTTTATGCATAATAAAGATAGTATCTTTAGTCTCTACTTATACATATACTTGGGCAAAGCGTTTCTTGTTTGATTGTGGAGTCCATGTATGTAGAAGGTATAGCTTCTATGACTGTTTCATCATGAACATATCTCATTATCATAGAACCTATACACCCCCACTATAGTCTAGATAATTATAACATAAATAGGTTAGTATGGATAATTATGCGGTGTATCAACATTGGTTCAATGATGATTCAATTCATTGCCTTAGGATGGATTGTGCCTAGGCTCTTAAGGTAATTACTTAATATGCTAGCATGGTGCTAGGATAGCTAAGTAGCATTGGATGTCTCATAGACCAATGGATTGAAGAGGTAGGCAGTAGGTGGTGACAGTCCTATCTGTCCTTTGTAATCCTCCACGTTCGGCTATGCCACATGCTCTTGGCAGGAGTCGCCCTAGTATTGCTAGGGGTAAGCCCGTGCCCGATGTGTTGAACCACATAGCGTAAGTATTCACTATTGATCTAGCTTATGAATAATTAGCTTAGACTATGTATATGTACAATAGAGCATAGTAGGAGTACCTCCATAACTCTCAACCTTAACTAACCTCTAGGATCCTCTTACCCCCCTTAGACTTGAAAGCTTTTGTGTGTATCACACTACCTCCACTATTATTTTATCTATCCTTACTAGATTCTTACCTAGACCTTTCTACTCTTTCCACTTGATGATTGATATATCTCTACCCTGCCTTCCTTTGGGATAAAATAAAGGACACCCTTGGGAATACTCTTAAGGGGAAATGCTACAATGATACCTCCGTGCGCTTGCAGAATTCACTCTGTGATCCAATAGAACCATTAACAAGCATTTCTGACACATCAGTTGGATATGTTTAGTTAATGGTGCGTAAGTAATACCAACAAGCATTTTTGGCACTATTGTCGGGGATGATTTGTTAGTATATCTTAGGAGCCGTCAACAGATTGGTGGAGCCAACCCATGACACGAGTGTTGGATGAAGACCCAACTATCCACCCCATGGTGGAGGCAAACCAAGAAGAACTTCTTGGAGCCTTCCCCAAGCTTGGGTATGGATGACTTTGGTTCCTACTGAAAGCTGAAATTCTCCCACAAAAGGCAATGATGTTGCCTAGCGGACATTTGTTGAGGTACGCCTTGAACCATCTTGCAGTTTAGCACTTGCGTCCTCGTTCGCCATCCCATACAATGGGTTGGCCAACACTACCCTGTTTTCACACAAAGGAGAAAACAAACAAGGGTAATCCTGTCTAATAACTATTAATACCTATAGCTTAATCACAAGTGATAGCTATCCTTCACTTCCTTTGCCTTCCCCGGCAACGGCGCCAGAAATGCTTGTTGATGGCTCCTAAGATATACTAACAAATCATCCCCGGCAACGGTGCCAGAAATGCTTGTTGACGGCTCCTAAGATATACTAACAAATCATCCCCGACAACGGCGCCAAAAATGCTTGTTGGTATTTCTTAACACCACAGATCATCTCCAGTAAAGAGATGAGATCCGTAAGCGCACAGAAGATACCGTTTTAGCATTTCACCCATGAGTATTCCCAAGGGTATCGTATTTACCCCAAAGGAAGGCAATGGAGTAAAGTATATACTACTCTTATGGTCAAGCTATGGGACACTAATCAATTATCCGGACAGGGGGAAGCTGATAATAGGGGTAGTGTGACACACACCTAGGCAATCTATTCTAAAGGGTAAATGGGTCCTAGAGGGACATTGGATTAAGAGTTAGAGAGTTGCTCCTACAAGCTCCTAATACATATACAGAGCCTAAGGTAGATATTAATGGTCATGTCAATGATGAATTCCTATGCAATGCTATTCAACATATCAGGCACGGGCTTACCCCTAGCAATACTAGGGCGACTCTCGCCAAGAGTCTGTGGCATAGCCTAACGTGGAGGATTACAAAGGACAAATAGGATTGTCACCACCTACTGCCTACCTCTTCAATCTGTGGGTCTACGAGGCATCCAACGCTACTTAAATACCCTAGCACCATGTTAGCATACTAAGCAAATACCTTAAGAGGTGCAGCACAAGCCATCCTAAGGCAATGAACTAAACTATCGTTGAACCAATGTTGATTGCATAGCATAGTTATTCATATTAACATAATCATATCATAACTACATAGACTATAGTGGGGGTCTATAGTGTTTATGACCATAATATGTGATCATGAGAGTACAATCATAAAGTCTATACCTTCCACTTACATGGACTCCACAATCAAACAAGAAACGCTTTGTCCAAGTATACGTGTATAAAGAAGACTAAAGATAATATCTTGATTGAGCACAAAGTCACAAATACAAGAAAGAATACATGAGACATACCTTTCCCAATGTGGAATTGGGAAGAGAGACTCTTTCTACTCCTTTCCCAATTTGGACTTGGGACTACAGGCTCTCCTCTATACATCCTAACTCCTCTAAGGACTATGGAAGATAGTGTATACAATAGAATGATGTCCAAGTGGTGTGTGTTGAAGTGAGGGTTATGAGGTCCTATTTATACTAGTGTTGAGGTCGGTTCCCGCCACCAAAAGCGCGCGAATCAGTCGTCATTGACTCCAGGGAGCCGGGTGGAGCCAACACGTGGAAGTTGACCGCGTTTGGCGCCAGGACCAGGTCGGCCGACCCCCTGGTTCGGCCGACCTGGTCTGTACTTCCTCCAGGTGGCTGCCAGGTGGGTCCCATTGACTGATATTGGTGCTACACCGTTGGATGGCCTCGAATACTTCTGTTTGTGGGCCATTTGATCCATGTGGTGCCACGTGTCGTCGCCTGATTGGCTGGGATGATATTTTATAGGATTGCTCCCCATACTTTTCCTCAATTCCTGTATAAATATCTGCATACACATATTTCTCCAAGTACAAGTGGAAATAGGTCAAGTAGAAAGGTGATGTGTGCAATAAATGACCAATCCTTCACATAATTGAGTTATATTGACGACTGAAATTGGTATATAACAGCCGGCAACAGCTGACTAGGGGAAAGAGCCATTTTGGCTCTCTCTCCAATGGCTACATTTGGTTCCCTAGTGACCGTCGGGAAGTGCACACTATAAATGGTAGCCTGTGAGGAGCTCTTCTCCTCACACTTCACCTCATTTCATACCCCCCCCAAAGTCACTCTTGCTCACATTGTTTTCTTGCTCTTCATTGAAGTACTCTTGATCAATTCCCAACTCAATTTTTTTTTGCTTTTCTTTGCATTTGCAATTTGCTTTTAAGTTCTTCAAGGGAAAATTCATCGTGGTTTTGCTTTCACTAACATCCCCTCTGTCGAGTTTTTTCCTTGTTGTGTTCTTGTTTGTTGTGGCCATGAAAGGAATGAAGAGGTTGTTTGGAAAGAGGAAGGAGGCTGCAAGCTCAAGCCATAGTGGAGACTCAAGTGCCCGCCCCTCTTCCGTTGCTACAAGAAGTTCACAAAGGAGGAGTGTAGGAGAGGACACTCCCATGGGTGAGAGGAGCAACCCACATCAGCTTCTTCACGTCGATGACCTCGACATACAAAGTGAAGTTGAAGATCAAGCACGCAAGCTCCTCCAATATCGTGAGTTTTCTCATACGAAAGCTTATGATCTGGATTTGATCTCCAAAATAGGTATGGATTCCAAATTCTTCTCAGTCATAGAGGTTGTACGACTACGTTCTTGAGGAACAATGCAGTCATTCATCCAACACTTTTCCCAGGTACGCAACACCATCCCCCACATCCCAAATGCTTCTGTCGTTGTTGCATTCTGCCAGGGTGTGCGGGATAGGAAGATGCTTGATAAGTTAGGCACACCAAACATGCAAGATGTCTCCGAGCTCTTCTCCATCGTTGACAAGTGTGCTAGAGCTGCTGAAGGCCGCGACTGGCACTCGCAACCCGCCCCCGAGGCAGGAACAACTAGCCAGCCTGGCACAAGCGTCGCTCCCCAGGGCAGCGGCAAGAAGAACAAGAATAAGGCCGCTGACAAGGATATGCCACTAGTCGGGGCCCCCATTGCCGCAGCAGTACCGGTCGGCGGTCCCAAGGGGTCTCGCCTTGACAAGCTCTCGCTACTGTCACTAGGCAGTGGTGATAGCGGCGAGCGATGCCCGTTACACAACACTAGCAGCCACAGCGCTAGTGAGTGCTGAGAGATCAAAACGCTCGCAGAACGATACTGCAAGCAGGTGTAGTAGTGCCCCGACGGTGCGCCCTTTCGCAAGCAAGAGGGCAAGCAGAAGGTTTACCCTCAGGTCGACAAGAATGAGGAGATGGAGTACCAGGAGGCCAAGCGGGCTGTCCAGTCGGTCTACCATGACGGGGACTCTGACTCCAGCAGTGACCATGAGCGCTGCAAGGCGCTCCACAGTTAGCCAGACATCACCCAGTTAGGCTATGGGGGAAACACCTTTCTTTTTGGTGTACGGGGCCGAGGCCATCCTCCCCCAAGAACCACTGTGGGCTCTTCCTAGGTCTAAAGCCGCGCAAGACCCGCTCCGACGCGAAGATGTCGACCTCGTCAATGAGGGTAGGTGGTCGGCCTGGTGCTGCGGTGTGTACTTTCTTACGAGAGTCGAACAAACTCTCCCCTAGCTAGGAGGGCCCCTTATGGGTGACAAAGGTATCCCATCGCGGGTGCGACCGCCTAGTCATAGAAGACAGGGGCCCACACTCCAATGGCTGGAAAATAGAGCACCTTTGTAAGATCTATCCCTAGTACAGTGGTAGGACAACTTTTCTTCTCTATGTAACCGGCGCCATAGCATCTAGGAGCAGCGCTTGGAACAACCAAGCCCCAGGGGGACCGATCGAGAATGTATATCCTGCTTAGCTTGGTCCCATACCCAAAGCATGTACACTCTGCCTCTCTTGACATTCAGAGCGGGTCGTTGCCTTCCTGTAAAGCCTGCCTCCTCCTATGAAATGCCATGATTGGAAAAGATCACTGTGTTGCCCAATACCCTTTCATGTTCATTTAATTACACATTAAGTTTATGATTCATGAAATTATAATCGCTCTCTCATATTGTGTGTTATATGCACGGTCACTCTCTCCCTATCTCAACCTTGTTGAGGTTATGCTATCCTGCTAATGACAGGTTTGCATGAGGTACCTGCAGTGCGTTTGGGGTCCCATGATTGCCTTCTTGCTCAGGGTCCATGGCGCCGAATGGTTCTCACCCTGAAAGTCTAATGCTGAGTCCGAGGTCCAGGGTGTGTAGTATGTTTAGCCTAGTTCCGTATTGTAAGCATGCACACCTTGCCTATGGAGGTCCAAGACGTGCAACCTGCTTAGCCTGATCCTATACCCTAAGCCTGCGCATCTTGCCTCCCAGTGCTAACAGCTGAGTACAAGGGGCTGGAAGGCTCAGGCCCTAAGCAAGGTGGCAACCATGGCCCGTATGCTGTTGCACCGAATTACCCATGCCTCGTATCCTAGCTAAGGACCGTAAGCCATAATAAAACTAAAGAGCAGGAGGGGTGACTGACAAGCAAAGTTACTCCTTCTCTGTCATGTGTGCAGACCACAACAGGGGAGTTTTGGCTCAAGAAACATCATGCAGCAGTCCAACAGGCTTCACACCTCTTAGGGGAGCCGCCGTCGATGTTTTACACAATGGCAATGAGTGCCGAGTGAGTATACTCTCTCATCCCGTTCTTGTTGCTCATGGTTTCTTTGCTCTCCAAATCCTAAGGGAGCCCGCTGTCGACATCCTATGCATTGGAAATGGGCGCCGACAGAACTCCTACTCTGGTGCTTCCTAGGGGCCCTACCGTCGATGACTATGTTCCAGAAGGGCACCTCTGTCCAAGCCAAGCCCGGCGCCCCCCCCAGGGGGCCCGTTGGTGTCATCTACAAGGTTCTAGTGCCCCCCCTCCCCCGCAAGGGGTCCGTCGGAATCAACCCTCAAAGCCCAGCACCCCCCAAGGGGGCCCCACCAACATCACACTACAAGTTTTGGCACTCACCAGGGGGCCCACTGATGTTCACTCTCAAGGCTCGTCGCTTCCTAGGGGGCCCGCCGACGTCATCTTTCAAGCTTTCGGTGTACCCAGGGGGCCCGCCAATGTCTACTCTCAAGATCTCGTTCTCCGTCAGCGGCCTGCTGTCGACGCCCTACAACTATGGGGTAGGTGCGCCCATCCTATTGGCCACACCTACTAGGGGGCCTCTACGGGAGTCCATAGGCAGGACATCGAACTTGCTGCGGCTCACAACAAACGGCGCAAAGTTGGCTACATCAAATTGTGATCGTCGGTGCCTAAATCTAACAAGTTCATCAAAATTTTTCGGGCCCTTATGCTGCTAAGGACCCAGATAGGCAAGTTGAATAACACAAAAGACGAAGTCAAGAAGCCCATCAATGTATTCAACTCATCGAAATTGTTTGAGAGATGAGGTTACAAAAGAAAGATTCAAAAGCCAGAGAGGATACAAAGGAGCTATGCCTAGGGATCGTCGGCTTCGTGCCACCGTGAGGCAACGATCGCGGCAATGTCTTCAACTCTGGACCTCGCCACTGCTTTATTCCCCTCCATGGGGCCTTGAACCACCGACTCCGACGTGATATTGGGGCACAAACTCCAGAGGCACACCATCACATGGGTGGCCACCTCCTTGCCAGGGCCTTCCCCTCAGTCTCTGTCAGTACCCTGCAAATCGGGTACCGCCACATACAAGCTCAAAGAAGCTTCGGACCCAGCCTCCCCGCTGAGGTGGGTCCTGGGGCTGCCACGCGTCCTCTAGCTCCGGAGCCTTGCTCCCACCAAGGAGGGATCTGGAGCTGCCATGGGTCCTGTGGCTCCGGACACTTGCTCCCACCGAGGAGGGCTCCAGAGCAGCCACACGTCCTACAACTTGCCCTGGGCGGTAGGTTGCAGTAGTAAGGGGTGGTGCATCCTGTCCAATCGCGCATTAAAGGCACGCGCCTTCCCCAGGTGTACAGGTGTGGTGCACGCTTCCTGTAGGGTACCGCTGTGCCCAATCGCATCACAGTAAAGGCATCGTAGGCCTACCCCACTCTACTAAGTGGGTAGCATACGACGACAAGACAAACAGACGGGACATCTCCTGCCACCATCAATGACTATGCATAGCCATCGGGGACCGACGTGGCAAAACGGTGGGTCTTTCAGCCGCAGTCAGAGGCAATGTATACAAGAAGCCTTAGATCTTGTACAGGATAAAATCACCTTGGGGCCACCTGTTAGGACCTGGACTCTACTTGTAAGCTGTCTGACCTTGACTATAAAAGGACCAGGCAACACCCGTTACTAAGGAGGCTCCTTGGTCCGCTCGGACTATGGGACTTCTACTTCATACACACTCAACACACGCATTCACACCCAGGAGAGCTCACTCTCCAGCAATACAACTCACACCATCGAGTAGGGTATTATGCTTCGATGGCACGAACCACGTAAAACCACTGTCTCACCATCTGGCATACGCGTAACTTTGCCTGAGGACTAAGCCCTGCCGATCAAGAACCTCCGCGGGCTGTTCTCATAGCAGGTTCGTGGGAAGTGTCACAAAAACACTTTGACATTTAGCACGCTAGATAGAGGTTTTTTCCTCTTAAGATATTGCGCCTTCACCTCAATAGGGCACGCCGTCGACGTTTCTCAGTGTTGATGGTGGGTGCCGCCGGAGCATCCAGCTCTGGTACCACTTAAGAGGCCCGCTGTTGTCGTTTCTTAGCGTTGATGGTAGACGCCGTTGGAGCATCCAGCTTCAGCACCATCTAGGGCGCCACCGGAGCATCCAAATCCGGCACCTCTTAGGGGGCCTACTGTCGATGTTTGCATGTTGAGAGTGGGTGCCACCTCGGTTCAGCGGCTACCTCGTCGCCATCACCGCTGGAGACTTCTTTGACGACGACCGCACCTCTCAATTCAAGTCTGGCGCTCTCCAGGGGGCCCGCTGGCATGAACTACCTATGCTCCTGCACTTCACCAGGGGCCCGCCGTCGACATCCTGCGACTAAGTGGTAGGCGTGCCCAACCAGTTGGCCATACCTATCAAGGGGACTCTAAGGGGTCCCATGGTCAAGACGTCAAGCGGTTTCTGGTCGCCACGACAACAATGACACCGTCTGTTACGAGCGCAAGTAGCGTGCGGGTCTACTTAGTATACCTAAGGCGTATCCGGGGTTGTTCGGCTGTCCTCTTGTTTGCAGTCCTATGGTGCTAGATGGTCCCCTCCATGGAAGGCCTACACCATGCGAGAGGTCCAGGGTGTGCAGCCTGCTTACCCTGGTTCCGTACCCTAAGCTCGCGCACTCTGCTTCCTCAGCGCTACAGCTGAGTACTGGGGGCCAGACGACATACACCCTAAACAAGGTGGGAGTCGAGGAATCTGGGGTCTTTTGGTTTTTCTTGCTTGGGGCCTCGTGGTGTTGAACGGTCCCTCCCCTAAAAGGCTAACGCCAGTGGGAGGTCTAGAGTGTACAACCTGCTTAGGCTGGTCCTGCACCTTAAGCGTGTACACTTTGCCTCCCCAGTGCAGCGGCTGAGTACTAGGGGTCGGTTA
The DNA here is from genome assembly GCA_036927565.1 of Tuctoria greenei. Taxonomy (NCBI): domain Eukaryota; kingdom Viridiplantae; phylum Streptophyta; class Magnoliopsida; order Poales; family Poaceae; genus Tuctoria; species Tuctoria greenei. Next base: position 98,472,457 of record JAYESD010000012.1, on the reverse strand, counting down.
GCTCATACTTTTACTAACGCTGGCGGGGGTACATTGTGTGCAGCCTGCTTAGCCTGGTCCTGCATCCTAAGCGTGTACACTCTGCCTCCTCAGCGCTGCGGCTAAGTACTAGGGGGCCAGACAACCCATACTCCTGAACAAGGCAATAACCATAACTCGAAACTGTCACACTATATTACCATGTTCATTTAATTACGCATTAATTTAATGTCATGAAGTTATGCTCGTTTTCGCATATTGTTAGTTGTATGCACGGTCACTCTTTCCCTGTCTCGTCCTCGTCAGAGATATATTATCCTACTAAAGGCGGGCTCGCATGAGGTACCTGCAATGTGTTTGGGGTCATACGGTCGTATTCTTGCTCGGGGTCCATGGCGCTGAATGAATATCACCTCTGAAAGGCTAACGGCGAGCTGGAGGTCCAGGGTGTGCAGCCTGCTTAACCTGGTTCCATACCCTAAGCATGTGCACCTTGCCTCCCAGTGCTAACAGCTGAGTACAGGGGGGCGGACGGCTCATGCCCTGAGCAAGGTAGCAACCATACCCTAAATGCGGTCGCACCGAATTACCCATGCCCCATATCTTAGATAAGGACCGTAAGCCATAACGAAACTAAAGAGCAGGGAAGTGGTGACCGGCGAGCGAAATTACTTTTTGTCTACCATGTGTGCAGGGCATACAGGGAGCCATCCGTGACGTTCTACACATCCATGGTAGTCGCCGTTGATGCTTCTCCGAGCTCTGCCCCCCCCCCAAGGGGGCCGCCAGCGTCACTTCTCCGACCTTTGACACCCCCAAGGGAGCCACCGACATCGCTTCTCCAAGCTCCGGCGCCCCCCAGGGGGCCCACTGGTGTCACCCTTACAAGACAAGATGAAGGCCCCACACGCGGAATTGTCACCTCTCCCGAGGTGGGCCCGGGGGCTACTGTCGGTACCCTGCAAACCGGGTACCCCCGCATACAAGCTAGAAGAAGCCCCGTACTCAGCCTCCCCACTGAGATGGGTCCCTGGGCTACCACACGTCCTCTAACTCCGGACCCTTGCTCCCTCTAAGGAGAGCTCCAGAGCTTCCATGTGTCCTCCAACTCCGGACGCTTGCTCCCACCGAGGAGGGCTCCAGAGCTGCCACACGTCCTCCGGCTCTGGACCCTTGCTCCCACCGAAGAGGGCTCCAGATCTTCCACATGTCCTGCAACTTTCCATGGGCGGTAGGTTGCAGGAGTAAGGGGCGGTGCACCCTGTCTAGTCACGCATTAAAGGTATGCGCCTTCCCCAGGCGTACAAGTGGGACGCACGCCTCTTGTCAAGTACTGTTGCGCCCAATTGCATCACAGTAAAGGCGCCACAGGCCTACCCCACTCTGCTGTGGGTAGCATACGGCGACAAGACAGACGAACGAGACATCCTCCGCCACCATCATTGACTACGCATAGCCACTGGCGAACGACGCGACAAGACGATGGGTCTTCAATCCGCGGTCAGAGGCAACGTACGCAAGAAGACTTAGATCTTGTACAGGATAAGATCGCCTCAAGTCCACCTGTTGGGCTCTGTACCCTACTTGTAAGCTATACGACCTTGACTATAAAAGGACCGGGCGACACCTGTTACTAAGGAGGCTCCTGGTATGATCGGACTAGGGGACTTCAACTTCATACACACTCAACACTTGCATTCACACCTAGGAGAGCTCACTCTGGAGTAGGGTATTACGCTTCGGCAGCCCAAACCACGTAAAACCATCGTCTCACCATCTCTGATACGCACAACTTTGACTGAGGACTAAACCCTGCCGATAAAGAACCTCCGCGGGCTGCTCGCATAGCACGTCTAGGGGAAATGTCGCAAGAACAATTCGATAGTCTCCAACCAGTCGTCGATGACCGCGCCCACCGCCTTCATCTTGGAGCAGAAGGAATCAAGTGCGAGGAGCAACTGATTCACCACTCGAGCTGGCTCGCCCCTGCGCACGGGGCTGAGGCCAAACGGTTCAAGCACCACCTCAGCGCGGTGTAGAAAATCCCAGACCCCCTGCGCCCCGACTTCATGGGAGGACTGGACGTCCTTCACCATCTATCGCACCGCCTTCAGAGCCTCAGCCTTTCTTCAGAGACCTTCTTCTCCCTAACTGCCAGCATCTTCTCCCAGTCATTGACTTCCCCGGCGTGGCGGTCCGTGGCATTATATTGGACCTCGATGTTAAGCTCATGCTCCAGGAGGGTTTGACACTCCCAACCCTACCCCAGGTCGGCCTCGTGGAGCTCAAGATCCTCAGCGCGGGATCGCAGCTCATCCCAATCTTGTTGAAGCTTGCTGGAGGCCTCCTCCGCCAGCTTCTTCATCTCCTGGGTTGTCTTCTCCTGCTCGCCGACGATGGCCTCTTGGCGTTGAAGCATCTCCCGGAGCTCCTCGAGGGTACGAAGACGATTGTTAGTGGCCTGGTGGGCCGCCTGGGTCTCCGCCAAGATCTCTTTAGATCTAGCATCCAACACTCTCACCAAGCGATGCTTTTTCTCTAGTGCCTTCTCTTCCTCTCTCTCACCCGCTCCTCCTACCTCTGGATCCTCTTCTTTGCCTTGCTGATCCTGAACTCCAGCAGGTCGTCCGAGGCACGGAGACACCTGTCCTCCGCCCGCAGCATCTCCCACTATGTGTCGGGGGCAAGCTGCGCTTGGTGGAGGCTGGACTGCGCTGATTCGATGACATTAGAGAGGGTTATTGGCTCAGATGACGCCATGGAGGGCCGCCCAACAACTGTCTCAAGCTCCTCTTCGACGTCCAGCGGGGCCGGCATTGCTGCCAGCGCTAAGACCTTGCCGCTAAGGGCCAGGAAAAAGGCGGCACACCGCCTGGCACAGCATTGCCGCCGTCCCACGCGACCCCATCTACTGCAGTGCCAGTCTCAGGGGTCGGAGCCCTAGCTTCTAGCGCTGGCCCTGGAGGCATCTCCGAGGTTGTAGTCGTCGGCCCAGCTCCATCCACCGATGCACCAGCCCCCAGGGCTGGGCCCTCGGTGTTCTGCACTGACTCCCACACCACCTTCGACTCCGACACAGGCGCCCCCCCCCATCGCTCCGGACGTAGTTGCTAGAAGGATGGTCTCTCGGACCGGCTCGGGGGTCAACTCAGGGGCGCGCTCTGCCGTCACGCCCTTCGTGCCTCCAGAGGTGGGAATACTTTCCCCAACAACGCCCTGCAAAAAGGGCGTCATCTGCTAGTCATATCCTATGGAACGAAACTGGAGCTAATCAAGCAAAAAAACGGTGAAAGCAACAATCAAAAGCCTCAGTGAGTGCACCTTACCGAGGGCCCCAGAAGCTCTAGTGGCCCTGGACTTTTGGTTGCGTCGGAGAAGTGGTTTATGTCGATGATGCAGTCGTCGGCGTGGGCCTGACCATGCCTCCACAAGAGCCAGCATTCTTCTCTGCATCTCCGCTGGCACTGCTGTCGGTACCCTTTGTTGCATCTCCTCCAGGGCTGCCTTTGTCCGTTCATGCGCCAACTGCAGGGGTGTTTGCAGCCTGAGGCTTCTTAGCCTGTGGCTGCTTAGTCGCGACACTCCCGGTGCCCCCATTGGCACCTAAGTCTGCACCATCGGCAGATATAGCGACAGGTCGACCCTTCTAGTTGAACACTAGCCTGCTCTTCAAGGGGAGGATGGGATCCTTGCTTGAGGATCCACCACCCCCCAATGTCGGACGCGATTGCTCCTCCAGGGACTAGCTCGGTGCGAAGGCTACCCTTCGCAGTGACCGGGGTATTTCTTCGACGGTTCCACAGGGTCGGGCATCGGCTCCTTCCCCTTCCCCGTGTCGGGGACCATTGCATTCTCCTTCCCCCCCTAACAGAGGCTGGGTCTTCCTCCTCCTGCACATCGAAGCCTGGGGCACGCGCGGGCCCCTCCTACAAGATAGGATGTTTAACCCCCGATTGACGTCTCCAACCTACCGTGGGGCGAGGCCGAGGGCTTCCAGGTTCAGCATCCCCATCAAAATATTCATCCTGAATGCCTGATCCATGTAGAGTGGCTAGCAAGAGCCCGACAAAGCGATGATGCCTACGGTCAACTAGTCATCGATCACCTTCGACATTGTTCTGAACACCTTCTCCTGTCTTGGCTCTGAGCCAGGGCCGGTCACCAGCCCGGTGTAGTTTTGCAGATCGATGTAGTACCATGCTAGACGGTCGCGGTGCTGGAGAGGGGCCGTGCGTCGGGACATGAAGTCTGCCATCACCATAAGTGACATCAAGTCGTGGTCCGCCAGGAACCGGATCCTCTTCAGTGTCAGAGCATATTCCTTCTCCAACTTCAGGAACTCTTCCTAGGAGTTGCGCAGAAGGTTGGTCGGTTGGACGATAGCGTCTTGCAGTCGTGGGTGTCGACATGCACGATCACCCAGTCCTCTCTCCAGTTCTCCCACCTCCCGTCACTGAAGGGTGTGATGTACTTGTGCATACCCTTGCTCCGCTACTAGAAGTAGTAGGCTCCCAGCAGGTCCGTCATGCTCTTCCCCGTCGACCTCAGCACAAAGAACTGTCGGAACACCGACACGGATGGGAGTACTCCCACGAACATCTAGCAAAAGTGAAAGAAGACCGCCGCCACTGGCGACAAGTAGTGAACCTGGAGCCCGAAGACCTCCTGCTGCGTCGCAAGGAAGGAGGACACTGGGGGACAAACCTGATCAACGCATATGATGGAAAGAGTGCAATCTTTTTCTCCTGCAGGTCGAGCAGGAGGGATCCGCATTGGATCCAGTCCCACCGTTTCTCGTCGTACCAACCGAGCAGCTACCACACTTGCGTTAGGTCTTCACTCTCCATGATGCAAGGGTGAGGCAAGTTCGCATGCATTGGAGCAGTGGGAGCGAAGCAAGAACTTGGAACAGAGGTGAAGCTCGGGTTCTTAAGGAAGAAGACAAAGGCTCAAACGACGGGGCGTGAATGAAGAAGTAACGACCTTGCCTGCAAAGGTTTCCTTTTACTCACCCACGTGATGCTTGGGCACATCGTGCGGGTCGCCTAGGCCCGGCACGCGCTACGCTACCCGCATTGCCAATAACAGTGGGACCCAGGTCCCCTATCAAAAACCTAGCCCAACATGTCTTTCAACCAAGAAGACAACTCGACGGTTCCCAATGAGGCAGAGTGCCGGAAATGCAGCGGTCGCATCGGGAACCATCACACTTGAAGTCCCGCATCAGGCAAAGATAATGTCACATGCCTTGTCAACCAGAGGCGGACGCGTGTCCGCTATAGCAGAGGCAAGCACCCGCTTTGCCTGACCAAGATAAAAATGAAAAGGTCATGTGGGAAGAAAGGGTGAAGACCCTAGCGGGATTGTCACCTCCCCCGAGGTGGACCCGGGGGTCATTATCGGTACCCTCAATATAGGGTACACCCGCATGATGGAAGAAACGTCTAAGGACCCTACCTCTTTGCCGAGGTAGGCTCCGAAGGTGCCATGTGTCTAGCAGAACCGGACCTCGTCCTTCCTCAAGAACGGGCAACAGTGCTGTCACGTGGTCTTTGACTTGGGACCCCGTCTCCACGCACCGTGGGCTCCTGGGTCGCCACATGTTCGGTGGCATGGGGCCCTGCTCCTCCATAGGGGCGGGCTTCGGAGCCGCCATGTGCCCAGGGACTCTGGGCCGCCCTCCAACACAAAGGCTAGCTCTGGGGCCGCCACATGTCCTACATCATTAGTCCCTCGGCTCTCCTTAGAGTTGGGCTCCAGGGCTGCCATGTGGCCCGCAACATAGAGCTTGGACTCCCCCACGTAGGTGGGCTCCGATGCTGCCACACATCCTGCCCCCAGCCTTGGGCGGTAGGTCGTAGCAGTTAAGTGCAGTGTGCCCTGCCTGAGTCGTGCATTCAAGGCACATGCCTTCCCTAGGCGCATGGGTGCATTGCACGCTCTTGTCAGATGCCGTTGTAACCAATCACATCGCATGTAAGGCGCTGGAGAGCTACCCCATGTTGCTGACAGGGTAGCTTACATCGGTATGACCGAAAAGACATTCCCTGCCATCATCAATATCTATGCTAGGCTATTGGCGACAAACGTGGCAAGACGGCGATTCTTCAAGCCACGATCAGAGGCAACTGGCAACAGTTAGACCTTATATCTTGTACAGGTATAAGATCACCCCGGGGCCACTTGTGGGGCCCCGGGTCCCATTTGTAAGGTGTCCAACCTTACTATAAAAGGCCTTGGCGGTCGTCGACTCTTACCACGTTCATTCTAACACACACAAGCTTCCTCAAGCTCAAGCAATACAACTCTCACCGTGGATGTAGGATGCTATGCCCAACGGCCGAACCATATAAAACCACCGTGTTCACCATCTCTCATACGCGCAAGCTCCTTAGAGACTAGCCTCTTTTAAAAAAGAACCTCTGTGTACTGCGACTAAGCAGGTCCGCTACACTTCGATAGCTGATTCTTCATCGTGCGTTCTTTTTGTTGGGTCAATGCATAAATGCATTTTGACAATGTAGGCCCGTTCTTTGTATGGATGGTACATTCTAACTAGAAAGTACAAAGATCAAATCCTTACAACCATTGGAGTTGATGGCGACAATTAAATTTTACATGTGTCCTTTGCATTTGATGAGAGTGAAAATGCTAATAGTTGATACTGGTTTCTGTATCGGGTTAAAGTTGATGTAGTGCAAGGTTGACAAAATGTATGTGTAATACATGACCACCATGCTGGTTTGTCGAAGTCAATAATGGATATCAAATACGGCTGCGCTGAGCATGGACTCTCACCAGTTTGGCCAGATATACAATCAAGATGGTGCATGAGACACTTGGGTGCAAATTTTTATAGTCACTTTAAGAACAAACAACTTATGAACATGTTAAAGCGTTTGTGTTGTCAGAATCAAGAGAGAAAGTTCAATGCTTTGTGACATCATCTTGATGAGTTGGCAAGGAAACAAACTGAGGAGGTACTTGGACGGGGTAATAATGAAGATAATTTTGTACCTTCTTTTAATCTTCCATCAAATGATCATACAATTGCTAGGAGGGCAGTATAATCTAACTAATGCTTCTCGCATGGGATTCATAATGAGCTGAAATCGAAGTGGTCTGTGTTATATGACACACATGGTGCTAGGTACGGAATTATGACAACAAATTTAGCAGAGGTACGTAATTATCAGTAGTAATTGAGGTTTTTTATATATGATAGTATTCAAAATTAATACAAAATTGTTATAGGTGTACAACTTCATCCTAGTTGGCTCAAGAGTTATACCACTTCATGGTATTGTTGAAGGAATCTTGAGTAGAACAATGAAGTACTTTCATGATTGTTACGCAAAAGCATGTCTACTAATGGGTGATTCCAATTTGGTTTCCTCAAAAAAAAAATTCTGACTACATGCATGAGAAGATTATGAAGTCCCATTTACATAGTGTCAAACAAACAGAAACTGTGCAAAACAGGTTCGAGATCGCTTGCAGAGACAGAGGCAGGCGTGCTGGCTCACATGAAAGAATGGTGCACGAGTGTGTCATTAGTGAATACTCGGCCGTATGTAGTTGTATGAAGCCAAAGCTCCTTCATAGGCCTTGTTCACATGTTATTGCCGCATGCAGTCAGAGTAAATTATCTCCAAACATGTATGTCTCACATTACATCTTCAAGGAGGCTTTACAAACGACTTGGAATGCTGAGATATTTGGCTATCGCATTGTGGGTACATTCACCACGGATCCAGGGCCAGATTTTGAAAGAGGTCCTGATTATTCAAGTTGAAGCAAAAGCGTGGACGTCGTAAAACCAGACGTATAAGAAATGGTATGGATGAGTCTACATCTTCACTACAAGTCAAATGTAGCAACTATAATGGATTGGGCCATAGTTATAAGAATTGCATTCAGAGTAATGTTACCAGAGCAGCTGAAGTGGGGCCTTCAGGAAATCCGCATGACGGGAGACATCTTCGTGGTCGTTGCTAAATAAAGGATGAACATTAAAATGCCCTTATGTAATCTTAGAACATAGCTAAATTATGTAATATTAGAACATAGCTAAATTATGTTGCTAAGATGTTGTAATGAACTATTTGCTTTATCAAAACTTGGCTATGTTAACGTATTTTGTCTTAACTTGATATTTTGTTATATGATTACTTAGAAAGTGTTATAATGTACATTTTCTTCACTAAGAAGTTACTATATTGTATTTCTGTAGTTATGGCTGCATGTAGAGAGAGCACTCCAGAGCTACTGGACGCTCAGTTGGACGTTCGGCATCGGTCGTACTTGACCAGTGTTCGAGGTGCAAAACATGCCACGTTGTGACCGAGAGTGCCAAAGAAGTTGTTACCCATCGACGAGCAATTGATTCCACGATATATATGTTTTAAATAAAATAATTAAAATAATGTTATAAGTTCTTCATACTAACTTGTAAATTCATGATACAATTTACGTGCAGCGGGGCTTCTTCCACTGTTTAGGATGTTGGAGCCTCATACAATTGAACGGTCTAAGCAGAAGTCCACGCGGCTGACATATGACCGTTCTCTACTTACGGCGTTGGTCGATTGACGGAGACCGGAGACACACACTTTCCACATGCCTTGTGGGGAGATGACTGTGACGCTACAGGATGTGTCGTACCTCCTTGGTCTTCCTATCGCCGATGATGCAGTTTGTAGGCCAGACTTCAAAGACGGGTGGCATGAGGACATACTGGCTTGTTTCTCGAGTATCATCGTTCACCCGAGGTACACCCAAAGGAATGGTCCGATAAGACCGATTGCAGAGAAACAGGATCAGGCCCGCCCAAGAGTTGGTTGCAACAGTATGAGGTATGTATTTTTAGAATTGTAGTCAAAAATTTCCTATTTTAATATATATTAGTTACTAAATTTACTATTTTTTTGTTCATTAAAGCCTTAAAACATTCACCCCGATGCGGACGAGTACACGGTCTCTAGAAACTTGGAGGCCTACTTGTTGTGGATTTTTGGGTGGATAATGTTTAGAGATTCACATGGAGACTCCTGCGACAAGCACCTGATCTACTTTGCTAGAGAGATAGCGAACACTCCACCTGATGTACTACCGCAGTACAGTTGGGGTTCAGCAGTGCTTGCGGCTCCGTATCGAGGTCTCTGTACGGCTTGCACGAAGGTAATTTATAACAATAAAATATTCATGCATGTGTTATATTATTGTCTCATAATGATCTAATATGTCTTATTTCTATTGTATGAAGATCACATCAGACGGAATTTTGCCTGGGTGTCCAATGTTGCCAATTTTGTGGGCGTACAAGCTATTTGCGGTTGGTAGGCCGGTGGTTGATGTAACCCCATATGGCGGCACTTTGTACGGGGACACGGAGGCGGACGGACCGACAATGGGCGCCTTGTGGACTCGATGCAGGGTAATTCAAATTGTTGTTCATATATGTGCAACGTCACTTGACAATGTCTTAATATAAATGTAATGTTTTATTTTTCAGCGTGCATGGGGTGACGACACAATGCATAGGGGGTACCCGGAGTAAACGATGTGGTTCAATCGCCAACACACCGACTCCAGTGTCATTTTGATGCCTTACTTGTACGAGGTTGTGCAGCGGTGCACACCCCGAGGGTTGTCCTTCTTGTGCACCAGAGATGCAAAATTTTGGTACACACGGAAAGCTCTCGTGTACAACATTGTGTGGAGGAGTACTCACCTCATCGGGTGATGCGTCAATTCAGACGGCAGCAGGTTTTTCCAGTCCTGAGTGGTCTCGCCGTTCCAGCTTCTGCTTACACGTACGTTTCATCTTTCATTTCCATATCTATCATAGATTATCCTTTCTATTCCTCGATAACATTGAGTGATGCACCCAATGACACACATGCAAGGGTTTCACCTCTACCTTGTTCTGGCCTCGCATGGAACTGTGGGTGCAACAATGGGCAGGTGCTGTTTTGGACATCATTGAAGACTCTTTTCTGTTCAGTCCGGAGTCGTACGGGGAGTACATGCAATGGTACATGATTCGGACACGTATCAGTACCACGTTCACACCAGTTGAGCGGGAGGTACATGTCGCGTCTACTAGTGACACGTACCCTAGGTACCGAGATCGTAACACCTTAGTTGCGGTAGGATTGCTCTTTCTTCAGTTATTCAATTTACATTGGTTTTCTTAGTACATACATAATTCAAATGTTCATTGTTTGCAGTTTGAGATGCTCCACCAAGCAGAATTAGAGTTTGCAACAATGGCTCGGAGGACGTCCGAGACGACGTCATAGATGACATCAGCATGGAAGAAAGTCAATAATTACATAAGGGACACTATGAAGAACTTGGCACTGTCGTGCACAGAGTCTTGTCATCACGACTCTTCCGCGCAACATCCGAGATTCACTCCGGCTATGAAAGTTCCACCGTCTGCGCCCGTTGAGCCAGCAGGTAAGCAATTTTTATATATTTCATTATTCATATGTTGTTGATGTCACTAATGTAATCTTACATCAGTATAGTATTATTGATGTCGTACGTTCAGCCTACCCGTCCTGCTGATATTGTTGTGATGTCCAACTGGTGCAGTTGTAAGTGTTTTGCGAGTTTTAAAACCAAGTTTTGTAAAGATTAGTTTTTACTTATTCTTGTAATACAATACTATTTTGTAGGTTTCAACGATATGTCATTCGGTTCCAAGGATGTTGCACAGCAGGACTTCGAAGACGTCTTCGATTGTGCGAGTTATGCTGCGTCCACAACACCAACACCAGACACACTTTCTCAGACACAGGGAGATCCAGAGCATACACAACAGACACAGCCCACATAGGGAGGTCCAGAGTCGACTCAGCCCACGCAGGTTGCAACGCCTACACCTGTACCTCGGGCTAGAAACCGTGTTGATACTTCTTAACGTCTACATGTCATCCTAGCAGCAAGGCTAGTGCTACAGAGGCACTACGCTAACCTAAGCCAAAGCAAGATGATTTCCGCAAGCACATGGAAAGTACCGCTATAGCATTTCACCCAAGAGTATTCCCTAGGGTATCGTATTTGTTTATCTCAAAGGAAGACAAGGTAGAAGAGTGGCAAAGTCAAGGATATAAGAGGGTTTTCTAGTGAGGGATCCGGTAGGGTGGATAAATGAATTGAAGGGGTAGTGTGACACACACGTAAGCAAATAATCTAAAGGGCAAGTGTCGGTACTCTGCAGACCGGATACCCCCGCATACAAGGAAGAAAAGACGCTCGGTCCAACCTCCCAAGAGGGGAGGTATCCAGAGGCTACCACGTGCTTTGCGAGGTTGGACCCCGCCTCCCTGTCGAGGAGGGCTCCAACACAGGTAGCCACATGACCTGTAGCTTCGCAACCAGCCTCCCGTGTGTGAGGACACATGGAAGCATCAGAGCCCTCCTCAGAGGGGAGGCCGGGTCCGGAGCTGCAGATCATATGGTTATATTGGAGCCTCCTCGGTGGGGAGGCAGAGTCCGACCTCGCGAAGCACGTGGTAGCCTCTTGGTACCACCGCTCTTGGGAGGTGGGACCCAACATCTTTTCTTCCTTTTATGCGGGGGTCCCGGTCTGTAGGGTACCAACAGTAAGAATGTCCTAGTGCAGGCTAAGTTAGGTATGGAGCTACTCCTACTATGCCTTAGGTATTTATATACATAGTCAACTAGTGTACATATGGCTATGCTAACTACGAGTACTAGGGCTTAGCGGTCCAACATATCGGGCACTGGTTTACCCCTGAGAATATCATGACGATTCCCGCCACGAGCCTGCGGTGTAGCCGAACGTGGGGGGTTACGAAGGACGGACATGGCTGTCACCACCTGCCGCCTATCCCTACAAACCGTAGGTCTATGAGACGTCCAACGCTACTTAATTATCTAAGTCCCATGCTTACATAACAAGAAAATACCTTAAGAGCTGCATAGAAGTACCATCCTAAGGCAATGACTACACCTAAACATTATTGAAACCAATGTTGGGACCAAGCAATAAACTACTCATATTAACATAATCATATTATTACCTAATTATACTATAGTGATTGTGTATGATGTTTATGATAATATAATAAAGGCATTATGACTAGATCATAACAACATCTACACCTAACACATACATGGACTCGACAACCAAACAAGGAACGCTTCATCCAAGTATATGAATAAGTGAAGACTAATTATATTAATAAGCATAATGTCACAAATACAAGAGAAGATACATGAGCCATACCTTTCCCAGTTTGGAGTTGGGACTAGAGGCTCCTCTCTATAGCCTATTTGGGAAAATGCAAAAATCCAAATGGAAAATTCAAATGATGATGGAAAAATCAAAAAATAAGATAACTACAAAATTAACCTATTGGCGAGGTCCCATCCAAAATCATTTTTCAGCCTCTGACCCCGGAGATGTGGGCACAGCTGGCTCGCCTTGCTTATTCCACCATACCTTCCTTAGCACCTTAGTGGACTTGGGCCGTTCGGACGGCCCTGGCTTCTCCATCTTTTTCAATTGTTGACGTGGGCGAAAAGATGGACTTTCCTCATAAATGCAATGAGGGAGTCCACTTGAGGTGGTGTAACTTCAACCTCTTTGATGTGTTTGACATTCGAGCCGTACTTGATTTTGATCATGGAGCATTGCTCCTTCCTTGGCTGGAAGTCAAACTTTTCCTCCTTGCCATCGATATGGAAGCAGATTTCTCTGGCTACCACATCGATGCGAGAATTCGCGGTGCTAAGGAATGGGCGCCCATGAATGAATGAGGTTTCGTTTTTGACCTCCATGTCGAGCACCACGAAGTCCACGGGTATGAAGCAGTTTTGGATTTTCATCGGGACGTATTCGGTGATACTCGTGGGATAGCGGACTGATGAATCGGCCAGCTAGAGCTGCTTTGCCATTGGAGACAACACAGAGAAGTTCAGCTTGTCAAAGACCACCTTTGGCATGGCACTAACACTTGAGCCAAGGTCAGAAAGTGCCTTGTCAAAGTGTAGTGTGCCAATGGATCGGGATATGATGGGATATCCAGGGTCCTTCAACCAGTCGCCTTCCCGTAGAGAGACCATGTTGACATTTTCTACGGGAGGCTCGAGTTATCCTAGCATCTTGCCGTTTTCCAATGGCGGGAAATCAGGTACCAGTTGAGCTAATTGAGTCTCCAACATCTTGTTGAAGCTCAACTGGTTCTTGAAGGTAGAAGCTAAGCCTTCGACCTTAGCGTTGATGTTTTCTAGGGTCTTGTCATTAGCCGACAACTTCTTGGATAGGGCATCATTGATCTTGACTTGGCTAATGGCAAATTCCCTCAAGTGAAGTTGGTTCCCATTGCTGTTGTTGTAGCCCCCTTGAAAGAAATGGCATGGTTGGCCCCACCCTTGACCTCCTGGGCCGTAGCCATTGTTGTTGTTGTAATTCCAGTAAGGCATCCCCACGGGTCTCGAGGCAGTCACTCCCCATATGACCCATGTTGCCACAGATTTCACATGTCACGTGAGAGTCTAAGGATTGAAAGGTGGCAAATACTTTACGGTCCGCTTAACATTCCAACTTCTTCATAAGGAGCTCCAATTTGGTAGCGATCATGTCCTCTTCTTTCAAGGTGTGCGTGCCTCGCTATTGGGGCTAGAGACGCTCATGGCTCCAACCCATGTTGGAAACCATCTTCTCAATTAACTCCTTAGCTTCGGGCACCGTAAGCGAGAAGAAGGATCCTCCAACAGCAGCATCCACATGATCACAGGCTAACGGAGTCAGCCCGTTGTAGAAGTTTTGGATGATGAGCCAATCATCCATCCCATGGTGGGGACAGGCTAGGATATACTCCTGCAGCTATCCTTCAAAGCAGGGTATTGGTCTTACCAACGAGAAGAACTTGGCGAGGAATGTTGTAGAACATTTCTCCCAAGTATTTATAGCACTTCTTTTCGCATATAACCACTGCTTCGTTGTCCCAAGGAGCGAGAATAGAAATAGTTGAAGACAGATGGCATCAAGAGTGACATCCTTGATCTTAAAAGTTCTACAAATCAAGAGGAATTGTTGCAAGTGAGCACTAGCATCCTCGTTGGCTTTCCCACAGAAGGGATTAGCCTGCACCACAGTGATTAGGCTAGTCTTGATGTCGAAGTTCACGTCTCTCGTGTTGACATTGGGCCCAGTGGGCACATTGTCAGCAGAGGGAGCTTAGAACTCACGAAGTGTCTTCTGGGCCATCGGCTTGAAGCATGATTGTGCAGAGATTACGTGCTTCCTAGCCGACCAGATCACCTGAGGAGGATTGACACGAGGTCGAACTCTTCTCAGTAGTGACTCCGGATCTTCTACATAGTTAGCCAGCAAACGGAAATTGGTCATACACTACCCTGTTTTCACATCAAAGAATGCCAAAATGAAGGAGGGTTAAACTACTAAAAACCTACTATAATCCTATCTGCCACATAACCATGCAAATCTTCCATGGCTTCCCCGATAATGGTGCCAGGAATGCTTGTTGATACTTCTTAACGTCTACAGGTCATCCTAGCAGCAAGGCTAGTTCTGCAAAGGCACTAGGCTAACCAAGCCAAAGCAAGATGAATTCCGCAAGCGCACAGAAAGTACCATGTAGCATTTCACCCGAGAGTATTCCCTAGGGTATCGTATTTGTTTATCCCAACGGAAGGCAAGGTAGAAGAGTGGAAAAGTCAAGGATATAAGAGGGTGTTCTAGTGAGGGATCCAGTAGGGTGGATAAATGAATTGAAGGGTAGTGTGGCAAAAACCTGAGCAAACTACTCTAAAGAGTACGAATGTCCTTGTGGAGGATAAGTTAGGGATGGAGCTACTCCTACTGTGCTTTAGATATTCATATACATAGTCAACTAGTGTACATATGGATATGCTAACTACAAGTACTAGGGCTTAGTGGTCCAACATATCGGACTTGGGTTTACCCTTGAGAATATCAGGACGATTCCCGCCATGAGCTTGCAGCGTAGCCGAACGTGGGGGATTACGAAGGACGGACATGGCTATCACCACCTGCCGCCTACCCCTACAAATCGTGGGTCTATGAGACATCCAACACTACTTAATTATCTAAGCACCATGCTTACATAACAAGTAAATACCTTAAAAGCTGCAGTACATGTACCTTCCTAAGGCAATGACTAACCTAAACATCGTTGAAACCAATGTTGGGACCAAGCACTAAACTGCTCATATTAACATAATCATATTAGTACCTAATTTGACTATAGTGATGGTGTATGTTAATGATAACATAATAAAGGCATTATTACTAGATCATAACAGCATCTACACCTAACACATACATGGACTACACAACCAAATAAGGAACGCTTCATCCAAGTATATGAATAAGTAAAGACTAATGATATTAATAAGCATATTGTCACAAATAAAAGAGAAGATACATGAGCCATACCTTTCCCAATTTGTACTTGGGACTAGAGGCTCCTCTCTACATCCTATCCTCCACTAAGGGACTAAGAGCACTAGTGTAACACAAGAGAAAATGCTTGAGTGGTGTGTGAGAAGTGAGGCACCCCCTATTTATACATGGAGTAGAGGAGGTTCCCGCCACAATTAGCGCGCGAATCAGTCTTCACCGCCTTTAGGGAGCCGTGAGGAGCTAACACGTGGAGGAAGACCGAGTTTGCCTCCAGGACCAAGTCGGCCGACTAGGGGGGTCAATCGACTTGGTCGTGGCCCCTCTTCGGGTGTGCTTCCTCGGGGTGGCTTCTAGGTGGGCCCTGACCCCTTCCTAGGTGTAACATCGTTGGATCTCCTCAGATACGCCTAGGAATGAGTCATGGATCCATGTGATGCCACATGTCGTCGCGTGATTGGCTGGGGTTGCACTTTTTAAGATTGCTCCCTTCATTCTCCAACATTTCTACATAAAAACTCCTGCATGCACTATTTCTCCAAGTACAAGTGAAATTATTTTAAATCTAACTATGATGTGTGTAAGAAGTAATTATTTTATCACATAATTGAGTTATATTGATGGTCAAATTGGTATATAACGATCGTCAACAACGCTCTGGACCCATTATGGTACGATGCTGACCACGTTCGAGCGGGATGGAGGGGACGTACCAAGCGCACTAGGCGATAATGTTGTACCTTCTATAGTGTTCATGTTTCCTCTGTACTTGGATGTGACACTACATGTTATTTTATTTCTATGTCTCTTATGCTACATTTATTTTACTCCTACGCTTGGTCCATAGACCGCATCACGTTCATCTATAAAAGGGTAACCCCATACACTCCATATCTTATTGAATTCACTACTCACAAAATGGAGAGGAGAGTCGTGGCAGGAGAGGAGGGGAGGAAGCATCAACGATGCGTGAGAACTACTTGGTTGGTGGTCTGCAGTGGTATGAAGTAGCACTCAACGAGTTCCCGCTTTTAGGAAAAAGTGATTTTGGTGTTGTCGGTACCCCGCAGACCGGGTACCCCCGCGCATAAGGAGAAAACGGCTAAGGACCCGATCTCTACTTAAGAGGCCGAATCCGAGGCTGCCACATCATGGAGGGAAGGACCAGATCCTGCCTCTCTGCCGGGGAGGGCTCCCGGGTTGCCGCGTGGCCGACAGAACTGCACCCTCGTCTCCCCGCTGAGGCGGGCTCCGAGGCTGCCACGTGGCCAATCGGAACCTCGGGGCCAGGCCCGCTTCCTCGCAGGGAAAGGCACCAGAACTACCACGTGGCCCGCAGGGCTGAGCCTCCACCCCTCCACAGGGGTGGGCTTCGGGTGCGCCACGTGGCCTGTACCATCGAGTGCTCGACTCCCCACGGAGGCAGGCTCCGGCGCCACCACGTGGCGGACGGCCAACTCAGTGCGGTAGGATGCCGCAGTAGGAAGGCGTGAGCTACTCGAACAGGCATTAAAGTACGCGCGCCTTCCCCAGGAGAAGCGGAGTCGCGCATGCGTAAGTCAAGGCTCCAGTGTCCTGTCTTGTCCAAGTAGCCGGTACAGACCCACGCCGCAAGACGGACGAATGGGCCACAAGGACAAGACGGGCGGGACGTGCACCGCCATCATCACCAACTATGTGTAGCCCTGGCGCACGACACGGCGGGACGACGCATTGACGCTCCTAACAAGGGGAAGTATATAGCATTTAATCTTAGATCTTGTATAGGATTTGGCTCTCCCCAGGACCACCTGTCGGGGCCTGGGGCCCACCTTGTGACTGCAGAGTCCTTGGACTATAAAAGGACTCTGCAGATGACCTTCACAGAGGATCGGACAATCAGACTAAGACTCATTCACGCTCAAGCAAGGCAAAACACAAACACTCCCGTGGACGTAGGGTGTTATGCTTTGGCGGCCCGAACCACGTAAACCCTATGTGTTCACCATCTCGCTGCGCTCAATCTCCTGGGACTAGCCCTCGTGAATCCAAAGAACCTCCGCGGGCTGCTCCCTAAGCAGGTCCGGGGGAAGTGTCGTTTAAGACCTTCGACATTTGGCGCGCCAGGTAGGGGGATTTTTTCTCGTGAAGATTTCCACCAGCAGCAATGGTGAACAGCCATTCCAACGCCGGTACATCTAGGCCGCAGTCACGGCGACAGGCAGCAGCTGAGGACCAGGCATCATCTCGCTTTAGAGCGGGATCCCGCTGTAGAGCAGTGAGGCAGGACCTTCACGTCGCCCTGCTGTCACCTTGCCGGCTGCAGGTCGGCACGCCACACCATGGCGTACTCCAGCCGTGACGGCAGCTACAGCGCCGCCGGCAGCAAGCCCGGAGAGTGCGCTCACAGCAGCGCGCGCACTACTCCACAACCCACCTGCTAAATATGCTCCTCAGGGAGCAGCTCAGCAGTGGATCAACGATGTCGACCACCTCGTCACCGCTGCGCTCAACGCACCTCCACCAAGGGAGACACATGCCCACCCGATGCATGTGTCGTTGTCGCGGACTCCAACCATCGACCGATGGACAGCAGACTCGCGCTCGACCAGGGTCTCGGCAACAGACCTGAGAACTGGGCTGCAGCACCGCAGGTCGGGAGAAGACTGCCGAGTTACCATCAAGCGACAGAGGGAGCGGCGGCGTAACCTTGAGGAGGACTACAGTGTGCCGAGCCCTGTTCCCCAGGCTCACACCGTGCCACCGCCGAATCCGGCGTATGTTACGCCACCTCCATACCAGGCGTACGTCGCGCCCCCACCTCCACAGGCGTATGCTGCACCACCCCAGCCTCAGGTGTACGCAGGTCTGCCTGTACACCAGGGGTATGCAGCGCCACAACCGGCGCCAGCCAGCCCCACCCAAGGGTGTGCGGCTCTGGCACCTCACCTCCGTTTCGTGGTCTGGCCACGAAAGTTCCGGCCACACATGCCGGAGAAGTATGCAGGAGTGTCAACCCGAGTGAGTTCCTGCAGATCTACTCCACCACGATACTAGCTGCGGGAGGCGACGAGGCCATCATGGCCAACTACTTCCCTGTCGTCCTGACCGGCCCAGCCCGATCATGGCTCATGAACCTGCCCCAGGGGTCCATAACCTCCTGGGATGAACTGTGCCAACAGTTCATGGCGAACTTCGGCAGTTCCTACAAGTGCCCCGGCGCAGAGCTTGACCTCCACGCCGTCAGACAACGCGCTGGAGAGATGCTGTGATCATTCATCCAAAGGTTCTCTCAGGTACAGAACACAATCCCTCATATCGCTAGCGCATCAGTTGTTGTAGCATTCAGGCAGGGTGTGAGGGACAAGAAAATGCTTGAGAAGCTAGCCACGCATGAAGTGCGTGATGTCTTCAAGTTGTTTGTCCTAGCAGACAGATGTGTTAGGGCAGCTGAGGGACGCAACTGGCACTCCCAACCTTCTTCAGGGGCAAGGGAAGCCACGCCGATTGAGGAAGGAGCCTCTGTAAAAAGCAGCGGCAAGAAAAAGAAAAGGGAATGGCAAGAACAAGCCAAATCCCGGAGCCCATGCAGTGGCAGCCGCGGCTCCCGGCGGAGCCCGGCCGCCGCGCCGAGACAAGCGCCCTTGGCAGTCACCTGAACCTGAAGATCCTGACTTCAAGTGCCCGGTGCACCGCACAAATAGCCATAGCGCTAGTGAGTGGCGGGAAGTGAAGAAGTTCGCGGAGCGCTTCCGTGAACAGAAGCAGAAGCAGCAGCGCCAGGAGGGCGCACCTTCCCGCCAGAGGGAGGGCAAGCAGAAGGTCGATCCCGAAAAGGAGGATGACAGCGAGATGGGGTTCCAGGAACCCCAGAGGACGGTGAAGGCCGTCTTCGAGGGCGGCGACTCCGACTCCAGCAGCAATAAGGAGCGCCGCAAGACTCTTCACGTCATCTACGGGGGAGCCACAGATCCCACGTCCCGGAATGCAGTGAAGACTCTGCGACGGGCAGTGGTCGCGATGGCCCCCGCTCTGAGCCCGGCTCCCCACCACAAGTGGATGAGCACGGCAATCAGCTTCGACGCCTCTGACTGCCCGAAGAACATGGCGGGGGCAGGGGTACTCCCGCTAATGGTGTCCCCGACCATCGCCAACGTGAAGGTCTTCCACGTGCTGATTGATGGCGGGGCAGGCCTCAACCTCATCTCCACGATGGCCTTCCTGAAGCTGCAGCTGCCGATGTCCCATCTCACACCTTCGAGCCCGTTCTCGGGTGTCGGACCTGGGCAAATCCTCCCGTACGTTAACATACACCCCCCGGTGACCTTCGGGACCCCGGAAAACTACCGTACGGAGAGCGTTTTGTTCGACGTAGCAGACGTCGATCCCCCCTTTAACGCAATCATCGGAAGACCGGCGCTCTACCGGTTCATGGCCATAGCCCACTACGACTACCTCGTCCTGAAGATGCCAACGCCTTCCGGTGTCCTCAGAATCAGAGGGGACCGCTCTGCTGCAGTGTCGGCCTTGGAGCAGCTCCAGGCACTTGCAGCGGGGAGGGCTCCGGCTCCGGGAGGCTCGAAGGATAGTCAACCAGAACAGGGTCCAACGCAGCGGGCCTCCACTTCTGCACCCCGTGTGCAACCAGTCGGTGGTGACGTCCCAGTAAAGGTCGTCAGGATTGGTTCCAAGGCTGCCCAGACAACCCGCATCGCAGGGAACCTGGACAGCAAATAGGAACTCACGCTCGTCACCTTCCTCCAGAACAATGTCGATGTGTTTGCATGGCAACCATCACAAATGCCCGGGATCCCTAGGGAGGTGATTGAGCACCATCTGAAGATCTACCCTGACGCCCGACCGGTGCAACAGAAGCCCAGGAAACAGTCCATCGAGCGGCAGAACTTCATCCATGAAGAAATCAAGAAGTTGATCGATGCTGGTTTTATCAGGGAGGTCCACCACCCACAGTGGTTGGCCAATCCTGTTGTCGTCCCCAAGGCTGGTGGGAAACTCCGGATGTGCATCGACTACACCAACCTGAATAAGGCATGCCCAAAGGATCTATTCCCTCTTCCTAGGATAGATCAAATAGTAGACTCAACATCAGGCTATGATCTTCTGTGTTTCCTAGATGCGTATTCTGGTTTCCACCAAATACCAATGTCTAGGGAAGATGAGGAACACACTGCTTTCATAACAGTAGATGGCCTGTATTGTTATGTCTCCATGCCTTATGGACTCAATAATGCTCTCCCCACCTTTGTACGTGCAATGCATAAGACATTTGGGGACCTCATTAGAGATCTAGTAGAAGTGTATGTCGATGACATCGTGGTAAAAATTAGAACTCGCACATCCTTATTAGACAACCTGGCCCAGGTCTTCAGCAAGCTGCGCACGACGCGCACGATGCTGAACCCAGACAAGTGCGTCTTTGGGGTTTCAGTAGGGAAGCACCTTGGTTTCTTGGTCTCACACCGAGGAATTGAAGCTAACCCAGAGAAGATCAAGGCGATAGAGCTGATGCGGCCGCCGGCTCGCATCAAGGATGTGCAGAAGCTTGCAGGGTGTTTGGCGGCCCTCAGCCGGTTCATCTCAAGACTGGCTGAGCGAGCGCTCCCCTTCTTCAAGATTCTACGAAGGTCGGGTCCCTTTGTGTGGACCGAGGAAGCGGAAGCGGCGTTCCAGGAGCTCAAGAAGCACCTGACGACGCTCCCCATCATGGTGGTGCCGGAGCCCGGCGAACCACTCTTGCTCTACATCACTGCAACAATGGAGGTGGTCAGCATGGTCTTGGTTGCGGAGTGGCCGGAGCTGCTGCCGCAGCAAGCACCCGAGGGAGCCCCCAGGGAGGAAGCTGAGCCTCAGGGCCTGCATCCTGCAGAGGACCCCCTTGTTGTGTGCTCCAGTGACCAAGAGGCCTCCGGGTCCCAGCCCCCCGGAGGCCCGACCAGATCCTGGGGGCCACATTCCCCAGGATGCAGACACATCGCAAGGAGCTCAGAACCCCCCAGGGAGGGTTCGGACCTCCCAACGACCTGTCTACTACATCAGTGAGGTCCTCCATGAAGAAAAAACAAGGTATCTGGAAGTACACAAACTGTTGTATGCAGTGCTCATAGCGTCAAGGAAGCTCCGACATTACTTCCAGGCTCACTGGGTTTCAGTGGTGACCTCCTTCCCACTAAAAACTGTGCTCCACAGCCCCAACTCGACTGGCAACATTGCCAAGTGGGCAGCAGAGCTGGCGGAGTTCGAGCTGGAGTTCCTACCTCGACATACAGTCAAGAGCCAAGCACTGGCGGACTTCCTGGCAGAATGGACTCCATCATCAAGCAACCCAGGGGGCCCGGGCAACGGAGAAACGGTGCCCAAGGCCCCAATTTTCACCGAGCCCCCCTGGACGCTATACTTCGACGGCTCCTCGCGGAAGCAGGGGGCCGGGGTCCTGCTCCTCACCCCGACTGGGGAGCAGTTCAAGTACATGGTGCGCCTCGACTTCAAGGCGACAAACAACATGGCAGAATATGAAGCCCTAATCTTCGGGCTAAAGACTACGCTGACTCTCAATGTCCTTCAACTTCTGGCTAAAGGTGATTCCCAGTTGATCATCAAGCAAGCCAAAGGGGAGTGTAGCTGCAATGACCCTCAGCTAACAGCATACTTGCTGTATGTCCGGAAGCTGGAAAAGGACTTTGAAGTCTTGGACCTGAGCCATGTACCCTGAGCTGACAACTCAATCGCAGACGACCTGTCAACAAAGGCCTCCACAGGGGCCCCAGTGCCCAAAGGAGTCTTTGCAAGGACGTTACTGCGACCAACCGCCCGAGCAGCCGAACCGGGCGAAGGGGGCGAGCCCAGCACCTCGAAGCTGGTAGTCCCGGCGGCCCTGCTACCATGGAGCCCGCCAAGGATCGTATGCGCCACCGGGAGCTCCGAGCTACCGGGCGCCCAAGATCCAGACGCTCAAGTAAGTCCCGGTGCATGGATCTCGGAGTTCCGGGACTACTTGAAAGACAACATCCTTCCCGAAGAACATGTCCTGGCAGAAAGGATAGTCCGCATGGCTAAGAGGTACACGCTGGTGGAAGGGGATCTCTACCGGCGTGGCGCCAACGACATCCTGCTGCGTTGCATTACCCAGGAGGAGGGCTGCCACTTGCTCGCAGAGATCCATGGAGGCGAGTGTGGGAACCATGCATCGTCCCGCACGCTGGTCGGTAAAGCCTTTTGGCACGGCTTTTACTGGCCGACAGCACTCCAGGATGCCGCCGAGATGGTCAGGAGATGCAAGGCGTGCCAGTTTCATGCCAAGTAGATCCACACACCAGCTCAAGCGCTGCAGATGATCCCACCCTCATGGCCATTCGCTGTATGGGGGTTGGACATCCTGAGACCCTTCCCCAGAGCCGTCGGAGGATTCCGGCACCTCTACATCGCAGTAGACAAGTTTACCAAGTGGCCGGAAGCCGCCCCAGTCATCGCCATCAACAAGTAGTCAGCAGTCAAATTCATCAAGTCGATCGTCTGCCGGTTCGAGGTCCCGAACAGAATCATCACTGATAACGGGACCCAGTTCACAAGTGCAGCGTTCCAGGAATACTGCAAGGACCTTGGGATCCAAGTCTGTTATGCATCTGTCGCTCATCCAGAGAGCAATGGATAGGTCGAGAGGGCCAATGCAGAGATCCTCAAGGGCCTCAAGACTCGCACATTCTCACACCTTGAAAAGCATGGTGCAAACTGGGTAGACGAGCTTCCATGTGCACTATGGGCTAGCCGGACATCAACCAGCCGGGCCACTGGGGAAACGCCTTTCTTCCTGGTGTACGGGGCAGAGGCCATCCCCCCCCCTAGAAATTACCGGGGGCTCCCCCCGTGTCCGAGTGTACGACGAAGCCGCGCAGGACCAGCTCCGGTGTGAAGACGTGGACCTCGTTGACGAGGGACGAGTAAGAGCAGCTCTCCAAAATGCACGGTACAGGCAGACGCTCCGGCGCTACCACCAGAGGACCGTGCGGAGTAGGGAGCTAAAGGTAGATGACCTGGTGCTGCGTCGCATACTCTCCCGAGAAGGGGCTAACAAACTCTCCCCCAGATGGGAGGTTCCTTTCTGGGTTACGGAGGTATGCCGTCCTGGGTGCGTGAGCCTAGCTACGGAGGATGGAGAGCGACTGCCCAATCCCTGGAACATCGAGCACCTCCGTAAGTTCTACCCCTAGATCAGTGTCAGGACAGTTTTCTTTCATTGTAAAAGGTACATGGTGCCTAGGAACGATACTTAGGGCAACTAAGGCTCCGCGCGCGAGGCTCTGAGTGCACATTTCGCTTAGCCTGGTCCGGAACCCTAAGTAGGTGCACTCGACTTCCTTTGACGCCCGAACCGGGTCGTTCCCTTGTAAAACCTGTCCCATCTTATGGGACGCCGCAATGAAAGATTGTTGTCCTACCCTGTATAGGGTCCCTCATTCAAAAAATTATCTTTAATTTTTTATGATATTGCTATGCGTTTGCTGTAGCTCGTGATCTATCATGAGCGCTGTCATTTTTCCCTGCCCTAGCAATAGTGGGAACCATGCTGTCTGGTTGCAGGTGTGGTAGCTTGAGGTACCTGCAATGTGCCTGAGGCCTCGGATGTTCCCATACTCGGGGGTAAGTGTCTCCAGATGGTCTCCCCCAGGAAAAGCTTACGCCGAGAGGGAGGTCCAGGGCACAGCCTGCTTAGCCTGGTCCTGTACCCTAAGCCTGTGCGCCCTGCCTCCCCAGAGCTACAGCTGAGTAACTGGGGGCCAGATGGACCACCCTTATAGTATGAATAACGAGCCCTAGGTACAGACGCACTGAATTACCCAAGCCCCACGAGTCAGCCCAAGGTCCTAAGTCAAGCAACACTAAAAAGGAGCAGAGAAACAATGACCAGCGGACAGAATTACTTCTCCTGTTTTTTGATCTATATGCAGGTCTTCAAGGAGTTTTCCCGGCGATAACCATCAAAGTACCCTCGAAGATGGTGGGCACCGCTGGACCGAGGTTTCGGTGGCACCCCCGGGGCCCGCCGTCGACCTTTTACGAGAGATGGTGGGCACCGCCGGACCGAAGCCCCGGTGGTACCCCTAGGGGGCCCGCCATCGACGTTTCACAGAAGATGGCGGGCACCGCCAGACCGAAGCTCCGGCGGCACCCCCAGGGGGCCCGCCGTTGACGTCCCTGCATACTCAGCTACGGCAATGCTACCTACGCATCCTAGGCTCCCCTGCAACCGTCCGCCCTAAGTCCTAAGTGTTGACCGGTGTGCCCACAACAACTGGCCACACCTGTCAGGGGGCCACACTCCGGGGGACCGCAGGTCCTGGAAGTTAAGGAACAACAAGCAACCAGAAGATATTGCTGGAAATAAAAGCATGCTGAGTATAAGAGGCACCACAGGTAGATTTTTTGTTCCAAAATAAAAAGTTTGCCAACACAATCCACCAGACAAAAGCCGAAAGAAGCACAAAACATAAAACAGCGCACGGGGAGCCCTCAGCCGCTCCGCTAGAACCTTGAGGTCATGAGCGCCACCGCATCCGAGACTTTAGACTTGGCGGCCTCTTCCCTCTCGACGATGGGCCCCTCGAGGACCGGCTGCAGAGAGACGACGGGGTACCAGCTCTGGTAGCAGGACAGGATGTGCGTTGCCACCTCCTTCACCAGCATCCTCCCCTCTGCCTCCAACTGGTTGTCGATGATGGCCCCCAGTGAATGCATCCTCGAGCTGGTGGAGTCAAGTGCTGGGAACACCTGGCTCACCTCCTGCGCTGGTTCCCCCACGCACACCAGGCTGAAGCCGAGCGGCACCAGAGCCGAGTCGGCACCGCCAAGGAACTCCCAGACCTTCCGGGCCACAGCAGAGCGCGACGCCCGGAGCTCCTGCACCTCCTGCTGAGCCGCTGCCAACGCACAGGGGCCGCCGTCCAGGAACCGCTTCTCCTTGGCCGCCAGGGCCCGCTCGCGCTCGCTGACCTCACTCTCGCAGTGGCTCAAGTCACCCTCCTTGAGGGCGACGTTGAACTCGCGGTCGAGGAGGGCCTGGCGCTCGGTGAGCTGGGCTTGCTCCGCTTCAGCCAAGGCAGCATCCCGGCGGTCTAGCTCGGCGGCATGGACCCTCGCCCCTTCCTGCTGGAGGACGAGCCAGCGGGAGGTCGCCTCCACCTCAGCTTGCTTCGCCGCAAGCTCCTGCTCCCGTTCGGCAAGAGCAGCTTCCCGGCGAGACAATAGGTGCTGAAGGTCCTCGCAGGACTGGAGGCGGGAGCTGGCCTCAGCGTGGATAGCCGCGGCGTCCGCCTTCGGCTTCTGGGTGACGGCGTCTAGTTGAGCGATGAGCTCGCGCTCCTGCTCGAGGATCTTCATCTCCTCCCGAACAACTGCCTCTCGCTGAGCCGCTCGGCTCTTCGCCAGCCGGGTCCGGGCCTCCAGGGTCCTCGCCCATTCCCAGAGCCGGTCATCCTCGTCTTCAAGCCGCCCTTTCTCCCGAGCGAGGGCCGCCTGAGACCCCGGAAGTCGGAAGAGGCCACGACCATGGCTTCAGACAGGGGGAGGGGCTCCACCGTAGCAGCGGGTCCCTGCCTCCCCACTTTTTCAATATCATCCTCCATTTGGAGGACCACTGGGGAGACGGGGACCAGAGCTCCCCCAATCGAAGAAGGCGGGGGGGGGGGGGGGGGGGGGGGGGGGACCACCGCCGGAAGCAGGCGCGTCGCCCCCAAGGGCCCCCTCCCCGGCAGCGGCACCTGGGGCGGAGGCGCCAGCTGACGTAGCGATGTCAGATAGCACGGTGGCGTCAGCCGGCACGGAGTAGCCGGTGGATGCGGAGTCGTTGGCGGGCGCGGCAGCAGTCGCCGGTGCATGTGGCTGGGCTTCAGCAGACGCTGTAGGGGCCTCGGGCACGGAGGCTCAGGGCACCCCGGCGGCAGCAGCCTGGTGCGTCGGAGCAGGGCCTGAGGCTACAGAGGAGCCCCGCGAGCCGGCTGGAGCGGTATACCCTCCAGCAGAAGGGCCCGCGGGCGGAGAAGGAGTAGCTGTAGTGGTGCTGAAATCAAGCAAACCCGGATCATAAGGGAATGATAGGCTAAGCGCACAGCAAAGAGCACCCAAGATAAAATCTATGTAGGCTTACCGAGGGAAGTTGAAGCTCCACCGCTTCCCGACAGGGTTGGGAGGGTTCGGACCCCCCGAACCCGCGGCAGGGGCCGCTGAGTGTGCTGGGGGCCCCTGTGGTGGAGGAGTCGGCGGCACCCCTGAAGTCCGGCGCTCCTCCGAACGGCGAGGGAACGCTGGGGTCCCGTCGGCATTGAGGAGCCTCCCCCTCTTGTGCGTCGAGGACTCGGGCAGCAAAGTGGCGCCATTGGCGCCCCCTGACGACGAATGCAGCAGGGCACCGGCGTCGTGACGAGGAGCGGAGGGGGCCAGAGGTGGCGACCGGGCGCGCTTCTTGGGGCTCGGGTCCGACACCGGAATCGGCGCTTTCCCTTTCGCCTTGTCAACAGAGGCGCCATCGCCGCTTCCCTGTTGACAGAGCTGGGGCCCGCCTGAGGCATCGTCGCTTGAGGGATCTTCGCTGCTTGGGGGAGCCCTGCCTCCCTCAGCGTCGTCGATGATGTTGACCCCCCGGAACGGGTCCCTGATCTGGCGCTGCGCCAGCCCGGACTCGTCAAGTGTCAGCATCGTCTTCAGCAGCTGCCTCCTCAGCTCAAAGTCTGAGCACAAGGGGCGGCAGGCCATCGGAAGAGCTAGCTCCTCGGGGGAAATGTCATCGGGGCAGACCCAGGTCAGCATGTCGAGTAGCTACCGCTCGCCCAGGTTGGAGTCGGGGCCGGTCTCGAGCCGGGTGCAGTCCGATAGGCCGGTGAACATCCACGCCGGGCGGGTGTGGCGCTGGAGCGGAGCTATGCGACAGGACATGAAGTCCCTCAGCACCATGGCAGACGACAGCCCATGGTCCTCCAGCATCTGGATCCTCTCCAACACCGGGTTGAACGCCTCCTCCAGCTCTGGGCGCTCCTCCCAGAATGACCGCTCGGAGTAGGGGATCCCTGTGGGGAGGCACATCCGATCGTGGGCTTCAATCTTGGCGATCATCCAATCCTCGTGACATTGCTCCCATCGTGCAGAGTTAAAGGAAGCAATGTACCTCGTGGGGACCTTGGTGCAGCGCTAGAAGTAGTAGGCACCGAGGTGCTCCTTCGAGCTTCTGTCGGTGGCCCTCAGTACAAAAAAGTACCTGAAGAGCTTCACCGACGGCATCACCCCCACGAACATCTCGCAGAGGTGAGCGAAGACCGCCAGCATGGCGATCGAGTTCGCGCGAGGTGGTGGAGTTGGAGGCCGAAGGTCTCCAGGAGCATGACCAGGAAGGTGGATGCAGGCGGGACGAAGCCGGCAGCACGTACGACGAGAAAAGCACCATCTCCCCGGTGGAGAGGCTCAGCGGCAGCCTCCCGGGGTGGAGCCACTTCTCCTGCTCAGGAGAGTGCCAGCCGAGAAGCCGGCGCATGGGGGCTAGGTCGGCAGACCTGGACAGCCGGGACTTGTGCTGGATGCTCGCCTTTAGGATCGAAGGAGGAGGCTCTGGAAGGGGAGATCAGGAGCTAGAGTGCAAGAACTAGGCTTGGGGCAAGAAGGCACGAGCGCGAGGATGCAGAAGCGGAAGAAAGGACCCTTAGGGGGAAAGGTCTCTTTTTCTTCACCTCTGCAAGCCAATAGACGCATCGTGTGAATCGCCGCAGCCCCAGCAGAAGAGCAACAGACCCGCATATGCGACGACATGAGGGCCCGGACCGCTTGACAAGGAAGGCAAACTGAGTGGCTAACTATGCGGGAGGTAACTAGGCGGTTTCTGAAAAGGCAAAAGCAGCGGAAGTGCAGGAGCCACCTTGGGAACCGCCGCAGTTAACGCACGATTGAAGGCAGAAGTCATGTCGCGCGGCGCCTGTCCAGTGCCTTAGCTTACCAGAAGGAGACGCGTCGCCACAACGGCAGGAACGTGTCCCCCGGGAAACTGCCCCGAATTGGAATCGAAAGAGTTGCGCGGGAAGATAAGAAAGGAGACCCCACCTGTGGTATCGACGACTCTCCCGAGGTGGGCTCGGGGGCCACTGTCAGTACCCCGCAGACCGGGTACCCTCGCGCATAAGGAGAAAACGGCTAAGGACCCGAGCTCTACTTAAGAGGTCGAATCCGAGGCTGCCACGTCGTGGAGGAAGGACCAGATCCTGCCTCTCCGTCGGGGAGGGCTCCCGGGCTGCCGCGTGGCCGGCAGAACTGCACTCTCGTCTCCCCGCTGAGGCGGGCTCCGAGGCTGCCACGTGGCCAATCGGAACCTCGGGGCAAGGCCCGCTTCCTCGCAGCGAAAGGCACCAGAACTACCACGTGGCCCGCAGGGCTGAGCCTCCACCCCTCCACAGGGTGCGCCACATGGCCTGTAACATCGAGTGCTCGACTCCCCACGGAGGCAGGCTACGGCGCCACCACGTGGCGGACGGCCAACTCAGTGCGGTAGGACGCCGTAGTAAAGGAAGGCGTGAGCTGCTCAAACAGGCATTAAAGTACGCGCGCCTTCCCCAGGAGAAGCGGAGTCGCGCATGCATAAGTCAAGGCTCCAGTGTCCTGTCTTGTCCAAGTAGCCGGTACAGACCCACGCCACAAGACGGACGAATGGGCCACAAGGACAAGACGGACGGGACGTGCACCGCCATCATCACCAACTATGTGTAGCCCTGGCGCACAACGCGGTGGGACGACGCATTGACGCTCCTGACAAGGGGAAGTAGATAGCATTTAATCTTAGATCTTGTATAGGATTTGGCTCTCCCCGGGACCACCTGTTGGGGCCTAGGGCCCACCTTGTGACTGCAGAGTCCTTGGACTATAATAGGACTCTACAGATGACCTTCACAGGGGATCGGACAATCGGACTAAGACTCATTCACGCTCAAGCAAGGCAAAACACAAATACTCCCGTGGACGTAGGGTGTTACGCTCCGGCAGCCCGAACCACGTAAACCCTCTGTGTTCACCATCTCGCTGCGCTCAATCTCCTGGGACTAGCCCTCGTGAATCCAAAGAACCTTCGCGGGCTGCTCCCTAAGCAGGTCCGGGGGAAGTGTCGTTTAAGACCTTCGACATGTGTGTTTCATCCTCTTCGTCCATATGATATGACCAAAGAAGAGTGGTCTAAGTGTCGTTGTGGCCTTGGTTGTGTTGTGCAAATGACGGATGGAGAGGACATCGGTCGCCGATTCTTTCGTTGCCCTATCAGTGGACTAAGTTCAAATGTTGTATTTTTTATGACCTAACATATTTTCTTATGTTCACTTTGCTTTCTATTTCTGTAGTGATACTCGGATCAAGAGAATTGCGGATACACACTGTGGGTTGATCCACCGCCTATCAAGCCAACTGAAGATTACATCAAATATTTACAACACCGAAACTCAGAATTAGTGGGTGAAATAGTGGATTTGGAGTTACAACAATTCAACAACATTAGTACTACTACCGTGTGCAATAATATGTCTTGCGAATGCCCTCACCACAAGTCGAATCCTGATAGTTAAAAACATTATGTGATGAATGTTTCCAATGTATGCTTCCAATGTATGCTATTGTACCTTATTTTTCAATAAATTTTTATTTTCAATGTATGTGCCCTTGTGTATGTATGAAATTTTGCCATGCTTTCGTAATGTATTAGTTACATTGAAGAGAAAAACAACAACAAATAACATAATTTATACTACTGAATCCTATATTTTTCGTCCATATTGAAAACCAGTCCTCCACAAAGTGGACGACTCTTCCACCTTGTAGACGACTACATGTCTCGATCGTCCACCTGCACCTCAAGGTGTCTTCGCGTCAGTCACGAAATCAACCAGCAACCCTGAGAACATACTGATTGGAGTGCAGGCTCTTCTTCAGCATCCACCTGCACCAGACGCACCTCCAGCAACGCTGGACCAGTAGCGCAACGATGTCGACCATCTGGTCGCCGCTGCAGCCACGACGTTCAACAATCTCCCGTAGCCTGAGCACTGGCAGGCACCTATGCGCACCAGGGCATTGTCGCGATGACTTGTACACAGACCGTCGTAGAGGGGACATGCGTTGTTACAACATGTGATGTCCCACACCCCTTCGATAGCTCGCCGTACTCACACGGCGTCAACACTACCGACTGGAGATCTCCGGGCAGAGCTCAACCGTTGGTACATGGAGCAGGATGACCGCGTCTCCATGGAGCGTAGTCGTGAAAGGTGACATGCTCGTGAAGATCCTTCTCCTCTGGCAGTTGGATGCGGCTGTTCGGCACTTGCCCTGCATCTCCGCATGGTGGAGTAGCCACCCAAGTTCCAGACTCATCTGCCGAAGTACGACGGGACTGTCAACACCGTTGAGTTCCTGCAAATCTACTACACAGCCATCCTCGCTGCAGGAGGGAATGAGGCCGTCATGGCCAACTACTTCCTGGTGGCTTTCACTAGGACTGCTAGGTCTTGGTTTATGAGCTTGCCCCACGACTCCATCTACAGTTGGGGAGAACTATGCCCTCAGTTCACCTCCAACTTCAGGAGTTCCTACACACGACCTGGCACCAAACTAGACCTATTTGACGTACGACGAAACCCGCCAGAGACACTGTGTTCCTTCATCCAGCAGTTGTCCCAGGTTCAGAACACAATTCCTTCTATCTCCAATGCCTCTGTGGTTGTTGCATTCCGCCACAGTGTTAGAGATAAGAAGATGTTGGAAAAGCTGGCCACCAAGAATGTCAACAATGTTATGAAACTCTTAGCCTGACTGATAAATGCTCTAGGGCTGCTGAGAATTGTGAGATGCACTCCAAGCCAGATGCGGAGGCAGGAGCGCCATCTGCTTCCAAGGTTGGAGCTACTGCCCATGGCAGTGGCAAGAAGAAGAACAAGAAGTCGAGTGGCAAGAACAAGCCACTTGCCGACGCACCTATTGTTGTTGACGCGGCAGCACCAGGTGGCTAAGGACCACGCCCCGACAAGCGACCTCGACCATCATCTGAAGACGGTGACAAGATGTGGTGCTCGATCCACAAATCCACGGGCCACAACCTTGAAGACTGTCGCGGGGTCAAGAGGCTCGCTGAGCGCGCCTAGCACAAGCGTCGAGATGATGCGCCTTTCGACCAGCATTAAAGGCAAACAAAAAGTCAACGAAGCTCTGTCAAATCAGGAGCTAGGCTTCCAAGACGCCAAAAAAGCATTAAAGGCAGTCTACAACAACATCGACTACTCCGACACCAGCTCCGACAATGAGCATTGAAGACTCTCCATTTGATGTATGGAGGGTCCTGGGATATTATCTCCCAGTGCATAGTGAAAACTTTGCATCATGAGATGGCTGTTGTAGCTCCCACCACCAATGTGGAGCCTCATTGGAAGTGGATGGACACTCCCATCCCTTTTGACGCCTCTGACTGCCCGAAGAACAAGGATGGAACTGGGCAGCTACCATTGATGGTCTCCTCGACTATCAATAACGTCCAGCTCTACCATGTCTTAGTTGATGGTGGAGCTACGCTCAACCTCATCAGCTTCACCGCCTTCATGAAGCTGTAAATCCCCATCTCGGACCTTAGGCCCTCATGTCCATTCTCTGGAGTGGGTCTACGAGCCAATACTCCACTCAGTTCTGTCTCTCTCCCGGTTACATTCGGGACACCAGAGAACTACCGATCACAGAAGTTGGTCTTCGATGTGGTGCACATCAACCTTCCCTTCAACGCTATCCTCAGCAGATCGGCTCTGTACCAGTTCATGGTGGTGGCCCACTATGGCTACCTGGTGAAGATGCCAACTCCATCAGGTGTCCTTCGAATCCGACAGGACCGTACTACTGGAGTTACTGCGTTGGAGAAGCTTCATGCGCTCGCAGCTACGCAAGAAGCTGAATCCAGCAAGGAGCAGACTGCTCAACAACCTCTGAGCTCACGCCAGCGCGGCTCAACCTCTGCACCTCGTGTGTAGACAAGCAGTGACACCAACGTTCCCATCAAAGTCGTCCAAATCGGTTGTGATGCCGCTCAGACCACTCGCATTGCAGGAGGTCTGAGTGACAAATAGGAACTCATGCTCGTCACTTTCCTCTGAGCAAATGTTGATGTGTTTGCATGGAAACTGTCAAAAATGTTTGGGATCCCCAGGGAGGTGATCGAGCATCATTTAAAGATATACTCAGATGCACGACCTATACAACAGAAGCCCTAGAAACAATCTATTGAGCGGCAGAACTTCATCTGAGAAGAAGTCAAGAAGCTGCTTGATGCAGGATTCATCCAGGAGGTACATCACCCACGATGGCTGGCAAACCCAGTCATCGTGCCCAAGGCCGGCAGGAAGCTTTGGATGTGCATTGACTACACCACTTTAAATAAGGCATGCCCAAAAGACCCTTTTCAACATCCGAGAATCGATCAGATAGTGGATTCTACTTCTGGATGCGAGCTACTTTGCTTCCTGGACGCATATTCTGATTTTCATCAGATTCCAATGTCTAAGGAAGATGAAGAGCACACCACCTTTATCACAGTAGATGGTTTGTACTACTATACTGCAATGCCTTATGGTCTAAAAAATGCCCTCGCAACTTTTATGCAAGCTATGCACAAAACTTTTGGGGAGCTTATCAGGGACCTAGTAGAAGTTTATGTCGATGACATTGTCGTGAAGGTCAACAACAAAGACTCCTTACTGAACAATCTCCAGTCTGTCTTTGACAAGCTGCGCCTGACGCACACAAAGCTGAACCCTGACAAGTGCATCTTCGGGGGTCACCTCCGAAAAGATTCTCGGATTCTTGGTGACTCACCGAGGCATATAAGCAAATTTGGCCAAGATAAATGCTATGGAAGCGATGTGGCCTCCAGCCTGCATCAAAGATGTCTAGAAGCTCACGTGGTGTCTTGCCTCACTCAGTCGGTTCATTTCTAGGTTGGCTGAATAGGCACTCCCCTTCTTCAAGCTTCTGGGGAAATCCAGACCTTTCCACTGGTACGAAGTAGCAGACAAGGCATTCCAGGAGCTTAAGTAGTTCCTCACTACACTGCCAATCATGGTAGCTCCAGAACCTTGTGAGCATCTTCTGCTTTACATTGCTACAAGTACGGAAGTTGTCAGCATGGTCCTAGTCGCCGAGAGACCAGACACATCTCCAAGCTCCTCCACACAGGGCTCGGATCCCTCTGGGAGGGTCCGGAGCCACTTGCAGGAGACAATCATCAAGGCGAGCCTGAGTCCCAGCCTCAAGGCACAGGTCCTAAAGGCCAGACGCATGCGGGCGACCGTCTACAAGACAACGAGTCGGACTCGTTCGGGAGGGTCCCGACTGCTAAACAAGGAGATTCGGAACCCTCCAGGAGGGTCTGGGTTGATAGAGAGTATGGATCGGATCCCTTCGTGAGGGTTCGGGCTATACAACAACCTGTCTACTTTATCAGTGAGGTCCTCCACTATGCCAAGACTCGATATCTTGAGGTGCATAAGATGTTGTACGCAGTTCTTATTGCCTCAAGAAATCTCTGTCACTACTTCCAAGCTCACAAGATATCAATAGTAACTTCTTATCCACTGCAAGCTATCCTGCATAATGCCAACTCAATGGGAAACATTGCCAAGTGGACTGCAGAGGTAGCAAAATTTGATCTAGAATTTCTGCCTCGACATGCCATCATGAGTCAGGCACTAGCTGACTTCCTGGCGGAGTGGACTCATCTCCATCAAGTCTGGGGGGACTCAATGAAGAGAAGCTAGAATCTAAAGTACTGGTCTTCACAGAGTCTCA
This sequence comes from Tuctoria greenei, assembly GCA_036927565.1. NCBI lineage: Eukaryota > Viridiplantae > Streptophyta > Magnoliopsida > Poales > Poaceae > Tuctoria > Tuctoria greenei. Next base: position 98,438,223 of record JAYESD010000012.1, on the reverse strand, counting down.
CTGGACCCTCTACTTCGATGCCTTTGTGCAGAAGCAGGGGACCGGAGCTGGAATCTTGCTCCTCGCACCGACCGGGGAGCAAGTCAAGTACATGGTCCGCCTAGATTCAAGGCGACGAATAACATGTCGGAATACGAAGCTCTCATCTTCGAACTGAAGACGGCGCTATCATTCGGCGTCCAACAGCTGCTGATAAAGGGGGATTCGCAACCCATCATTAAACAAATCAAAAGTGAATGCATTTGCAATTACCCTCAGCTAGCAACGTATCTTCTTGAAGTCCAGAAGTTGCAAAAATATTTCAAGGTCCAGGACCTATGCCATGTCCAACGTCTCAACCACGTTGAAGCGTATGACCTCTCAACGAAGGCTTCTACCGGGGCTCTGACGCCCGATGGAGTTTTTGTCAGAAGATGACCAACATCTGCATCTTAGCGTGCCGAACTAAATCATGGGGGCGAGACCAGCACCTCGAAGCTGGCGGTCCCAGTGGTTCTATTACCATGGCGTCCACCAAGGATCATAGGCGCCATAGGAAGCTCCGTGCAACCAGGCGCACAAGATCCAGAAGCTCAAGTTAGTCCCGATGCATGGATCACAGAGGTCCAGGACTACTTGAAGGACATCCTTCCTAAAGATGGTGTACCTGCTGAACGGATAGTCCAGATGGCTAAAATATACATGTTGGTAGAAGGGGATCTCTACTGATGTGGCACCAATGGAATCCTATTGCAGTGCATTTCCTGAGAAGAAGGTTGTGAGCTCGTCGCAGAGATCTATGGAGGCGAGTGTGGAAATCACGCATCATCCTACACGTTGGTCGATAAGGCCTTTCGACATGGTTTTTACTAGCCTACAACTCTCTAGGATACAGTCGAGCTGGTCAAGAGATGCGAGGCGTGCCAGTTTCATGACAAGCAAATCCACGCACGACGTAATCACTGCAGATGATTCCTCCCTCATGGCCATTTGCCGTGTGGGGGGGTGGATATTTTGGGACCATTCCCAAAAGTCGTTGGAGGTTACCGATTCTTATACGTCACCATTGACAAGTTCACAAAGTGGCCGGAAGCAGCTCCCATTGTGACTATCAACAAGCAATCAGCTATCAAGTTCTTAAACTCCATAGTCTGCAGATTTGGAGTCCCGAACAGAGACATTAATGACAATGGGACCCAATTCACAAGTGCAGCCTTCCAAGAGTATTGCGAAGATCTCGGCATCAATGTCAGCTACGCATCAGTAGCTCACTCGACAAGTATTGGCTAGGACAAGAGAGCAAATGCTGAGATTCTGAAGGAACTCAAGACTCACACCTATGAACGCTTGAAAAAGCATGGAGCCAACTGGATTAAAGAGCTTCCGTCCGCACTGTGGGCAAGCCACACAACACCCTGTCGAGCTACAGGAGAGACACCCTTCTTCCTGGTGTAAGGAGCCGAAGCAGTCCTTCCACTGTAGATTGCCATGGGTTCTATCTGAGTCTGGACCTACGATAAAGCTATGCAGGATCAGCTCTGACGTGATAACCTGGACCTCATCAATGACGCAATGTGCCAAGCAGCTGTCCGAAATGCGCAATATTGTCAGGCGCTTCAGCGCTATCATCAGAGGCATATGCGCTATCGGCAGCTTGAAGAAGGTGATCTGGTGCTGCGATGAATACTTTCTCGAGAAAGAGCAAACAAGCTCTCCCATAGCTGGGAGGGTCCCTTCCGAGTCATGAAAGTTTCCCGCCCGAGATGTGTTAGTTTGGCAATAGAGGATGGGATGCCACTTCCCAACCCCTGGAATATAGAGCACATCCGTAAGTTCTACACTTAGCACAGAGATGAGTCTATTTTTGTATAGTATTTCATAGTGTCTATGAACAGAGTCGGGTTGGTCCAAGATGTATAGCACACTTAACATGGTCTTGTACTTTAAGTGTGTCCTTGCCTCCCCTGTTATCCGAACCGATTATGAAATACAATTACATGAAAACAGACTCTATGTGCATTTACTTTGCTCATGCTCTTATTTAATTTCCTCTTTACCTTCTTGCAAATAGTGAAGCTATGTAATCCTCTTGAAAATTGGTTTCTAGGAAGTCATGTCATACATATTCAAGTATTATTGGTAGTCTTTTTTGGGACTTAGTGTTCGTTGAATGGCCTACTCGTCTGAAAACCAATGCCAATGACAGGTTTAGAGTCAGCTATAGACTTAGTCTGATCCAACACCCTAGGTATGCCACTCTACCTATCCTGGTATCGCGTCAAGGTAAGGCGGGTACGGGAAGCACATGGATCAATGAAAGTACAACCAATATACTAAGTATTATCACGTTTAATTGATTAGGACACAAAATTCAAGGAAGGATAGTAACCACAAGTAAACTATAGGCAAGAAGAAGAACTTTTTCTACTTTTCTTGTCCCTCATGTGCAGGGCAAATGATTTTCATGCTGTTCTGGGAGTTCTGGCATCGCCAAGGGCCCCGACGTCGACGTTTCGCATGTTGATAATGGACGCCACCGGAGCATCTAGCTCCGGCACCACCCAGGGGGCCCGACATCGACGTGTCGCAAGTTCATAATGGGAGCCACTGGAGCATCTGGCCCCACCTTCGATGTTTCACACGTTGATGATGGGCGCTGTCGAAGTACCTAGCTGCGACACCTCCCAGGAGGCTCGACGTTGACATTACATACATTGGAGCTCTCGAAGGCCAAACTCAAACTCGTAGCTAACACAAAAGCTAGGAGTTCGGAGCTAACACAAATACTTCAACACATTGCTAATCTCCAGATGGTAGATGTCCTCAAACAACTGTGCACATCTACCAGGGGGCCAACAAGATTATGGCAATGACAACAGTCAAGACAAAAAAAAATGAAGTTCGAGAGGATTTCATTCATTCAAATTTAAAGTCTTTACAAGCTGAAGGTACAGAAGGAAGAAGAGGTCCTATCTACTCCCTAGTCGTGTTGTAACCATGCGACGACCTTTTGGGCAACTTCTTGTAAGCTTGCCTTGGCAGCCTCCTCCGTCTCTACGACGGGCCCTTCAAGAACTGTTGCTAGAAACATTGAGGGGTCCCGGCTGCGGAAACAAGTCAGCACATACTCTGCGACTAACTCGGTCAGGGTATTCCCCTCAATTTAAAGCTAGTCACTGATGATGTATTCCAGTTTTCCCGGCTTGGCTCCGGCTGAGTTCAGAGCTATCAAGGCTTGGCCTACTTCTGGCTCCGGGTCAGCCGGTCGAACCGGACTAAAGCCCAGCGGCACCAACGCATTCTCGGCATGCCCAAGGAAGTCCTAGATCTGCTGGGCTTCGACTTTCCACGTGGTTTGGAGCTCCTCCAGAGATCTCCTAGCAAAGGTTAGCTCCACGAAACCTTCCTTTGAGAATCGCTCGACCTCCTTGGCATGCTGCTGCATTCGCTCAGCTAGCAGTCTTTATTGGTCTACAATTTGTTTCTCGCGGAGGTTCAGGTGGTCCTTCTTCTCTGCCAGGTCTTTCTCCGCCACCTTCACCTTGTCTTCCCTGGCGGAGACAACAAGCTCCTGTTTGGAGACTCCTTCCCCAACCAGCCACACTTGGTGCTTTTCTTGCTCGCACCGGGACTTGAACTTCTCAACGCGGTCAGCTAAGTCTGGCTCACCGCGCTCCAATTTTTTAGAGATCTCAGCATCTCTCTTCTGGAGGCCATACTCCTTATAGTTGATAGCCTCCTGTCACTTGAGGAGCTCATCCCTCAACTTGTCTAGGGTCTCAAAGCGAGCATCCGCCAAATTGTTGGCTTATGTCGCCTTGTCATAGTTTACACGAGTATTTTCACTCAGAGCTTCTATGGCAGCCTGCCTGTCATCTAGCAGGTCATCCAGCCGCTTTAGCTGTGTCTTCTCAACTGCAAGCAGGTCCCTCATGTCGGCCATGTGGGTCCGTGAAGACGAGCTTGAGCCTGGTTACGTAGCACGCACGAAGGTTGCCGACAATGGCCAGGCATGAGGGCTTCGTAGCACCCCGGGTCGCGCCACATCCTTCGGGTCACCCATTCCAGCACCACGCGCCTGCTCACGGTGCCATCCCAGCACGTCGCGTGCATGGCCTTGCAGGTGGCACGCAGACTGGAGAGGTCGTCCAAGGGTCGCAGGGAGCTTGCGGCAAGGCGCCCCATGATCTCGACCGCAATATCGTGCGTGAATGGCAACTCCATAGGCTTCGGCATCACCATGTTGTGAATGAAACCAATGAGGGTGCGCAAGGCAGAGACAAAGAGGAAGCTAGAGTACGTGCGGAGAGGACAGTGGTGTGTCTTTATAGAGCACGCACGGAGAAGATGATTGAGACATTATATAAATACACACACCATCGTCTTCTCCACGCGTACTGATGGGGGTTGTGCGTAGTGATGGTTCGGCTTCCAGCGGTGGCGAATTCACATCCTCTGCGGTACTGCAGGTGCATTAAGGGTGGCTGACCTGTGAACACCACAGCCTATGGGACCCACGCCTCTCGCATGCACTGATGGGACGTGTGAAGTAATGGAACCGCTCTGTTTTCAACATTAGCACAAGAATAATATTCTGTCATCAATAGAGATAAAATACTATGTTTGAGAGGATTAAGGCTTTGTTTGGGAACATAGTATTTTTGTTGTTTTAGAGCAATACTTTGGTATTTGAGATTACTATGGTATTTTTTACAGAATGGTGTTTGGCAAAAAAATCAAAAACTATGTATTTAACTCTAGGTTTTGTCTATACTACGATATTTTTGGTGTATAGAAAACTTTGATCCGAAAAAGTTTTTCCCTGCTTGCTTCCTCTTGATGCTTGCTACTTTGCTCCCAAACAGTCTTATGTGTTGCAAAATTGCAGTATTACAAAACTGTGGTATTGAAATACTTTGATATTGTCATGAGATCTTAAAAACTGTGGTTTTGATATTAAAAACTATGTTCCCAAACACAGCCTAAGACTGGAGTAATCCGCACCAAAAATTTCCTGTTTTACAGTTTGGTTCTCCACGCTCTTTCACCTTAATTCGTAAGTACTACCAATCTATTTCTAACATTTTTCTCGTCCTTTCTTTTGTTTTCTCTCTGTTCATTGTCTCCACTTTTCTTTCCAGTCGTCGCCACCTGTTGTGTTTTCCTGTTACTATGTACTAGTATTGTATACTACTTTACAGACCACTTTGCAGACCCTGCTACGGGCGATCTCCTCTGGCAACTCCAGCAGCTAAAGTACCGTACCGGCCACTTTAGAGGCTACCAGCGGTGTGGAGAGTCGTTCACTAACAGAGAATACAAATAGAACAGATGGTTCACTAAACAAACAGATAGAAAACAAAATAACAGATGGAACTAACGAATAACGTCGAGTTCATTAACATAAAACATTACTACGAAACAAGAAAAACGACATCATGAAACAAGAAAAACAACATCACAACCTTATAAGTATATAGCCCATACAGGATAACACCGCACGACAGAATGTGAAATGCTCGTGTCTAATCCTACAGTCTTCACTACAAAAGACCCTGCAGCCACTCCACCCTTGCTTCCTGCAGCCAGCAGCTGTGCACGGGTCAACCTCCTTGTTAGGCAGCGACACCATCGGCGGTCTCGGAGGCGGGCGCGGATGCACCCACGTTAGATTACCGATTTCAGCCAGGACTTGAATCCGACACCACCTACACTCATTGTTGGTCCTCATGATGGCGACAGACCCGACCGCTTTCTCACCGACATTGACCTCACCTTTGACCTGCCGGATATAATCGACGGCGTTGTGGGCCTCGTGGTCGGCATCGTAGCAGAGGAGGCCAAGGATTTAGTCCACCTCCACGTGGTCGGCCCCGACCGCCCGGGCGAGAAACTAGGCGCCCTGCTGCGTGTGATCGACCGCGAACATGATCTTGAGCCCGGTGACGTAGAACACATGAGGGTGGCGGACGATGGCCAGGTTCTCCATGAGGGCTTTGTAGCACCCCGAGTTGTGCCATATCCTTCGGGTCTCCCGCTCCAGCTGATGAGGACATCAACACCCTCGATACATCCACACCAACTCAGCTACCGGTTTCTGGTCCGATCACTCGCACTCGTGCACGTCAACTAAACTATGAGGTGAACTCGTTCTTGGCCTTATGTCCATCCTATCTAGACCGTGGAACTACGTGCTTTCTTGTTTTGCTTAGGAACAATGGAGAGGAGCCAATGGGAAGGGAATTCGCGCGGACGGGATTTGGACAGCAGAACAGCACCAACTTGTGACGGCCACCACGATTTCATACGGACTCCGATCTGGGCGTTCAAGTACTTCCTGGAAAGATTATCAAGTCTACTTTCAAACGGGATCTGGCCTCATGTCCGTATCTATTCGGAGTCGGCCGCAATAGTTATTTTAATACCAAGACCTTTTTCTGTCCAGGGTGCTGCATCACCAAAATTGGGCCCATGGCCCATGTATCGTTTGGAGTCCATTAGGGACTCGTGATTAGGGTTTCTCACGACCCTAGGGAGGTAATAAATAGTAGCAGCCGCCCTCATTAGCTGGTGGGTTTTTGTTTATTCGTAAGTTAGCTTCTGCTGCTTCCTTGTACACGCGCGTGTCGACTAGATCGCCCGTCTATTTGTATCCAGAACCCCACTTTAGATTGATTCAACAGATAAGTGCTTGTTCTTCTTGTTCTTGCGTGTTCTTCGATTGCTCGCAGGAACAAAGGCCCTCGTGGTCAGGTTGATTGTGCGCCAGCAAGATCAATACAACTTCGGAGTCGGTGTACCAATCGCTAAGGCGCATCATCTTGGGGACGGTGTAGTCGGATCGCCAACGTCTTCTCCTCCACAAATCGAACCCTCCTATTCTCATCGAAAGATCAGGAACCAAGATCCTATCAAGTGGTATCAGAGCAAGGTTAATCGGTGAGAGTGCTACCATTACTTTTCTTTCCGCTGTTATCATCCTATAGTCCAGAAAAAGCCCAAAAAAATACCAGATCTGTTTTTTTTCCATTATTCCTAGACCATTGTGCCTTTTACTTTCTCCACTTAGTCAAGACTTGTTGAGTTCATGATTGCTTCGACGAGTCAAGTTGCTGGTCTTTAGTTTTGCACCACTAGAGTTTCGAGTTCGTGTCACATCCGGTCACCTAGTTCGAGTCAGATTCATAGTTCGAGTTTGAGTCGGATTACTAGTTTGAGTTTGAATCAGATTGCTACTTCGAGTTTGAGTCGGATTACTAGTTCGAGTTTGAGTCGGATTACAAGTTCAAATCATATTTCTACTTTGAGTTTGAGTCGGATTGCTAGTTCGAGTTTGAGTCAGATTACGAGTTCAAATCAGATTGCTACTTCGAGTTTGAGTCAGATTGCTAGTTCGAGTTTGAGTCTGATTACTAGTTCGAGTTCGAATCAGATTGCTACTTCGAGTTTGAGTCAGATTAGTAATTTGAGTTTGACAACAAGAAAAAGGCAAGTGCAAAATCAAAAGCCGCACAAAAGCCACAAGCAATTAGAGAAGAAAAAAAAAGGCAAGTACAAAATCAAAAGCCGCACAAAAGCCACAAGCAATTAGAGAAGAAAAAAAAAAGGCAAGTGCAAGATCCAAAGCCACATGTGCAAATTTTGTTCTAGGGTCTCCTGATTCCATCTAGAGAGAGTTTGGGTGACCACCCCAACAAAAAAAACGAAAAAAAAAAGAAAAAAAATCAGATTGTTGTTTGGGGTGTTTTTGGTGACGACATTGGTGTCTCGGCTCGCGTCTCTAGTACGGTCTAGACTAAGATCAGCACAGTACTGTCATAGAATATTTATTCAGCTTGTTGTGATTAACGTGGTGAAAGTTTGCTCCTTGTGCTAGTTCAGCCACCTAAAGCCATAGATTGACACCTGCTCTTGAAGTTGTTCATTACTTGCTGGTTGCCATCACCTTCTTGCTGAGCTTTGTAAGAACAGGTAAGAGCTTGATTGAACAGGTTGAGAGTGAGCGAGTTATCTCCACCAGCACCTTTGTAGCTAGGGATAACATTACCCTTTCATATTGGATTTTTTTTCTACTAACCATGGCAGGAGGAGCAAATACAAATGAAGACGTGCATTCACCTCGCACACGGGGAATTATACAACACTTTGAACGCCAAGTGCGGCTACACACAGAAGCACTTGATGAGGATTTTCGAGTTACCAGTGACCGCCTTGGTCAATTGGAAAATATGCAGATCGACACCAACACCAAAATCAGCACGTTGGAGAGTTCCATTCAAACATTGAACACCTCTATTGGAGCCATCCTACAGCGCCTTGAGGAGAGGGATCGTGGACGCACCGCAAATGGACAGGTGAGCAATGCTCCTAGTATTGTACGTGACAATGAAGATGACTATTCTGCAGATACGGAGATTGGGGAAGATGAGGAAGCTAGGCCACGGCGCCGGCTACAACGCAACCGTCAAGGCATAGGTGGACATCGTCGGCGTGAGGTACGCAATCATGAAGATACTTTTAACAAGATCAAATTTAAGATACCTCATTTTGATGGTAAATATGACCCTGATGCATATATTACTTGGGAGATTTCTGTTGATCAAAAATTTGCATGTCATGAGTTTCCTGAAAACGCAAGAGTTAGAGCAGCCACTAGTGAGTTTACTGATTTTGCTTCTGTTTGGTGGATAGAACATGGCAAGAAAAATCCTAATAACATACCACAAACTTGGGATGCTTTGAAACGGCTCATGCGGGCTAGATTTGTTCCTTCTTACTATGCACGTGATCTGTTAAATAAGTTACAACAATTGAGACAGGGAGCTAAAAGTGTAGAAGAGTATTTTCAGGAATTACAAATGGGTATGTTGCGTTGTGATTTAGACGAGGATGAGGAACCAGCTATGGCTAGATTTTTGGGTGGTTTAAACCGTGAAATTCAGGACATACTTGCTTATAAAGATTACAATAATGTTACTCGTTTGTTTCATCTTGCTTGTAAAGCTGAAAGGGAAGTGCAGGGACGACGAGCTAGCTCTAGAACTAATATTTCTGCAGGAAAGACTAGCTCATGGCAACCACGCACGACTACTCCTTCGACTGGGCGTGCTTCTCCGCCATCTTCTTCACAAAGTCGGGCAGCACCTTCTTCTTCCAGCAACAAGCCACGTGCTTCTTCCACTAGCTCAGCAGTAAAGACCACCCAAAAGCCCACCGAGAGTGCTTCTTCCATAGCATCTACCGGACGATCTAGAGACGTTAAATGTCACAAGTGCAAGGGTTTTGGCCATGTGCAGCGTGACTGCCCAAGCAAACGTGTTCTAATTGTTAAAGATGACAGTGAGTACTCATCTGCTAGTGATTTTGATGACGATACATGTGTTTTGCTTGCAGCTGACTATGCAGGTAGCGATGAACATCAAGAAGAGCATATTGGTGCAGAAGATGCAGCGCGCTATGATAGTCTCATTGTGCAGCGTGTGCTTAGTGCACAAATGGAGAAAGCGGAACAAAATCAAAGGCACACATTATTCGAAACAAAGTGTGTCGTCAAAGAGCGATCTTGCCGCATGATCATTGATGGAGGTAGCTGCAACAACTTGGCCAGCAGTGACATGGTGACCAAGCTGGCACTAAGCACCAAACCGCACCCACATCCCTATTACATTCAATGGTTAAACAACAGCGGTAAGGCAAAGGTAACTAGACTTGTGCGAATCAATTTTACTATTGGATCATATAAGGATGTCGTTGAATGTGATGTTGTGCCTATGCAAGCTTGTAATATTCTGCTAGGAAGACCTTGGCAATTTGATAGAGATTCTATGCATCATGGTAGATCAAATCAGTATTCTTTTCTTTACCACGATAAAAAAATTGTGTTGCATCCTATGTCTCCTGAAGCTATTGTGCAAGATGATGTTGCTAGAGCTAGGAAAACTAAATATCAGGACCATGCTAACATTAAGAACAATAACAATGCCAAATCTGTGTTTGATAAGAAAAATGAGATATCTCTGAAGGGAAAATGCTTGTTTGCTACGAAATCTGATATTAATGAACTGATTGCTTCCATCTCTGTTGCCTATGCTTTGGTATGCAAAGATGCTTTGATTTCCCTTTACGATGTGCAACATTCTTTGCCTCCTGCTGTTGCTAACATTTTGCAGGAATATTCTGATGTGTTTCCAAGTGAAATACCACCAGGACTACCACCACTTCGAGGGATTGAGCACCAGATTGACCTCATTCCCGGTGCTTCATTGCCCAACCGTGCACCATATAGGACAAATCCAGAAGAAACAAAGGAGATTCAGCGCCAAGTACAAGAACTACTTGACAAAGGTTATGTACGTGAGTCTCTTAGTCCTTGTGCTGTTCCAGTTATTCTAGTACCTAAAAAGGATGGATCATGGCGTATGTGTGTGGATTGTAGAGCAATCAACAATATAACCATTCGATATTGTCATCCTATTCCACGCTTAGATGATATGCTTGATGAATTGAGTGGTGCTGTTGTGTTCTCAAAAGTTGATTTGCGTAGTGGTTATCACCAAATTCGCATGAAACTAGGAGATGAATGGAAAACTGCTTCCAAAACTAAGTTCAGTTTATATGAGTGGTTAGTCATGCCTTTTGGGTTAACTAATGCACCTAGCACCTTCATGAGATTAATGAACAAGGTTTTGCGTGCATTCATTGGAAAATTTGTTGTTGTGTATTTTGATGATATATTGATTTATAGCAAATCCATGGATGAACATCTTGATCACTTACGTGCTGTTTTTAATGCTTTGCGTGAGGCACCATTATTTGGTAATCTTGAGAAGTGCACTTTTTGCACGGATCGAGTTTCTTTCCTTGGCTACGTTGTTACTCCACAGGGAATTGAAGTTGATCAAGCCAAGGTAGAGGCTATTCAGGGGTGGCCTGTACCAAAGACCATCACACAGGTGCGGAGCTTTCTAGGGCTGGCTGGGTTCTATCGTCTCTTTGTGAAGGATTTCAGCACCATTGCTGCTCCATTGAATGATCTTACGAAGAAGGGGGTGCCTTTTTCTTGGGGCACCACACAAAATAACGCATTTACCATACTGAAAGATAAGTTGACGCATGCACCTCTTCTCCAACTTCCTGATTTTTCTAAGACTTTTGAGCTTGAATGTGATGCTAGTGGGATTGGATTGGGTGGTGTTTTGTTACAAGAAGGAAAACCTGTTGCATATTTTAGTGAGAAAATGAGTGGGCCTGTTCTAAATTATTCTACCTATGATAAGGAATTATATGCTCTTGTACGAACTTTAGAAACATGGCAGCATTATTTGTGGCCCAAAGAATTTGTTATCCATTCTGATCATGAATCACTAAAGCATATTAGGAGTCAAGGGAAACTAAACCGTAGGCATGCTAAGTGGATGGAATTTATTGAGTCTTTTCCTTATGTCATTAAACACAAAAAGGGAAAGGATAATGTTATTGCTGATGCTTTATCTAGACGTTATACTCTTCTATCTCAACTTGACTTTAAAATTTTTGGATTAGAAACGATTAAAGATCAATATGAACATGATGCTGATTTCAAAGATGTGTTGCTGAAATGTAAAGACGGAAAAACATTGAATAAATTTGTCCTCAATGATGGCTATGTGTTTAGAGCTAACAAGTTATGCATTCCAGCTAGCTCCGTTCGTTTGTTTTTGTTACAGGAAGCGCATGGAGGCGGGCTGATGGGGGCACTTTGGAGTGAAAAAGACGGAAGACATACTTGCTGGTCATTTCTTTTGGCCAAGGATGAGGCGAGACGTGGAGCGCTTTGTTGCTCGCTGCACGACATGTCAAAAAGCTAAGTCATGACTTAATCCACATGGTTTGTACATGCCTCTTCCTGTTCCTAGCATGCCTTGGGAGGATATTTTTATGGACTTTGTTTTAGGACTGCCTAGAACAAAGAAGGGGAGGGATAGCATCTTTGTTGTTGTGGATAGATTTTCTAAAATGGCACACTTCATACCTTGTCATAAAAGTGATGATGCTACACATGTTTCTGATTTGTTTTTCCGAGATATTGTTAGATTGCATGGTGTGCCAAACACAATAGTTTCAGATCGTGATGCTAAGTTTCTTAGCCATTTTTGGAGAACGTTATGGGCAAAATTGGGGATTAAGCTTTTATTTTCAACTACTTGTCATCCCCAAACTGATGGTCAAACTGAGGTTGTGAATAGAAGTTTATCTACCATGCTTAGGGCTGTTTTGAAAAAGAATATAAAAATGTGGGAAGAGTGTTTGCCTCATGTTGAGTTTGCTTATAATCGTTCCCTACATTCTAGTACTAAGAAATGGCCTTTTGAGATTGTTTATGGATTTGTACCCCGTGCTCCTATTGATTTATTACCTCTTCCTTCAATGGAACAAGTGAATTTTGATGCTAAACATCGTGCTGAATTGATCTTAAAATTGCATGAAACCACTAAGAAGAATATAGAGTGCATGAATGCCAAGTATAAACTTGCTGGTAGTAGGGGAAAGAAAACTATCACTTTTGAACCTGGTGATTTAGTTTGGTTACATTTGCGAAAGGATAGGTTTCCTGATTTGAGAAAGTCTAAATTGTTACCTCGAGCTGATGGTCCATTCAAAGTGTTAGAAAGAATTAATGATAATGCATATAAACTCGAGTTGCCTGCGAATTTTGGGGTTAGTCCCACATTTAACATTGCAGATTTGAAGCCATATTTGGGAGAAGAAGATGAGCTTGAGTCGCGGACGACTCAAATGCAAGAAGGGGAGGATGATGAGGACATCAACACCCTCGATACATCCACACCAACTCAGCTACCGGTTTCTGGTCCGATCACTCGCACTCGTGCACGTCAACTAAACTATGAGGTGAACTCGTTCTTGGCCTTATGTCCATCCTATCTAGACCGTGGAACTACGTGCTTTCTTGTTTTGCTTAGGAACAATGGAGAGGAGCCAATGGGAAGGGAATTCGCGCGGACGGGATTTGGACAGCAGAACAGCACCAACTTGTGACGGCCACCACGATTTCATACGGACTCCGATCTGGGCGTTCAAGTACTTCCTGGAAAGATTATCAAGTCTACTTTCAATCGGATCTGGCCTCATGTCCGTATCTATTCGGAGTCGGCCGCAATAGTTATTTTAATACCAAGACCTTTTTCTGTCCAGGGTGCTGCATCACCAAAATTGGGCCCATGGCCCATGTATCGTTTGGAGTCCATTAGGGACTCGTGATTAGGGTTTCTCACGACCCTAGGGAGGTAATAAATAGTAGCAGCCGCCCTCATTAGCTGGTGGGTTTTTGTTTATTCGTAAGTTAGCTTCTGCTGCTTCCTTGTACACGCGCGTGTCGACTAGATCGCCCGTCTACTTGTATCCAGAACCCCACTTTAGATTGATTCAACAGATAAGTGCTTGTTCTTCTTGTTCTTGCGTGTTCTTCGATTGCTTGCAGGAACAAAGGCCCTCGTGGTTAGGTTGATTGTGCGCTAGCAAGATCAATACAACTTCGGAGTCGGTGTACCGATCGCTAAGGCGCATCATCTTGTGGACGGTGTAGTCGGATCGCCAATGTATTCTCCTCCACAAATCGAACCCTCCTATTCTCATCGAAAGATCAGGAACCAAGATCCTATCACCAGCGCCACGCGCCTGCCCATGACACCATCCCAGCACGCCGCATGCATGGCCTTGCAGGTAGCACGCAGACTGGAGAGGTCATCAAAGGGTCGCAGGTAGCTTGCAGTGAGGCACCCAGCAATCTCGACCGCAATATCGTGCGTGAATGGCAACTCCATAGGCTTTGGCGTTACCGTGCTGCGAAGGGAAACACTGAGGATGCGTGCGGCGGAGACAAAGAGGAAGCTAGAGTACGTGCGGAGAAGACGGTGGTGTGTTTTTAGAGTACCATGGAGAAGACGATGGAGATATTATATAAAGATACACGCCATCGTCTTCTCCACACTTACTTATGGGGGTCGCGGTCAGTGATGGTTTGGCTTCCAGCGGTGGCGGATTCACATCCTCTGCATTACTGCAGGTGCATTAAGGGTGGCTTACATGTAAACACCACAACCTATGGGACCCACGCCTCTCTGGATGCACTGATGGGATGCTCGAAGTATTGGAACTGCTCCGTTTTCAACATCAGCACAAGAATAATATCATGTCATCAATAGAGATAACATACTATGTTTGACAGTAATCTGCGCCAAACATTTCCTGTTTTACTGTTTGGTTCTCCACGCTCTTTCACCTTAATTCGTAAGTACTACCTATATTTTTCTAACATTTTTCTCGTCCTTTCTTTTCTTTCTCTCTATTCAGTGTCTCCACTTTTTATTCCAGTCGTCGCTAATCGACATAAATAGCTGTTACATAATCCCCAATAAACACAAAATAAACTAATTGGCACATCTAGTCCGCAACACTTCCCTTCAAGCAGTGGTAATAACTTCTGGCTGCGTATAGGAGTAGTGGTAATGATGACACTGCGTATAGGGCATAGGGCGAGTGGTACGTTGGACTTCTACCTATCTTTTTCTAACATTTTTCTCGTCCTTTCTTTCCTTTTCTCTCTGTTCATTGTCTTCACTTTTCTTTCTAGTCGTCGCTACTTATTGTTTTTTCCTATTACTATACTACTTTACAGACCGCTTTGCAGGCCCCGCTGTGGGAGATCTTTTGGCACCTCCAACGGCTAAAGTATTATATATGCCACTTTAGAGCCACCGACGGTGTGGAGGTTCGTTCATTAACAGGGAATACAGATAAAACAAATATTTCACTAAACAACAGATAGAAAACAAAATAACAGATAGAACAGACGAACAACATTGAGTTCATTATCATAAAACATTGCTCCCTCCTTTCTATATTACTTGTCATTAGAACAAGTTTTTTAGTTCATTTTTGAACTAGAAAACATGTCCTAATTATTAACGACAAGTAATATGGGAAGGAGGAAGTACAAAACAAGAAAAACAACATCATGAAACTAGAAAAATTAAAACATCACAAAACAAGAAGAGAAAAACATCACGACTGGATTAATCTGTGTCAAAAGATTTCCTGTTTTAAAGTTGGGTTCAACTAGAATGTAATCAGATGTTTGGTGCAATCGTGCAGTCAACCATCTTTAATTGTTGGATCGATCTACATTACGGTCGTTGAATCTTTTTATTTAACCCCCTCCACCAATCGGAGGGGTGGTGGTAATGGAAGAGGTTAAATGAAAAAAATGTAATAACTGTAAGATGTAGATCCAACGGATGAAAATCTTTGATTACACGATTGCACCAAAACTTTAATTGCATATAGGGCTGTCAATGAGTTGAACTCGAGCGAGCTTGTCTTTCTAAGCTTGAGTTTGATAAAACACCTAGTCAATCTTGAGTCGAGCTAAGAATTCATGTATATACAATAGAATCTACTAAATTTAGGTTCACAACTAATGAAGTAGGAAGGTGGACAATGTTGCACATTCATTGTTTCTATCATATATAAAAATTGTGTCCCATAAAATATTTTTAATAGAATTATATAGTTTGATTAATCATGCGTACATATCATACATGACAACAATAAATGAGCTTACTCAAGCTTTTCGAGCATGAGCTCATCAAGCTTGCATGCTCAAGCTTGCCTCGTTTACAATTGGCACAATACTTAACTTCATCCTCTAGCTCTCAATCAAAACTCAGTTTGGTCCTTGAACTTTCAAATGGGTCAATTATTTAGTCCCTCAACTTCACACAACTGTTTTACTTTCATCCTTAGTCTGAGTTGGACATCCACATTGGCATGCCACATAAGCTATTATGCCACATCATCTACCCCGACCACCTCACTTAGAAAAAGATAATAATTTTTATCATCTTAAAAAATAACTAGCTAATTAATTGGGGTGGATTTACATAGTTGCATGGGATATACATATTTCCCTTCCATTTGTTTTGCAAAACTATCAAGTGATATATCCTATGTCATATTACATATGTAAAAATATTGTAAAATACAAAACTTTTAAGCGTAGGGAAGAGCAAACAGATAGAAAGAGCAAACTTTTAAGCCTAGGGAATAAAATATAAAATGAAGCTACAAGGCTGGTCGAGTACACGTACGGTCCGAGCCGGTGTGCCGGTGCACCTTAACCCCCATCGTGCGTCCCCGATGGTTGTTGGGAAGACCTTGCAGGTATGCTCTGATTCCTGTCCTCCAACTCCATCTAGGATTCCGATGACGCAGGCAGTTCACCACCCGACTGTAGAAAGGATAAGCATGCACATATGTAACAATCATTGTTGACTGCGTTGGTCTACGTTAACAGTCACTGTTTGACTGCGTTGTCCTACGTTTAGTCATTAACGCTAGCCTTTGTATGTGTGTAGTGTGAAAGAGTTTAGTTTTGGTTTCACACTACAATAGCTTATATAAAGTGTACCTGTGTTCCCAAATGAATACACAACAAACATTCTCCATACAGAATTTTCTAGTAACCATTCTCTATATGGTATCACGAGACCACAATAATCTTTCCCTGCAAGCTTTTGCTTTCTTCTGCCATGGCTACTCCAAAACTGGCAAAGCCTTAATGATAAGCAGCACACAAGTTCCTTGATGAGAAACTGATTGCGGGGGTGGCCCTGGCATGCATGTTTGATAGGAAGGATGTTCCCTCGAGGGTTTGAGGATAAAAAGTATACCATCTAGGCTGCCAGCCAGAGGTTCGAAGGAAGCTACACAGCTGGTCGGGTACACATACGCACCAGGTGTGCAGGTGTACCTTAACCCCCGTCATGCATTCCCGGTGGTGGTTGGGAAGAGCCTCACAGGTCTGCTTCGATTCCTATCCTCCAACTCCATCTAGGTTTCCGTTGACGCAGGCGGTTCACCACCAGACAAACCAGCAAAGCCTCGGTGATGAGCGGCTTGCAAGTTTTTGATGAGAAACTGACGGTGCGGGTAGCCCCGACATGCATGTTTGACAGGAAGGATGTTCCCTCAAGGGTTTGAGGATAAAAGGTATACCATCTAGGCAGCTAGCCGGAGGTTCCAATGAAGCTTCGTGTAGCTTCTTGTAGGCAGCCATCTAGGCAGCTTCTTGTAGCTTCGTTGGAACCTCCGTCTGGCAGCCTAGACGATGGTATACCTTTTATCCTCAAACCCTCGAGGAACATCCTTCCTGTCATACATGCATGTCGGGGGCTGCCCCGCAGTCAGTTTCTAATCGAGAAACTTGCATGACGCTCATCACTGAGACTTTGCTGGTTTGTCTGGTGGTGAACCACCTGCGTCATCGGAAACCTAGATGGATTTGGAGGACGGGAATGGGAGCATACTTGTGGGGGGTCTTCCAACCTCCACCGGCCGGGGACGCACGACGGGGGTTAAGGTACACCGGCACACCCGGACCATACATGTGTTAGTGAAGATGTAACTCAGCAGTCTCACGGTTCATGGATAGAAAAAAGGAAGAAGAAAAAGGATGATGCGCGTTTCAATCCATGAACTGTGAGACTGCTGACTTCCATCTTAATTGTCCAGTTCCCGATTCCGCTGATCTCTCCAGCATGCATTCACACTAGCTACTCTCTGGTGGCTGGACCCAAGGTATGATGTGGCCCACCCAGCATACCAGTGGGTGCGCCCCTGAGAAAAGTTTTTGTTGTTGTACGTGGTGTTTGGTTGAGACAATGCTACTTGTGGTCATAATGATAAGAATTAAAAAATAGGAAGTATATCAGATTCAAAAATCTTCATTACTTTCTTTACTCAGGGCTTGGCCCCGTCAAATTCAAAAACTCCTCCACTCATATCGTAACTGCATCAGTTATATATCCACATTCGTTTCCAAAATCCAAACTAGAGGTGTAGACGAAGGTTTGCACAAGAGAGAAGTTGCGCCACGCTACCGCAGACGGCAACTGTAGGGACGACAAGGAGAGGACCCAACGGCAGGGACTCAGTGTACAACTTGACATTCGAGGACGACGTGATCAACACCCCATGATGTCCTCCGGCGAGGTCGTGGAGGATTGGCTCAATGAGGTCCTCTCCTTCCACTGTCGGCGCCTTCACAAGCTCATCGTCGGGCTCGACGTTGAGTGGCACCCCAGCTACTCCGCCGACCAAAACCCTGTCGTTGTTCTGAAGCTCTGTGTCGACTGCCACTACCTCATCTTCCAAGTCATCCATGCTAACTACTTCCCGGACGAGCTGGAAGATTTCCTCGGCGATTCTGATTACTGCTTCGTCGATCGGCGTGGTGAAAGGGGTTAAATGAAAAGATGTAATAACCATAAGATGTAGATCCAACGGATGGAAATCATTGATTACACGGTTGCACCAAAACTTTAATTGCATCTAGGGTTGTGAATGAGTCAAACTCGAGCGAGCTTGTCTTTCTAAGCTTGAGTTTAATATAACATCGGGTCAATCTCAAGTCGAGCCCAAAATTCATGTATATTCAATAGAATCTACTAAATTTAGGATTCACAACTAATGGAGTAGGAAGGTGGACGATGTTGCACATTATTTGTTGCTATCATATATAAAAATTGTGTCTCATAAAACATTTTTAATAGAATTATATAGTTTAGTTAATCATACGTACATATCATAGATGACAACAATAAATGAGCTTACTCAAGCTTTTCGAGCTTGAGCTCATCAAGCTCGCAAGCTCAAGCTTGGATCATTTAGAATTGGCACAATACTCAACTTCATCCTCAAACTTCCAATCAAAACTAAGTTTGGTCCTTGAACATTCAAATGGATCAATTTAGCCCCTCAACTTCACACAAGCGTTTCACTTTCATCCTTAGTCTAAGTTGGACATCCACATTGGCATGCCAGATAAGCTACCTCCGTCCCATGTCAACTATATTTTTAGGGTTGGTGAAATCTATGTTTGACCAATGATTTACGTAATTTTTATCAGTTTTAACAATACAAGAACTGTACTTTTTAGATTCACCATGAAAAATATTTCCATAATATACAATTTACATGTTATTAAAGTTAATAAAATCCATATAAATCATTGGTCAAAGGTAAGTTTGACCAAAACTAGAAATAAAGTTGAGTTGGGACAGAGGAAGTTTTATGTAGCCGTTTGCTGCATAAGGTTTGGTCCTTGAAGCAGTAGCCTTTGTACAGGTGACTGATATGACCGGCGCACCGAGCTTACGTGTGCGCCAGTTACGAAGGCACCTTAAATGCGTGCAGCGCATGCGCATCTTTGAATTCAATTCGAACCGCTCTGCATCCCATCACCACTACTGTGCGTGTCGAGAGACGAACCGCCAGGCTGCTACTACGCTATAAGATCACCCGGGCACGCCACCGTTTTCTCCGCACAGCCACTCTTCCTATCATCCCAAAACCGCGCCAAGAACACCATGACTGACAAGAAAACACCGCCGCCAAGCCCGCTGAAGGACGCCAAGGGGAGGCGTCCCTGACTGGACTCCCCTCTGGACATGGAGTGGGCTCTCCGGAAGATGGCGCACGATGTATTTGATAATACACGCGCTCCATGCGCCGCCTTGGTCTTGGTCCCCTTCCAGAGCATACTGGAATGGGGACCATGGGCCACTACGTCTTCGGCATGACACACTTGGCCGGTCGCCTCGACGTCCTATGGGACACGCTAGCGGTCAAGCTCGGCGTGGCCGGCTGCGACAACCTGGTGGCGGTGACGTCCATGAAACTGGGCTTGCGTCTCCACTGCGGGAGGCGCCCCCGCACTGCCAGGACCCCAAGAAGGAGGATGAGGCGGAGGTGGAGGAGGAGTAGGAGGAGGAGGAGAAGAAGTAGTTTTTTCTTGTTTTTAATTGTGTTGTTTTTCTTTTCTTGTTTCTATTTTGTGTTTTTCTTTTGTCTTGTTTGTAATATATCGTCTTAAGGTAATGAACTTTATTTTGCTGTTCATTGGTGCACAAAATTAGTTCTAATGTTGCTGTTCTAACGATAAACTAGTGGACTATTCATCTCTTTTACTTTTTTAGAATGGAATATATTTCCACTTCTAACTCTACTGAGCTGGAGATCCAGAAAGTGACTTACAACTAGTTCTCTGACAGCACCAGGGAGAACCTTCCCCCTCACCCTGTGCCCACTCTCTATGTTGAAACACAACACGGATCCAACATAATGAGCGATCAACCAGTCACAGCCTACTATATCAAGCTAAGCAAAGTACGTAGTAAATCACAAAAGACGCTAGAACAGTTTCTAGAGTATCAACTTTAGCCCAGATTAACAAAGCTAAACATAACATACCACAAGTCCTGGACGCAGCATAGCAAATAGCATGACTCCATTCACGATCATTTTTTGAAGCGCTTTTTACTTCTCTCCAGTACATCACCTCTGGTCTGCAGCACCCCCCGGATCACCGCTCGCTCCAGGTGCTGGTAACATCAACTGGAGCCCTCTGTTCCTTTTGGAGCCTGATCGCCGTCCGAAGCATAGTGTCCGCCCCTCGACGATTCGTCTCCGGCATGTTTTCGCCATGCAGACCTGCCCAAAAGGATAACAAAGAACAGGCGTGACCCATAATCTCCACTAGATTTTTAACGGTTCATCAAATTAATCGCATGCATTGTACAATATAATTTCCAACGTGCTGTACTCGTCCTCTCGAAGAAACGACAGCCGTAGGCGCTAGCCGCCATGTGTTCTGATTTTAGGAACAAATGAACATACTTGTGAAAACACGTAAGCCACATCCGATCCTCAACGTCATCAAATTAACATGATCCTCAACAAAGGGAGCAATGTCTCTCCACGATGTTCCGCCTGGTGTTGCACACACGGCTCTCGCCTCACGCCGACCACGTATCCTGATCCAAGCGTACAACTTCAAATAAAGGAGGGCTAGAAGATTGGTGGAAAAATAATATGAAGAAAAAGGAAGAAGAAAAAGGATGGCGCGCATTTCGATCCATGAACTGTGAGACTGCTGACTTCCATCTTCATTGGCCAGTTCCTGATTCCGCTGATCTCTCCAGCATGCATTCACACTAGATACTCTCTGGTGGCTGGACCCAGGGTATCTCGTGGCCCACCCAGCATACCTAGTGGGTGCGCCCCTGAGAAAAGTTGTCGTTGTTGTTGTACGTGGTGTTTAGTTGGGACAATGCAACTTGTGGCCATAATGATAAGAATTCAAAAATGGAAAGAGTTTTTTTTTATGGGAAGGAGAAGACTAAACAACAACTATTTTTTGAGATAAAGGAGACGGCCCGTACTTGGACTTTTGCGGGAGCCCCCGCTTTGATCTCCTGAGGGGTCTTGGATGCCTATTTTTCTTTGATTCTATTTTAGGTGTCTTTCGTTTTCTTTTTTGTTGCTCAACTTGTGCATCAATCTATTTCGGTATGACCCTGACTTTGTACCTTTTATTCCTTGCTTATGATAATGGCTGAGCGCCGGCTCATGGCTTTCTAAAGAAACAAAATAGAAAGAGTATATCAGATTCAAAAATCTTCATTACTTTCTTTACTCGGGGCTCAGGTCCATCAAATTCGGAGACTCCTCCACTCATATCATAACTGTATCAGTTATATATCCACGTCCGTTTCCGAAATCCAAACAAGAGGTAGAGGAAGGTTTGCACAAGAGAGAAGTTGTGCCGCGCTGCCGCAAACCGCAACCGTAGGGACAAGGAGAGGACCCAATGGCGAGGACTTAGGTCTACAATGTGACGTTCGAGGATGACGTGATCACTACCACCGTGACATCCTCTGGCGAGGCTGTGGAGGAATGGCACGACGAGGTCCTCTCCGTCCACCGTCAACACCTTCACAAGCTCGTCATCATGCTCAACATCTAGTGGCGCCCCAGCGACTTCGCCGACCAGAATCCCGTCGCCGTTCTGCATCTTTGCATCGGTCGTCGCTGCCTCATCTTCCAGGTCACCCACGCTGACTAGTACCCCAACGAGCTGGAAGATTTCCTCGACGATTCCGACTACCGCTTCATCGGCGTGGGCATGGAGGGTGACACCGACCAACTTTGGAAGGACTGACAGCTGAAGGTGGCCAAAATAGTGGACCTCGCCGAGCTCGCGGCGGAGGAGATGGATCACCGGAGGGGCTGAAGGACATCACGAGCGCTGTGATGGGCGCCGACATGGAAAAGCCTTACCGGGTGAGGACGAGCCACTAAGACACGTACAATCTCTCCGGCGAGCATATCAATTATGCCTGCATCGACGCCTTCATCTCCTTCAAGGTCGGCCGCAAGCTGCTCTCCGACGGCTACTGATCTAACCACTGAGTTTGCGGATCGGCTGCCTTCGATCATCCTGGCATGGAATTCGCAAATGCAGTGCTCAAGTTCTAGCTTTTCTGCTTGTGCGCTCAATCTCTCATAAAATTATTTTTTCTTGAGGAAACACTATCTTGGCTTCATATCACATGTGTGCTTCACCGTTGTCGGTTCCACATGTCAGCTGCAGTAATAACTGCAGGGCAGGGGATTTCATCGCCACTGTCTTGGCATTTAAGTTAATGTTTTAGTAGTTTATGTGATGATTGTTCAAAAAAAATAGTTTTTGTGATGGAAGAATTAGGTGGAGTCTATTTGTCATGTGTCTGAAATTTGAGAAAATTTTAGGAAACAGATCATTAGAAGGTAATAATTACTGTCATTAGTCACCTATTTTGCAATTAATCATTAACCATTAATTTTATAGGTTAAGCAATTACAAATTAACATAGTCCTTACAATTACGGAATTACAACTACTCCCTCCATCCCAAATTACTTGTCACTCTTTTTAGTTCCAAAATGAACTAATTAATTAAAGAGCGACAAGTAATTAGGGAGATGGAGGGAGTACATATTAATAAAATAAGTAAGAAACTTACTTCACCTTTCTTCAATTTTGGTCGGCTGGCGGCGGTGCTGCCTCCGCGAGCTTCGAGCGCTGCCGCCCTGAGCTCCACGCACCACCGCGCGCCGTGCCCCGCCTCCGTGTTCCACCGTGAGGCTGCAAATAGCGATCCAAAAGGTCGACGCCACGCGCCATCGGTCGGGCCTCCGCCTCACCATCGCCTCGGCATGCCGTCGTGTCAGCGCGCTTCCTTCGGCCTCCGTGCCGCCACCGTCGGTTAGATCAGCGGCGCGGGCCGAGGCGAGGGCTTTTAAAAACATGCATGTTATTTCACATGCATCAAGGTCTTTCACATGATAAATCATTGTCTTTCACATGCATGATAGTTGTCCATGCATGCTATGCCCCAAACATGATCAACGTGCCTCGAACATGATGATCTCTCAACAAAAAGAGAAAACATGTAACGTTATCAAACATGATCGAGGTCTTTTACATGGATGTTAGATGTCCATATGCATGCTGCGCCCCAAACATATATTCCAAGAATAGAATATTTCCTACCATGTATTGATATATATTTCTATATTTATCATATTCTCTACCATGCATGTGTATACTGTCAACCTATATGGCTGTTTATCTACCACACTAATGAAGAATATTATCCTATCATTAATAGAGATAATAAACTATGTTCTATCGAGGGTATGAGGATAGAATGTGTACTACCATCTAATAAGCACACAACTCTCACTACGTACGTGGTTCATCAAATTAATTGATCGCATGCTGCCATGTATATAGTATATTTTCTAACATGCATGCGTTGTACTCGTCTTTTGAAGAAACGATAGCCATGGGCGCTAGCCGCTACATGTTCTGATTTTAGGAACAAATGAACACACTTGTGAAAACACGTACCCACATCCGATCATCAACGTCATCAAATTAACATGATCCTCAACAAGGGGGCACAAAAATCTTCAATGCGTGATCAAACATGCTTGATCGCGAGTTCTTTCACATGCATTATATTCTAGTCCACCATCATATATGATCACGACAATTATCATCAGTTTGATATGGACTCGCGATCGGCAATGGTCAGATCCTTAAAAAAAAGATATGGACTCTGGGTCGATTGCCACGCACGTTCACATCAATCTTCCGCACCTCGTTGATATCATTCGAACGAAATGTTACAAACACCATGGGACATAACTACAGAGTATGCAAGGTGGCCCATTGCATACCCTGGGCCATTGGCATGTAGAATTAAAAAACTGGCTGATGGGACGTGTCGAGCTATTGCAATAACCGAGAGGAGGCAAACTGCGGTTTGGAGTAACTTCGATCGTTGATTCAAAAGCACAGTTTTTGAGGTGTCCGATCATCTCCACTCGCGTTCTTAGACGATGACCTGCTATAAAGGCACTTCGTCCTCTTCTTCTCCGTCGCACCTCTCCATCGATCTTAGCCTCCAAACTTCTCCTCTTGCTTCTTCGCCGCACCACCATCGACCACCTCTCGCTCTTTTTACGCACCTCCGTCGCTGCACAAATGGGTAGCCCTGCACTGAAATGCTCCAGGCCATCGACGTCCTCCGAACCTCCTCTGTTTCCGTCGCTGTCAATGCCAGTGGAACTGGAGGCGGCGCCCGCACCTTCTCCACCCCCGTCTCTGCCCACAGCGCATGTGCCTCCTCCGACCGACTATGTTGAGACTGTCCGCCTCTTCGAGGACCGCATCGCCAAACTCGAGGGTTAGCTTAAGAAGGTCACCGGCGACCTGTCTGCCACCAAAGTGCAAGCAAGCGCGCTCGACAAAATGGCGCGGGGTGTATTTGACAATACATCTCGCTCCTGTTGCCGTCTGGGACTTGGGATCCTTCCCCACCACACCAGAATGGACTCTGCTGGCTACTACATCTTTGGGTTAGGCTTTGTGGCCGCTCGTCTCGACTCCCTCTACGAGACGATCGGTGAGGAGTCTGGGGTGGAGTTTTGCGAGCAACTTGTGAACGCCGTTGGCCAGAAGTTCAGTCTGGTGTTGAAGGAGGCGCCATCGG
The DNA here is from genome assembly GCA_036927565.1 of Tuctoria greenei. Lineage (NCBI taxonomy): Eukaryota > Viridiplantae > Streptophyta > Magnoliopsida > Poales > Poaceae > Tuctoria > Tuctoria greenei. The sequence goes on along the minus strand of JAYESD010000012.1, from coordinate 98,413,307 downwards.
CAAATGCGGTGGAGGCGCTGCCGGCGGATGCGGTGCCGGAGGCGGAGGCACCGCCGGCGGATGCAGAGGCGACGGTGGAGGAGGTGGACAAGTCCTCCTCCAAGTAGATAGTAGTTTTTTCTTTTGTTTTCTATGTGTGTTTTTTTCTTGATTGTAATATATGCGTTGTTTTTATGTTAAAAAAAATGTCTTTTATGTTCATGAACAATGTGTCCTACAGTATGCATTAACATAAAACTCCTCCTTTTATAAAAAAACATCGCATATGGAAAATTAACACATTAGTAATATTATCTTTAATAAATGTTAAACACATTAGGACATAGTATTATATTTCAAAAAATTATGAAAATAAAAAGCTAGATCGTGTAACTGTACATCGCATATGGATGATGCAAATACTAATTAATTTTATTTCTTTTCTCTTTAACATCTGACATCATGGGCCCCTCCCTGGCCTGGCCCTAGGCGGTCGCCCTCCCGCATAGGCCCAGAGCCCTGCCTTTGACCATCTGCAGTGGTTTCCTTTAAAACTTACTATATCCCTCTATACTTCCAGCATTTCACTTTGACACTTACTCTATACTTCCAGTAATATACTCTATATTTACAGTCCAGTAAGCTTTACAATGAACCACTGCGGATGGTCTAACCCCTTGGTGCAGGAATCAAATTCTCTGCGATAGGGCCGCACAGCCGTCTCTGTGCGACCCTGCCTAAATGGGTGCCACGTGCATTCATGCTCCGAATCTTATAGCTATACAACCAAGGGCGCACTGCACGGTTCATGCAACTGTGCCACCCTGCCCTGATTATTGCCACGTACGCGAACGCCCCGAATCTTGCAGCACGTACGGGCACAATGCAATAATCGAACAATCGATGAACGTAGTTTCAAAGTGTGAAGCGACCCATGCATGGAAAAAGCCAACGGGCTGTTAGAACTAATGATGAACGAGTCAGCGAACTATGAACAAAGAAAACAAAAGCACTATCCAACCAAACGTTAATTTGGATGATCCAATACATAAAGAAATGGATGATCATATCCAATCAAACTTCAACGTCAAACCAAACACAATTTACTGAGCACTTTGCCACATGTCACTAGTGTACGCACATACACGGCCTCAACATCGGGTTTAGGATGCATCGTGGACTAACAACATGACCCGGCCAAACACTCACATAATTAGCATACACCTGCAAGAGCAACTACCTGACCACATCTTCGCGTACCAACAGCAACACCGGTCAACTTCTGATGCGGCAACTAATAATCAGCACCAGACCAATCTTGTGCACGAACTCACGAACACAACCTGAACTCATCAGGTGTTCATTAGCCCAACAAGTCAGAATTAGCACTAACACAAACAATGCAACAATAATAAGCGATGCTGAGAGTTGCCTACGGCTCCGTGACCCTTGGTCGAAAAAACTGCCACCATGCAAAGAGTGCTACAACCTCACCTGCCATGAACTCCGTGCTTGGAAACGGCAAACGCCCCTTGACGTTGTGGCTTGAGTATGAGCATGACACGGGAGATCGAACTCGTGGTTGCATCTTGAAGACGAAGTGGTTATGCAGACTTAGCTTGAGGAAACAAGTGCTCTTGATGGAGCACACATTAGAAGAGAGAGACAATGAGCTAAGGATAAGAACGAACGAAACTACAACAATAAATAATAGAATGGATAAGGCCTTTGCCTAGACTCTAGATTTTATTCACTCATCAAGAAATTTATTTAGTTTCTATAGAATTTACTGTTTAATTAATACTCCATCTTGGTTCAAAATATTTGTCATCGGATAGTTCATTTTTGAACTAATCGGTGACAAATATTTCAAACCAGGAGCGAGGCACTAATTTTCCCTTGAACTAAAATATTTTCTAAACTCAAGCACATAATATTATTTGTTCTCAATTAATGTGCCTTATTTGAATATACTCATGTGTTCTCTTAAACAAGCTAGCCAACAAATTTAATTCTTGCTTCCTGTAGCTATTGCAAATGAATTCTTCTGATCAATACATATTCAAAACAACAATAATTTAGTTTATATATCCAACATTTATTATATTCCCTCATATAAGCAAAAAATGACAAAACATTCTAGCTAATGCTGTGATGGAAAATTTGAATAACATTTGGACAATTAACACGCTGATAAAAAATTGATTGCACAATCTGAATCATGAAAAATTATCAAAATTATGACGTTATTTACTACATATGTATTGAATTATAAACATTTTATTTTTTATTAAATTATTAACAAGTTGTATATATTATTTCAAAGCGCATACCCTTCGGTTAAATCCTAGGTTCGCCATTATTTTGACATGCATGTTAGTTGTCATGCATATGCAATGCCCCAAACATGATCAACGACCCTCAACCTATATATAGGACAATCTTTCAACAAAAAGAGAAAACACGTAACGTCGTCATTGTTGACGGCTGTTATATACCAATTTCACCCGTCAATATAACTCAATTATGTGAAGGAAACATCATTTCTTGCACATATCACCTTTCTATTTAACCTATTTCCTCTTGTCTTTGGAGAAAGTAGTGCATATGCATTCATGCAGAATTGAAGTGAAACAAGGGGATGGATACTATAAAATATCATTCTAGCCAATGAGGCGACACCACGTGACACCGCATGGATCAAATGGCCTACAAAAAGAAGTATCTGAGGCCATCCAACGGTGTAGTACCCATATCAGTCAATGGGACCTACCTGGAAGTCACCTCGAGGAAGCACAACTGAAATGGTCAACATTTCTGTTCAGCCGACTAGGGGGTTCGGCCGAACCCTTCCTAGCGCCAAACTTGGTCAACTTCCATATGTTGACTTCCTGTGGTGCCTTGGTCACGATGAAGAATGATTTGTGTGCTTTTGGTGGCAGGAACCGACCCTTCTCCAAGCTATAAATAGGACCCTCACCCCTCACTTCAACACACAACACTTGAGTATTCATCCCTTGTATCCACTACTCTCCATAGGTTTAGAGGAGTATAGGCTGTAGAGAGGAGAGCCTCTAGTCCATAGTCCATGTAGGAGAGGAGTAGAAGGAGTCTCTTCCCAATTCCCAATTGGGAAAGGTATGGCCCTTATGTTCCTATTTGTATTGGTGACTTTGTTCTTAATAAAGATGTTATCTTTAGTCTTCCATTGTTCATATACTTGGATGAAACATATCTTCTTTGATAGTGGATTCCATGTATGTGGTAGGAGTAGTATTTATGATTATGCTATATCATTATATCATCATAAACACTACAAACCCCCACTATAGTCTAATTAGCTATGTTATCATTATGTTAACATGAATTATTTATGCTATGATTAACATTGGCTCAACGATTATTTAGTTCATTGCCTTAGGATGGCTTGTGCCTAGGCTCTTAAGATAATTACTTAATATGCTAGCATGGTGCTTGGATAGAGAGTAGCGTTGAATGTCTCGTATGCCCACGAATTGAGAGGTAGGCAGTAGGTAGTTACAGCCCTATCTGTCCTTTGTAATCCTCCATGTTCGGCTATGCCACAGGCTCTTGGCAGTAGTCATCCTAGTATTGCTAGGGGTAAACCCGTGACCGATGTGTTAATCCACTTAGCATGAGAATTCATAATTGATATGATCATTAGTAACTAACTTAGGCTATGTATATGTAGAAGCATAGTAGGAGTCTCTAACCTTTAGCCTAGTCCCTCTTTACCTCATTTATACCCTTAGGATAGAATGCTCTTGTGTGTGTCGCACTACCTCAATTACCCTTTATCCATCCTTGCTAGAACCCTACCTAGGCCAACCTAACCTTTCCCCTTGATGATTGTTTTACTTCCATCTAGCCTTCCTTTGGGAGAATATAAATGACACCCTTTGGAAATACTCTTAGAGGGTAAATGCTACATCGATAGTTTCTGTGCGCTTGCGGATTTACATGTATAATCTAAAATCTATTAACAAACATTTCTAGCACCACTACTAGAGATGAATTTTTAGTAGTGTGTAGGAATCGTCAACAAGCATTTCTGGCATCGTTGTCGGGGCAGGCAGCCGAAGTATTACATGATTGAGTGAATAGGATATATATATATATATATATATATATATATATATATATATATATATATATATATATATATATATATATATATATATATATTGTGTTAATGAATGAATGTGTGGTGTGTGTGTTCATTGTGTTCCTCGGGAATGACAATTCATAAGGAAGGATTTGATTATTTTTTGGACAAATGAATGATTTAGTTAACAAGAGAATGTCCTCTAAGTGATGTGTTGTCTCTAAGGAGGAGGACGATTTAAGTTTTCTTTTGTTGTTTTTCTTTTCTTGTGTGTGCTTGTAGTTTTTTCTTGTTTTTTTTTCTGACAATCTTTCAACTATATATATGACGATCTTTCAATAAAAAGAGAAAACACATAATGTCATGAAACATGATCAAGGTCTTTTGCGTGACAAACTGAAAAACTGGAACATTGCATACCCTGGGCTCTTTGCGTCTCAAATTTAGAAACTGGAACTGAAAAACTGAAACACCACGGGACAGACCTAGAAAGTATGCCAGGTGGGCTATTGATACCTTGGACCCTTTGCATGTCAAATTAAAAAACAGCATGTGAAGCCAAGATGGGATGCGTCAAGCCATTGCGGTAAGCTATAAGAGGCAAACTGCGGTTTGGAGTAACTCCGACCCACCCACCAGTTCGAAAGCACAGTTTTTGAAGTGTCCGGTCATCTCCACTCTCGCGCTTAGACAACGACCAGCTATAAAGGCACACCGTCCTCTTGCCTCTCCGTCGCACCACACCATCGATCGTAGTCTCCAAACTTCCCCTCTTGCTTCTCCATCGCACCACCGTCGACCACCTCTCGCTCTTTCTCCCAACCTCTGTCGCCGCACAAATGGGTAGCCCCACACCAAAGCGCTCCAAGCCATCGACATTCTCCGAAACTCCTTCTATCTTTTTGTCGCTGCCAATGCCGGTGGAACTGGAGATGGCGCCCGCACCTCCTTCGTCCCCTTCTCCGCCCGCTGCGCCTGCACCTCCTCATCCCGTTTGGGTTCAAGATACTATCCCCCTCCCCCGATACCGCGTCAAAGAACTCAATCGATGCCTGAAGGAGGCCACCGAGCACATGTCTGCCGTCGCCGAGCGCGCAAAAAAGCTCGACAAATTGGTGTGGGATGTATTTTTTGATGCATCTCGCTCGTCTGACTATCTGGGTCTTATGAAACTTCCCGTCAACACCAGCATGGACACCGCCGACCACTACTGCTTCGGGTTAAGCTTTGTGGCCAGTCGTCTCCACGTCCTTCATGAGACGATCGGGGAGGTGGCTAGGGTGGAGGGCCACCAGCAACTTTTGTAGACCGTCGCCCAGAAGCTTCAGACTCAATTGTCGGAGGAGGAGGCGGCGGCAGCGGCGGCGGCGGCGGAGAAGGAGGTGGAGGAGATCTCCTCCGACTTCGAGTAGAGTAGTATTAGGAGTAGTTTTTCCTTTTCTTGTTTTCTATGTGCTTTCGTAGTTCTTGTTTGTAATATATGTGTTATTTTTATGTTAAAGAAAAATGTCTTTTCTATTCATGAATAATGTGTCGTATGCAGTATCGAAAAACAACTCCTTTCTGAAAAAGGGGCAAGATAACTGGCATTCAATGTCTAGCAAAGAATTCATTGTGTTGTGACAATCGACGATTCTTGGTTGGGACTCCATTGAGAGCATGGTTGAGGCTGCGTTTCTCCTCTTTTGTGTTCTTTCACTCAATTTTTTCATCTGTAGTCGGCAATTTACGTACTGCAATTGTTATCATCATCTTTCCAAAAAGAAGACCGATTGTGACCAATTTTACATAATCTTAGCCCGTGATTGATCTGGCGATCAAACTTCACCAAGGCAAAGATTACTGTTGTCTTTATACTAAAAGTTCATGGAGAACATACTCATGGATCAACATTAAGGTTGGGTGACCACTTATCAGTTTGGGGTTCGATCCCTGAATCGGGCTCTCTGTTTCTCATCGATGCATGTCTACAATAAAATTTTAGTTATTGCCTCTCACGCTTGGAGGCACAGAGTGTTACATCCCTGTCACGCATCACATTCTAAGGATTTCGATGATCTCTTCAAGGACGCGATTTCAAGCAGTTGCTTGTGTTGACCTCTGGTTCTTGGGACCCATCCCATCCACACCAGCATGGACTCCGGAGCGCCGAGCACTACTGCTTCGGGTTAAGCTTTGTGGCTGCTCGTCTCGATGCCCTCCACGAGATGATCGCGGAGGTGGTTGGGATGGAGGGCCGCCGGGACCTTCTGCACACCATTGCCCGGAAGCTTCGGACTCAGGTGCTTGAGGAGGAAGAGGCGGCAGCGGTGGAGGTTGAGGAGACCTCCTCCAAGTAGAGTAGGATTAGGAGTAGTTTTTCTTTTTCTTGTTTTCTATGTGTTTTCGTATTTCTTGTTTGTAATTTATGTGTTGTTTTTATGTTAATGAAAAATGTCTTTTATATTAATGAACAATGTGTTCTATGCAGTATCAAAAAATATCTCTTGTTTGTTTGTAACTAGGGACCGTTTATATTGCATGTGTCTGAAAGACTGAAATTCGGTAAAAATTTAGGCAACCTTAGGTAACACTAATCCGACAAAATTTCATAATTGACGAGATTTTTTTTCTATAGCTCATACATTGACAAAAAATCGTGGCGCATGAAAATGTATTTTTAGTAGTAGCATATACTATATGTTATCATTTCATTGTGATCAATGTTACAGAATGCTGATTGTTTACCTTTTACTATACCATATATTATCCATCGTCCTTTCGTGGACTTGGGTGTTCTGTATTTGCATGTCGTTTGCATTAGCACACATACATTTGGCGATTCATATTTTTGTTCTATTTCTTTGAATGTCCCACTAGCTAGCACATGACTGCTTTTAGATTTTGATCTCCATGCATGGCAACAAAGATCAAGGGGAGCTAGCGGTCGCACGGCGAGCAAGGAGCTAGGCCTTACTGTAATTAAGAAGCGAGCAAGTTGTTCGAAGAAGTCTACCCCTCTAGCTACATGCACCATGTGCAGGAATCGACGCGACATGACATGTAATTAATCATGATTGCATGCGTGCACAAGGGCACGGCTAGTGTCAAATTCTCCATGCCCGCAAAAAAAATTTCGTTCTTCTTGGTGCGCCACAATTGAGATTTTGACAATTCAATTTTCCCTCCCTGCACTTCTAATTTCAGTTCCGCCTATTGTAACCCTATTTCAGCCACGATATGTATAAATGGAAACACTAGCCTCTGTTCCCGACACACCGCTGTCCTGCCCTTCTGGTGATCTCGCAGTACTCCAAATGTGTTGTCTCTCTATCCTGTGTCAAAACTTGTATTCCTAAGAAATTCCCGTGTTTGTATTTCTCAAGGTTTTTACAAATTTTTTCCCCATGGATCTCGCAGTGACACATCGAAGCTCTTGGTGGTGGTGACTCGTGGGTACAACGCCGGGTGACCAAGTTTGACGGGCTCTACCAAACCTCTTCATCGCTGACACCTCCCTGTGACATCCCGGAGTCCATTTTTGTGCTAGGTAAGTTCTACACGATCCATGCCATCTTTTTATAGAGCTATAATGGCTAGGTTGTACACGATCCATGCAATTTTGGGCTAGTTAGGTTCTACATGATCCATGCTGATATACGAAGATTAAATAAATTAACAAAGAAGAAATGTGCTCTTATGTTTCACGAATTTAGTTATATATATATATATATATATATATATATATATACTACATCTATCCTGAAATAAATGTCGCTCCGACAGCTTATTACGGTAGTGTATTTCTAGTTTAATTCCTAGTTGGGAACGACAAATATTAAAAACCAAAGGTAGTATGTAATTTATGGATTTAGAAGTAAATGACGCACGGGTTATCTAATCAACCACTCCAAATGTTGTACTCTCATTCCTGTTTTACAAATTTGTATTCCTAAGATTTTCAGTTCCCACGGTTTTTACACTTTTTTCTTTCTTTTGGTTTCTCAGATCGTACGTTTTTTTCCTATTCCTTCATTTCTAATTCCTCCATTCTAAACAAACACTATCAGTTTATAGAAACCACACCGTCCGATCCAAAATCTACGTTGGTCATGTAATCTGACGTTATCACTGTTATTTGGAATGACTACTTACAATGCTCTTTACTTTAGGAACAAGGCAGCAAACCGTGATGTCGTCTGCAAGCATTCATGGTGACCAACAAGCACCTGGTATAACTATAAATGTGTTTACTATCAAAACTAAAAATTTTTAGAAAACATTAATTCCTTTGCATGGTATGCAGAGAATATTGCAACACATGATGTTCAGGAACCCCGAGATTCTTCACTCACTGGTACTACGATGCATGAACCAACAGCGGGTATAGATATACAAACTAGAAATATGCCTTCCATCCCAGCGTAACTTTACTTTTGGAGATTAAAAAATGTCCCACTCCAACTCTATCGGTAGCTTCCAACCACCCATATCACATCACATTACTACCTGCCTCTTTACTGTGCCATTTGTTTTGGCAAAGTGTGTTAGTTTTTTACTCCTTTGGCATTGAATTTGGAGCATTTTGAGAGACTACATTATGTCCTTTAAATGTATTGATGACGGGTATCATAGTCATTTGCATTCTTTGTTGACGTGATGTTTGAATCCTAGAAATAGAGATGAGTTGGGACAGAAGGAGTATGTACTAGGCTCTACTAATTGTTTTATCCGGCCTTGCGATTCTACTTTCTTAGTATTTATTATTAACAGTTCATCAGCTTGTGTGATGGCGTGAGTTTTGATGCTCCACGCTGTGCTCTCTCGCCGCCGGCCACTCCAGCCGGCACCGACGCCCGCGCCCTGCTGGTGGTCACTTTAGTGTCCTCCCCGACTCGTCTCCCTCATTGAAAGTTGCCTAGAGGGGGGGGGTGAATAGGCTAATTGACCTGAAATGACTTAATAAAACGAGATTAATACATAGGGGGCGGACTAGTTCAGTCCAGGTGCGGACTAGTCCAGTCTACCTACAGGGAAAAGCCTAAAAAGGGTTTCTAACAGGTTTTAGTCCAATTCTTGTGATGCAAAGTTTTTTAGAATAACTTAGTGAGCCTTAACAAGTTATATGGCAAGTATGAAGCTAAGGATCACAATAAAACAAAGGTGATGAGCAAAACCGGTAATGCTAACCCTAGAAGCAATATGTGATGAATGAAAGCTAAGAATGCAAGTGACACGAGGATTTTATCCCGAGGTTCGATCCCACAAAGGAATCTACGTCCCCGTTGAGGAGTCCACAAAGGACCGGGTTCAACAACCCTTCCCTCACCAAGTTTACCGCACGGGCCTAACTTGGTTATACACTATCACAAAGAATGAATACAAGATTCGTTGGGGCTTCTCACAATCTGAGGCTCCCACCACAAATACAATTACGAATCACAAAGATTGACTCAAGCCACAGATCACAAAGATTCACAAAGTGCAAGAGATCAAACTGAGAGCCAAAGAGCGGTGTTCTTCCTCTTCTTCACCTCACCAAACCCTAATCCACACAAGAATTAGTTTTAGAGGGAATGTAGGCAAGAAGGAGGCTTTTGGAGGCTCAAGGTTGTTGTGGCGGCACTAGGGTTTCAAGTTGCTCAAAAGTTTTTTTTCAAATGAACCCAGGGGTCCTCTATTTATAGAGGTCCCAAGCCCATACTGCTGACTTCAGCAGATGGGCAGACTAGTCCGGCCTACAGCCCGGACTAGTCCGGCCTAGGGGACCACTGACGTCCCTGACAACTGTCGCACTGCGCGGCAATCATCACACTACCTGCCAAACTTCAAATTCAAACGGTCACTTCAACGACAGACTAGTCCGGCCTTCATCGGACTAGTCCGATCTCACACAGAACATTTTGTTTCGTGTGAAAATGGACTAGTCTGAAGACCACGGACTAGTCTGGCCCCAAGGGCGGACTAGTCTGGCCTTCCCAGACATAGTCTCTGAACACCGACTCCTCTCAAACCCGGACTAGTCCGGCCCCCAGGGCGGACTAGTCCAATCTCAATCAGGACCCCTTGTGCGGACTAAAACGGACAAGTCCGTGGTTTTGGGACTTAGTCCCCAAAACCCATTTCACGACTATCTGGACTAGTCCGTCCCACAACGTACTAGTCCGAACTCAATCAGACCCTTTTGGTCCGGCTGAAAACGGACTTGGTCGGCCAGGGGCGGACTAGTCCGGCCACCTGCACGGACTAGTCCGGCCCTACTGCCAGACTTCTTCCAACTCTTTTCTCTCAATAGGTTTGACATCTAAACCGCTTTGAGCTCCCAACTTGATCTCAATGCACTTTACACACACATCCTCACACATATTTGGCTAGTCTAAACTCGACACACTAGAAACCCTACTTTCTCCTTTTCAAGTTGACATCGCCGTTTCCATATTTTTCCTTTTTGAGGGATTGTGCTTCCACTTAGTCCACACCTGTGCTTAAGATCACTGATCTCATTAGTCACTTAATTGTCATCATCAATCATCCAAAACCCACGGGGTAGATGCACTTTCAATCTCCCCCTTTTTGGTGATTGATGACAACACATTAAGTCTTCATATAAGAGAGTATAAATTTGTGGTTTTCATAACGTGCGGGTGTATGAGTGACTCCCCCTCAATGAATGCATTATGAAAGAGAGATTGAGGAAGTCCTTCATACATACACATGTTATGGTAGGGTGCCTATGTGTTGTGCTCAACAATTTGTGACAAGACATAATAAGCATGAATATGGTCAAAAGATAGACATTCAAAGACATTCAAAGCATCATATTGACATTGAACATTCAAAACATAGTCTTGCACAAATGTAAACATCTGACATGACAAAAATATTACAATAAGGAGTGCATGTCCAAGGATCCAAAATAAAGAGCTACACTCGACTCTCCACACCTAGATACCCTTGCCCAACCTGTCTAACACTCCCCCATCTAACTCTAACTATCTCCCCCCAACCGACTCCCAGATAACTCTCCCCCTTTGGCATCAAGACACCAAAAAGGGAAAAGAAGAAGGGAAACACGACCTCGTAAGCCTAGTCGTTGTCTTCCTCGTCATCATCGTCGTCGCGGGAGTCGCTCTCCGTGGCCTCTGGGTCCTCATGATCCTCATCGTCATCGTCGTCGTCGGAGGCATGAGCCGAAGGAGCTGCCCGGGAAGAGCTTCCGTCCTCTTAGAGCTGGGCGAGCTCGTCGGCAGTGAAGTCGGGGAAAGGTGTGATCTCCCCGTCGCTCACCTCCGGAGAGGACATAGGAACCTCCAGCTTGTCACACACCACCTTGAGATACTTCTCTTGGCACTTGTGTGCCCTCTGGTTCCTAATCTCCTGCTTTCGGCAGGAAGTGAAGATAACCTTGAAGCACTTGAAGAAAGCGCTCATCAACTGAGGCGGAGGCGGGGAAGGAGGCGCCACGGGGCGAGATAGAGGCTCTGCGTTCTTCCGGCGTGGGGGAGTTGGAACATTCAGGGGCTGCTGAGGACGAAGCGGGCGATGCGACACATCCTTGACAAAGGACAAGCCCGACACCTTCTCTATGAGGCACATGATGTAGGGGGCATACCCGCAAGCACGGTTGGGGGTATGCGAGATGTTGAAGATATCGTCGAAGATGTAATCGACGAGGTTGAACTCCTCCTCCCCATCAACAAGAAGTAGCAAGTGCCTCAAGTTTCTTTGAATCACTCCAGCATCACCATCCTTTGGTGCTATTGTCCTTCTGAGGATCCTGTTCATGATGTTGTAGAAGGGCTTGATGTTGCGAGCATGTCTGACATTATATTGGACATGACTGGGGTACATGTACGCCAGCTCATCTTGGTCAACGGCCTTGAGGTTAGAGATAATGACCTCATGGTCCAAATGTGCCTCAAGCCCTAGAATTTTGGCAAATTCTGCGAAAGTGACTGAGTATTGCTCGCCATGTGTCATCCATATGATCCTCCTATCACCTGAGGTGGTGAAGTAGATTGTGGAGTAAAACTGCAGGATCACTTCGACGTTCCAGTCATACTTGAACCTCATGATCTCCTTGAGTTCATGGCGCTCAACAGCTTCAATGACGGCGTCAAATGCAGAATGTTGCTTCTTGGCCATGTACTCCCAGTCTACCCACTGTGCTTCGATCACAGGCTTCTTCATGATTTGGTAGACAAGACGGTAATAGTTGCAATGAAAGTCACACCAAAACTGAGGGTCGGCGGTGCTCCTCTCATACTTGTAGACCTTGTCCGTCCGGAGCCTTCGAGCTTTCTCCGCTCCCTTCCCTTGGAAAACATTTGCAGCCAAATCACGCTGCCTGTTGGGACTCCTTTTGGGAGTGTGCACTTCCAAGGGGCCAATTGGTTTGGCTTTTCCTTTTCCTCCAATAGCAATGCCCTTGGCCTTCGCAGCCGAGGCCTTCACCGAGGGCTTCCTTTTCTTTGGCTCGGCCTGGGCCGGGGCCTTGCCCTTCTTCGGATCTCTCTTGATCCGGCGTTCAACAATCTCTTCTTGGGCTGGCTGCTTGCCTTTGTCTTTCTCTCCAATCGAGCAGCAGCGGCCTGAGAGTTGTGAGCTTCACGCTCCTCTCGCTTCTTCTTCCGAAGTTCATTTAGGGACTCCTCAATGGCCCGATCCATTGCTTCATCTTCGTCGTAGGCCAAAGCTACGGCCCGAGCAGCTTGTTGCTTCTTGGCTGCTTTTGCCTTCTCATGCTGCTCGAGATACTTCTCGGCAGCCTCAACTTCGGCTCTTGCTTGTTCTTCGGCGAGACAAAGTTGCTCCGCCTCCCACTCGGGGTCAGTGGGGAGAGAAGCGGAACGGCGAGGAGCGGCCATTTGCTGAAAAGAATAGAGGCCATAAGACAGTAGGTCAAGGAGTTGGAATAATGCGAAAGAATTCATGAAAAATAGCCAAAGTGTGAGTTTGACCTGTGCAGACCGGACTTGTCCTCTCCAGGGGCTGACTAGTCCACCGAGCGGACTAGTCCGGTTTGCACAGGCTAAACCCTAACTCTAACGGTTTTTCGAGAAATTTTGGAATCAAGTCGCAATACTCCTAGGCTATGATCACAAGGTCACTAGAAACAACTTTAATGAAGAGGCATCTATCAAAAGCTCAATGAATCAAGAATGAGGCAAGTTTTTGAAAAATGAGGAATACCTCTTCAAATCTTGAGAAATTGACGGAATCGGGGATCGATCGTGTCGTGAGTGATCGGGGAAAGTCTCCCACACCTCTGGGGCTTCCAATGCACGGATTGGAAACGACTTTTGGTGGTTGGAATCGAAAAACGTCGAAAGGGGGTGCTTTCGCGTGTGTGGGAGAGAGAGAAAGCTAGAAGAGGAAGTGGAGGGGTCGGCCGCTTCCTGGGGGGTTTAAGTCCCCAGGGGCCGGACTAGTCCGGTCAGCGGACCAAACCCGGACCAGTTCGGATCCGGACTTGTCCGGCCGGAGGGCAGACTAGTCTGGTCCAGGGAGGCTGGAAACATATATATTTGAGTTTTAGCCACTAGAGATGATCCTTTTGGACATATTACCACAACAAAACTTTATGAATATAGTCAGTAAGCAATCAACATTCAAACTATGATCATAACTCACAAAGTCACTAGTTTTTCAAATATTTTGAAGAAAATCGAGATAGAGATGAATTTTTCAACCACATGCATTCTTTTGAATAAGGCAAAAAGTAGACATTCAGATGTGCATGTTTCAAGCCACATTTCGAGAATCTAAGATATTGAGCTCACTCCTAAGCTCACAAAATCGCTTCTCATCTAGGGGCTTGGTGAATATGTCGGCTAGTTGGTTCTCGGTTCTCACATGAGAAATCACTATATCCCCCTTTAAGGAATGATCTCTCAAGAAATGGTGTCTAATGTCTATATGTTTGGTCCTTGAATGCTCAACTGGATTATGGGCTATTTTCATGGCACTTTCATTGTCACATAGGAGAGGAATATGGCGCAAGTTTATACCATAATCCCTTAGAGTTTGTCTCATCCAAAGAAGTTGTGCACAACAACTTCCGGCTGCGATATAATCCGCTTTGACTGTGGAGAGAGCAATGAAATTTTGTTTCTTAGAGGACCAAGACACTAATGATCTACCCGAAAATTGGCATGCCCCGGATGTGCTCTTTCTATCAACTTTGCACCCCGCATAATCCGCATCGGAATAGCCAATGAGGTTAAATTTGGATCATTTGGGGTACCAAAGTCCTAGGCTAGATGTGTGAACTAGATATCTAAGAATTCTCTTCACGGCGGTCAAATGACACACCTTAGGTGCAGCTTGAAACCGTGCACACATACACACACTAAGCATAATATCCGGTCTAGATGCACAAAGATATAATAGAGAACCAATCATGGAACGATATACCTTTTGGTCCACACTTGGACCGTCTTCGTTTAGGTCTAAGTGTCCATTAGTTTCCATAGGAGTCTTGATGGGTTTGGCCTTGTCCATGTCAAACTTCTTTAATATGTCTTGAGTGTACTTTGTTTGACTTATGAACGTGCCTTCTTTGAGTTGCTTGACTTGGAAACCTAAAAAGAACTTCAACTCCCCCATCATGGACATCTCAAATCTTTCTGTCATAATCTTAGAAAACTCATCACAAAACACTTTGTTAGTAGAACCAAATATAATGTCATCGACATATATTTGGCACACAAAAAGATCATCATTAAAGTGCTTTGTAAAGAGAGTGTAATCAGCTTTTCCTATCTTAAAATCATTTTGAATTAGAAAGTCTCTAAGACACTCATACGAAGCTCTAGGAGCTTGTTTGAGGTCATAGAGAGCCTTACGCAATTTGAAGACATGGTTTGGGAATTCTTGGTCTTCGAAGCCCGGTGGCTGCTCCACATAGACTTCCTCCTTGATTGGGCCATTTAGGAACACACTCTTGACGTCCATTTGGGGAGTAGCAAAGGCAAGTAATATACGAATTGACTCTAGCCTAGCTACGGGAGCAAAAGGTTTCATCAAAATCCAAACCTTCGACTTGCGAGTACCCCTTGGCCACAAGTCGTGCCTTGTTCCTTGTCACAACACCATGTTCATCTTGCTTGTTGCGGAACACCCACTTGGTTCCCACAACATTTGCTTGTGGACATTTGACAAGCTCCCAAACTTCGTTCCTCTCAAAGTTGTTAAGTTCCTCTTGCATGGCCACCACCCAATCCGGGTCTCTCAAGGCATCTTCAACCTTATGGGGCTCCAAAGAAGAGATAAAAGAGTAATGTTCACAAAAATTTGCAACACGAGAACGAGTGATTACCCCTTTGGTGATATCTCCTAGTATGTTGTCAACGGGGTGATCCCGTTGAACGCTTTGATGCACACGAGGATGTGGAGGTTGAGCTCTTGAGTCATCATCTTCTTCTTCTTCTTGATCTCCCCTTGATGAATGCCTCCCCCTTGACTTTCGTCTTCTTGATCATTTTGAGGTGCCACTTGTTCATTTTCAACTTGATCGTGTGGGGAGTGGCTTGCATCATCTTGTTGTTGGTCACTTGAGCATTG
Organism: Tuctoria greenei; assembly: GCA_036927565.1. Lineage (NCBI taxonomy): Eukaryota > Viridiplantae > Streptophyta > Magnoliopsida > Poales > Poaceae > Tuctoria > Tuctoria greenei. The sequence goes on along the minus strand of JAYESD010000012.1, from coordinate 98,397,658 downwards.
AGGTTGTTCTTGTGGTCGAACATCTCCAAGTGCCATCCTCCTGAGTGCTTCTTGTGGGGAGTCTTCTTGATCTAACACACTTTGATCAACTTGCTCTACTTGGGAGCCATTAGTTTCATCAAACACCACGTCGCGTGCTATTTCAACAATACTGGAGATTTTGTTGAAGACATGGTAGGCGTGGGTGTTTGAGTCATAACCAAGCAGGAAACCTTCATCGGACTTAGAAGCAAACTTCGAAGTCCTAGGCTTCTTGTTGAGAATATAACACTTGCTCCCAAAAACACGAAAGTAAGAGACATTGGGTTTCTTACCAACTAGAAGCTCATAGGGAGTCTTCTTGAGGAGACGGTGGAGGTACAATCCGTTGACGGCGTGGCAAGCGG